>CM018695.1:75295441-76001887 GCA_009363875.1 Mikania micrantha | reverse complement strand
TAATCATCAAGAAGCTTTAAGGTAGTTTTAATTGTTTTTAGTAGCTAGAGCGTACATGCAACGGGTTAAAACCCACATGCAAATCCGTTTAGTTATTGTGCTCAAATTTGTTGGGTGATTTGTTGAATAGATGTTATAGATTTACTGATTTGATGGTATTATAATGTTAGAATTGAGTTTTGGTTAAGCTAGATTCGATTTGATGATGCTTTGGTACACTTGCCATAAAAGGAAACTTTTATGCTGCAAGTCCTCGATTTGTGATGATCTAGACATGTTAGACATGTCTAGATATTGTTAAATGTGTATTGAAGTGTTTAGAAACACATTGGGATATTTGATTTTGTCAAAAACATGGTTTTATAGAAACTTACTAAAATGGAAACTTTTATAAATCAAAAGAGGGCTTTGATGTTTTAAAGTGTTTTGATAAACTTGGGATATGAAATATGTTTAGAAATGATTTCTAAGCATATTGGAACCTTGTTTGCGAAAACGAGCTTTTAAACGGAAACTTTCCAAATAAGGAAACTCTATTTAGGCAAAAAAGGCATAAATAGTGATTTATGCACAAACGACATGTTTTAGGGATTTAAACGTGTTTTATAAACATAATGGAAGTCATTAGTTTTATGAAATGGGATTTCGTAACCACACTTTCCTAAATGGGAAACTGCTAAAAATGGTAACTTATGTGACTAGAGTCATAGGATGCATATTAGTGTCTTATGTGTGTCAAGGCACATAAACACAACAATCGTGTCACCAACGATTCGTCGAGTCTCACAAGTCAACACACACATACTCGGTTGAGCACACGACACTTGGAGTTGTATGGATTACAACACACCACAAAACACATACTTACACCTATACGATCATAGGTGCTTACTAGCGGGACAGCTAGCTTTCGCAGACGCGAACACCCTGTAAACCGGAACTGCTCTATCAGGTGAGTTCACGGCCCCTTTTTACTTTTTCTACCTTTGGGGGAGAAAACATTGCATGATAAACTGTTTTTGGAAAACAACTCATTTCATTTATGTATGGACATGCTTTATCATTATATGTATATGTGTGGACCACATCACAACTAAAAGTCCTCGCGATACTCCTCGGACCGTTAATAGCTTAACACCTAGCATGGTAATCTTGAATAGTACTATTTGGGCCTGACAAGCCCCACTACACCCGACTGGAGGTCGGAACAGTGCAAAATTGACCAACACTTTGCCATAGTCTTGTGATGGACATGGCGGGAGGCACCCACTGTCAGCTTCGGTACCATCCACAATATAATATAACTGTATTGACTAGCTATCAATCGATACTGCATTGTAATGATACATTGATAACAACTCTTACTTTAAACATTGGATGTTTAATGCTTTTGATAAACCTGTGCTCTCACCAACCTTTGTGTTGACCCTTTTTACTCGCATGTTTTCTCAGGTAATTAAGGCACGCGCACCAGGAATAGGATGCTAGGCCGGAGTCGCATGCATCCATTTAAGTGTCTTAGTTTATCAAACATTTATTATCATTTGGTTGTTACGTATTGTAAACTACTTTAATCGCTTCCGCAACATTTAACTTGTGATGGTTTGAAAACCCTTTTGATTTAACGCTTCCGCAACTATGAATGATTAAACTGTTTTGTTAATTTATACTTCACTTCCGCAACTCTGATATTGCTAAACTGTTTTATCCAAATTATTGGATGTACGTACGAAATCAGACATATAGGTCTCGCATGTTGTGTGACCGGAGACTGCGATCCTGACAATCTGCCGCCCGCTCGCGCCCCGAAAGGGACGGGATTTCTCGGGGTGCGACAGATTGGTATCAGAGCCTCCGGTTATTGCGAATTAGGTTTGCATTTAGTGAACTTAGTCTATAACCACTAGTCTCCACACAACACTTAGTGCTTAGTATTATGATGCTTGCACGCATGCCACATCTTTTATGCATTACGTTCATCACAGCACGTGACTACCCGTGGGGGGAGAGCCGATAGCTCTACATGTACTTTACAGTACCTACTGCACACACTACATTAGTCATTAGACAAACACTAACACTTATTCTCGCTATGAAGATCATGGCTGGAAGACGTGGAGGACGCAGGAATGCAGGCGGACGTGGGAACATCAACCTGACTCAAGCTGAGTTGAACGCCCTCATCAACGAACGAGTTGAGGAGGTACTTGCTGCACGGGAAGCTGCCCGTAACCAAAACCTACTGAACCAAGGTGTGATGACCCTTTTCATATTCACCTTGCATCACAATCACTTGTTTCCAATTCAACACGCTTACCTAACACCTAACCCAACTCTACTCTTTGCATATTTCAGGAGCAAATCCTAACCCACCTCTCTGTACGTTCAAAATGTTCTGGACTTGCAAACCTCACTCGTTCAGCGGCACCGAGGGAAGCCGTGGGCTATTACGCTGGATTGAAAAGGCGGAATCAGCTTTCGCCATGAGCAACTGCAGGAACGAGGACCGAGTCAAGTTTGCTGCAGGGACCTTCGAGGGAGCTGCCCTCACTTGGTGGAATGCCAACGTACAAAACCTAGGGCTGGATGCAGCCAACGCTCTGCCCTGGGATAACTTAAGCAGATGCTGAACCGCGAATACTGCCCCCGTGGTGAGGTGCAGAAACTTGAGACTGAGTTTTGGAACCACAAGATGATAGGTTCCGAGGTCGAGGCTTACACAGCTCGATCTTATGAGTTAGCAAACTTGTGCCCCGGAAAATGGCAACCCCACCCTTCAAACACATAGAGAAGTACATCGATGGACTGCCACCCCAAATTCAGGGCATGGTGCTCTCTGCTGATCCTATCACCATGCAACAAGCCGTACGATTAACCCACAAGCTCACTGACTCGGCTGTTGCACAAGGACTCTTGCCACCCCGTGGTACTGTGACCACGACCAACGACAAGGGCAAACGAAAATGGGATGACACCCTGAACAAACCAACCACCCTCCAACCACCACCGCAGCAACGTAAGTTTGGGTCATCTCAAGCTTACGCACCACCCATCCCAACCAACCAAGGCTCAGGATCCTACGCAGGCAAACATCCAAGTGCAACAAATGCAATTTACACCATGTTTTGGGACAATGCGGTTCTATCCGATGCCAACGTTGTGGCAAGGGGGGACATCTCGCCAAGGACTGCAGGGGTGAGTTGCGTACGAAGACCCCACAGCCACAGCAACAACAACTCGAGGCGCCGAAAGGCTGCTTCGAATGTGGAAAGCCAGGGCATTTCAAGAGGGACTGCCGCACCTGAAGAACAATGACAATAACGGGAACAACAACGGTCCGAAGGGACGAGCCTTCGTGATCGGGGCAAAGGAGGCCAGGAGGGATCCCAACCTTGCAACTGGTACGTATCTCTTAAACGATAATTATGCTACTGTATTGTTTGATACTGGAGCTGAGAAAAGCTTTATATCTAAAGACTTTAGTGAAATACTTCCCATAACCCCAACACCCTTAGAGGTTGAATACACGGTAGAGCTAGCTGATGGTAAATTGATTGTAACTAAGCACATCCTGAGAGAATGCACACTAGAGCTAGCTAACCACAAATTTAGAATTGACCTCATGCCGGTTACACTAGGCAGTTTTGATGTCGTAGTGGGCATGGATTGGTTATCTGAAAACCAGGCTGAAATCATTTGCCACGACAAGGTTGTGCGCATACCTCTCCCTGGCGGGAGAAACTCTAGACATCAAAGGCGAAAGGAGTGACACTCCTCTGAACATCATCTCGTGCATGAAAGCTCACAAATGCTTACGAAAGGGATACACAGCCATATTGGCACTTATCACCGACAAGACTGAAGAGGAACAGAGAATAGAAGAATCCCGGTCGTATGCGACTATCCCGATGTATTCCCTGAGGATCTCCCAGGACTACCACCACCTCGGCAAGTGGAGTTCCGCATAGACCTTGTGCCGGGAGCAGCGCCCATCGCACGAGCACCTTATCGACTTGCACCCTCGGAGATGCAGGAACTGTCCAATCAACTGCAAGAGCTGTTGGACAAAGGTTTCATTAGACCAAGCTTCTCACCCTGGGGAGCTCCGGTCTTATTCGTAAAGAAAAAGGATGGCACGTTTCGAATGTGCATTGACTATCGGGAATTGAACAAAGTGACGATCAAGAACCGTTACCCCTTACCTCGGATTGACGATTGTTCGATCAACTGCAAGGATCAAGTTACTACTCTAAGATCGATCTGCGATCTGGGTACCATCAACTGAGAATACAAGAGGAAGATATACCCAAGACTGCTTTTCGCACTCGATATGGCCACTACGAGTTTTTGGTCATGCCGTTTGGGCTGACAAATGCACCTGCAGTATTCATGGACCTCATGAATAGAGTGTGCAAACCTACCTCGATAAATTTATCATTGTCTTTATAGATGATATTCTCATCTACTCCAAAACCCAAGAGGAACACAAAGAGCATCTTCAATTGGCTCTTGAACTGCTACGGAAAGAGAAGCTGTACGCTAAACTCTCAAAATGCGACTTCTGGATTCGAGAAGTCCAATTCTTGGGACATGTTGTTAATGAACAAGGAATACATGTGGATAAATCTAAGATAGAGGCAATCAAGAACTGGGAAGCACCAAAGACCCCAACTGAGGTGCGACAATTCCTAGGATTGGCCGGCTATTATCGACGATTTATCGAAGGATTTTCAAAGATAGCCCAACCTCTTACAGCCTTAACTCATAAGGACAAGAAGTATCTCTGGACTGACAAGCAAGAAGCTGCATTCCAACTTCTCAAGCAGAAGCTCTGTAGTGCACCTATCTTATCACTTCCTGATGGAACGGATGACTTCGTAGTATATTGCGATGCCTCGATACAAGGACTCGGCTGCGTGCTGATGCAGCGAGACAAGGTGATCGCATATGCTTCTCGACAACTGAAAGTCCACGAGAAGAACTACACCACCCACGACTTAGAACTTGGAGCCGTGGTATTCGCCCTCAAGATCTGGAGACACTACCTGTACGGTACAAAGTGTACGATATACACTGATCACAAGAGTCTCCAACACATATTCGAGCAGAAGGAACTGAACATGCGACAACGTCGCTGGCTCGAGCTCCTAAACGACTATGAGTGTGCTATCAAGTACCACCCGGGGAAAGCCAATGTTGTGGCCGATGCCCTAAGCCGGAAAAACACATCGAAACCCAAGAGAGTACGAGCTTTACAACTCACCATCCATCCCAATCTTCCTGAACAGATACGCAGTGCCCAGGTGGAGGCACTTAAACCTGAAAACTTAGCGGCTGAATCATTAAGGGGAATGGAACAGCAACTTAAGGAAAAAGCCGATGGCCTACAATACTTCATGGAACGCGTCTGGGTTCCACATTACGGGAACTTACGAGACCTTGTGATGGACGAGGCTCACAAATCCCGGTATTCCGTTCACCCTGGATCTGATAAGATGTACCATGATCTGAAGATACTTTACTGGTGGCCGCACATGAAAGCCGACATCGCTACTTACGTAGGCAAATGCTTGACTTGTGCCAAAGTCAAGATCGAGTACCAGAAACCATCTGGATTACTCACACAACCAGAGATCCCCATGTGGAAGTGGGAACAAATCTCCATGGATTTTATCACCAAATTACCCCGTACCCCAAGTGGATGTGACACAATATGGGTGATTGTGGACCGACTGACTAAGTCAGCACATTTCCTTGCGATCAAGGAAAATGACAAGATGGAAAAACTGGCCAGAATCTATGTCAAGGAAGTAGTCTCCGCGACATGGAGTGCCGATCTCCATTATTTCGGATCGAGACGCCAGATTCACTTCTAACTCTGGAAATCACTACAAAAGTCGCTTGGCACGCGGTTGGATATGAGTACAGCATACCACCCACAAACTGATGGCCACAAGCGAACGCACGATACAAACTCTAGAAGATATGCTACGAGCATGCGTAGTGGACTTCGGCAACAGCTGGGAAACCCACCTACCGTTAGTAGAGTTTTCCTACAACAACAGCTATCACACCAGCATCAAAGCAGCGCCTTTTGAGGCACTCTATGGCAGGAAATGCCGATCACCCATCTGTTGGGCGGAAGTGGGCGACAGCCAACTTACTGGCCCGGAACTTGTGCACGAAACTACAGAGAAGATCGTGCAAATCAGAAACCGCATGGCAGCAGCTCGAGATCGTCAAAAGAGCTATGCCGACAAACGCCGAAAGCCTTTGGAATTTCAGGTAGGAGACAAAGTCCTTCTGAAAGTTTCACCATGGAAAGGCGTCATTCGTTTTGGTAAACGAGGCAAACTGAACCCACGGTATATTGGACCTTTCGAGATCCTGAAGAGGATTGGTCCAGTGGCATACCAACTCAACTTACCAGCCGAACTCGATGGAGTTCACAACGTATTTCATGTCTCAAACCTAAAGAAGTGTTTATCGGATGAAACACTTATTGTTCCACTGGATGAGATCCAGGTGGATGAACAACTACAGTTCGTGGAAGAACCGGTAGAGATCATGGACCGTGAGGTCAAACAACTCAAACAGAGTAAGATTCCTATTGTCAAAGTCCGATGGAACTCAAAACGCGGACCTGAATTCACGTGGGAACGTGAAGATCAGATGATGCGCAAATATCCCCATCTCTTCAAGCAGACAACGTCGAACGTCGACAACAACGAATAAATTTCGGGACGAAATTCCTTTCAACAAGGGGATGATGTGACAACCGGAAAATTTTTGTCTTTCAAACACTGTTGCTTCTCAAACACTACCAACAACAATCAAATTTCGGGACGAAATTTCTTTCAACAAGGGGATGATGTGACACCGGCAATTTCAGGTAAATTGCAACTCTTATATTCTTTACATTTCACATTCATACTTGTTGTATTTCATTTAATTATGTTAATTAGATGAGTTGAACACAAGCAACTACGAAACGATAATCATACATTGCACATTGGTTTTGGAAACCAAGTGTGGCAACCACAACACTAACACAAGACAATAGTTCGAATAATTATTGAATTGTGCACTACACGTTGATTAGGATTAATCAAGCGTGCAAACACTTCGTAGAACACGAACACAAACTATCGAAGATAATTCAAGGAGTTATCGAAACACACACACGAGTCTCACGAACGTTGGTGATCAATCAAACTTATGTGCTATTACATGATTATGTGCTAAACATATGTTAGGTGTTTAGGATAAACGTTAGAGATCAAGTACGAGCGAAATCGTATCAACGAAATCGAAAACAAGGATATGGACCCATCGCGGTACGCGACAGGTTCTTCGGCGAAAGTCTTCGCGGTACGCGAAGCAAATCGGGAGTCGAACTCCCGAATCCTATCGCGGTACGCGGCAAACGTTTTTGATCGGCCTCCGCGGTACGCGAAGGCCATGCAGATCAGATTTTCTTTAAAACCAACCCCATTCATTTCAAGCGGTTTTCTCTCGTTTTTTCTCCGAACTTGTACACCATATTCCGACCAAACTCTCTGCTAAACTTCCCTTAACCCCTGGTAAGCCAATCCTAAACCATTCCCTCATCCTCCTTAGTGATTTGGAGTGCTTGGAGCTTGGAGAAGGAGCTAGAGAACAAGAAACCTTCATCAACGGTTGGAACTTCATCAAAAGAGGCTGTTACTACTGAACATAATCATCAAGAAGCTTTAAGGTAGTTTTAATATGTTTTTTAGTAGCTAGATCGTACATGCAACGGGTTAAAACCCACATGCAACTCCGTTTAGTTATTGTGCTCAAATTTGTTGGTGATTTGTTGAATAGATGTTATAGATTTACTGATTTGATGGTATTATAATGTTAGAATTGAGTTTTGGTTAAGCTAGATTCGATTTGATGATGCTTTGGTACACTTGCCATAAAAGGAAACTTTTATGCTGCAAGTCCTCGATTTGTGATGATCTAGACATGTTAGACATGTCTAGATATTGTTAAATGTGTATTGAAGTGTTTAGAAACACATTGGGATATTTGATTTTGTCAAAAACATGGTTTTATAGAAACTTACTAAAAATGGAAACTTTTATAAATCAAAAGAGGGCTTTTGATGTTTTAAAGTGTTTTGATAAACTTGGGATATTGAAATATGTTTAGAAATGATTTCTAAGCATATTGGAAACCTTGTTTTGCGAAAACGAGCTTTTAAACGGAAACTTTCCAAATAAGGAAACTCTATTTAGGCAAAAAGGCATAAATAGTGATTTATGCACAAACGACATGTTTTAGGGATTTAAACGTGTTTTATAAACATAATGGAAGTCATTAGTTTTATGAAATGGGATTTCGTAACCACACTTTCCTAAATGGGAAACTTGCTAAAAATGGTAACTTATGTGACTAGAGTCATAGGATGCATATTAGTGTCTTATGTGTGTCAAGGCACATAAACACAACAATCGTGTCACCAACGATTCGTCGAGTCTCACAAGTCAACACACACATACTCGGTTGAGCACACCGACACTTGGAGTTGTATGGATTACAACACACCACAAAACACATACTTACACCTATACGATCATAGGTGCTTACTAGCGGGACAGCTAGCTTTCGCAGACGCGAACACCCTGTAAACCGGAACTGCTCTATCAGGTGAGTTCACGGCCCCTTTTTACTTTTTCTACCTTTGGGGGAGAAAACATTGCATGATAAACTGTTTTTGGAAAACAACTCATTTCATTTATGTATGGACATGCTTTATCATTATATGTATATGTGTGGACCACATCACAACTAAAAGTCCTCGCGATACTCCTCGGACCGTTAATAGCTTAACACCTAGCATGGTAATCTTGAATAGTACTATTTGGGCCTGACAAGCCCCACTACACCCGACTGGAGGTCGGAACAGTGCAAAATTGACCAACACTTTGCCATAGTCTTGTGATGGACATGGCGGGAGGCACCCACTGTCAGCTTCGGTACCATCCACAATATAATATAACTGTATTGACTAGCTATCAATCGATACTGCATTGTAATGATACATTGATAACAACTCTTACTTTAAACATTGGATGTTTAATGCTTTTGATAAACCTGTGCTCTCACCAACCTTTGTGTTGACCCTTTTTACTCGCATGTTTTCTCAGGTAATTAAGGCACGCGCACCAGGAATAGGATGCTAGGCCGGAGTCGCATGCATCCATTTAAGTGTCTTAGTTTATCAAACATTTATTATCATTTGGTTGTTACGTATTGTAAACTACTTTAATCGCTTCCGCAACATTTAACTTGTGATGGTTTGAAAACCCTTTTGATTTAACGCTTCCGCAACTATGAATGATTAAACTGTTTTGTTAATTTATACTTCACTTCCGCAACTCTGATATTGCTAAACTGTTTTATCCAAATTATTGGATGTACGTACGAAATCAGACATATAGGTCTCGCATGTTGTGTGACCGGAGACTGCGATCCTGACAATCTGCCGCCGCTCGCGCCCCGAAAGGGACGGGATTTCTCGGGGTGCGACACTTGCCATCTCATTGAATCGTGAGGTGTACTGCCTGTGGTTCAGACTTCCCGCCTTCAGCACCAGAAACTCCCTTTCAACCTTATCCAACTCATTCTTGGGACAGAACTGCTTAGTGACCAGTTCCTTGAGATCCTCCCAAGTCATCTTTTCCATATCCTCAGTAGTCTTGGATTGCTTGACGGTGTTCCACCAGTGAAGTGTCTCCTCAACGAAAGAGTGAGCTGCAAACTTGACAGCTTGGTCAACTCGGCACTCACTGATGGAGATAACAGCCTCCATCGCAGAAATCCAGTGGCAGGTGGCCACTGCGTCCTTCTTCCCATCAAAGGTCGGTGGGTTACATCCCTTGAAGGACTTGTAGTCACAGCCCTTCAGTTTCCCTGTCATAGAGTCGCCGCTCTTCGTCTCGATGATCACCACCTCATCTTCTTTGGTGCTTTCTTTAGTTCCTTCAGACTTGTCTTTTAGAGCATCCTTCAGTGCCTTAGCAATCATTGCTGGCATCTTTTCATCCATGATCTTGCAGACCTCATTAGAAATAGCCTTCACCACGATAGGCTCTAGAGTGAACTCGTCTTCATTCTCAGGTTGCTCGTTGTGCTCGTGGTTGTCTTCGTTGACGGGTTCTTCAGCCTCGACATGTGGTTCTTCAACTACCTGTGGTTTCTTTCGCGGTCTACCCTTTTGTCCGGCCATCTTAACTTTCTACATAATGCAACAATTGATGAGTCAGCATAGGAATCAGTTTAGCACGGAATAAGTTTTGTAAATCGTTAACGACGTTGATCAAGTGTTATTAACCATTTACCCAACTCATAGGCTCTAAACGTTTCCCATCCCATCTCTTCATTGTGCATGACACTAACTACTTTCATAACATTACATCTAACCCTTAACTCATACATAAACATTCAACTCGTGGCATCCGTCATCCGGGGTTGGCAATCCGCATCCATTAATCCCATTCTCAGTTTAAGTCTTGGCATTTGGGATGCCAAGATCTCTCAAACTATGGCTCTGATACCAACTTGTGAGGCCCCGAAACCGGGCACCTCACAGAGGTTGGTTTTCATCATAACACATAGCTCTTAAACTAAAAACTTTCATAATCATGCAGCGGAATTGTAAACATAGTTTGATAAACCGAAATCAATAAAGTGTCTGTATCAAAAACATATCGGATTGCCAAAACCACCGGATCGTATGACTCTATGCCCGAGCTCCATGCCTTCTCATATCATACCTTCAACCTGACATACATTCTAAATCAAGTCAGCTTACGCTGGTGAGTTCTAGTTTTCATAAAACATCATTAAACATACTTAACATACACATCATTTCATACTCATAGACCATAACCTTAGCACATAACATTCTTACATCGTCATCATCATACATTCCACTGTTACCATTCGAACAGTGGGCTTATGCCGGCACAAGGCTCCATAACCGTTGATCTGTCCCGCCGAAGCGTTCTACAGATCCATACTTACCCAGTAGCAAGTACTGGAGCAACCATACTTACCCCATATAAATATGGGAGCAACGTCATACTTACCCCGTAACGAGTACGGGAGCAACCTCATACTTACCCCGTAACGAGTACGGGAGCAACCTCATACTTACCCCGTAACGAGTACGGGAGCAACGTCATACTTACCCCGTAACGAGTACGGGAGCAACCTCATACTTACCCAGTACAAATACTGGAGCAACCATACTTACCCAGTACAAATACTGGAGCAACCATCATTCATCATGACATGACACACTAGCACCATATCATCATTCATCATAACATCGTATCATTATCCTAATAACATAGGATTTCTCATACAGGGGATGCTAGTATCGTGTCATCATAACATCTTAGTACCATGCACATGTCATGCTAGCAGCACGTCATCATATCATGCATCATGACAACATAAACACATTTTTGCTAGCATGTAATCATCATAACATCATACTTTCATCATAGCATACCTAGGATTTCATCATAACATAACATCATACTTTCATCATAGCATACCTATGATTTCATCATAACATAACATCCTTATTTATCATCATAGCATGTTATCATTCAGTTTATCATCATAACTTACTAACATGCATTCATCATTCTTAGCACACCTTCATGCAATAATCATCCTAGCACCTTAACATGCATACATAGTCAGGGCATATCATCATTCATTCATCATCATCATAGGCACATATCATCATAGACATAACAATAAGCATGTATGTCAGCCCAAAACATTAAGCATAAAATAGGGCGTCTAGAACTCACTTGACAGTAGACTCCTGTTAACCTTAGCCGAACTCCTTAGCTAGGGCCTTAAGGACCTATATCAGTTACATTATATCATCACATACCATCACATCACATACTTAGACTTAGAAATTATTCTAAGTCCTCATAGCCTACTAGTCCCCCTTTCTGAATCCAAGTTCTCGAAACTTAGCTGAGTGTTCGAAACCCTTGAAATCCATTAAGTCCTCATGTACACGAAATCCATGAGTATTCGAAACACCAGTACACGAAATACCCAAGGTACACGAACCCCCTTGTGTACACGAACATCCATGTGTACTCGAACCCAAAGGTGTACTCGAAATCACCACATTCTCGAAATACTTGTACTCGAAATACTCATGTACACGAAATGGCCCTGTACTCGAATTACCCATGTACCCGAAATACTCATGTACACGAAATTCTAAGTATGATTTTTCGAGTACCCTTAGTGTATAGCTTCGTGTACTCATCATTTCGTCATTAAACATCTCAGAAATTCATCTAAGGCCTTGGGGAGCTAGTTCTAGGTTCCTTAGGTTGTTACCAACGTATTGGAACCTCAAAGTTACGAACTTTACGCATAAAGGTGTGAGCTTTATGCATAAGTTCACTCTTTGTCTAACCATTCTAACTTTTGCATAAAAATCCTAGCTTTTGATTTAGAACACTTACTTGAAGTTAGGTGATCACCCCTGTAGATTCCCGTGCGTTTCCTCCTTCGTTTGGTCGATCAAAAGCTCGATCCTTGAAGTTTCTTGGTTCCGACTTCGTGTACTCGAGAGAGAACGTGCTCAGCCAAAGGTTCGCACATATCCCAAGGCACTACTATTTATAGGCAGTGTCTGGTACTCGAAATTTGGAGAATTTCGAGTACAGCTTCGAGTACAGTGTACTCGAAGTTCCATATCGAGTACACGAACTTGGGACTTCAACTTGGTTATTTTTCGTCTACTTTCCTTCAAGCTTATCATCCGTTACCCATTCGTAAGTTCCAAGTAACTTGTATTAGAAAATTTGGGATGTTACAAATCAACTCTTTATAATCACAACTTCTAAA
The DNA here is from genome assembly GCA_009363875.1 of Mikania micrantha. Lineage (NCBI taxonomy): Eukaryota > Viridiplantae > Streptophyta > Magnoliopsida > Asterales > Asteraceae > Mikania > Mikania micrantha. The sequence goes on along the minus strand of CM018695.1, from coordinate 75,988,963 downwards.
CCCTAATTCCACTTTTCTTTAAGATAATGCTTAGTCAAAATTGATTGACTTAATTTGCTCCTTAGGAGAATTAGAGTTGTGGCTAATGTTGTTTAACTAAACTTGTTTGATTAAAACCACACATGTGCGTGTATGTGTGTATAGTGAGAGTTATGCATGAATGATCCTTATGATATGTTAAAATTTTGGATTTGGTCCCTAGGTATGAGAAATTACATTAACATCATAAAAATACACATACACGCAACATGGTTGGTTGTTGTCATTAATGGACGGTGTATTATTTATATTAAGTGACATGAAATGACCAAAATATATATAACACTAAATAACAAAAACCACTTAAATAATCGAAACTCTAATTTCTATACAATAATTAACTCTCCACATCCCCCAATAGCCTGTCGCCCAAAATTTCACTATTTCACACACAATCATATTCAACGACAACGACTAACACCACAATATTTCCTATTTATAATAGACAAATACCCATCCCTATTTTGTTCACCACCAAGTTGTCTTCTCTCACAAAAATCTTGTTGACATTTGGTTAGATCACTATCAAGAAGGGAATGAAAAGGTTTTAGGTATCTTGTCGACATTTGGTTAAATCGGTTCGCATGATGCCCGTATGGCCATATTTGGTGTCGAAAATGGAGATGGTGGTTGTAAGACGAAGTTATGATTTGATTTAGGTATGCTTTGTGAGCATGTGTTGTGTAATAGCCACTAATCAACCACCATATTCACAACCTTCATTAAAGAATTAGTCAATTCACGTAAGTATTGTTCTTCTATTGCAAGAGGGGGCGGATTGGGATTGTTTAAGCAATTCACGTAATCGTTGACCTCTTGCTAATTGATTTTGAGTAGCTTTATCGAGATCAGAAGCAAATTGTGCAAAAGCTTCTAATTATGCAAATTGTGCGAGTTCCGGTTTTAATTTACCATCTACTTGTTTCATAACTTTAATTTGAGCTGCAGACCCCACTCTGGAAACATATATACCCACATTAATAGCGGGTCGGATTCCAACATTGAATAGATCGGCAGATAAGAATATTTGTCTCTTTAGATATGCAATTGATCTTAGGTTTTTAGTTGGGTGGGAACATGCATTAATGGTACTAGTAGGGTGACAATTAATGGAGGTGCGTCGATGATAGCTAATGGTAGGGGATGACTAAAGATGGGAGGTCGACAACGTTAGGTGTGGTTAAAAAAGTGATACATGCATATATAGGGTTTAGTTAAACTAAATAAGTCTCTTAATCTAAAAAGTCTAAGAAGGATCTTAAGCCATTAGATCATTAATCAATATATATTATTAAATCAAGTTGTTGGAGGGTATTTTAGTAATGACTATTTTTGTCGATTTTTTATCAAGTTTCCCCACCTTCTTTAAACGTTCGCAACTTTTACATACGGAATTATTTTTTGAAAAAAATAGACCATAAAAACGAGCATTTTTTAACTTCAAAATTAGTATAGTGTTGTTATAAAAAATTGTTTTTTTAGCTAATTGTGTCTTTTGTCCAGTGTATTGTGTCTTCTGAACATGTCATTGTGTCTTTTATGTTTCTGCTCAATGTTGTGTTTTCGTGAACAATTTAAAACACAATAATGTTGCAGAATACATAATGTCAAGCAAGAATGACATAATGACGAGTATAAATAACACAATTATCTTTAAAAAATACACAATTACTTGTTAAAAAAGACATAGTGACGAATATGAATAATTTTGTACATGTCATTGTGTCTTTTGTGTAGTCATTGTGTCTTTTGTAAATGTCATTGTGTCTTTTGTACATGCCACGTCTTTTTTGTTTCTGCTTAATGTTAAGTTTTCCTAAACAATTTAAGACACAATGATGTTGTAGAATACTTAATGTTAAAGCAAGGATGACACAATGATGATTATAAATAACACAATGATCTTTAAAAAATACACAATTATCTGTAAGAAAAACAAAAAAAATAACGATACACAAACATTTAAGAAAGACACAATGATGATATATGTGTGTGCATTTATATATTAGTTTATAGGGAGAGGTTCAAATGTTAACCCTCCCTTATATCGTTAACCCGTGTTAACCCGGCATTTTTTGCCCGAATCTTTGTTTTTTTTCATGGTTTTTGTTATACATAAATAGGATGGGTTTCTTTTTTGTGTTTTTTGTGTTTTTGTTATACACTTGTAAATAATTTCTAAACGGTGATGAATTAGCAAAAACACAAAAAAGAAACCCCCCTATTTATGTATAACAAAAACCATGAAAAAAAAACAAAGATTCGGGCAAAAAATGCCGGGTTAACACGGGTTAACGATATAAGGGAGGGTTAACATTTGAACCATCCCCTTAGTTTATAATACTCAAAATAAGAGATTAAACAAAAGGGATCATGTTATTCTCACGCCCATCTCATACATTTCACATCTTCTATACATCTCGTATATGCATATACTAGGCGTATAGAAGGTAATCATTGTTTGTAAAAATTTTTCAGTATCAATGATTGAACTTTCATAAGCCTATATGGGCTATAGACCTTATACGAGGTGTATACAAGGCCAATTATTGTCAAATTAGTGGATATTAAAGAGGAATGTACGCCTCATATAAACCTATATAAGACGTGTACTATTGGCGTGGTGTTATCGTACAAAAGTAAGGTTTGCAAATAACAAGGCGAACAAAAAAAAAAAATGTAGGGCGAGGATCCTGGCACAAGTGCCGCACAACCCGACTTCACTACTTTACGTGGGTCAGTCACTCGGTCTCCGTGTTGTGGTTTATTTCCCAGGTTTAACACGCCCGTCCCAGCGTGTTTCCCAAAGGGATCGATCTCTCGTCGCAGTTCATGCCACACCCAGTGGCGCTAAAACCCTAATAAAATTTTGGATTCACAAAACACTCTGGATTTCTTCCTTAGGGCTTGAATCCACCAACTGTTAAAGATGATGTACAATGACCCTCAGCAGCAACAGCAACAGCAGCAACAACAACAGCCAATGTATCAGCAACACCACCCACCGCCGCCGCCGCCCCAGCAACCGCCGCCGCAAATGATGCATCAATTTCACCAGCCGCAGCAGCAAATGGGAGAGTTTCAGAGGGGTCCGCCGCCACAGATGATGCGTCAGCCTTCTGCTTCTTCCACAACTATCGGTGGTTATCAGGAGTACCACCAACAGCTTCCTCACTCCTCTTTCGATGGTTAGTCTGATTTGCCCTGTTCACATTTGTATGTACCTTTGCACTTTTCTTTTTCTCTTATGTGGATTCACATCCCACTCTATAATTTAGAGATTTGGTCTAAATAAAGACAGATATGGAGAATTAGAGGTTTGGTCGATAGAGATGGGGAATGAGATACGTTAGGTTAAGCTGACTTTAGAGATAAAGTTAGAAAAAATTGGATAACGTTAGCTGCAAAATGTTTGGGAGTGTAAATTTACAGCATTTGCTGCTCTGGGAGTGTTAACATTGTGACATAGCCTTGGAGACTTTGGAATTAAGGCTAAGAACTTTTAACAGAAGTTGTAGAGAGAGCTTAGCTGCATCCTAGGAATGTAGTAAAACTTTAGGAGGTCCGTAGTTGTAGAGATAGCTTAGCTGCATCCTAGGAATGTAGTAAAACTTTAGGGAGTCCGTGCATATCACTGTCTTGTTGTATCATATGTCTATATGTATGTGCAAATTTGTGATTTAATAATATTACATATGTTGCTATCTATCATATGATAGTTTATATCTTTGTCTCTAGTTGCTTAAACATTCTGTCTTTATGACCTTTGTTTGTATGTCTAGTATGTCTTTGCTTGAATACTACGCCCCATTTGCGGTGCACAAATATAATGTATATATGTGTGCGCCCTCAAGGGGCCAAAGTAAAATTGCACTAGTTTTAAAGTTATTTTATTTATTTTGTGAAAATAACGTTAAAAATGTTGGGATGATCAACTTCAAACGATAGCTTTGAGCCGGGGACTCTTTCGGAGCAGCCTCTCTATCCCAACTGGGATAGGGGTAAGGTTTGTGTCTATCCTTCTCCCCAGACCCTACTGAAAAGTGGGAATATACTGGGTGAGTTTGTTTGTTTTGTTTGTTTATGTCTTTGTTTGAATACATGTGTTTGTTTGCCATTCGAGTCGAGGGTCTCTTTGGAAGCAACCTCTTTTTTAGAGGTAAGGTTCTCTTGAGACCCTACTAATAGCTTGACTATAAGTGGGACTTTATTGGGTTGATTGGTTGGTTGGTTAGCTATAAATTTTTAGTAAATTTTGTGTTGCAAGATGGATGGTCGCTAATTTATTAGAAAAGGGCAAAGGCCTTTAAGAAGCCCCCATGGATGTATGTATTCTGACAGGATTGAAAGCAATATTAAGATTTTGACCTTAAATAGGTTGGCTTATATTGCAATAATTAGTCTTCTTTTCTGCGAGAATCCACAATAAATACTATTTTTGCTATCTGTCACGGTGTCACCCTCTACAGACTACAATCACCTTTATTGCTCTGTTGTTTCTTTATTGGCATTTTTATGGTTACTTTTAGGTTCTTGCTCAATGCTTGTGGAGTGATGTACCAGGAAAATGACAGGATTTTAATTTTCAGTTGATTTGGCTGGTTCTTATTTTTTTGCAGCAAGTGCTTGGACGTAACATTGTTGTAATGTGTTTCTTTTAATATGCTATCAGTTTGTACTTTGTAAGTTTGTAGTCTTTTGTTTTTGATGTTATAGTGTTTTTTTTTATCTTACTTCTTTGTAGCCTTGTTTTCTATCTTTTACCCATAGTTACAGGAAACGTGTAGGAGCCCGCGTACCGCGATCTGAGCCGATCGTACCGAATCGCGGTACATTATCGTCCCAATCGCCCCTGGTTTGCGATCCGGTACGTGAAATTTAGCCGATCCCGATTGAAAATAAATTCGTCAAATTGGCACTGAAATCGCGTACCATATTAACCTAATTCGCGTTCCCAGACCACCAATTCGTCGAATTTGTCCAAGAATCGCCGATTGAAGCGTCCAGGTGACTGTTGGTAATTGGTATCCGATCGTCGTTCCGACTTCCGATTCTTTCACATTTCAAATTCATTCAATTTACTACTTATAAATTCATCAATCAGTCATTATATCCACGTACATCTAATTTCAGAATTCAGATACATGAATTATATGTCATTTATGTTATGAATTTTGGGTTATGAATTAATGGTGAATATGATTATCAAATGAATTCTATTATATGAAATTTATGTTATGAAGCAATACGGCGTACCGAAACATGTGATACATCGTACCGCGTACCGAAATGGCGTTTCGAATGAACATACCCCTCGTACCGAATTTTAGAAATGTACGAACCGCGTACCCGTTTTCGTACCACGTACCGGAGCGTACCGCGTTTCGTGTGACTATAACCTGTTAATGTTATTTATATTCTAACACTGTAGCTATTTTTATTCGTGGTTGGGTCATTTCCTATTGCTGTAATTTTTTTTTTTTTGCATGCTATCATTTTGTAGTCTTTTGTATGTTGATGTTATACTGTTGTGTCACATATTACTTATTTGTAGCCTCGTGTTCTATCTTTCAGCTGTTATTTATATTTTAATACTGTAGCTATTTTTTTGTGGTTGGGTAATTATTTCCTTCTTTAGCATTAATTCCTGTGCAGCCCATGCAGACAATTTTGCTGCCAAAAGGATGAGAAAAATTGGACAGAGAAGAGCTGTTGATTATACAAGCACTGTTGTGCGATATATGCAGGTACCTGTATATAACCCTTTTTTATTTTCCTTTTAATGCATCCCATATGTTTCATTTGTTTGCAAGTAGCATATATATTTTATATTGGGAATATATAATTAATGATGTGATATGTATATTGTTGGGTTAAACTTGTTTAGTTTTAAAGTAAAAGGGTTTTAATTTGTTTATTTGTTTATTCAGTAGATAGACTCGTTTATTTAGTCCTATTTTTCTGATTTTTAGTTGAGATCTAATCTTATTTGTTTGGCTATAAAGCCTTGGTTTTTATTCAATAAAAGTATGAGTTTTCTTCTCTGATTACCACCTCAATTGGTATCAGAGCTTGGAAACGTAAACAAGATTCGATCGGAAGGAATCGATCAATCGAAGGAAAATCCGACGGACAGGATTCGAGCGATGGCAGAAGGTAACGGTGGCGCAATCGTTCAAAGCAGGGGAAGCAACTCGGCGACGCTACAATGCCCAACCCTAACGTCCGACAACTACAACGTTTGGGCGATTAGGATCAAGGCGGTGCTCCGAGTTCACGGGATTCTGGAAGCAATCGAACCGGGAGCTGGGATAGCCATGGACGCGAAGAAAGACGATATGGCTGTAGCACTCCTCTTCCAAGCAATACCGGAAGAGTTGGTGCTTCAGCTATCACAACATAATACCGCACAAGAGATGTGGAATGCGCTGAAGACACGGTTCGTGGGTGCTGATCGAGTTCGAGAAGCAAGGCTGCAGACCCTACAGTCAGAGTTCGAAGCTCTAAGAATGACCGAAGGGGAATCTATTGACGATTTTGCTGCAAAATTAAGCAAACTCGTCTCAAAATCGAACAGCTTGGGTTCAACAATAAAAGACAAGACATTGGTGAAGAAGTTGCTGGGCTCAGTACCCCCGAAGTTCATTGCTATCGTAGCTTCTATCGAACAGTTCGCAGATCTGAGCTCCATGTCCTTCCAAGAAGCAATAGGAAGACTCAAGGCCTTCGAAGAAAGAATCAAGCCAAAAGAAACGGGGTCAAGCTCTGGAACCAAGGGAGACCAGCTGTTACTCTCCTACGAAGAGTGGCAAGCCAAGAAAAGGCAAGGGGGTTTCAAAGGACAAGGCCGAGGCTCAAACAAGCCGTGTTTCTGTGGAAGAGGCCGTGGTCGAGGTAATCCTGGCCGGGGCAGGGGACAGGAACCAGGCCAGAACAGCTACAAGCATAAAGGGTACAAGGACCGGGCCACAGTCAAGTGTTTCACGTTTGACTCGATGGGTCATTATGCTTCCGAATGCCCAGCCAAACCTAGACAGGAGGAAAGCAATCTGACCCAGACTAATGATGAAGGCCAGCCCTTCTAATGGCCCTTGGAATAGAAGAACCAGGAGACTCTATTCTGCTAAATGAAGAACGAATCCAGCCAAGGCAATTAGAGACCGCAGGAGACAACCGCTGGTTCCTCGATAATGGAGCCAGCAACCACATGACAGGAAACAAAAGGTTGTTCTCCTATCTTGACCAAGCAGCTATGGGAAGAGTAAGATTTGGAGATGGGTCCTTTGTCGGCATAAAAGGGAAGGGTAACATCATTCTGGAGTGCAAGACTGGTGAACACCGAGTCCTCAAGGATGTGTATTACATCCCCTCCCTAAAGAGCAGCATAATCAGCCTCGGCCAGCTAACAGAGACTGGATATGAAGTAGTCATGAAGAAAGAGATTCTGAGGGTCAGAGATGAGAATGGAGCCTTGCTGCTAAAGGTTGAAAGGGCTCCCAACAGACTTTATAGGGTGGAATTGAAGGTGGCAGCACCAATCTGCCTGTTGACAAAGCTGGATGATGTGGCTTGGAAATGGCATGCCAGATTGGGGCATATGAATTTCAACTCTATGAAGTCAATGGCTGAAAAAGGGCTGGCAAGGGGGATACCCACCATTACACACCCCACTCAGGTGTGTGACAGCTGCTCAGTTGGAAAGCAGCCCAGAAACCACTTCCCAAGCAGGTCAGAATACAGAGCAGAGGAACCCTTGGAGTTAATCTATGCGGATGTGTGCGGCCCAATCTCCCCAACCACAAAAGGAGGAAACAAGTATATCCTGCTAATTGTAGACGACCACAGCAAGGTATATGTGGGAGTTTATCATAAGGTCAAAAGATGAAGTATTCAGCCGGCTAAGTGAGTTTATAACTCAAGCAGAATCTGATACTGGCAGAAGGATAAAGAAGATAAGAACAGACAACGGGGGAGAGTTTACATCCAAAAGCCTTGAAGATCTGTGCAAAAGGGCTGGAATTCAGCATCAACTTACTGCCCCATACTCTCCCCAACAGAATGGGGTAGTGGAAAGAAGGAATAGAACCATACTAGACATGACAAGGAGTATTTTAAGGGCCATGGAACTCCCACAGTATCTCTGGTTAGAAGGGGTTAGACATTCCATTTACCTGCTGAACAGACTACCCACAAAGGCACTCAAAGATTCAACCCCTTATGAGGCTCTAAGAAGAAGAAAGCCAAACCTCAGTCATATTAAAGTGTTCGGATGCATAGGCTTTGTGAAGAAACTGTCCACCGGCCTGAAGAAACTTGATGATCGAAGCAAAAAGATGATACATCTAGGGACCCAACCGAACACCAAAGCATACCGGATGCTTGATCCAACTACAGGAAAGATCCATGTAACCAGAGATGTCAGCTTCGATGAGTCAAAAGCTTGGACCTGGGAAGAAAGCCCTAAGAAACAAGACACAAATGGCACTAAAGAGACTGAATTCTATGTACAACCTATGATCAGCGAAGGAATGGACCCAGCCACTGGTGGAAATCAGGAACAAGACAACTCTGATGCTTCAGAGTTAGAATCCGAATGGAGCAGCCCCAAGTCAAGCATCAAAGATAGAGGACCAATCCTACCAAGGGAACCCACTGATCAAGATGGTGCCTATGATCCCACTGTTGCTCCAGAAGAAGTCCAAGATGATACTCCAGTCAAAGGTCACAGGTTACTGGATGAACTGTATGAGGTAGAGCTGATGCTTGCTGACAATGAACCAAGGACCTACTCCGAAGCCAAGGGAAGTAAGGAATGGCAAGAGGCGATGAAAGCTGAGTTAGCCTCTATTGAAAAGAACCAGACTTGGGTAATCACAGATCTACCTTCGGGTAGTAAGCCGGTTGGGCTGAAGTGGGTGTACAAAACCAAGAAGGATGCAAAAGGAAGGGTCATAAAACATAAGGCAAGGCTGGTGGCAAAGGGGTATGTGCAACAGTTCGGTGTAGATTACGAGGAAGTATTCGCTCCAGTGGCCCGAATAAAGACGGTAAGGATGCTTCTGGCATTAGCTGCTCAACATGGCTGGTTTGTACATCACCTTGATGTCAAAACAGCCTTTCTACATGGAGACCTAAAGGAGCAGGTCTATGTAAGTCAACCAGAGGGGTTCGAAAAGAAGGGAGCAGAAGACAAGGTTTACAAGCTATCTAAGGCTCTGTATGGGCTTAAACAGGCTCCGAGGGCCTGGAACACCAAGTTAGATAGTGTGCTGAAAGACCTGGGTTTTGAAAAATGCAAGCAGGAAGCAGCTGTCTATCGAAAGGGGCAGAAAAAGAACATCATCATCATAGGAGTTTATGTAGATGATCTACTCCTGACAGGAGAATGTGAAGGAGAAATACAAAAGGTGAAAAAGGAATTGGAAGCAAGGTTCGAAATGACTAACTTGGGGTTGTTAAGTTACTACCTTGGAATAGAGGTGAAACAAGACAGCAATGGGATAACAATCTGCCAAAAGGGATATGCTCAAAAGATCCTTCAGGAAACTAAGATGGAGCTGTACAATTCAACTACTTTTCCTATGGAACCTGGACTAAAGATGTCAAAGGAAGATGACAGCTTGAAGGTTGATGCTACTCAGTTCAGGAGATGGATTGGCTGCCTAAGATACTTAACACACACCAGGCCTGATCTGTGCTACTCGGTGGTATATGTAAGCAGATTTATGCAGTGTCCAAAAGAAACTCACAAGCAAGCTCTAAAGCAGATCCTAAGGTATGTGAAAGGAACTACAAACTTAGGGATATGCTATGAAAGAAAGAAGGCAGGAGTACTTTACGGCTACAGTGACAGTAGCTATTCAGTAGACATGGATGATGCTAAAAGTACTTCAGGATGGGTCTTCTTTTATGGTGGAGCACCTGTGGCCTGGAATTCTCAGAAGCAAGGGACGGTTGCCTTGTCTTCCTGTGAAGCAGAATTCATGGCAGCCACAAGTGCTGCATGTCAAGCAATTTGGATGCAGAGATTGATGGCTGAAGTTCTTAAGAAAGAAGAAGAAACAGTTACAATAAAGGTAGACAACCAATCTGCTCTAGCCTTAATGAAGAACCCAGTTTTTCATGGGAGAAGCAAGCACATAGACACTAGATACCACTTTATAAGGGAGTGTGTGGAAAAGGGAAGAATTAAAGTTGAGCATGTGAGTGGTGCTGAACAAAAGGCAGATGGACTGACAAAAGCATTGCCAAGACTGAAGCATGAAGAAATGAAGAGAATGCTTGGATTGAAGATGTTACAAGTTTAAGGGGGAGATTGTTGGGTTAAACTTGTTTAGTTTTAAAGTAAAAGGGTTTTAATTTGTTTATTTGTTTATTCAGTAGATAGACTCGTTTATTTAGTCCTATTTTTCTGATTTTTAGTTGAGATCTTATCTTATTTGTTTGGCTATAAAGCCTTGGTTTTTATTCAATAAAAGTATGAGTTTTCTTCTCTGATTACCACCTCATATATGACGCCCCATTTGCGGTGCATGCATATAATGTATATATGTGTGGGCCCTTAAGGGGCAAAAGTAAAAGCGTTATTTTAATTATTTTGTGAAAATAACGTTAAAATCATTGGGATGATCAACTTCAAACGATAACTTTGAGCCGAGGACTCTTTCGGAGCAGCCTCTCTATCCCAATTGGGATAGGAGTAAGGTTTGTATCTATCCTTCCTCCCCAGACCCTACTGAAAAGTGGGAATATACTGGGTAAGGTTGCATGCGATGTGATATGTATATGAAACTAAATGATATCTGTTATATTGTGATGTAAAACTCGATGCAGACCCGTTTATGGCAACAAGATTCACAGGACAGAACAGTATTACAACCAACACCAGCTGCAGCAATTGATGTCAGTCAACTTTCTTGTTCATACGGATTTTACATCTGCATACTTTAAAATAAGATCCTAATTTAAACATGTTTATTGTGTTGATCTTGGAGACAGTTGTTACCAACAGTTGCTTATTCAGATAATCCTTCCACCAGCTTTGCTGCAAAGTTTGTTCATACATCACTAAACAAAAACCGTTGTTCAATAAATCGTGTAGTGGTGAGGGTTTCTGCTCAAGCTGTTTAAGTATAGTGCATGTATATGCCATACAACTATATTGCTTTTTTGAAAAAAGTAAAAAAAAATATCAATGGTCCTTTTAATGTCACAATCACAACTGAGATAGTTATACATGCATCTGTTGCTTTCCCTCTTTCTGTTATCTTAAAATATTTCCTCACTTTATTTGACGAACAGATGAATAGAAGTTACTGCATTATTAGATGCACATACATAACATGATTGACACTTCATTTTTCAAGTTCATTGACACCAATTACTAAGGATAAAATGTAACTGAGTAGCAAGCTACAACCAATATATTTTGATTTTAAATGAAAAATAGCTGTCTAGCCTAGACATATGATCAGACAGTTCTTAGATTTAATATAGTCATGGTAGCCTATAGTCTTGCTCTATCGTTACACTATTAGAACACATTGATAAAGCTTAACAATCAACATCATTATGTTTCTTGCATGTTGGTGTGGACAATATGATTGGAAAGTTGCAGATTTTCTTAATGGATTTTTGAAGGAAAAAAAAAACTCATTTGGAGTCGGTTCTTCTAGTTAGTAGCCATTTAACGTGTTTCATCACTTACTAATCCTGTGCTTTGGCCTGTAGCTTAGAATTAATATCTAATCTCTTTATTTTTAAAATCTAGTGGTGGTAAGGTGGGCAGGTTCAAGGATTGGGTAGTGGGTCAATTTGAGGTTAGATCAAAACATTAGAAGCATTAATTGTTTTCCAGTGATGAACTAATCATGTTCATTTACTTGCTAGAAAGAAACAATTAGCATACAAGTAAACCAGCTGAACTTACTAAGAATAATTAGCACACACGTATTTCTTTTGAACCTAGTTAATCTCGGGGTGAATACGTGAATGTCACATCTTCCACTGAAACTGTATTGTCTTGGCACATGTATTTGCTTGAAGTGGACCCCTACGGGTAGGCGTCTTATAACCGGCTCACACAGCGGAGAATTTACATTATGGAACGGTCAATCTTTTAATTTTGAAATGATACTTCAGGTATGCAAATTTATTCTTTTTATTGTCACTTTCTATGTATTAGAAACTGTGGAGATCTGTTGGAATATTTGAATTTACAGGCTCATGACCAACCAATCAGATCTATGGTGTGGAGTTATAATGACAATTGGATGGTCACGGGCGATGATGGAGGCGCTATAAAGTAATTGCATTTCTTTGTGCAACTTATGTGCACTAGCAAGCAAATTTTTTTTGATGACTTCCTGAACTTTCCAAGCACTTTTTTTTTTCCAATTATGTGAACAAACTTCAAAAGATGATTTTGGTGTGCCCCTTTAATATGTAAATTTTAAGCTTCTTATGTTGAATGTCTTTAGGTATTGGCAAAACAACATGAATAACGTGAAAGCCAATAAATCTGCACATAAAGAATCTGTTCGTGATCTAAGGTATATATTTTTTTGCTTTACGGCTTTACCTTTGTCCTATTATTTATTGTTTATTCTTCCGATTACTAAAGTTGACTTTGCACATGTTGACAGCTTTTGTAGAACAGATTTAAAGTTCTGTTCGTGTTCTGATGACACAACTGTTAAAGTTTGGGACTTTGCTCGTTGCCAGGAGGAACGTTCTTTATCTGGTAATGTTTTTAGAAATTCTCTTATTTGCCAACCTCCAAATGTTCAAATATATATATATTTCTTCTTGTGGTGAGATTTAAATATTCAATACAAGGTTACTTGCAATGTAACTGTCAAATATATGTGAGATAACTGGAATTTTTGCAATATGGATTTTAACTCAGGCAGGCCATGGTTGGGATGTGAAGAGTGTTGACTGGCACCCTACCAAGTCTTTATTGGTTTCTGGTACCCTTTACCTTCTTTTATTCAAAATGCTTGTTAAGTTTTTTGGTGTAGTTCTTATATTTTGTTCGGGTTTTCTTAGGTGGGAAAGACAATCTTGTGAAGCTTTGGGATGCTAAGTCAGGGAAAGAGCTATCATCATTGTTAGTGAATATGTTATTTTATATCATATCTGTTTATACTATTTGAGGTGGCACTTTTGACCCATTTGCTTGGTTTAAAAAAGCGCACCTCAGGCGCGCCTGAGGCGTGAGGCGCTAGAGGCGGCAGCTGGATCGCTTCAAGAAGTCGAGGCGTAGCGTTTTCAGGAAGCGAGAAGAAGCGGCGCTCCACCGTCGTAAGCGCAAGGCGTCTGAGGCGGCGCTCCACCGGTTTTGTTTTTTTTTTAAATAGCTGTTTTGTATTTAAGGGTTTTTTAAACCCTAATATTCGGCCGCTCTACCCGACAATCAGATTCGCGATCGACCAGACCTGCCGCCTACGCTCAACCACCGAACTCACCTCCGCCTCCCTCCTCCGCCGACCGCCACCCTCCTCTGCCCGTCCGCCGACCGCCACCCTCCTCCGCGACCTGCTGCCCGAATTTTTGCTTTCAGCTGCTCCCTGTTGCACGATTGCTGCCACGGACCTGTATCAACCAAATTGGGTTTTAATTCGTATATTACTATGTTATTTGTTTATTTTTTTTTGTTTTTTCATCTTATATTCTCTATTTATATTCTCTATAATTTGGCTTTAATCCTAATATGAAACCACTGTTGTTTTCATATTTTGTGTTTTTTGGGTTGACCGATGTTGAGGAAGATGATCACGTGCCCGGTTATGATGATTGATTAGACTTTGCTTTGTTTTTTGTATTTATGAAGACTTATTAACCATGAATTTATGTTTGGACTTTATTTTTAGTGTTAAAAGGATGTTATTTTGTTTGCTTTTATTTTTAGTTCTTTTTTTAAAAAAATTAGCGCCTCGCATACGTAAAGCTCTCGCCTCGCGCCTCGGTATTTTCGGCCTCATCGCTTTTTAGCGCCTCAAGCTTTTTAAAACCAAGCCCATTTGGTTATAAATGGGTCGATTTGGTTGTGTCTGCCTAAATTGGCCAACATCAACAACCAAACCAAGTCAATCTCACTTCTAGAAAAATTATTGGTAGGGTCCTGTTGGGGGAGATGGGAGGGGAGAGATGTAGGCAAACCTTACTTCTACTCATAGAGACCCTTGGCTCTAGCAACAAACTATCAAAGAAACAAACAAATAAACACAAACAAAACAAACACCACGCAGACCGATTGTTTAACACATATAAAAAATTAAAAATTGACAACTATCAATACAAAAGGGGAACATGTGGATTGAAAGTCGCCTAACCTTTGAGGCTTACACCTTCTCAATAGTTTTCTTCAAAGATTTAAATTGTTGCTGTAATAATATTGTTGTTTGCATTGTAAATAAATCATTAACTTTTTATAATTTATATAAAAAGGGCAAACATGCATTTGCGTGTTAGCCCAACAAGAACATGCGTATTTCAATTCATACCGAAAGTGACCTGTTTCAACCCAAACCCAATCTGTCCATCTTGACACCTCTAAATTGCTTTTCTGTTGGAGCTGTAAACGGTTAATACTTTATGTTTTCAGTCATGGGCACAAGAATACTGTTCTATGTGTCAAATGGAATCAAAATGGTAATTGGGTATTAACTGCTTCTAAGGATCAAATTATCAAGGTACAGCTACCTGTTTTCTTTTCATACTACCTCTTATCCATCACTATAGTTGAAATATTTCTAATCGCAATTCATCTATTCATGATCATTGAATAAGAATTTTCTCCTGTTTCAGTTATATGACATTAGGGCTATGAAAGAACTTCAATCTTTTCGTGGTCATAAGAAGGATGTCACAGGTTAGTGTGAAAGCTTGAAATGTAATGACTAATGAGAAGGAGAAGGGTATAATTGGCATATTATAAATTGTAACTAATGAAACGCGTCAATTTGAAATGGAAGTGTTTTGAATGGGTATATTTGATACAAATTTTTTTTTTGGGTTAATATGTATTTATGCAAGTCTTTAGGGTTATATATGAATTTGACTTGGAGAAAGAATGTGTATGATATATCTGCTAGTGGTCTTTGTGAAAAACATTTTATGTATCTTTTATTTAGACTTGCTTCTTATTTTGATGTTAGCACTCTCTTGGCATCCCTTCCATGAGGAGTATTTTGTTAGTGGGAGTTTTGATGGATCGATATTTCACTGGCTAGTTGGGTAATATCTGCTGATATGTGTTAATTTCTACCTTTTTTGCAAGAAATTAATGCTTTATCTCATAAATGTTATAATGCACAGTCATGAAACTCCACAAATTGAAATTCAAAATGCACACGATAGTGGTGTCTGGGATCTTGCATGGCATCCCATTGGGTATCTTCTTTGCAGGTACATCAACACATACATGTTTCATCATTGAACATCTTTTAATTTAATGCTGCATATATATTTTTTAGATTTAATTATACACATGTTCCCTATCATTTGGGTAGAATAACAGGTTTGGGAACTAAGCATAAAAAGTAATAAGTTTGGGGTTTATGAATGAGTTTACTATTATGGCTAACTTTCATCAAATTATGATGAAATGATCAAAATACATTTTGAATAGTCAAAACTCAAAAGTCATCGGTGTTTTGGTCATTTCATCTTAATTTAACATAAGTTAGCCTTAATACCCAAACTCATTATAAAATTCACAAATCCTAAACGTGTTACTTTTAAACCTTAGTAGTTAGCACCCAAACTTGTTACTATGTTCAAGCAAGGTTTAGGGGCTGTATTAATTAACTCTATTTTTATTTTTTGTTTACTGAAGTCATGTAATTGTTGATGCAGTGGCAGCAGTGACAACACAACAAAATTCTGGTGCAGAAATAGACCAGGTGATCCGGCTCGTGATAAATTCAACATGAGCAATAATCAAGGTTTGTAGTCGCTACTAAATTGCTCCTATAAGGCATTTCATATTATGTATGGATGTTAATTAATATACACTTATTCCAATTTAACAAGGTTACAATGAACAAAATCCTGCTCTTGTGGGCCGCATGCCTGTTAATTTTGTGGGGCCCGAGGCACCATCTACTCCTGGACCATTCGCAGGATTGAACCGGAATGAAGGTACTATTCCCGGGATTGGAATTGCAATGCCACTAGATACATCAACACAGGGAGACCAAAAACCACCCGCATCTTCATCAATGCCACTAGGAGCACCACCTTTACCACCAGGCCCGCATCCGTCACTGTTTCAACAGCAAGCATTTCAACAAACTCCACAGCAGCACCACCAGCAAATGACACCTCTGCAGCCACCAAATATGCAACCGATACAGCTTCAGACTCATATGCCCCTTCTACCACATCCTCATTTACCCCGTCCACCGCTCCAGATGTCGCCTCATAACATGCCAGGATCCATGCCCATGCATGGTCAAATGGTAATCTTGTATGCTTGGTTTTAAAAAGCGTCTGAGGCGTGTCTAAGCGCAAGGCGACCTCAGGCGCATGGGTACTTGCTTTGTGTAATATGAGGTGCACTTTGTACCGAAAGCGCACAAAAAATGTTTTTTGGGAAACCCACTGAAGGGCGCTGCACGCTCGTCTTGTACAGGGGCTGGGTGGGGAACGACCCCTTTGTTAGGCTTTACTTTGTACTTCAAATTGTCATACATATAGCGGAAAAGGTTCTACGTGTAGGTAATTTGTACGTTAAATCATATAGTATATAAGCCTTTTTATAACTATATCTTGGGTAGAGATGATTCAAACCTATGAGATACATAAAAATACACACACACACATTGCGTCTCGTGTATGGAAAGCCTACTGCTTTTGCGCTTTGGTTTTAAACCTTGTTGACTCAGTGGGCTTCTTGCTTTTTAAAACCAAGTTTGTATGCACTTTCATTTCCGTTTTGATCTTTTTATCTGGTGGATGGTTATTTTCTCATTGATATGGATAGGGGGCAATGAACCAGATGGGCCCGCCTATGCAGCAGGGGCTCTTTATGGGCATGAACCCTATACATTCAGGACCTGGAGGTACACCTCCTGGCAACATTCCAAATATGCAGGGGCCGGCAAATGTGAGTGGGAACCAGATGTTTCCGCCAGGGGGTACATTTAACCGACCTCAAGGGGCACAGATGCCCTCAATGCCAGGGTTAGGCCCTTATCAGGTAACATTTTTCTTCCACCTGTTGATTTGAGACCTAATTTCATCACATGATAATTGCTAATATTTGCTTCCTTGATTTGTTAACACGGTAGTTGTTTTTAGTAGGGGAATTCCTTTAAACTTGCAAAATTGCATGCTTCACCAAAACACAAGTTTCAATACATAATGCACGATTTTCTTCAAGCATGATTTGAGATAATGTGCAATTTTGCACGTTTAGATGGGGATATATGCAATTTCCTCTCATATTGTTGGTTGTTATAATCATGAAGCTTGACATAGAATTTGCATTTGATTGTGTAGCCTGGGAATCCAAATTTTGGTACACCATCGGGAATAGCTCCACCGCTGCCACCTGGACCCCCGCCATCTCAGTAGGTCTTTGTTCCAGTCTTTTTGTTGTTTTGGTTAGGGGGTTGGAGGGATGATTAGTGATCTCACATGGTTGAATGTGAGCTATGTGTTGTGAAGGAAAACAATATAAAAGGGAATGAATTGTTATTGCTTTTTTATCTCTGGCTTGTTCGAATAGTTTCAATGTATTGCACAGGCATTAAATAGAAAATGTTGACATTTTCCTTTTCTTATTTGAACTCACGCTTATATAATATATAAAAACACCGAAAGTCTTATAGGCTAATGGTACCCCCTTGACTTCCCAAATGGGAGGTCTTGGGTTTGAGTCTCGGCTGGAGCAAAAAAATGCTCTAGTGTCAATGTATCCATTTAAACAGTGGTACTTGACGTTAGCTGTTAAAAAAAATAAATAATATATAAAAACACGCATGCACACATACACCCATGCATGTGGTTTGTGTTTTTTTGATAACCGTGGTAACCCACTTGTGTGGTAAACCCTTGGTAGAGAACAGGTAAAACGCGGCTGTAAGAAACATGGTTGGTGACTTCCAAGAAAAGTTGTTCTAAGTGGTTTGTGTACTTTGGAAATTGTTTGACTATAAATTCACGAAAATCACTTGAGATCAATCAAAATACGTTTTTTTCCCTCTTGAATATCATAATAAAACATATATAACATTTTTGTAATTGGTATTTTTTTAATTACAAAGTATACATGTGCTAGTTAAAAAGATCACGTGTTTGTATATTTATAACAATGATTAAAAAACAAAAACATTGAAGTTTTTTTTGCGGGTTTTAAGATAGAAAATAACATAAAATTTGTTTTAAAGAGTTATTGAAAAGTTAGTTAAAGCAGTTAGGAGAGTGGGAGAGCCTCTCGTTGTCCTAATTCCATGAGTGAATCTTCAAGCTTACTTGCATCTCGTTTGTAAGAGAAACAGACAAGGATAAAATGTGAATCATATTTAAGGCTATTTATTCTCTGAAAAAAATTTGTAGAAAAACATAGTTAATGTAATGTGACTTACTCACTTGTTTTAAATTTTAAACACTTGTAACTTAACACATACAAATTAAAAAATATAGTATTGTACATGTATAATAAATATATTGAGGAAAAAGTTTCTTTGTTAATCCACTCTTATATAACTTCGTCATGATCAATCCAAAATGTAGTTTTCTTTTCTTTTTCTTTTTTAATATCATTATTACACATTTACAACACTTTCTTTTTTTATGTGTATGTATAAATTCATCAACATATAAGATTTAAAAGGTGTGTACGTTTTGGTTTCATGTTAGATTTATAATTTTTGTTACAATGTAACATAAACTGCTTTTAAATCTTAAACGGTGACAAATTTACACATACACAGAATAAAATATTGTTTGTGTAATAATGATATTTAAAAAAAGAAAACAATGGTTTAGATATATTTTGATAGAGTTATACGGGTTAACACAATAAGTGTGGGTTAACAATAAAACTTTCTCCTATATCTTACTTAACTAATAAATAAAGGTTTCTAGGGACACTTACGCGTTTATACAACATCTTGATTTTTTTCTCGCATCTCTCTCTCCCCTATTAAATATACTTTTTACACATTTTTAAATTAAAAATATGCCTTTTTAAATACATTAAAATAATTTAATATAAAAAAACACTTTTTTTAAAAAACCAAATTATTATAAAATATAATTTTTATAAATACTTTTACAAAACAAAATATTTAAAGAAATAAACTTTGAAAATATTAGTGTTTAAAAAAATAACATAATTATTTTATTATTTAATCTATGAAATTATATTTAATCATATTTTATATTAAAAAATCATTTTATATAATTTAAATTTTTTATTGGTAACTATTAATTGATAATATTTTTTTATTTATCTCGTGTAATACACGGGGTACTAATCTAGTATATATATAGTTATTTTCAGTTGTTTTTTATGTTAAATTGGTTGAATATTTAATTCTAAAATTTTAATTAAAAAATTAACATGATATTTTATAATCAAACGTCATATTTTTTGTATATTTGACTTTTTTTGCTATAAAATTGTATTTTTAAAAGTACTATTATCCTAAAATTTAACAAAAATATTAAATTTTTTTGGGTCAAAAAAGTCTTGTTCGTGTCAACCCATTAATATTTATGTCGTGTTTAGGTTCATATTAAATTTTAGCATTCATGTCAGGTTGACTCACCAACCCAATCCGTTTCTCTAGAGCAAGCTAACAAGCAAGTCATGAGTAAAGCTTTACCTTAGCTCGGCTGTCTCATTAAAAAATGAAGGCATGAAGCCCATTTCAAGTGAGTCACCAGCCACCAAGTTTCTCACATTTGATTTTCAAATACATCTGTTTATATATTTAATATATTTACAATATAATTATGGGCTCGTTCAAGCCCTACATAGAGTCATAGAGAAGAATGAAAGAAGCAAAAATCGACATTATTCAAAACTCACCAAACTATGAGGAACAGTAAAACCAACTGAGGCTGTTGTGCTTGAGGGCCAAAATTGACCCATTGATACATCATTCTTTTTGTTTCTAGACACTAAAATTTTCATATTCCTTAGTCAACTGTTGACTTCTTTAAGGTTGAAAATATGGTAGTCAAAACATTCATCTACATAAATATAAAGAAACCAGCTATGAAAACTCATGTATTACACAAGTTGAATAATAAAAATATATTTTATTTATATTAAATAATAATAAATATTTAATAATTATAAAATTATATTTATGATAAGATATAATCGAATAATTCTTATTGTTTATTATATTTTAATAAATTAGTAATTATTAGAATAAGAAAAATTATATTTTTAAATATTTAATTATATAATCTGAAAAATTAACATTTTCAGATTTAACCAGGAAACATCAAGTGTATCCTAGAAATACTCCTTTATTAGAGTAGGTAGATGTGGTCAAAAACTTAATCTTTATCAAGAGTTCATTTTCTTTTGAAGTACTGAAATGATGCACAAAGAATAACATGTAGAAGATTTGTAGTACAAATGATTTTAAAGATGTTTTATGACAACAAATTGTAAAACCATCGAATCTGGTCGGTTTTCACCGCTCACTACATCACCATCAACATCAACTTAATGAGACCACATCACCACACCAATCTTGAACTTGTATGGTGGCCATGCTAGCAAGATTGATCCTTAGAAAACGATCGTCTTTCTTCATCTTTTTCCTTAAAAGATGGTTCCATATCATCATCCTCATCATCGTCATTGTCATCGTCATCGTCATCGTCATCGTCATCGTCATCGTCATCGTCATCGTCATCGTCATCGTCATCGTCATCATATCTTGCTCTCGATTTGTCATATTCTTCCTCATCAGTTGTGCCCCTCTTGTTCTTTGACATATAAGGTTTCAGCTTGTCAACATCAGACAATTGCACTGGTTTAAGAAAGAATTCCTGGGCTCCTTCTTCTAAGCATCTAACAAAGACCAAGTTTTTTAAAAAACAAAGCAGAAATAGTTTGTAAAATGTAAATATTTTGATTTTACCTGTTTATCCTTGCTGGGATATTGTCAGAAGACATGATCACAACAGGTACGTCTTTCAGTGATTTTGATTCCTGCAGGTACCAATACGGTACATGTATTCGAATATGAGAATGAAACCTAGGTCAAATAATAATGCTTAAAAATAAAAATGTTTATATGCCCATGATGTCTTTTATGGGACTTTGAAGCTTGGCATGTACTTAGCTACATGTTTAGGTTTCCTAGTTGTAGGTGTATAGCAAATAGATTCCTTCTAATAGTTTTAGGTTTGGCCCCGTTTGCGGTGGCACATGACCACACATATAATGTATATATGTGTTGGCCCTCGAGAGGCAAAAGTAAGATTACACTAATTTTAATGATATTTTTTTACTAAATTTTTGTGAAAGTAACTTTAAAAGCGTTGGGTTGGTCGGTTAATCAGGCATCATGAGTGGGGGTCTCATTGGAAGCAGCCTCTCTGTTCATACGGGGTAGAATGTAGAGGTAAGGCAATCTAAATCTTACCCTCCTCAGTGTAGAGTATATCACAGAATACGAATACGATTTACTACCGAATGAATTGCAAGCCGTAGATTTCACTTTCAGATCAAGCTAGTTGTGGTTCACACAAATGTTTGATCGCATAAAATTCAATTCGAAAATCAAAGAACCGGTATGAATTGCAGTATTTCGTGAATGAACCAAAGAACAAAATGATCGATCAATCATGTTTTGAAAATACGCGCCCCTTGGACCCCGCTATCCGGGGGCGCTGCCCCCGGACCCCCACTAAGTGGGCGTTGCCCCCTTCGAACCCCCATTGAATCATAAAACCTTAAACAAGCATGTACCCCACACCCAGCTTGTTTAATGAATTTCATGATTCACATTGATCGATAAAATTAATCCAATTACACTAAAATATCTAACACTCAGACCTACCTTAGCTTTGCTAATGGTGAGATATATTAAGTACAATAATGATGAATAGTTGTAGGTGTAGCAAATAGCTTCCTTCTAATATGCTTCTAGTTCTATGGAAGTTATAGGTATGTTCTTAGCCTCTTAGTTTTGTTAACTGTCTTGTATGTCTTTCATGCATATCTTGTATGCTCTAGTCAAGTCTTATAGGCAGTAAGTGCAGAAACTTTGATGCCTTATTGTTCTTCTGTATGATGTTATACATGACTTTTTGCCACTTGTTCTCATGCATGCTTTTTCTGTATCAATCTTGTATGGGGGGCCAAGTTTTTCATGCATTTATTTTGTATACCAAAAAAGATATTTTAGGATTCGAGGGTCTCTCTAGAACCTTCTGATAAGAGGTAAGGTGTGCGTTCATCGTATCCTCCTACGCCCTACCTTTGTGTGGAATTTAGCAGGGTATGCTTGTTTGTTTGTTTTATTAGTGAAGAAAATTTAGTTGGATATGCTTGTTTGTTTGTTTGTTTTATTAGTGAAAGATCTTTGAATCAAACAATTCTTTAACACAAATAGTAACTACATAAGATTAAATCTCACCTTGATCTTTCTCAAGAGTTCAAAACCAGTCATCCCAGGCATACAATAATCTGTAATCACCAAATTCACCTCCACTTCCTGGATTAATTCAAGAACAACCAGGTTAACATTCAGTAAAAAGACTTCATTTTGACTTAATCCTGGACTTCAGATTCATATTTAATGAATAATTCTTTCTATTTCACTAAATGTTCTTACTCCTAATTGAAACTGTCAATTTTTCCTACACAAAGAAACATTCTAAGATGAACACAAATCCTTTAAAGATTCAAGTCAATTGTTGGATTGTTATAGGTTGAAAGTATGTTAGACAAAAGATTCATATACAAACAACAATCAACAACAATCGTACCCAGTAAATCTCACTCGTAGCAGACTATTTGTAGGGTCCGGATAGGATGATGCAGCTCTGTCACTGCTTTCCGGATAGACCCGGTTCAAGAAACAAACATACAAACACATACGGGCATAATCAAGCAAAATAAAGAAATAAAATAAAAAAAAAACTACTAAAATTGCTCTTTTAACATGAAACTAAGATTCATATACAAGAACATGAAATTAAAGCCATAAATTCTAACAAAATCAGAGATATTCGTACCGGATTTGGAGAAAAAGAAGAAAAATTTTGAACTTCAACATCGTGCAGACCCAGAAACTCTAAGGCCTTACTTCCAGAATCCACAGCAGTAACTGTAAACATTATCAAAACAAGAACAAATCTGAATCATTATAAAGCTTTTGATAAACCCATTTTAGAAATTGATGAATCACCATGATAAGAAAACGACTTCAGCAGGCGTTCGATCAATTTCCTGTCAAGATTGCTGTCATCCACGGCAAGAACATGAAGAGGGGCATCCGAGACTGCAATAACACCCATTTCGAAAACTTTCGAGGATCAATGATTGGAAATCGGTGGGTTTTAAGAGGATCCATTCGATTTCTTTCAAGATTTTGACAGTTTGGAAAATAAGATCCGACCAGATTTGATTTTCCGAATCGTTTAGGATCTTTTTGAGTTGATCTTTCAGAAATCAAGAACCAGTGACTAATTTAAAAATGCAATTTTATTTTATTTTTTTACAGTTTTTTATTTAGATTCTGATCTATTTCTTTATACTCTGACCCTGAATTTCAAATATTATAAGTTGATGACTGGGATTCATTCAAATGGCAAACAAAAAGTTTTAAAGAACCAAAGAACATATTTATAGTCATTAAAAGATATGAAAACAACTTGTTTTGAGTATAGAAAATTCTTTTTATGTCTTTTAAACTTATATGAACGGTTTTTTATTTCTAAGAGATTTCAAGCATCCTCAACACGAAATTCAGATTTGATGCTATGGGGGCATATGCTCGAGTCTACATCAGAAGGAACTCTCTTATATTGTTTTAGCAAATATATCTCAACTCAGATTATAACCCAATACCTCCTATAAAGAAGCCAAAATGGTAATAAAAGGCTGCAAGTCCTTAGTTATATTTGATTCTTTGTTAGGGAATTATATGTTGTTTAGTACTTAGGCGGCTTAGTCATGGGAGTAAGTGTTAGCTCGTTTCTAGGTGGGTTTCTAGTCTTAAGTGACAATGTTAGATGCCCCTAGGTTGCTTTTAGTTGTAGTTGTTAGGGTAACTACTTCATATGTTTATTTATAAAATATGCCTTTAGTGGCAAGATATACCACAAGTCTTACGGATCTTTATACCCTTTTACCTATTGCAATTCTAACGTTTATATGAAGTTTATAATGGTAAAGAGGTGGACAAAAAAATGAGGTTTTGGAACTAGCCCTAATTATCCTATCCAAAATCGGAAACCATTCTACCCTAACCTGCAGATACAACTACCTCCGGTTTCTCAAAAAAATCAAAACCAAATCAGAATTGCGAAAACTGGTTCCAACTCTATCTGACCAAAAACAAAACCAAACCGAGTAAACAAAATCTTGTCAAAAACTCAAACCTAACCGGATTAGATTCCATCTATACCCGGTTTTTCAATTTCTTAATCAAAACCAAAAACAATTTCTACCCAGAACTGATTCTTAAAAAAACTCGGTTTACCCACCTCTAATAGTAGTCATGCTTTGACATTAGCAATGCAACCCTTCTACCTCTAAAAATAAAAATAAGGTTTGTCTTTTTCTCGTCTTCTGCATACTAGATTTTTAAGTATAAAATGCTACAAGGTATGCTTGTTTTGTTAATCTAAACATATCCACATATCTTTAACATACACATGATATCCCTTGCAATTGTTGCGCAATCAATCTCGATGTTATTCTAAACAAACAGCTCAAACATATGAACATGCTACATATGATAGATTTATTAAAACCTACATCCTAGTACAACCAACTTTGGCGTTTTGTGCAATAAAAATTTATACGTAGTAACAGCCCAAGTATTTATAGATCACATATATGCCTTATGGTGCAACACACATAGGATAAACGATTTAAGATAAAGCAGCAAACTGCTCCTTATTGCATTAAGTTCCACTCCACTTTATAATTATTATTTATGACTCAGGCAACAGTAGTTTCAACAGCACCCTTCTTGTGGACAAATGCTTCAACATACTCTTTCCTAAAAAAAATATAAAAAATTAAAAATTACTACAATGCAGCAGTTTAACTGGTCAAACTGGTTCATTTCAAAACAAGGCGGCCCGAGCGAGAGCCCCATCAAGCACACAAAATAACCCAAATTGGTTCGTTTCAAAATATTAGCAACCCATGAACCCATCAAGCAAACAAAAATAACCCAAATTTAACCATTTCTTGAATAACCAGTCATAATTGTTAGGTGTATAAATTACAAAACACGTTGGCTGGTAGACGTGTCAAGATTTCCAACCAGACATGTCAAGGTTCACAGGCTAGGTAACGAGTCAAAAAATGGGCTGCGATCGAAACGCATCATTTCTAAATTCTCACACATTGTTTTGTCTATCTTGTAACAAACAAACATGTTCAAATAATAATCTAGATCCTTAACAATCGATTTGCGCAATTCCAGCCAGTTTGAAATTTTCACTTCTAGCTAATACTTTTGATTTGACTCGTTAAATATCAAACACAATGCAGATCGACCAATTCACAAGTAAACGTTTTCAAATTGCTACCTCAAAATTTCAGCTTCATAACTTCTTGATATTAATATGAATTGAATACAATCACTGTAGGATACTAGGATGTGTGCTAAATTTCTTTAGTTGTAGGAGTGTAAACAAATCAAGTTGGCTCATAAGCTACTTGAAATTAGATCGGTAAAACCCTCAAACGAGCCAAGTCTAAACAAGCCTGAGCTTGAGCACTAAAATATGGCTCATTTAGTTATCAAGCTCAAGCCCAATCTTTAAATATCGAGCACGAGCTAGCCCATGAGCTTAGAAGAGCTTTTTATTTATATAGTTTTTATTTAACTAGATAAGAGTATATTTATAAATAATTATTCTTATGTATAGAATTATGATAAATATAATAAAACAATGTATATTATGTTATATCTGAAAGTAAAATTAGAAATATATATATATATATATATATATATAATCAATAATAAAAATAAATAAATTAAAACACAAAATACAAAACGAGCCAAGCTCAAGCTTGAAAATGTTTTTACAAGCAAGCTCAAGCTCTCTTAATTCAAAACAAGCTGAACTTGAGCCTTAGCAAGCTCAGGATCAGCTCGTATACACCCCTAATTAGCAACTGTAAAATTATTTTCAAGAAAGAGAGCAAGCCATTGGAGAACTCTAGTTGAAAATGGCTGATTAATGCCTCAAAACCATGTATAATATACATACATATACATAATTAGCGTCTTCTTTGATACATGGTAGAAGAAGCAGAAGCAAGAAAGAGATGTACCTTGCAGGCAAGTGATCATGTGGTCGATTAAAAGGAGTCCAAACTGGGTCACCAACAAAGAGCCGCATGGCCTGCCAACAAAGATGCAGATTGGAGTTGGATTGGATTATGTACATTTATAAATAACATAAAAAATCAATGCCATGTTGTGCGAATTTAAATAGTGTATCTGCATGCTAAACAAAGCCACCATAGCTGAAAATTAAAGGTTTTCTTTACCAAAAAAATCATTTCTAATAACTCAATCAGCTAGATGCACATTCTGGTATGATGGTATCCATTAGCGGTAACTAGAAATGCAAAATGGATTATGTAACAAAACAATTTTGACTAGATAGATAATTCCAACGTGGAATAAGTCACGCGTGGTTGACCTGCAAACTTTCAAGTCCATTTTTCAATAACTAATGCGGTAAATGGCAATGCAATCATAAACACTAAATTATTACAACAACGATTCAAAGTTCAAGATAGGAGTTTAGATGTGCAAGTAAACCTAAACTTGCTGCTTTTCAAACTGTTAGACCAAACTAACTTGTTTTCTTACTAGCAAACTTCTTTGATTTTACCCATTGTACCTGTCATGTAAATAAAATTTAACCAAAATAAGCCCATTCAGGGTTGACATTGCGATCTCTACATCTAACCTTCCGGTTTCTATTTTCTTTTTTATTTTCTTATTGCACTTCTTCCTTCATATTTATGCAATGTAGGAAGCATGTGTGGTAATAAATTATTTATGTGGGCCCAGAGATGGAAAGTGTTACACACCAATGAGATTACAGTTGTACCTTGATGTAGTTGTCTGTATCAAGAGTGAAGCGGTGATAGATACCAGCTGGAAGTACAATCATGCCCCCTTTCTTGAGCCAAACACGTATCCAAGCTTCATTTTGATCTCTCACATCGAAGTACCCTTCAAAACAAGTTAATGTCTAGTACTATCAAATATCATCTGGAACTGATTGTAAAAATTACATAAACAGATTTAGCTTCTGATTATTTAGGAGTCTAATATAATCAATCTTGGAAAGTAAGTATCATATAAGCCACATCAAAACTACTTATCTATGGGTAAACAAAATCAACTAGTTACCTTTTCTTTTAAACTAATTTAGAGTCTAAATTAGTTGATTTTCCCATATGATATTAAATTAATGTCTAGCATATCTAAAGTCCTATTAATATTTTTTGTCGTTTTCCCATATGAATTACCACAGATCATAGAGACATGACATATCCAGAGGAATGAAAAAGATATTATATTTCGTAAATAAAAGTTGGTTTACAAAATCCCTTTGGAGATATATATAAGACCAGATGTAATTATTCAATATCAGGCATTCACTTTTGAAACATAATCCACCACCTCCCTCTAATAATGGAAAACCATAACGCTTCAATAAAAAAAATAGTTAACACTTCCAGCAACTATGTAGCGAATCTCCTCATAAAGACATGATATGTCAAGAGGAATGAAAAAGATAAATATATATTTCATAAATATAGGTTGGTTTATAAATCCATATAATCCATTTTGAATTATACATAAACCAAACATAATTATGCAATATCATGCATTCACTTTCAAAACATAATCCACCCCCACCCCCTAAATAATGGAAAACCGTTACACGGTAATAGAAAAATACTTACCACTTCCAGCAACTATATAGCGAATCTCCTCATCGGTATGAAGATGCTCTTCAAAAAAGCTTTTTATCTTTTCTTCATAATTCGGCAACTTTTCTGGGCAAACCTCACAGAAGTCCTGAACATTTAATTATCCATTGTTCATCAAAATAAATAGAAAATAATGTTTAACAAAAAAAAATTAAGAAACAAGATATTATACAAACCATGTAAGAGTATCCACGTGAATCACGGATTTTCTTCAATTCCTCATCTGTTTCATAGTTATCAGCATCCAACCGCCAACTAAGTACCCCAATTTCTGTGTGTAAATCATAAAATGATATATCTTCGGTTCTACACTTCATTATCGTACAACAAAATGAAAATTGAGACATTTATTTACCTGTAAGTTTGTCAAGGGATACAAATTCCTTTGGTTCCTTGTGATGTGGAAGCCTTTGGTCTTCATTACTATCATCCATGTACCATGCCTGAATCACTTCCTCCCTCTCATCCTATCAACACCAAATTGTTTACTTATTTTCAAATGATACACAAAGTTTAACTCATCCAAACAGGAACTGTTTAACTAGGTAACAACTAAATGATAATTGTGGTAATTTGCTCATTTATCAGCAATTTTTTGTAAGTTGCCTCTTCTGTTCCAATAAAAAGAGTGTAGTTTTGACTTTTGATGTTTTCATGAGAAACTTAGTACTTCCTAAATGCACAAAATGATATAAGTTTTTGTTTATGTAGCTACAATACCTTGGCAAAAAAGGTTTAAGTATATGTAGTTCTAAACTTTGATCAATCATAAACGTAACAAAAATATATCATCAACCAAATTTTTATACCTCCATGATCATATCAAAACAACATTTTCAGCAAAATTTTATGTAATAAAACAGAATAAGTAATTTGGGACAAAAAGACAAAGAAGAGAAATTTTTTTTAAGCAGAGGCCAACATCTCATCAGGCACAAGCAAGGGTAATGTGATTGGAAAGTAGATGAAAATGATGTGATTGTTATAATTGGAAAACAAAATATGTGCATATTCAGTTTAATTTTATGCAACTAAAAGAAAATATTAATGTACAATAATAGTTATACAACTATTCCCCAAGAATTTAATTTTGTAGCGCTTCTAACTTCTTAGTTCAATCCTAGCCGTATTTTCTTCTCAAAGTATGTATTATACATAGATTATAAGTCTCAAAGTGTTAACTTAACAATGTTGTTTATATCAATTTAAGTCCAAAACCCGGGAAACAGCACAGACAAAATTCAGAAGAAAAAAAATAAAAAATTACACGACTAAAACTAAAATTAAAACAATACCAATGGACTGTTATGAAACAAAGTTAAACAAATTAGAGAAACGTTCCTGGACAAAGCAAATCAAAGTTGAGATTTCAGGAAGATAAACAATTGAATTACGTAAACCGCCAAAAAACTTAACGAGTCATAGAACAAAGGACGCAGATAGCAAAACTTGCATCATCGTACCGATTTCAACTGATTAGGATCAACCAAAACGAAAATTAGGGATTCTTAGACTTGGAGGAAATCGACCAATTATATATGCATACACAGACTCAATTAATCGGAATCGGAATTAACAGACGAGATAGAGAAGATATGTAGGTACCTTGCATGCAGAACCCATGGATTGATGATCTGAATTGTTGAGCTTCGAAGTTACGCAAACAGAAAGAAAACCCTAATAAGTTTCCGTTCTTACTATTTACTAATTCGTCGAGTGTGTAATATAACTCAAACAAGATGGCGCGTTTCATGCCGATCACGAATAGCATAAAATCTCAAACATTGACAAAAAGTCTAAACAAAAACATAATATCTATTCAATTAAACTCGTCAAAAAAAAAAGGTATTACGTCTTACCTTTCTATCAATATAGGTATTCAATCACGGCACTCATGGCAACGTAACTAATATCAAAACGACTACTCACAACGATTATTAATCTGTCTTAAGACAATAAATTAAATTATTGCAAAAACAAACGTCAATCGCAAAGAATATGAAATATAAGTGCACAATGTTAAAATTCATAGAACTAAAAAAAACAACATTCGCAGTCTTAAAATTTAACATCAAGAAATACAAACAATTAATTAATTATTACAAATATGTAATATCTATTACTATATAACAATTTGAATTTATAAATAGTTCCAGGTTCGAAGTGGTACACGTGAATCAAGATTTTTTTTGATTTCTTATAATTTAGTTTTTGTTCCAGGTCTTAAGTGGCTAACGTGAAGCAGTTTCTTTGTGTTTTTTTTTCATACTTACATCTCTTAAGGAGCCCACGTGTAGTAGTTTTTTTTTTTTTTTTCATAATTTAGTTTTTCATAATTACATTTCTTTTCTTTGTGTATTTGCATAATATTTTTTTATGTTCATGAAATAAGCATAATTTGACTCACACATGGACAATTTTTTTTCATTTTAGTTTCTTTTTATTTTTTTCTTAATCTGTAATAAATTTGTTTTCTAATTATAAATGTTTATCTGTTAATTGTTTTTTTGAGTTTGTTCCTAAGTGTTCTATTTTTGTTTTAGTTTTCTTTTGCTTTACTTTTGATTCATAATATGTTTGTTTTATAGCCACGACTCTTTATCTATTAATTATGTTTTTATTTTGAGTTCGTTACCCGGTCAAAATAAGGGAGTTAAATTTACACGGCAACGCGCGAGAAGTGACATCTAGTTATTTAACATTTAGTATTATTTGATTATGACATCTAGTTATTTAACATTTAGTATTATTTGATTATTACAATTCAAATTTGTATATGTAAGTACGTATTTGGTAATGAGGGGAAAAAAAGTCCAAAGGACGTTTCAAACCAGTGACCCTGAAAAAAAAACAGAAACAAATCCTAACCAAATCATTTACATTTGAGAGATTTTTTAGAAACTAATATATAAAGTATACAAAATTGAATAAAATAATTATATTACTCTCATGTAATGATTTTGTTTCTAAAATGTATATATAGTAATGTGTCACTAAAATTGTCTCAAAACCATGTTATAATTGAAAACTCAAAAATAACACGAAAATAACACGGATATAAATAACACGAAAATAACACGGATATTTATGCATTAATATGAACATGATTTGTTTGATTTGAAATTATTTTTTTTGTTATTTTTATGCTATTAATGCTTTCAAAAATACAATTTTATAACAAAAACACAAACATACAAAAAAATATCACATTTAATTACAAAAATCTCATGTTAGCTTTTTTAATTTATAGTTTAAGTATTAAATATTTAAATATCTAACCAAGTCAACTTAAAACACGATAAATAAATAATTAAATAATTGGAGTACATCTTAAGTATTAAACATGTTTGTTGGTTAAACCCAAAAATAACCCATAGTCCCATACCTATCCATATTAAAGTCAAGCATATAAATTTCGTATTAGATTCGTGTTAGGATTATAAATTTACACCTACAAAAATAGTTCACTTATGTTTAACAAAACTATTATGCAATTTGATTTAAACATTTCTTTAATGGCTTAAATGCTTTTTTTTTCATCATTGACGGGATTCAACACTCGTCACATCACAAATTTTATGTCTTATCTAACACTTTGATACGGTTAGGCCTTTGACTTTAACTAAATTATAAAACATTACGCATGTTTAAAATGTAAGGTTACTACTCCTATCTTATCAATTTGTCACAAGTTCAAGACTCAAGAGTGGTACTAATATGTAGCTTAGAACTCATATACATAAACTAAGTAGATGATACACTTTAGTTAGTATATTTGCGAACTATTTTGTGGTAGAAACATAGCAAACTACAAGAGGCAAGGACACAAATGAATACTCAATACAACGTAGGTCAATATCAGATGTTTGACCAACTAATAAAAGACAAGATTAACTTCCATATACATAGCGACAATGTTATCACACCAAAGAACTTGGGACGGCTCAACCAATTTGAGGCCCTATACGTTACATTAAAATCCAAGGCCCTTCATCCCTTTGAGAACTTGCATTTTTATCCTATGTCTTTTTGATTCATTCATTCCCTTGCAAGCTTAGGGGTGTTTGTGGTCCAGTTTGTAGGTGAAGCTATAAACAACGGTTTATTAATAACTAAAACCAAAACCGAACATTAAAACTAAATCAAACCTAACCATTTTAAGGTTTGAGACGGACTAATCACACTGTAATCCCAATATAATTTTATTTATTATATAACAATTAAATCATCAACCCTATACATGCATATATACATAATACATACATAGATACACATATGTATGTATGTATAAACACGTACGGTCCAGTCTAGTTTTTTACGACCGTTTTTTAGTGAAATCGTAAACCAAACCGTTCACTACGGTTTCAAACTTTTAAACCGATCAACCAAATGTTTGGAGAAAAAACCGACCGCGAAATCGCACCATATGGGGCCCCAAAAAATATGAGGCCCTAGACCATTGCCTAATTTTTAGTTAAAAGGAGCCGGCTCTGAATGTGTGTACAATGCTGAGACAAACATGATCAAACAACTCTAAGTATCAACAATGTGATAACTGCGAGGTAATAGAATGCACGAACTACTTGTATACCATGGTTTCACCAACAATTTCAATTTATTGACTCAAGAGTGAGGCACCCTATTTAAATCAAATCCATCTAAACTAATGTGCAATCAATTACACATCTTTTTAGTACGGATTTGTACAAATCTTAGTTAACAAGTTGCCGAGGGTCTCTTTAGAAGCAGCCTCTCTACCACATCTGGGGTAGGGGTAAGGCTTGTTTTCGTCTCACCCTCCCCAGACCCCACACAGTGGGAATATACTGGGTATGTTTGTTTGTTTGTTTGTTTAGTTAACAAGTTGCAATTTAGAATACATAACAAAGCATTTGGTAGTTCTAACTGGATCGCTCTCAGGAACACAAAAAGGTGCATTTCCTGGAAACCGTTATTTATAGCTTCACCTACAAATTGGACCACAAACACCCTTAAGCTTGCAAGGGAACGAATGAATCAAAAATACATAGGAGAAAAATGCAAGTTCTCAAAGGGATGAAGGGCCTTGGATTTTAATGTCAAGTATAGGGCCTCAAATTGGTTGAGCCGTCCCAAGTTCTTTGGTGTGATAACATTGTCGCTATGTATATGGAAGTTAATCTTGTCTTTTATTAGTCGGTCAAACATCCGAGATTGACCTACGTTGTATTGAGTATCCATTTGTGTCTTTGCCTCTTGTAGTTTGCTATGTTTCTACCACAAAATAGTTCGCAAATATACTAACTAAAGTGTATCATCTACTTAGTTTATGTATATGAGTTCTAAGCTACATATTAGTACCACTCTTGAACTTGTGATAAATTGATAAGATAGGAATAGTAACCTTACATTTTAAACATGTGTAATGTTTTATAATTTAGTTAAAGTCAAAGGCCTAACCGTATCAAAGTGTTAGATAAGACATAAACTAAGTAGATGATACACTTTAGTTGCGAACTATTTTGTGGTAGAAACATAGCAAACTACAAGAGGCAAAGACACGAATGAATACTCAATACAAAGTAGGTCAATCTCGGATGTTTGACTGACTAATAAAAGACAAGATTAACTTCCATATACATAGCGACAATGTTATCACACCAAAGAACTTGGGATGACTCAACCAATTTGAGGCCCTATACGTGACATTAAAATCCAAGGCCCTTCATCCCTTTGAGAACTTGCATTTTTCTCCTATGTTTTTTTGATTCATTCGTTCCCTTGTAAGCTTGGGGGTGTTTGTGGTCCAGTTTGTAGGCGAAGATATAAATAACGGTTTATGAATAACTAAAACTAAAACCGAACATTAAAACCAAATCAAACCTAACCATTTTACGGTTTGAGACGGACTAATCACACTGTAATCCCAATATGATTTTATTTATTATATAACACTTAAATCATCAACCCTATACATGCATATATACATAATACATACATAGATACACATAAGTATGTATGTATGTATGTATGTATGTATAAAAATGCAGGGTCTAGCCTGGTTTTTTACGACCGTTTTTTAGTGAAATCCTAAACCAAAACGTTCACTACGGTTTCAAACTTTTAAAACCGATCAACCAAATGTTTGGAGAAAAAACCAACCGCGAAATCGCACCATATGGGGCCCCAAAAAATATGAGGCCCTAGGCCATTGCCTCACTCTTGACTCAATAAATTGAAATTGTTAACAAGTTGCAATTTAGAATACATAACAAAGTATTTGGTAGTTCTAACTGGATCGCTTTCAGGAACACAAAAAGGCGCATTTCCTGGAAACCATGAAGTGAATCCAAAAGTGCTACTGCCATTATCAGTAATGAATAAGTTGATGTGAAACAAATAGTCAAGAAAGAGCAACCAATGCAAGTGAAGATCAAGGAGAATCTAGAAGAGAGAACTTAGATCGTGCTGAACGAAATATGTTCTGCTTTGTTTCGCAGGGATTTTCCAGAAATGATGGAACTGGCAGTTTTATAATCCCTTGTCTCACAGGCAATATATACCTATGAAGAATACTTTAGCCTATATTAGGGTGAACTTTAATTTGATGCCTTAATCTCTATTCATTAAACTAGGCACAGAAGAACTTATACCAACAATAATGAGCATCCAATTGGTTGACTACACTTAATTAGAGGTGGCAATTTTTACAAATCACATCTTGGCTTGGACTTGCATAATATGCTCAGATGCAAAATCGGTAATGGAAGTGAAGCTCTATTCTGGTCTGATAATTGGACTGGACTTGGTCCATTGAAAGATAAATTCCCCTCTCTTTTTTTAAATGACTCTGATAAACGATGTGTGGTAAAGGATAGAATTCCTTCTATTCTAGGATCCGATTTGATGTGGGCTTGGAAAAACACTGCAGCCATTGATGTTACCTTGGTAAGCTCATGCAAGTCATCTATTCCACCAACTACGCTTATCTTGGATGCTCACGACTCGTGGTGTTGGGAAGACACTCTAAATATTGAGCTCTCCGTCAAAGCTATTAGGGGAGTTATTGAATCAAAATATCTTCCTGAGGATAATTGTTTCCTTCCTTGGTCTACTTGGTTACCTCTAAAAGTTAACGCGTTCGCATGGCGGGCCGGTTTAGATCGAATACCATCAAAGACGAACTTAATCACAAGAGGTATGCCTATAAGTCCTCTATGTGATTCTTGTAATGCATTTAATGAAAGCACGGACCACATGCTGATTAGATGCTCGGCAGCCAGTTGTGTTTGGGATGCAGTTTTTGGATGGTGTAAAGCTCCTAATGACTTATTCCTCTCTGTTAGCGATATTCTATGTATTGAATCTGATTGGCCAATTTCAAAACCTCATAAAAAGATCTTACATACTATCTTTCTAACAACTCTCTGGTGTCTTTGGAAAGCAAGGGACGAACGTGTGTTCAACAAAAGAGCTAGAGTCTCCTCGGATATTCTAGGGGAAATCAAACTATTATCCTTTGATTGGATCAAACATAGAGGAAAATGTCACGAGATTAGTTGGTTAAATTGGTGTAATTTCTCTTTTTAGTTTTGTAATTTCTCTAGCATCTTGCTAGTTTTTTTAAATGAATGGCTGTTCAAAAAAAAAAATCAAATGAAATGGGTTGGTTTGGATAAATAATTGTAGTATAATGGATTGAAATGGGTAACATTATAATATTGAATGAGTTGAGATGGGTAGCACTTATGTGGGTCAAGATGGGTAACTAAAAAACTATGTAAATGCAATGGATTCAAAGATTTAAGAATGATTAACAACATATTTGATGAGAAAATCACTAAAAATTATCCAAATGGACTATTGGTTTACTTATAACACATCTTAAGTTAAACTAAATTGATGTTTTTTAAGAACAATCCATTTAGACCCTAACAAATTTTGCTTAAAACCCGTTCTGACCCGTTACCCAACCCGCCCATGTTGCCAGGCATACACTTAATTGTCCAAAAGGGAATTCTAAGAACAAGCTAGTTAAGGTTGGTTAGTTCTCCTTTTCGGTTGACCTTATGGTCATGGACATTAAGGAGGATGAAAATGTACCTCTCGTTCTTGTTTGGCCATTTTGAGCTGCATCTAGAGCATTAGTTGGCATAGGAAGCAAGAATTGATATGGTGTATATCTAATGGACATCTCACTTTACAAGCACGCGAAAGCTAAACACAATGATGTTTGGGAGATCCCATGAAGATGGGAAAATAGAGAATAGTGGTTTACAATTCAAGAAGAAATAGTATTTGCCACCAGAAATGAATTATGAGTTCACTATGATAGTCCGAAAATTTACCTGAATCAGAAGATTATTGCCCTATTCACCTAGGAGACACATAAGTCAACACTTATTGTGAGACAACCTGATTATCTCCGCTTTCTTTTTTATTTTTCATGACAATTGAAAAACAAACAAACTTACCCAATATATTCTCACTCTTTAGTAGGGTCTGGGGGTGGGAGGGCATACAAAAATCTTACCTCTATCTCAGTAGGGATAGAGAGAGGCTGCCCCGGAGGAATCCCCGAATTTATCGTTTGATAATCATTCCAACACTTTTAACGTTATTTTCACAAAATAAGTAAAATAATGTTAACATTAGTGCAATTTTATTTTTGTCCCTTGAGGGCCCACATATATACATTATATACGTGCACCGCAAATGGGTAGTGAAACTTGTATAATACTTATTTTAAAGAGGCCATCATGTTTAGGACAACAAGGGTAGTGAAACTTGTATATTTCAATAGATATTTTCCCTTGTCGTCTCGCACCTAAGTCGCACTTTTAGAAACTTAGGAGCATAATGGTCTTGCATTCTGCAAGATGATTAATAACATATCATAACAAATACAATCATTGAAAAGGCCAGTTAACAGTTTTCATTCAATTTACCAAGCAAATACACAACAAAAAAACTACTTCTTCAAACTTAAAAATTATTTTGTCTTTCTGCATAATCTGAATTAGTCTGCTAACAAAAAACATAAAAGATACCAACAATGATGTCATAACCAAGAGAGCATCATCATCGGCGTTGAGTCCCTGTTGATGCTTCCCATGCCTGCAAAATGTTGTGTACTATTTCTTCCACACCTACCCCATGTTTCACCTGCAAATACACATCAAATATATAAAATAATAATAAATTTGGAAAAGAATATGCTAAAAAAATGAATGAAATACGTATTAAGAATCATTTATACAAACAAACCTGAGCAAATACAAATGGCCCTCCATCCCTCATTCGAAGTGCATCCCGCTCCATGACTGCTAAATCAGCCCCAACTGCTGCTGCAAGGTCGGTCTTATTTATAACCTGAATGTACACACAACAAAAAATGTATCATATATATTTTGACATTATTTATTATTATAAAAATAGATGTATTTTTAAGATGTTCAATGCTGAAGCTCTATAAAAGATCAAAAAATACACACAAGAAGGTCAGCTTGCGTTATGCCAGGTCCTCCTTTCCGGGGAATTTTATCACCACCAGAAACATCTATGATATAGATAATGTAATCAGCTAGTTCCCTACTGAAATTGGCAGCTAAATTATCTGCATCCATAAAATTTAAATAAAAATTATAAAAATAACAAGCATGTGATCTGATTCAGGATAAAAAAAGGGCAAACAAAACTATGCTATATGAACTGAAAGCGAGTTCTTGATTCAAAAGGGGCTTTGGATGTGTGTTTTGAATTGATCACTTGATATTGATTAATTACAATCAAATTTTAAGTTTATTCATTTTGTAATGATTCATATGGCAAATCTTGAATATTTACACTGTTTATTAGAACTTGTTAAAAAAATTAACATATAAATCCAACAATTTTTTTGTTTATTATGAACGATGAAAATGTAGGTGAAATTTCTTTAAAATGGGACTAATAAAAGTTAAATAAGAAATCTTGGTTTTTCTTGAATAAAGGAGTTTACTGATGTTGTAATGATCAACAACTGTTTTTAGTGTTTTGGCAAATCTTGATTATTTACACCTGTTGTAAGCAATATCTTAACAAAAAAATTGCATATAAATCCGAAAATTTTATTTATTTTTTGTTTATTATGAACAATGAAAATGTAGGTGAAATTTCTTTAAAATGGGACTAAAAAAACGTTAAATAAGCAATCTTGGTTTTTCTTGAATATAACAGCTGATATAAAACTGTTTATCATTGTTCTATCCATAAAAGAACTGATTACCATGATTTCATATCATAATAATCAGATGATCAGTTTTATAACACACATGTAAACAACCCCTAAATCAAAGAAAACTTACTCAGGGTATTAATTACCTCCCCCAGATTCACAAAGAAGTATATCTGCTTTATACAGATTAGAAAGCTCCTCAAGTGGGCCAAGATTAATGCTTATATCTTCCCTAATTGCAGCATGTGGGCAGCCACCTGTCTCC
This sequence comes from Mikania micrantha, assembly GCA_009363875.1. NCBI lineage: Eukaryota > Viridiplantae > Streptophyta > Magnoliopsida > Asterales > Asteraceae > Mikania > Mikania micrantha. The sequence goes on along the minus strand of CM018695.1, from coordinate 75,950,275 downwards.
ACAGCGCGTATCCTTTCCTCTGGGAGTGCTCCGTTTTTAACTAAAAACTCACCATCCTCCTTTGTGAATATATCATTTGTAACCTTAATAGTTGGCCAAAAACATATGTTATGATCAATGATTATAAAGATATGATGAACTGATACTAAAAGAAATGAACTAGATAATACAATACATACCGCCGCAAGACTGTATTTGTCACGCAAAAATTTACAGAGTGCCAGCATCAAAGCTGTTTTCCTGCATTGCCAAGTCAGAAGTTAATTAGAACAAAAAAAAAAGAAAAAAGGAAAAAGTAAAGAATACTGAAAACTATCTAAAGTGAGATGAAGAATATAAAAAATTGCAGCAGTAGAACCAGTCAATCAGAACAACATATACAGCATAAAAAGGCTCCATACAACATTGATACAATCACATGATGATCAATTTAGTCAATTTTATACTAGTACTTGTGATTCTGATATATTTGACCCATGGTTATACCTTCTGTTTTCATGGGATACTGTTCTATATTTCTAATCAAAAAGGACATATGCTATGTAAATTAGGTAGATCATTTTATTGTCTGATCAAAGATTATCAAAGATTTTCATCCTAGAACAGGGTTTTTTTTTTTTTTCCTTTTTAACTCGAGCGCCTCACCCATTAGGCGCATTATGCGCCTCATGCATCAAGCGCGCTTTTTTAAACCAAGATCACAAAGAAAACAGTCGTAAAAGTTTTTCAAACTCAAAAGTAGGGCTGACAATTCCTAACCTGTTTATGACATGATTAAATAAGTTTAACAAAAAATAAACCATGTGATTTTATACTTTTATAAAAATATTTAAAAGTAGAAGGCTAGCTCTATCATTTCTCATTCTTCCATGAGAAATGGGTCGTTTTTATGTTTGATACATGTGTTAATCTCGTCGTCTCTAACCAAAATCAGTGTTGCAGGCCCTGCTCAAAAGCTCAAAAGTCCATATAATTTAATCAATCACAAGGGTTAAAGTGAGGGAAGATTTACCCTGTACCAACCGGGCCACCAATGCCAATGGTGAATGCTCGTTCTTTATAATCTCTAGTAACAAGTGGAGGTGCTCTTCTGCTAAAGAAGCCCGGTGAGTAAATGGGTTCGTGTGAATGCGGTGCCAAACCATCATGGCTATGGTAGATCTTCCCATCTTTCCCCACAAATGATGACCTGAAACAAACCCAATTGGTAAGATTTTACACACATATTCAGACACATAACTATGTGAATCTGATTATCTTCTAATACAGAATTACAAATTGGGTATTTTCATACTTACTCGTTGTCATGATGATGGTGATGATCGTGCTCGTGATCGTGATCGTGATCGTGATCGTGATCGTGATCGTGAGCATGAACATGTTCGTGCTGATCTTCCGACGCCATTGTGGATAGAGAGTCGTTAGGAGGGTTTCTGAGATATGAAGACTAGAAGTTTGACTTTTAGTTGATCAGATCTGTAGTAATCAGTGTTACCATCTTTGATCCTTCATAGTTATTGATTTACAAAAAAGGCCCTTCTAGGTTTAACTTCAAATAACTTTCTCCGCCGGACTCTTTGGTAAAGTTAACTTATGGTTTCCGACTCTCTATCTCTTATTAAATGGTTTTTATCGTATCAAAATAATTAATAATTATGTTTAAAAATAATAAATTATTTACTTATTTAACATTGTATTCTCAAAATAAATAATAAAACTTAATTTATTTTGATATGGAAAGATTGATATGTTTTTTTTTTATGATAACTTTGCTTTAAAACTGAGAAGACAAATATTAATAATAACATATAAAAATAATGGTGGATCTTATCAATATTTTATGTTCTCTATTTTTTTTTTGTTTTTCGTATCACTCTCTTATTTGATTATTTATATTTATTATTTAGATAAAAATTATAAGTATAAACTATAATAAATATATTATTAACCAAATGAATTTAATATAAAATTAACTACGCATTTTCTAAATATTTTTATTTTTATTTTAAAATCTTTCATTTAAATTTTAAATAACACCAAATTCAAATTATGAATTCTCTAAAATATTAAAAAAAAAAGAGTAATAATAATAATACTTGGGTTATTACGATTGATTTCTAAAAGTTTTCAAATATTTAAATTATTATTTGGTTTGAATAGTAATAATAACAAAAAAGGTGATATTAAAAAAATTTAATTATTAGTTCTTTTTTATATGCATTAATATAAATTACAACTTAAAGTTAATTTAAAAATAATAAAAGGATATCTAAAGAACTAAATATAATTTAATAGAATTAATATTTATTAATTAATACTTAAATGAAAAAAAATGCTTTAAAAATATACTTAAAGTGACACTAAAATTTATTTCTTTAAATACATACGATTACCATATATTGTATTCTACAAGTGTGATACATGAATTTATTAACCAATGCAATGCACAAACTTTTTGTCTACTCCACACCTATCGATTAGCCCGTTATTTGACGCCTAGAATCGATTTTACAAAACTGATAACAACGCATTTAAAACATCAATTATTTCAATCAAATAATGTATACCAACATCAAAATGTTAAAATAAAACTAGGCTCGTAAAACTCACATTGGCACCCATTTAGCTATCACGTAATACCCTTTGTCTATCAACCTAAAGAGGGCAAGTCATGACATTAGACTCACTCTAGAGTCTTTACAAATATCTCAATAAGTTAACGCTACCTTATCAACATAAACCAATCAATTACACCTTAAGAATTTAAACTTTTCAAAATATGGAATTTATCCACTAACACGTTCATGTTGAATGAAGCTAATCAACCATCCCTTCATACCTGACAATTTGTTTTGTTAACCGCTGAGCAACACAGGTCACTGTACGAACATGTTTCCTGAAAACCCCGTTGGTTCCGTTGACCATTAGAGCAACGTATACAAGGGATACGATCATGCATATCTTCACAAAACCAGTCCCAATTATTCGCGTCTAATTCAACCCATTTCTTTTTAACCAACAATTAGATCTTGCGTTTATTTTTGTAGGTATAATAAGTGGTGATAGGTTAGTTTAGAAAAAAAGTGAAGGACATCTTTAAACATTTGTTCAATTGTAATAACAATCTATCTATCTATTTTAAAAAAATCATGGTTTATAGGGACACATGATGTGTTTGATTTTTTCGATCACTTTCCTATTAAATTCATCAAGTATTAGATTAAATACACTTTTTACACATTTTTAAACTAAAAGTTTTTTTTTTAAATACATAAAAAATATATTAATATCAAAAAACACTTTTTATAAAGCCAAATTACTATAACATACAAAACTTTCAAAACCAGTTTTTGGAAATGAAATGTAAAAAAACAAAATTTGAAAAATACAGCGTTTAAAAAATAATAAAATTATTTTGTTATTTAAAATATTAAACTGGCAAATTAGATTTAAATAATCCAAACTTTGATTAATTGGCCGCTGCCTGTCCGAACTATGAAAATCTCAAATAACGGCGCGAATTTTCGACATATTTACCTGTGGCGAACCGCCGTAAAAAAAACCCTAACGGCGTTAACTTTTTTCGAGTTTCGAACGGATTTTTGAGGGCTTTTGTTCAGATGGAGTATACGAGTCGAATGACATAAAAGTTACCTCGAAACGTTGCTCCACATCTCCCAATTTGATGATTTTCTTTGATGAATTGAAAGTTTAAACACCAAAATTGGGAAATGTGGAGCAACATTTCGAGGTAAGTTTTATGTCATTCGACTCGTATTCTCCATCTGAACAAAAACCCTCAAAAATCCGTTTGAAACTTGAAAAAAATTAACGCCGTTAGGGTTTTTTTGACGGCGGTCCGCCACAGGTAAATATGTCGAAAGTTCGGACCATTATTGGGGAATTTCATTGTTCGGACCGGCAGCGGCTAATTGATCAAAGTTTGGATTATTAAAAACCAATTTGCCTATTAAACTAGACGAAATTTTAATAATATTTTATATTAAAAACCTATTTTACATCGTCAATATTTTCATTGCGACCATTTATGTTATTTTTTCAGTTTAGTTTGTGTCATACACGGATATTAACATACAACTTTTATATCAAAAGTACTTGAAATAAATAAACTAAATTTTTAATTTTAATACACTAAAAGTAAAATAGTTTTCTTTCAATACACAAGTAGTGGACTTTTAATATTTTTTATTTATTTAAAGGATTGTTTGATAACCTTTTAACAATCATTAATATGTTATATATCTTAATAATTCATAGTCTTAAAAGATAACCTTAAGGAGCTGTTTGGATGCCTCTTAATTGTCATTAAGATGTTAACTCTTAATGAATTATAAACTCCTAATTGTTAAAATGTAACATTACGTTTGAATGATTAAAATGTAATATTAAAAGATAACATCTTAGATTTAAAGTTATTTCATAAATATTAAGATAATATAAAACATTAAAATGTAGTATGATCATAAAACAGTCTTATTTATTTATTTTTTTGAATTAAATATCGTATACACCCATGTTATCGTCGCTGTTGCGATTCGAGTTCGAAGGCAAATGAAAATTGGGGTTTTATGACTTTATCGATAAAAATTACCTTGAAGCAACGTCAAAAGGGGCTTCAAACAAGTAAACCCTAACGTATTATCGATCAATTGAAACCCTAGAGAACAAATCAGATATCTCAAACAGACAATCCACAGGTTTGCAAATTGTTCCAAATTCCGTGAGAACGAGTGACGATGGGTGATGATGAAACCGGGAAGAAGAAGAGAGTTGTTGTAGAATCACTAGGATGGTTGACGGAATCCTCAATCATGCCCAAAAAGCACCGTGCAATCGCGGGCGTCGGTCCGTCGTCGATTCTCGAGCTCAAGGCCCAATTGTACAAGTCTCAAGAAGAGGTCAAGAGTACCAATTCAAATAAGAATTCGGACCAACTGGAGGTCCACCGCGCTAAGAAGAAGATCACTTCAAATGACCCGTTTAATCGCAAGAACTCCGGTGTCGAAGATCGTTCTCACAAGTAAGGATCCCTAGTTTTATCAATTGTTTATTTCATGGATGCTCATTCGGTACTAGTCTTAACTCTTAAGCCTAATTAGGGTTTGTATCATAAACATAGAATCAAACTCGAAACAATTATCAAGGTATCAATTAGGATAATTTGCAAACAATTATACTAATGGAGGTCTTTTGCTTTCTTCATTGAACTACTAAATTACAAATTTAAGGCATTGTTTATAGGGAGTTGGGTAGATTTATGCTTCATGCAAACCAACTGATTTTAGACTGTTTATAGGGAATTAGGGACCAATCTTGTGGACAGATGTATTTCCAATGATCTATAATTAGGGTGTGTAGGCCTTTCATATGTAAAAACAACCAAAAGGGTGAAGAAATTATGAAAAGTTTACCTGATAAAAGAAGGTTGATATGTAAACAGAAGAGAGAAACGAAGCTTCTGGTTGAAATAAAGCTTATTTGGTTTGTTTGTTGTACCTAGAGCAAAATCTTATTAAACAATGTGCCTGCCTGACGCATTGGCCTTTTTGGATTTTTTTTTAAACCAAGCCTTCTGTTTCCACTAGTAAAATACCTAACTTTTTTGTGGTAGAAAGAGAGGGGTGTTTTGGAAAAAAAAAAGGGGGGGGGGGTTGCTTTGTTGGCTTTGACTTTTATCCATAAAGGAAAGAAAAACAAAAGTCCTGGAAACTGTTTTCCCTCCTTTTGTCATGATGTCATGACAAACTGTAACAAAATTGTAGGGATAAGCTGGAGATGAAAGCAGTAAAGGATGGTTCAGCCAGCTATGCAGCCTTAGAGAAGAAAGCCGAGTTGTATGAAAAGCTGGCAAGGGGAGAGGTGTCTGATGAAGAAGACAAGGAAAAATATTGTGTGGATTTTTTCACTAAAATAGAGGAATCACACCAATCTCAGAGACATAACCTGTATACCACAGAAACAAGCAAACATGAGTCTGACTCTGATACATCTGATGAGCCTGTGTTGCCTGAAACACGCGCTATGGGCCTCGGTAGAGCAGCTGGTACAGTAGACAACGATGAACATAAGCGTTTTGTAAGGTACTTGTAACATATTATCATTTCTCTTTTTTTGCCAGAAGAAAATTGCTTTATTTGAAAGAAATTGTTTTATGTTTTGTGGGTTTTTTTAGGGAAGTGCATGAAGAAGTGAACGAAGCTCGGGGAAAGGTATCTGAACTAAAAGTCCGCAGGCAAGAGCAGTTGGCTGCTCGGAGAGAGAAGTTAAAACAGGCTTATTTGAAGAAACAGTTGGAGAAACTGAAAGCTCAATCTAAACAAGGAAATAATAGTAGTACATGATTGACATTTGTGCAAAAATTGGTTACCTTAACCGATCAAAAACACTCATAACGAAATGACATGGTCAGTCGTTCAATTTCATGTTTTATTGTCTTTAACTGTTAACACATGACACGGTGCACATTTTAAAATAGTTTTAGCTAAGTTGGTAAGATTTGCAAAAATACCCCTAGACTCTATATAGGAACTAGCTTTGGCTATTTGAGTTCAGGACTTCAGGTCAGATTAAATGTTACTGTTTATGAATTTAAGCCCTCACATAAGAGAAGCAAATGGGTACTACTAGGCTAAAAGCGCTTTGGACAAAAAATAGTTTATATTCCCTAGTTTTTTTCACGCAAATAGCAAACATCATCCTTCTTTGTTTATTTGATTTACGACATTGTTCATTTTATGACATTCTGTTCTTCCTCACGGTGTGCAATAATAGGGGAAACAATAAAGATAGAAGCCATATCACTCGACATCTATCTACATCAGGTTCATGTCACTTCTCATTCTCGTAAACTAGAAAGGTTTGTTGAACTGAAAGTCCTCACAGTCACAGCCGGGAACCCATCGATCACAAGGAAAACCCTAAATGGGTCATGGCTATCGGCACGTTACGGGCTTGTTACGCGTGACTTTGGGATGTTACAATTACCAGTGCGCGCGCGTTACGGGTATGGTTTTGCATACAAGGAACCATGTTTACATGATGGGTTAAGGTTTTGTGTGGAATGTTAGATTGTATGTGTGATGCAAGTGTGTGTATACGAAAGGTGCTTGCAGGATATGCGTGGCTTCATATTAGATTATTAGAATGCATGTGTATGAATTAGAATTAATATGTATGAGCGAACTGGTGAATATTGTGGCTGATGTGAGTGTGTGCATGGTAAGTGAACCGTGAATGTGAGTATTATACATTGTGTGAGCATGGGTCGATTGGTGTGTATTGATGTGTGTGTGATGATATGTCTGAGTTGGGCGTGTGTAATGACTAAACAGTCTAAACGTGCAATTGTTGTGAATGAATGTGTAATCTAAAAGGTGACGGCTCGGCAATAATCGAGTGATGAGTGAAAGGTTCGGGTTAAAACCCAAAGAGGGTTCACATAGAAACAGGTCTATGAGTAGGTGAGAGTGTTATAATATCATGTTTATCCGACCCGTTAAGTCTTGCCCATTACCTTTTTAATAGATAACTAGTAACAGTAACCCGTGCTTCGCAAAGGGCTGCGGGTAGATTTTTAACGATAAACTTTAAGACTTAAAAAGAGCCACAGTTATCATTAGTTGAAGATTTTAAGTCGTTAATGAGCCCTATATTCGCATTTTATGGCAAAATGAGGTTTAAGATCCATATAATCATACAATTTTCAAACAATAGCAAACAAATTCAGAATTTCTATGGAGAAAGAGGATCTTGTTCTAAACTTGATTATAAATTTATCTAATTGAATTATGATAACGGTGATAACTTTATGAGAATTAAAATATATAAAAAAATGCCAATATCAATGACTGTTAATCTAAAACGTTGTCAATCTGTTTGCCATATTTTTATATAAATGTAACCAATTTTCAGCTTTGTTTTAATTAGGTCACTCATACTTTTTTTGTTCCGATTAAGTCACTCATACTTTTTTTTGTTCCGATTAAGTCACTCATACTTTTTTTTGTTCCGGTTAGGTCACTGTACTTTTAGTTTTGTTTCAATTAGGTCACTCATATGAATAGGAACAAAAAAAAAGTATGAGTGACTTAATCGGAAAAAAAAGTACGAATGACTTAATCGGAGCAAAAAAAAAGTATGAGTGACTTAATCGGAACAAAAAAAAGTACGAGTAACCTAAATGAAATAAAGCTGAAAGTTGGTTACATTTGTATGACGTTTTCCCTTTTTATAATTAATGTTAGCATTATATAATTATTATTTAAATAGTATTATTTAATTAAAACAATAAATTGCTTAAGCCTTACAAAAATATATGTTCTTTTGAAGCAGTCAAATATTAGAAAAAACCAATTTTGGGAATAATCTTTTGGAGCGGTTATGGGAACTTATTTTTTAGAATGATTCTATTTTTTATTTTTAGAGCAGTTGTATGTTTTTATACTAATATTTTTCAAATGTTTATGTTTTGAAGCGGGTTATTAATCTTTTTAAAGCGGTTCAAATATTAGTAAAAATATTATTTGGAGTCTTTTGAAGCGGTTATTTTAGAGGAATAGCGATAGAGACATATTTATGTATTTAATCACATGCATTTACTGGTTGTACAAAACGTATAATATGTAGTAGGAAATGAATAGTGAATATGTGAGTGAGTCAAATTTTGAGTTTTAAACTATATAATAATATCAATGAATTAAATAGAATTATATGGTAATATATGATGATAATGTGTACTTTATTACGCTTTGTATCAATGTTTTCAGAACCGGACCAGACGTTGAACCGGACGTCTTACTGGTTATTGATCGGACCGGTTAGACCGGATTCACGAACCGGGTGACGTAATAAATATATAAAAAATTTCAAAAAAATTATATAATTATAATCACATTTAAACAAACGTAATTACTATTCATACAAACATAATCATTTTTAAAAAAAATACAAGGTTTGATTGTAATGTTATATTTTTTGGATTTTGGTTTAAAAAAAGAAAAAAAACTTGTTTCTCATCCCACATAGGTTCACATAATCACATCTTTTCCCCTTCCTAACTTTTCATCCCACGTTGGTGAGAGTACAAGAAAAGCCTTCATCCCCTCCCTTTACAAAGAAGAGAGGAGGGCACCATTTGTATAAAAAAGCTACTATTTCTATCCTTTGTTTGGTTTTAATGATTCATTTTTTAGATTTTAGTTTTTAAAAAAAATAAAATCTGAAACCGGTCCGACCAGTGGTTCGGTTCCTGGTCCGACTGGCCACCCGGATGGGCCGGCCGGTTCTCTTCCGAGCGTTCACCTGCTTATTTTGGGCCGGTTTAGTGGCCGGTTCCCGGGCCGGCCGGTCCGGTTCAAACAACATTGCTTTGCATATGACCAAGCTGTTTTGTGATCGATAATTCATTTGGTAAACACGTTAGAAGCTCTTTTCTAAATGTTTCACTCTTTTAACACATTTGGTCTGACATGTATATTGCTTTTAAAATGGTAAGAAGTTAAGAACTATCCGTGACAAAATATTTTGTTACGTGCTTTGACTTTTATAAAATTAGGTATCAAAGATATATGTTATAGATAAGATTATGTCATATAATAAAAAAAAAGGTTATTTGCTAATGATGCATGTTATATTGAATGTTATGTGCATAATATGATGTTGTAATGTTATGTGAATGAATTGAACAATAAAAGATACAAACTCCGTTGTATGTATCACTGATAATTGATACTGTATTTTAACCCGCGCGTTGCGGCGGTGTCGAAATGTATATTGATTCAAATATATCAAGCCGCATGAAAACGTATTATATTTGACCAAATATCTAAACATTTGGATAAAACCTAAAAGCTTATAAATGAATCCGAAAATAGGGAAAAAGGAAGATTCCAAACCAGAACTTCTTTTAAAGAGTTACAAAGGGTTTGCCTCACATGTGGCGCCCGTGACCTCGTATTGAACATAATAAAAATAAAAATACTATCTCAAATATCAAAACTCAGAACAGATAAAAGTTGCAAGGACTAAAAAATCGGTCGCAACGGCTGTCATTCCCTCACCGCACCCAGTTGTAAACTCTAACGTTAAGAAACACAAACCTAAACGTAAATGATTAAAAACATTAAAATTTAGTTTATATTAATATTATTATACTTATCAATAATCTATATCTAATGAAACAGCTGTACCCATATATGCTTGAAATACAATAGGTTTTGCGAGCGAAGCCCATTTTAATGATGGCAGATTTCTAACGTTCTGATTTTTTATTACCTAAATGAAGCGCGTTAAATTCTAGTAACTGTTTTTGTCCGAAATCTTTACAAATGTTCGTTAAGTAATTACGTTCAAAATGATACAAATGACAGAAATATTTTGATAATGTACGGACTCGTTCTAAACCCGCGAATGACGCACAAAATTTCTATGTCCTTTTGGGTTCGAATTTTATAAAAACGTTCGTGAGGTAATTACGATCGAATTAATATAAACGTGACTGTTATTCAATAAAGTATGGACGCAATATACGATTGTGAATATTAAAAATAATTAACAAAAGTAATAGGCGTTTTAAAAATAAGAACAAAAACTTCAGGGTTTAAAACGTAATTATCAAAATTAAATGAGCCTTCAAAATTTGACTTTGTGTGCAACACATATCAAAAGAAGGCAATGACTTAGAAGGATGTACCTTATGCTCTACAACTTGTAAAAAATGAATAGTTTTTTACAATCACAAGTTTTTTTGCCTTTTAATCTATATAATAATTATCAAAATTAAATGAGCCTTCAAAATTTGACTTTGTGTGCAGCACACATCAAAAGAAGACAATGGCTTAGAAGGATGTACCGTATGCTCTACAACTTGTAAAAAATGAATAGTTTTTTACACTCACAAGTTTTTTTTCCCTTGAGTTAAGTGCCATTTTGGTCCTTGTGGTTTTACCATTTTTGCCGTTTTCGTCCCTGTGGTTTGAATTTTGCCATTTTGGTCACTATGGTTTCATTTTATTGCCATTTTCATCCCTATGGTTTCCATTTTATTGCCATTTTAGTCCAATTTAATTTAAAATTTTGGACTAAAATGGCAAAATTTATCAAACCATAAGGATGAAAATGGCAATAAAATGAAACCATAGTTACCAAAATGGCAAAATTCAAACCACAGGGACGAAAACGGCAAAAACGGTAAAACCACAAGGACCAAAATGGCACTTAACTCTTTTGCCTTTTAATCTATATAATAATGATACCAACTCTATTGCGAGTACCAATGATAAATCACACGACCAAGTAACATTTTGGCCAAATGCAACCATTATTGAATATGATTTCGTAATCAGAAGCTTAGGATTTGTAGGTTTTAGCATGGAAAGCTTCTTGTCAATTTGGGAAATCTAGAAACAAGAAATCTGGAACAAATCTTGAACTGAACCTTAAACAAGATAGCATCTAGTAATTAGCACTCAAGAAACAATAAATATTGAAAGAATCTTGAACTTATTCTTCTTATGTCCGAAGAAACGATTCATCAAAATAGTGAGTCACCATTGATATCGACACATCTGACAAATGTTCGGGATTTTCTCTATCACTCTATGCAATCATTTTCCTTCTTCTTGTTGCATATCTCGTTTGTACACATCTTCTTTTTGTTTTCAGAGTCTCTGGTGAGTTACAGACAATTTGAAAAGGTCAAATCTTTGATGTTTCTATCATCTATGATTGAGTTGCGAAAAATTCTGGGTATGTATCCTAAATCTGAACTTTATTTTTTGGGTTAAAGAATCTATTTTATCTTTCTGTTCTAATACTCTATATGAGAGTTATCAGTACTTATGAAATATGTTCCTATCTAACAGAACAGTATTAGATCATATGATATAGGCATTGTTGAGAAAAAAATGGCTTTTCCCTAATGAAATACAAGTTGGATTCATGTAACAAGGAGAAATAATTTTCTAAGTTTGTTTCAAAACCTAGGTTCTGAATTTGATTTGGGTACAAAATCTTGAAACTTGAAATAGTGTACAGTTGTCTTGCTTATGGGTTTGAACCATTTGTAAATCTTGAAAAACGATTTTGAAATATGTGTTTGAAGATTTAAGAACTTGCTCATGATCTGTGATTCAAGAACCCAGGTGAGCTCTTCAACATGATTTGAGTCCCCAAGTTATCCCAAAACTAATAGGATGCGGATATTAGATTAACAATAGAATCTTCCCTGATAACCACTTTATTTGCAGTACCCTTTTAACTCTTCTACACCAATAGAAATTTAACACATATACATCTATTTTTGTCTCCAGCAGGGCTATTTTTGGTATTTCACCATATACCCTCATTTAGTTTTTTTTTTGAACGGCCAAGTAATCAACTGCTGGGTATTTCATACGCGGCCCCTAATAGCTAAAGGATGCCCAAGCTGGCCACTAGTCCAGACGGACGAAACCCCTAGCCCACCTGCCACCAATTCTCGAGGAAAACCCGACCCAAGCACCCGCCCAAAGGCACGACGATGGAAGGTCGGTAAAACCAGTGGGATTAAGAATCGAACCTAGGACTTGGGTCTTTTATCACTTTCCCATACCTCTATCTTACCAATATGACAAGACATCATTGCAGCATACCCTCATTTAGTGTTGTCATTATGTTACTTTTGTTATGTATGACCATCACCTTCTATTGTACCTTCCCCATCGTATTTCTTTCACCCACACATCATATTATTCAAACGGGCTCTATTCTTTAATAACTTGATGCTATAACACTCTGTTCTCAAAGTAATTGAAGGAGAGAATAGAAAGTAAACATAAGGAAAGAAAATAAAACAAAAGAAAAAGAAAAAGAAAATAATGTAAATATTTCCTTTCATTTCTTAAGGAAAAAAAAACCCTGAAGAATCTTGCTTAGTTTTCTTTTAATTTCCTTCCTTAAGTGAAAATGTGAAACTAGAGAAAACATCTTTTATTTTTCTTTCCTTTCACTCGTTAAATGAAATTCAGGAACACAAACATGTTTCTTCTTTCCTTCAATTTCTTTTATTTTCTCTCCTTATTAGTTGAACTCGGATTATAGGGTAAGTTTTTCACTTTGCTTCATCTTATAGATTTAAGGGTAGTTGGTGATCCGATACGGAAGACTCACCGCATGATGATACGTTTACATCCTCATCGACAACTCCGGTTCATTACGTTGTAGTTTATAATAAAGGTTTATGTTAAGTTTCTCTGAAATTAGTTTGATAATTACATTTGTTTTCTTTTTGTTAATCCATATTTTTAGCTTATCAGAATACGTTTATGTTAATCCTGGTGGTTACTAATTTTTTTAGTTTCCTAAATGTTTTTCGAACAAATTTTGTGGTTTTATACATGTTATTTACCATTGATATCATCGTTTTTTTAGCTTTTGCTATGACACTCGCATTCAAAACAAAAGAGCCTTATACTTTTGCACAGTGACGGAGCTTGAGTGTTATGAAAGGAAGGTGTAAATTTATGTGACTCAGAATACATGTTAATTTTTTGAAACAAGGGGACAAAATTACTATTTTTAACTAAAAATAACCTTTTGGCCGCATAATTAACACTGTGCACGGAAAAAGAGGAGGGGCCCTAACAGACCATCACCAATCCTCTAGTGGGCTAGTGGTCAGGAAGGGATGGTTACGATCCTTACACGACACTTGTCACAACCGGCAACTCATAGGGTTTTTCGTGGCATTAATCGGTAGCGGACTAATAATCCATTCCATAGCAATTCGTTTGTGGCGACATATAAAGGCAGCAGGCCATTTGCGGCTAGTCACAGCGGATAGCGAGTGGGGGTGTAGCAGACTGTTAGCTTGTTCATGGCAATCCTCTATGGCTCAATAAATTTTTAAACCTTATTTTCACAATGTCAGCTTCACTATAACTCCGTTTTGCGTATCGTTTTCGCCTGTCTTCAGCATTTTACTAATACTATCCTCACACAACCTTTAATTTATGCCTCATTTGCGGTGCACACATATAATGTATATATGTGTCGGCCTTCAAGGGGCCAAAGTAAAATTGCACTAATTTTAACGTTATTTTACTCATATTTTTTGTGAAAATAACGTTAAAAATGTTGGGATGATCAACTTCAAACAATAACTTTGAGCCTGAGACTCTTTCGGAGCAGCCTCTCTATCCCAACTGGGATAGGGGTAAGGTTTGTGTCTATCCTTTCTCTCCGGACCATACTAAAAAGTGGGAATATACTGACGTCATATTGCAAATGGATGCTTAATCGTTAATACACATTAGTACATTACATATGAAAACTGGAGTGCTGCACCAAGTCCAAACCCGCCAAGATCATGTGGTCGATAGTGTCGTCTAGACACATCGGAGGTTATTCAGTATTACGTAACATGAGAAGAATTTTATAAGTTTTTTTTTTTATTATTTTTTTCACGTAATTTTGTCTTTTTTTTTTTAGTATGTGGGGGTTAGGATGTGATTCCATTCGTATCAAGGTTTTTAAGAGACTACCGGCTATAGATACCGAGTGTCCAGTAAATGAAGCTCATGATTAACATGATTGTAGTCATAATCATATGGAATAATGGCATACAAAGGGATGGTTTGATTCGACGAGTTACCGTTCTTTAATGGAACCAAACAGTTCCTCAAATGTCTTTTTCGGTGCATCTGTTCGTGCAACTATCTCCACAACTTTATACGACGACTGTGAATGATGAAGCAGTGACTCGACAGCCACTTCCGCTACCTGGTCTCTAGAAATTGAACCTTCCGATAGCGTATCCTGCAAAAAAAGAATATTGACTTCTTTGGTCAAACATGTCACACATACGACGCAAAGTTGATACAGATGAAGTTAAAAACGGACGTAAACACACATATTCTGATGCAAATAGAACTGCAAGTAACATATTAACACCAGTTCATGTGTAATTTGATATATAACTTCATGCCACTATTCAACTTGAAAACTAATCGATTGACCACAAAAGTCAAAGGTGTACATCTGTTTAAAAAAGTAGGATCTATACCTCTGGTTCCATGACAATGTTTCCATTTGGTGGGTCATTTCTTAAGCCTCCGGGCCTTATGATCGTGTAGTTAATGCCCGATTTTCGTATGTGTTGTTCAGCTTGAAGCTTTGCTACCAAAACAAGTCCAAAAGCATTGAGGAACACATAGGCCGGGTTAAGCAGCTGGCCCATTGCAGCACCATTGACCAAAATCGAACTCACGAGGATAAACCTGTTCACACCGACCTTTCGAGATGCCTCAACTAGGTTAACCGTCCCGTAATAATCGACCTGAGACACAAGATCATACCGATTTTATTGTTATTGGTTTCAATGGTGGATGCGACACTAAAGAAGATGAAAAACTGTCTCAACTTGTTTTTAAACTTTCGATCTTTGACAGAAAAAGAACCTATATAGTTTAACTTTTTACGCAAAACATGTTTTAATAAAATGTATAAATTTAAATGGATTAAACGGATCAACATGTGAACTCATCGTCTTGCTAACACAAACACGACCCATTTAGTTAATCGTGTGCACAGGATGGAGCCAAAACCAATTTACACTAAACCCAAAAACATAAATTCTTGTACGGTTCCTATAAATACACACCCAAATGACAAACCAGTGTTTTGAAAACCGGACTGGACCGGCCGGTCAGACCGGAACCGGTAGGGTGGCCGGCCCAAACATAGCATGTGAACCGCCCCTCTTAAGAACCGGCCGGTTCAGCCAGTTAACTGGTTCTTTTATTTAATATGATTATGTTTGTTTGAACATTAATTTTGTTTGTTCAAATGTGCTTATAATTATATAATTTTTTTATATATTTATTATGTTATCATGTTTTTAAATCCAATCCAACCGGTCCGACCATTAAGTGACCAGTAAAACTTCCTGTTCGGCGCCGTGTCCGTTTTGAAAACAATGTGAAAAACTGACCTTCCATGGAGCCAACAAGTCCCATGAATACTGAAAACCAGTAGCACATATGACAGCATCTGAATCATCACCAATGGCAGTCGCTAACTTATCAGAACCTTCGGTCACATCCGCTTTCACCTGATAATCCAACATTTCGTTCATCAATTTGTCAAATTTCCGTTTAAAATTGGGCATATTCGGCATAAATTTGTTTAACTTACGAATTGAAGATCTTGATTCGTATTAGGGAAGATCGTTTTAGCCTTATCGGTATCACGCACCCCTGCTTTCACCGCAAAACCCTTGGCCAGTAGCTGCTCAACGATTCTCTTCCCAGTCTTTCCGGTGGCTCCGGAGACAAAAATCTTCTTCTTTTCCGCTTTGATTTCACTGATTTCCGACTGAAAAACGCCAAGAACACACATTTTAGCGGTAGAATTGTGAAATTTAATTGATTTCTGGGTCTGG
This sequence comes from Mikania micrantha, assembly GCA_009363875.1. Classification (NCBI taxonomy): domain Eukaryota; kingdom Viridiplantae; phylum Streptophyta; class Magnoliopsida; order Asterales; family Asteraceae; genus Mikania; species Mikania micrantha. The sequence continues at coordinate 75,933,837 of CM018695.1, read as the reverse complement.
GTAGTTGTAAAATCGAAGAACTTGATTGTAAATTTAACTTACCATGGTTGATTTGATGCGTAAACCGGGGATTTTGCAAGGGAAAACGATGGAAGTGTTTTGTAGCCGTGAAGGTATTGAGGAGGAACACAGGAGATGAAAACATGAAGTGGCCATTGATGCACGCCACATAATTCGAGTCCATAAAGACCTCAATCTTTTAGCATTCCAAGTTTTTATTATGTTTTTTTTGCTTTTTTTTTTTTTTATTGTAGTTGGTTAATCAAGCATTATGAAGTTGGGTTCTCATTAAAAGCAAAATTTCTATTTTAACATGGTAGAGATAAAGCTGTCTACATATTACCCTCCTCAGACCCTATTCTATCTTTACTAATGATAAGATATACTAAGTACGATGATGATGACATGTTCTCAAAAGGAAACATCATCCATACTATCTAGTTTTAAAGTTTTTATACATTATCTATACTACCGCTCAGTTAATGAGTTTATTAAAGGAGAGCATAGAAAGAAAAAGAAAGGAAAAAAAAAGAGAAAATGAAAAGAAAAGAATGGAGCGCTTTCCTTCCATATCTATACTAAGTAATTTTGCCTAGTTTTTATTCTACTTTCCTTTCTTTCCCTCTTTACATAAAACCTGGAAACATGACGTGTTATTTTCCTTTCTTTTCACTCGTTAAATAAAACTCAGGAACACAAAATGTTTCTCATTCCCTTTCCTTTCTCTCCTTTAATTAACTCGGGAACAGAGCGTACATAACTACCTAGTTCTCATTAATTTGGGAGAAAAGTTTATCACTAAAAAATAGGAGGAATTGTTCTTATAGAGACTCAAATCGAAAGATCTCATATAAGAGAAAATCAAGAGGGTATCACCAGACTAGAAGACCTTTGATTTTCATACCATTCCCATATTGCGACATCAAAACACATAACAATTCAAATTTATATTGTCTAATGAAAACATGTTAGATTTAACCCAACTTTTTTTCGAACAAAATTCACGTTGAAATATAGACTAACAATGGCAGCACTTAAAAAAAACTCAAAGAGTGTTGAAGAATTTTTAGGAAGAAAAACGGAGAAGGGTGTACTTAATACTTGTAAAATTTTCCGACAAAATACTACTAAATCAACACTTTTGAGCGAAAAAACAGTAGGGTCGAGGCACTCCCGAGCCCTTCAAAAGCATCGTCCCTGAGACCAACTGAAAACATATATAAAGTAGGTATGAAAATGTCTTTTATTTGACCCGAGCGGTAACCTTTAGGAGTTTCGATAAAAATTTCAAATTTTAGTAAATGAAAGTTATGGTATTTCTTTCATCGTTTTTATTCGTAAATATAAAAATATACATATCAACGCATACATACATATTCTATACAATAGATTTTTTTTATAATTTAGTTAAGAATATACTAATTAAATTTTAAGAAATAAAACCTTTTTAATAAGATTATTAGAGAAATCATTTTGTATGTTTATACACAATATGTACATAAATAATAAACAAAAAAAGAAATTTTACACATACATACATACCTGATAATATATTAATCTCATAAAATAAGATTTGAATAGGAAATTACAAAATCTATAAAGTTTGTATAAAAATATTAAGTATGAATTCTTAATAATAAGTTATATATAAACTTTTATAAAAGTTTTAATACATAAAACAGTAAAATACAAAAATTAGAGAGACCAATGGTGTAAGAAACTCAAACTTATTTTAGTTTATTAAAACCTAAAACAAAATTGTTAAAACAATGAATGACCAGAATTACACATTTTCAAATTTCTTTTTCCTTTCTCTCGCCAATCTCACGATCGAGACCCACTTGCATCGGTTTTCTACTAAAACCAACCAAAACACGTCTATCAAATTAAAACAAAACTGGCTGCATGATTTTCGTTCAATCACAATCCTAATCATATGAACAATTCTAAAAATGATAAGCAATCACACGTATTACAACAGTAAAAAGCTCGGTAAAAGAATTGAATCCAAATTATTTTTGTTTTTACATGATTAACAATAGCCCAAACATTTACGGCTCTCGAGAATTCACAATTGATCGAACTTGATTGATCTTAAAATTTCGGTTCATCTAAAATTAAGGATTGACATGGACTTCTGAATATCATTAAGCGAAACGAGACCCTATCAGCGAGTCATCCTCCTAGCCCAGCTGTAAGATTGATCAAGTACTCATACGTTGTGCTTATGTACTTAACATGTTAATAATATTGACGCTAATTAAGTTCATAAATACGCCGCTGCACGCAATGCCCTTTTTACTTTTCTCATATATATTTTTCCTATTTAATTAAGCGATTATATTGTTTTCTACATTGAATATCCATTACGGATATATAGTAATTTTATATGTTCCTTTTGATCATATCACAATGCTGCAACATGTGAGTTATAATTATACTGATTTGTCGTCACGCAGGGGAAGTTTACTCGTTTGCTTTAAATAGTAGTTTTACACAAATCAACACACAAACAATGATGTTTCTTCTTGTGTAAATACCATATGGAACTACATAATGCTTCAATATGACGGATAGGGAAATCTCAAACCTACAACATCGTTCTATCTGACTTTTTGTTTTTTGACCAATTCGATAAGTTTGTTTGACTCCGACCCAAACCAAGTTACATAGTCACAAATACATAATATTGTTCATAGACCTAGAGATATAAAAACAATACCAGACCACATGAATACAAGACTAGCGATTTACGCTTTATTGATCATAGACACATTTTTTGTTATACCATCATGGTTTGAATGCCGAGAATGCTACAATGGAGTTGTGTCCGCCGAAACCAAATGAATTTGAAATCGCTGCACGTGGAAAAAAAATTAAGTAGAATAACTGAGCTTAGAAATTATGAAAATTGGAAGATGGGGATCAAAATGGGAACAAATGTACTCACCAACATTGATTTCATGTGGTTGCTTGTGATTTGCGACAGTGTCGAATTCGACTTCAGGATCAAGGTTCTACAATTTCAAAGAAAACAAGAAAATTAAACAGGAGGATGAGGGAGACTAACAGGAATGCAAATCTTACTTACAAACTGATTAATGGTTGGGTGCAACCATCCTGTTTCAATCGCTTTAATTGTAGGCGCATGTCCGATCATAGACTGAAAACCAACATGTCAAATGTTGTCAATATGGAGTTCACATTGTGGATAAAACATGCAGGGTGTTCTTCACCTTCGTGGCGTTGATTTTGATTCCTTCGCGGTTCTTGAATACATTCTTTAGAGCTCTTATTTCAGCAATATCGCCGGCTTTCGTAGAAGTGGCATGTGCATTGATGTAATTTACCTGCCAACATGAGATCCACAAATTATATTTCTTTCCGGATTAATAAGATTATGTATGAAAATTAATGTTAATCACCTCCTCTAATGATACACCAGCATTCAATAAGCTGCTTTGAATGCAAGATGTAATACCAAAGGAATCTGGTCTCGGATCAGTTACATTATATGCATCAGAGTTTGTTGCTCCTCCTAAGTATTCGGCAATTATTGGTGCATCCCTTTTCATTGCATGTTCTAAGCTCTCCATCACCTGCAAACAAACCAACATAAATAATAACATTAAAAACAAACAAACAAACATATCCGACAAAGTTCTATTAAATCACTAAGGTCTAGGATGTTAGTAATCAAACATGAAATTAGAAGAACAAACACAATGAAATTGATACTACTTTCAGAATTTGTTCATACACACATGCATAGATTGAATATTACACATACATGCATTTTGAGGGTTTATAAAGGTATATATTTGATAGTTAATGAAATAATTACTTTGACGGTTATTTAACGAACATACTTTGACATAATTATATATAGAACCTCGACTTTACAAGTATACATATTAAACTCAAACTGTTATTTAGTTTAATACTTCCATTACTCCCCTTTAAACTAAATAATTTATAGATGGTCTTCAACTTTCTTGACTTGCGTTTTACAATAGTATTGATTCTTCATCATAGAAAAAATTAGATATCTGCTTCTTTTCTTTCTCCTTGTCATTGCATTTGTCTTTCCATTTAGTGCATTCGTATGCAAAGTGACCAAATCCACTGCACTTAAGTTCTTTGATTTTGTTTCCTCTCTGAGACCTTTTTCGCGTCCTCTTTCTTCTTTGTTGAAGTTTCTTCCCAGTCCTCTATCATGACGTTGACTATTTGAACTTTCTAATAGAAATTTTCTTTGATAATTTTTTTCTATTTTATCTCAACTTTTAATATGTTCTTCAAAAGTTGTTATTCTTCCAACAACTTCTTCAAATGAAATTTTCACATTTTCTTAATAGTGTTGTGTAGATGCAATGATTCATAGGAACTTCTTTGGAACACATTAAGTAGTTTTCTTACAATTATCTTATTTTTCAAAGTACTACCAAGACTTTTGAATCTTACTCATACTATTTAACTTTCTTTCAAAGTTGCTTATTGCATTATTTGAATTCATTTTCAAAACCTCTAGTTCACTCCTTAAAGTTTGTAAATGTGCTTTTGGAATTAGGTTGGCTCCATGATATTTGACTTTGATTAAGTCTCAAACTTCCTTTGCATTCGAGTACTACGCAACTTCCATTAATACATCATGTGGCAATATTTGGAACCAAAGTCACCTTCTGGAACAGGGTTGACTAGCTTGAACAGGCCGCTGCCTCAACCGAAGCTATTGTTGCTTCCTCCAAAAAGCAAAAGGAAGCCACATACAGAGAGAAAATGAAGAAGTATTACTAAACTAAATATTCTCTCATGAGCAGCTTGGTCCAATGAATACATCTACCATGGATACACACTACAAATATATTAAAAGCATAATATCTTGGGGAGAGCTACATTCATTGGGCCAGGTCCAAGCTTATGAGGATGCCCAGGAGCTCCATGACCTTCAAATAAAAGGGAATGTCAGAGCTTTAAGGGACCCCTCCTCCAGGCGTCTGTCTACTGAGGCTGTAAAAAAGGCAGAGGCCATGATAGCCCAAGAGGCTTTGAAAATCACGGAGCCTAAATAAGAGCCCATTCTCCATCCAGTTCATGAGATGATAAAATACCAATTTCCTTAGTGATCAAGAAAAAAGGACTCTCCAAACAAAAACAATAAACCCTTGATCTTGAGGAATATTCAAGGATGGATGAGAGTGAGGAAGACGAAAAAGAAGATAGGAAGCTGAAGCAGTTGAGAAGGATGATGTTTGGGAGGGAGAAGAGGTCATGGCACATGAACCAGACAATGTATATGTTCCTATCCTTGAATGGAGCTTTGATGCCACCTCTAATTTGTTTACTTTGAAATATGCAAATGGTGGCATCACAAGACTTCCCGACCATAAATTGTCAGCTCTCCCTTACCCTGGCATCTTTGATCTAGCAGAGCTCCCTCTCATCATTTCTTCCAACCATGCAACAAGAAGGATTGCTGCTAAGATGGTCAGTGGGAAGGGCAAAAGTCCTTAAAGGAAATTAATAATTATGGTAGCATCAGCCTAGTGGAGACTGTAATATCATAAAATGATGGTGCTTACCAAAACATTATCTCCCTTTACCAGTCCCATTTCCTACAAGTCCAAGAGGCATCGGAAGGATAGTTTATCCTTCAGAAGTTATCAGCCTTCAGAAGGAACAATTAACCTTCGAAAGATTGAATACTTTTGAAAAATAACTTTATCCTTTTGATAGGCAGACAAAAGACAGCTTCTAGAGAAAGAAACGTATTAGAAGACATTCAAGCCTCAATGATAAAAATCTGATGAATGTCTTCATAATGAAGAATAAGATTGGAAGGTTTCCCTGCTATCTTGCAAAATATATGAAGGACCTTCCAAAGAAGAAGAAGATCAGAAGGTCTTCAAGCCAATCTGACCAACGTTCTTCTTAAGATCAGCTTCCGACGCTCAACTAACGTTCTTCATAAGATCAACTTCCTATGATCAACAACTTTTGGTACAAAGACTTCCGAAAACTTTCAATTACCGATGTTGAACTCCAATAAAGGAAAGTTGCAGTGTTTCTTTCTACTATTAGACTTGACAAGAAGATATCCTTGTGATAGTGAGCAACAACGTACAACTCTCTGAACAACAAAATATTCTTTGAAGACAATCTCATTAATGTCTTTTGTAGTCCTGGTAATTACTGTAAAAGTCAATGGAGTCATTTATATCAATTGTAATTAATGTGGCTTGGCCTGCCAAGCTATAATAGTATACTAGAATAAGCTTACTTTGTTTCTAATATTTGTCTAGTTTTGTATTCCTACGAGGATACAACTGTAGCTTGTAGTATATATTCTCCCATTGTATCCTAGCAAGTGTAGTGGATTTGTAAGAGCCTTGTTCACTTTGCATTTTGAGAGAAATATATTTTGAGCTTGAAGTAATCATTTGTGTTATTATTTCTTTTTGTTTGAGTGTTTGTGAGAACCTGCTGATAGACTACTCCGTATCTATCAGCTTGTAAGAAGAAAAACATTGTTAAGTGGTGTGCAAGTACTCAACTCGTTCCAACAGTTTGGGTGTAAATCGGTTAATTTTAAATAACATCAATTTAATTTAAGTCAAAATGTGTTTTAGCTTTATCAAATAGTCCAGTAAGATAATCTTTAGTGATTCTCTTATCAAAATTATTATTAATCATTCTTACGGTGTTAATTGCAATATATATGTGTGTATGGGCCTATTTTTTAATGCTTGCAGATATCACCCGAAATAAACAAAGACGACCAAGTCTTTTCTATTCAACATGAAAAAAAAAAAGTAAACTTTTAACATGATATTGGAGAAATTACCAAAACGCCAGACCCTTCACCCATGACGAAACCATCTCTACTTTGGTTCCATGGTTGGGAAGCAGTCTGTGGATCATCATTTCTTTTTGACAATGCATTACAAGCCATTAAACCTGCGAATGTAATCGGATTAAAACCAGCATCGACGCCTCCAGCTATCATCAAATCAGCCACCCCTTCTCGGATATGATTTGCAGTTGCATAGAAGCAATAGTTTGATGTCACGCAAGCAGCTGCTATGGCATACGTTGGTCTCGTAAACCCATCTATAGCTAGAGATGCAGGCCCCATATTTGGCATACTATACGGTGCTAAAAACGATGAGATTTTTTTATAACCCGTTTTCATTAGAGTCACCAAGCCATCCGAAAGTACCGTTGTTCCTCCCATTCCTGATCCAACAAGCACTCCAGCATGTTCTTTGTTTATCTGCACACAATCTTTATAAAAAAAATTGTACAAATTTCTTGACACGTGAAAGATTGAATGATTTATTGAAAGAGTAAACTTAATCTAAGGTTAAGTGTAACATAAAATGTATAATTAAACATTTAAACTAGCATAAGTTTAGTTAATTAGTTTGTTAACATTGTTGTAAGGTAGTTAATTACCGGCGGTTAAGTTGGTTATTGTTATCGTTAGATAGTTATTATGGTTGCATTTGTATAGTCTTGTAGGGAAGTGTTATAATTGTTAACCCTTGCTTATTGCGATAACCGAATAACTATATCTTATTATTTTGGGGCTCACATTAAAGTAAATATAAAGGTGTAGGTTTTTTCTTCCTTTTTTAATTAATGTAAATGAAGCACACATTAATTACATTAATTAAAAAAGAAGAAAAAACATACACCTTTAAATTTACTTTAATGTGCACCCCAAAGTAAGAAGATGTAGTTATTCGGTTATCGCAATAAGGATGGGTTAACAACTGATTATTCCCCTAGCCTTGTAATACTCATTTGCATATAATTAATTATGTTCGATATATATGTGCCAAGGGGTTTATAGCATAGTGATCCACTAACTATTCATGTGTGAGGTTTTGGGTCGGGTTTCTTTTATGGGTGGACTTGGGTTTCAGCCTGACCTATAGTATGAAACAATTGAGGTGCTTGAAATCCCGTTTTAAAAGAGCTCAAACTTGAGTAATGATGACTGATTAATTGTTGTTACGAAGAAAGCATGTTGGATATGTAAATATGTGTGTTTTTGTTAGTTCGATCCCAACACGAGTGACATACCTTGGAGAGTTGAACACCACCAAGACCAGCATCTTCAAGTGCTTTTTTCCCAGCAACAATGCAATAACGTTGACAATCATCTAATCTTGGATCATTTTTAGCCATAATGTATCCATCTGAATCAAACCCAGAAATGTGAGCACCGAATCGCGTTGGAAACTCTGAAGCATCAAAGCGATCTATCGACTTGACTCCGCTCTCGCCTGCTAAGAGCCTTTCGTAGTAAGTATCAACGTTGTTTCCAAACACGGATACGAGTCCCATTCCTGTGATAATAACCCGCTTTCTTGTATCTTTCTCTCGTTTCGGGGCGGTTGTAGATATTTGGGAACGTGGTACGTGTTGGTAATTTTATTAATTATCAATATAGATTTTGTAATATTGGATTAACTTTGATTGAGTGAACAATATTGATTACTAACGAATTTGGAGATGGAGATAGATTTGTTTAAACTAATATTGTTATGTGTGAATTTATTATAATATATAATAATAATAATATTATTATTGATGAATAATATTATATTAATAATAATATTGGGCTCATGCTTTAAATTATTTATATGAATTAATTGCTTTGTTCATACGTAAATTGTGAAGTCTAGCCCATTTTGGTATTAAAACGGATCAGACGGTTTCCAAAAGAAAAACACAGCACTCGGTTATTTATTCCTCAAAAACGGAAGTTTTAGGGCACCATATTTTCTCTCATCTTCTTCATATTCTTTCTCTGAAGATCTTAGTTTTATCCGATGAAACAATTTGTAGTGCCACAAATTGATTTTATCTGAGAGTGATTCACACGACTCTAAGATAATCCAAGCAAATTACAACATAAATTCGTGATTCTCTGTTTGTATTTTCTGCAGTTCATCATTCATATACAACAAAGATAAAATCAATCAATTCCATGGTGACTGGAGAATCTGTCAAAGATATGTCAAGCAAATTCACGAAACTTGACAAATTCAAGGGTCAAAACTTTCGAAGATGGAAGAAAAAGATGCATTTTCTTCTCACAACACTCAAAGTCGTCTTTGTACTCTCTACCCCCGTGCCTGACGAAGCAGAGAATGAAACTCTCGATCAACAGAGGCGACGACTGAAATGGGTGAATGACGATTATATATGCCGAGGACATATTCTGAACTATGTGTCTGATGCTCTATTTGATGTGCACGAGAACGAACCGTCTGCCAGGGCTTTATGGGATGCATTGGAGGCTAAATACATGGCAGAAGATTCATCATCCAAGAAATTTCTGGTAACAAATTTCAATTCATATAGGATGATAGATAGTCGACCGATTATGGAGCAATTCAATGAATTGCTTCACATTCTTGGTTAGTTTACACAACATGAAATATACAAGGATGAATCAATTTCAATATCAAGTATTATTGATAAACTTCCACCCTTATGGAAAGATTTTAACTTTCATTTGTATAATTATTTTGAAAAATAACAGTATTTAGTGCTTTAGTTGTATCTTCGTTAGTTTTTGCTAATGGTTTACCTATACACTCTTCATTATTTTTTATAATTTTTATATCCTCATGAGGTGGGTGAATACTTGTTAATTCTTCTTTATTACTTATTTTGATATAAGTTTTGGTGATTTTAGTGTTAACATATATTTGTTTAATTTTAGGGTATTTAATATTGTTTTTTACACAGTATATTGGAAACCAGGTAAAGAAAGTAATATTTTCATTATTTTCTAAAATATATAATTGCCAATCTATATTATAAACAAATCTAGAATTTTTATCAAAATTATTATAATACCATTTTAAATTTTCTTCATTATAATCATTTAATATTTCGCATTTCAAATAATTTATCATGTCATTATTCATCTTAACAAATGAATTTTGATATTTCTGTATAAATTGTTCTTTTAAGTTTCCATTGTTCTTCTAAATTTTCTATTAAATACGATTAATAATTTGTCATATAATATAACATATTTACTTATTCTTTATATTATTACTAAATTCTTTATCAAAATAATTTTTTACTTATATTAATTCTTTTTGTAAATTTTATTTTATTAAAACAATCTTTTAATATTGATATAAATTTCATCCAATTATTTTTTATTTGAAATTTTGTATCACTCATTTTGTGATAATTCTTCATAATTTCCCATATCTGATCTAGTTGGTACATATGTATTGTTATCATTAAAACTTTCTTCATATAAAGGTTTGGGTATAGAATTAGAAAAATATATTCCTGAGATTTTCATGAATGGTGCTCTTTTAAGAGCATTTTCTTTTGAAAAATTTGTACTAGTGCTTGATATAGAATGTATAGGAAAATCTGATTCTCTGTTTCTATAATTTTTGGGGAATTTATGTCTTGTAAATTCCATGATAATGATTGCGTAATTTAATTCCATTTTAATCTTTTTGGTGTTCTTATTTTTGTATGCATAGTATTTGCTTCAAATAATATAGTTTTATCTCTAGGAAATATTAACTTAATTTTTGGTTCTATAGTAGTAGTCATAGTTTTATAATAAACTCTATATATTACTAGTACAACATTTGTTTTTTCTTTAAATTCTAGATTTCTTGTTTTAATAGTTAAAGTATCTATAATATTTGGATAAAATAATCCTATTAAAAAATTATGATAGCAATTAAAGTATATTGGGCCATTTGCTATAAAGTGAATTACTAAAATTAGTATGTCTCGCATCTCTTAGAATAAGTGGTACTGGAGCATCTATTCCTAATCTAAACATGTGACACCCACTGTCACTTTCATGTCCCCTCCGGACATTAACATCAATATTTAATAATTTACGCTGTAATTTTGAAGGCTCTACCCTTTGGTGGGGGTATTTCAACCTTCTTACCACTACCTTGGGCCTTAAAAGACCCACCACTAGTACCTCCTTGACCTGCTCCCCTCAACTCCGGACACTCACTTCGTCGGTGTCCCGGTTTATAACAGTTGTAGCACAAATTAAGTGCACTGGTACATTGAGAGGCAAGATGCCCCAACTTGCCACATTTATAACACACAACTGATTTAAAATAACATTCCCCAAGATGTTTCTTTCCACATTTTAAACAATGTTTAGCTTCTCTCAAAGAACTAAACTTTTTAAGTGGGCTAACAAATTTCCCCTTTTTAGAGGGTCCCACATCCCTTTCCACCTTTCGTTTTTCTCCACGATCCTCTTGCCTTTTTAACTCCAATTCACGCTCACGAGCGCAATCAATCAACTCCGACAAAGTTTCAAACTTTGAGGGTATAAGGAACTCCCGGTACTTAGCATTCAACATGCTATGGTACCTGTTAATCCACATTCGTTCAGTCCTAAGAAGATCAGGACAAAATTTAGCTTTATCAAAGAACACTGCAGTAATAGTGTCTATATCCTCCTCTTTGTGTCTCATATGTAAAAATTCCTCAGTAATTCTATCAATAGCAGCCTGAGGACAGAATCGTTTAAGGAACAACTCCTTAAATGCACCCCAAGTCAAATCCTTTATACCATCCCGACCCTTCTCCTTTCGGAGAAGTTCCCACCAATCTTTTGCTCGCTCTTTCAATTGGTTTCCGGCAAACATTACCTCGTCAGACGGATCACAATGACACGTTTCAAACGTGCTTTCCATATCAGCTATCCACCTTTGGCTCAACAGTGGATCCACCTCACCTTTGAATTCAGTTGGCTTACAAGCCACAAACTCTTTATAAGTAACCTTTTTAGAAGGTTTTTCACCACCCATTTCATCTTTAAGAGTTGCAAACTCTTCATGTATAAAATCTTTCAACGAAGCTTGTAATCCTTCTAAACGAGTTGGTAAGGTAGCTTCAAATGCCTTAGCTACCTCCTCCCTCACCATCACTTGCAGTTCGGTGAGATGTTCTTCCTCATGCCCAAACCCCTCGGGGTTATGTTCATCAGCCATTTTATGACTGAAATAATTTAAACATATCATTAGTTTACATATCTATACTCAACATATATGCAAACCACATACTCCAAACCACACACTCGTCCTTAACGGACTTATACATTACATGTATATGTGTCTTTATTGAATATTCACACTCTTGTGAATTACTCAATTATTCAACTAATGATACCATTGTGATTTTTCAACCAATCACGTACATCCACTTTTAACACCCTACCAATACTTCCATATACTGGTGTGAAATAATGTTCCTAAGGATACGTTCATATCATGTATATGTTACTAAGCTGGCCAGGCATAGCAAGATATGCACCATATACCCGTGTCCTTGCGTTCACTGTTTCACACAAGTTAGGAATATTGGTTTGTAATACAACAATTTCCATATCATATAACATCAAACAACAATTTACAGATACATCCTACCTGGTGAGTTCGCCTTGTGATCGGATTTCGAATCGAACGGCTCTTCCCACCTATCCAGAGCTCAATGGTTTGAGTTCAAGTGTTCATGACGCACTCAAATCCCTCAAACCGTTGGCTCTGATACCAACCTGTGACACCCACTGTCACTTTCATGTCCCCTCCGGACATTAACATCAATATTTAATAATTTACGTTTAGGTCCCAGTAAAAACTTTTGTGTTTTACAGCCCTGTAAACATATTATTTACTAACACCTGTTAAAAAAAAACAGGTTTACATATGTTTACATACTCCACAAAAACATTTATTACACAAAAGTTACGCAACTGTTTGGTTATTAAAATTAAAACCATCATATGAGCCTTCACGTTCGATTCCCGATCACCATCACCGCTCACCCGACTCCTGAGTATCTGTAAACACCACATTTAAATTCACCATTAGTTCGTTAGAACTAAGTAAGATTACCCCATTATTCCACCCAGTGTCTTCCATAATACCATATGGATACACTAATGAGGTTCCGAATAAAATTTGACAACAACAGTCAACCACATACAAAACGATTTACTAACGGTTCGTTTTCAACCAAAACCTCATTATATCTCTCATTCATGCACAATCATTATAATTTAATATAACACATATATAACCCCACGAAACTCCGATTGTGCATCATATTTCACAAAAATCACAATTCGCAATTTGACATTTGAATTTCAAATGTCTACCTCCTTATAAGTCATCTATTGTTCACACACCTTGTGAATCAATTACATTGGAATTGCAAGTCTTATGTTCACACACCTTGTGAATCAAAACATGCACATTACCAATCCACCATTTGTTCACACACCTTGTGAATCTATTACATTGGAATTACATGTCTTATGTTCACACACCTTGTGAATCAGCATGCACATTTCCAATCCACCATTTGTTCACACACCTTGTGAATCTATTACATTGGAATTACATGTCTTATGTTCACACACCTTGTGAATCAGCATGCACATTTCCAATCCACCATTTGTTCACACACCTTGTGAATCTATTACATTGGAATTACATGTCTTATGTTCACACACGTTGTGAATGAGCATGCACATTTCCAATCCACCATTTGTTCACACACCTTGTGAATCTATTACATTGGAATTACATGTCTTATGTTCACACACCTTGTGAATCAGCATGCACATTTCCAATTTAATACCTACAAATTAGTAGATCACCACATGTTCACACACCTTGTGGATCATGTGACAACAATAACCACATTCATTTATCTCATTTCAATCAACTCAACAAACCATGTATATATGCTAAATGCATAGTTACTTATAGTGTGGACTCACCCAGTCCTTCAACTACAAGTTCAATCAAATAGGTAACTTACCTCGCTTTGGAGAGTTATCAACAATCTCTAACTCTTTCCCAGGCCTTCTAGAACTAGATTCACCTCCTCTTCCTATTATATATTCACATATAACAGGATTTAACAACATGAACACACAACTTGTTTTATTTATATAATCTAATTCATTTGACTTGTTTTACTTTTAATATTCAATCAAACCTCGTTGAGGTTTTTATCAACAATCTATGTGTAAAAATTAATCTACACATGTTCTTGATCATATTCAGCTTATCACCACTTCATATTTTGAAATTCATTGCTTGACTTCCTTTATCCACACCTAGTTGTAACTCACGCGTATACAACTAGTTTAAATACACCCCACACCCATTCATACTGATTCAAACTCATTTGAATCTCATTTATTAGTGTGTGGCATTTAGAAGTCAAGTTATCACCTATAATTAGCATATCATGCTACAATCATTAACTTTCAAATTTCAACATTTAATCAACACTTAACTGGATCTATCATTCCAAAGAATGATCTAAAATCATTATAACCACGATTTAATCACCCCACTGGTTATCATATTCAATAATATGAATTTCACACCAACCGGACATCATAACGGATCAAAATCAAGATTTCACCGTTAAAACTTCTAGTTCTTCGTTTCTAATAATCCCAAATCATCATATAATGCTCAAGACTCAATTTAATCCGTATATTATCAAAATAAATGGAATAAAACGAATCGTTGCCCTTCAAACGGATTTCTGATTGAAATTCAACGATCTGGACGTGTAGAAACGATCCCTGGTTCGATCCGGACGTTCTGGTAGCTTCGGAACTGAGTTTTGATGGCAAAAATTCGATTTAGTGGCTTATGGTGGAACTGAAGTTCGAAAAGGATCGAGTTTTTATGTTTTCTGGCGAATTCTGATGAAGATAAGCATTTTGCCACCGCCACACCCGTCGCGTACCGCGATCGCGGGTTCAAAAGTTCTTCGCGTACCGCGAAACAATTCGGGATCTCAGATATTTTGGGTTCTTCGAGTACGCGAAGAGGGGCTCACGAAGCCTTCGCGTACCGCGAAGCAATTCCAAAACATAATATCTTTATTTCGCGATTCCGGATAATCCGTAACTCCGTTTCGCGCACGGTTTTCTTCCACGTTCATAATTTCTCACATACTTTCAATTTTTAATAATCACAATCGTTCTATTGATGATTATTTCAAATGTGATCGATAATTGAAAACCGGTCGTTACAAAACATGGGTTTTATAGCTACTTGAACTAATCCTATGTGTAAAAACTTATAATTTTTTCTACGTCTTTTATAGCTTGTATGATTAATAATTGTAGATTTTGATATTCTTAGTTAATAGGTATAATTTGTTCAGTTGTTTTGATCGAATAATCTTGTAAAAAATCAAAAGTTCCTATTTTATATATAGTTTTAACATCTTTGTTTTGGTATATTCCAATTTAATAAATTGTTTTCAATTTGAGAAATACTAATTTCTAAAGAATTAATATTCAAATCTTTATCTTGATCATTAGAAGTATTTGAGCTATGATCTTTTCGTGATAAAAATCTTTGATAACTGATTCATTATTTATAACAGTTTAATGTTAAATTATAATTGAATTAACTTGATCTTATTTTAAAATGATTCAGATATACTGAGGGAACACCCCCATACCGTCGTGGTCCGGCCGCTCATCTTTGAGAGTCTTACACTAATCCAACCGACTGGTCGACAGGGTTTACCAACACAGTAATCGTCTAACATTTTAAAATATGATTTTGTTCTTTCAATAAATTTTTGACATTATAACAGTTACAAATAATTATTATTCTCAGATATACTAGATACAACAACACTACTACCATCATGAATCTGATACCATATATATATAGGGTAAGAATCGGTTGTTAACCCACCTTAATTGAAAAAACCCGATTAACTCCGACAAGATCAAGCCAAATATTCGGTTGTTCGTTTTCATGATCTTTATTATACATGTACAAGACTATGTTATTTTATGTGTTTTGGCAAATTCATTAGCGTTAAAACAAGTGTAAGTTTGCGTTACACTGTAAATATTTTTTGATTGTAGCTAGCACTTACACTCACGTAAGAGCCCAAAAGATGATGAATTTGCATAAACACATAAAATAACATATTCTCGTACATGTATAATAAAGATGATAAAAAACCGTACTCACTGATGCGCGGGAACCTCGTGGAAAACAATATGCCCAAGAGTATTTGGTAAGAGCGTCAACTATTTGATCCGTGGAGCTGGTATGTAACTTATCAATCAAATAAGGTTCCATTTCAAATGCGAAACACATAAGATATTGGATAAAGATAATGGTTTTTGTGATGTGAGAATGTGTTTTGAGCAACATTTGAAATCTTTAAACCTTTACTATCGCCTAGGACAACTCTGTTGCATGCTACTATATACACATACTCTACACACTTCTTTTATGGACAAGAAACATAAAAGAAAAAAAGGGATTTGTGCATTGTGTACAAAACATACTACAAAGAGTTCTTTAAGAGCATATATGTATATTGTTTGCAATATGCATAAATTCTTTAGTACTATTTACCACATAGTTGATATCATCAAAAATCCTAATTTTGATATGTATATTGTACCAATAAAGTATTGGTACCTTTGTTTTGAAGGAAAGACTATGGAGGTGGAAGTCTGTCCAAAGATTTGATCAATGCAACTCCTTTGTTTTTATGTGTATTTGTTGTATGTCACTCTTAAAGCGGTTTTTCTTGAAGCTTGATGAAATCCCAAAATCATCTTAGCACAATCCCTACATTGAAAATGTTAAAATAGGATAATTTAACAAATGCTTCATAGGAACAAATGGGAACGTAGATTTTTAGGACATTTACCTGATCTAAAATTCTTGATATTTAGAATGTTTGCATAGAAGTGGGGTCCAAGTTGGGACCAAATGCAGGGTACATCTAGCAACATAAATAGCTGATGCGCATAGCAATGATGGTTTGTAGTGTAATGCATCATATTCCAACAAGCACAAGTCAACTAGGAAGAAGGATAGATTTTCAAACTAAAAAAAAAATCATTGTTGAAATTTTTTTAGTATTTGCCTAGTTGAGATCGAGACAGCAGCAGCAGAAACTGCAGTTACCTTTTTGTCTCCGTGGGTCACCCAAACTGTCCAGCCCACAAATACGAGTAGGTCAAAGTCGATAAACTCACTTTAGTGACCCAATAATGTAGATATATATCATCAACATATTCAGGAGACGAAGATTTTAACAACGTTAAACTATAGTCTTAATATGCCTACACCTTATGTTTTCATGTTGAAATTTCTTTAAACTGCACAGGGGACAAAAAGGTAACTGCAGTTTCTGCCGCTGCTGTCTTTTTAAAAACACTCGATCTCAACTAGGCAAATACTAAAAAATTTTCAACAATGGATTTTTTTTTTTAGTTTGAAAATCTATCCTTCTTCCTGGTTGACTTGTGCTTGATGGAATATGAAGCATTACACTACAAACCATCATTGCTATGTGCATCAGCTATTTATGTTGCTATAGATGAACCCTGCATTTGGTCCCAACATGGACCCAACTTCTATGCAAACATTCTAAATATCAAGAATTTCAGATAAGGTAAATGTCCTAAAAATCTACTTTTTCATTTGTTCCTATGAAACAAGTGTTAAATTATCATATTTTAACATTCTCAATGTAGGGATTGTGCTGAGATGATTTTGGGATTTCATCAAGCTTCAAGAAAAACCGCTTTAAGAGTGACATACAACAAATACACAAGCAGTAAAACAAAGGAGTTGCATTGATCAAACCTCTAGACAGACTTCCACCTCCATAGTCTTTCCAACAAAACAAAATGTTGATCTTTGGTACCAATACTTTATTGGTCCAATATACATATCAAAATTAGGATTTTTGATGATATCAACTATGTGGTAAATAGTACTAAAATATTGATGCATAATAGTCATATTGCAAACAATATACATATCTGCTCTTAAACAACTCTTTGTAGTATGTTATGTACACACTGCACACATCTCTTTTTTTCTTTTATGTTTCTTGTCCATAAAAGAAGTGTGTATAGTATGTGCATATAGTAGTATGCAACAGAGTTGTCCTAGGCGATAGTAAAGGTTTAAAGATTTCAAATGTTGCTCAAAACACATTCTCACATCACAAAAACCATTATCTTATCCAGTATCTTATGTGTATCGCATTTGAAATGGTTACTTATTTGATTGCTAATTTACATACCAGGTCCTCAAATCAACTAGTTGACGCTCTTACCCAATACTCTTGGGCATATTGTTTTCCTAGATCTTGGTTCCAAGATTGGAATCTCCAATGAATCCTTCATCTTGCGGGGGCGTATTAGAACCCAGTCATCTCCACCAAATCAGTGCATCAGTTAGACTCAATCATCTCCACCAAACCAGTCCACAAGACTGAAAAATGATGCAGTGAAAGGATGTTAGATTTTTTTAGTTTACTCCCTTGACTCTCTCCATAGGCTATCATATCTTGGCCACAAAAAGCTTTGTAATTCTGATTGTGAAACTTAGCAATTCAATCAATATCATTACAATTTAGGTTAATTAGTCACATGAAGAACGGGTTTAAAATTTCACAGTTATACAATTGGATCAAGTCAAATCAAACAATGAAAAGAAAAGTTAAAAGATCACGGATTAAAAGATCTAACATTCATAAACATTTGCATCAAAACGCCAAAAATCATAGAATTCAGATACAAATTCAACAACAATAACAACAACACATACCCGGTGTAATCCCACTTTTTGTAGGGTCTGGGGGAGGATAAAAACAAACATTATCCCTACTCCAAAAGAGGTAGAGAGTGTGCTTCGTAAGAGACCCCATGCTCGAAAAACATTTTTTTTTATCTTTTATTTTTATTATTATATATATATATATATATATATATATTTATATATATTTACATAAGGGCATAAAAAAGACATCTTATAAAATGCAAATAACATGAACAAACCAGCATATTGGAAAAGGTGTTGGGTATCACACACATGAGAAAGCAAATAAAGGACACGAGATATTTAACACTCGATGGTGTGACTTACATCCACGGGCTACATCTAAGTATTTTATTATTATGCTCGGTACAAATATTGCAATCACATGACTAAGGTATCTATAGACATACAAATTAAGTTAAACATTTAACGGATCAGGCTTAGGGCCGGTTGGCCTACGTAAACCTAACATATGGTTGCGAGCGAAGCGATCCGGCCCCTCCCGTATGTTATTCTATCACAGGAAATTTTATATAATGATTGAAAGAAAATAGGACCAGACACTTGAAAGGTAGCTAATGTCGTTTTCTTGACTTTGCAACGATGTTTTGCAAATGATCAACAAATGACAGAAACTAATTGATCCATTAAATCAATAAAACCATTGTTTAAAAAAACGGACTGAGGCGGCGCCTCGAGGCGAAACGGAAGAAAAACGCTTTTGAGGCGTCGCCTCACAAGATCTGAAGAAAAGCACGCCTCACTGGGCTGAGGCGGTCAGAGGCGGGCCGAGGCGGTTTGAGGCGGTCCGAGGCAGGCTGAGGCGGTCTATATGGGTTGATGCTTTTTTCTAAACATTCCAAGTCTTTTTGTGTTTTATAGACTTTGTCCTTTTTTATGTTTATTGAATGATGTTGATCTTAGTTATAAAAGCTCTTTAATTGATGTTTAGTATTTTTTTTTATATATATATTATAAAAATATTTATTTATTTGATACCGCCTCGGACTTACGCCTCGTTTCGCCTTGAGGCGTACGCCTCGTGAGGCAGAGTGAAAACGCCTCGAGGCGCGATTCCGTTCTTTTAAACCTTGAATAAAACCAAATTAATTAATAAAATCTAACATGTATTTTCTTCAAATTTTGTAGTAAAATGGGTTTGATGCTGCATAACTCGTGATCATACAGTGATACAAGACTTGTACTTCAAATATGTTTTGACTTATAAAGTCAAACACAACAAGTCTTTCGATTCCAATGTCAACATGCTTTCGCGAGCACTTCAAAATACGAAGGTCATTTATTTGAGTTGATAGTGAATACATATGATGTTATCATGTTAATCAAATCTCATAACATTAAACCGTTATCAAAATACTTTTGCAGCATTGGTCAAAATCAAAGTCAAACCATGGAAAACATAGAGTAAGCAGAAGAACATTAAGTCACTAAAATATGAAAACACAGAAGAGAGATTTGATCTATCTGAGAAGATTCTTCTTCATATATGAAATTCACATTTTGGTAGTCACAATGAAAACATAAAACTTATAAAATTCACACAAATTACCAAAGTCAAAGATGGATTTTGACTTCTGTAGTCAGATAATTCATTTATGATATGCCATCTTCATACATTTTATGTACACTCTAGAAGAACAAAGTTAATATATTAAATACTATTGAAAAGAGACCAGATTCATATTTAATGATGTTCAAACCGAATGCAATGCATCGATTTTGACCACAAAAACCAAATCTTTGACCACAAAAGTCAAAGTATACCACAATTTAGTGAATTTACCAACAATGAAGAAACTCAAACAAGTGATAGTACTGTACAGCTCTAATTAGCAAATTGTTTCCCCAATTTCATGACCTAAATATGTAATATGCAACAGATAAACAATTGCAAAATGAAATGCAATTTCGTAAGAAGAATCAAAGAACAAATTCATATAAAAGTTATAATTAATCAAGTATGCAAGATGGAATCAGTAAAACTTACAAAGTTCCCTTGATTTTGAACCATGTTTCTGCACATTGTTTGTGAGCAGCACCCAGATCCCCTTTGCAATTACACCCCAATTCAATCGCACAACCACCGCAACCACCATCACCGTCGTCATGCTCCGCCTGATCGCCGCCCCCAGTCTCGAAATTCAGATGACAAATCCGACACAGCTTCTCAATTTTCCATTTACAATGCACCTTCATCTCCAACTCCCCACTCTCCAAATCAATCTCGTCCGACGAAGACTCCATGCGGCTGTGATTGAACGAGAAGATTCCGGAAGACCCGCATTCGTCTCCGGCGACGGAAGAATCGAGACGCGCCGAAGACTGCGTATCGGAATCGGACAATCCGAAGCTGCTGCCGCCGTCTGTAGTGGCGGGTTCGCTGCTGAACGCGTGAGAGGGGCGGCGGCGACGAGTGGAGCGACGTCGTCGGCATCGGCGGGTGGGAATTGGGGCGATTCCGGCAGCTGGTGGCTGAACGTCGGCGAAATTATCGATTGCAGACATGTTTGTATTCAACAGATGGTAAAAATGAGGAACAATTTCAGTTAGAACATAAGCATTTTGTGACCTGAAACTGGAAATCAGAATACTAAAGAATCAAGTATCTTTTTTTTAACAATAGATGGTGCAATAGTCAAATTACCGTTGCACTCAAAGGTGCAAGGACCGAGAACGAAGCCCCGTCTCAAACACCTAGAGGTGTTTTTCGTCGGCATTGGGGCTCCCCCTATTGCCGCAAACGCAGCGAGGGTTTGCCTATTTCACGAGGTTCCAGCGCATCAGGGGGTACGGTCTCATTGTCGAGATCGAAGAATCGATCTTAGTTATCAAGCGTCAGGTTATTAACTTATGTATCACGATGTGACCCTCTACCCGTTCAAAAAAGGGATAATATCATATAAACACTTATTAAACATCAAAATTACATATATCCCCAACGTTAAACTAAAATTACAAATATCCTCATGTTCCAAAATTGCCCCATAGTAAGGAGAAATATTTAAATTGTTTTAGTTAGTTCATTAAGGGTAAAATAGAAAATACATAATTTGTTTTTTAATGAAATGGATAAATATATAATATATTTGGTTTAGAAAGGGGAAATATGTAATTTAGTTTTATGATTAGATAAATATGTAATAAATGGTTTTAGCAAGGGATATATGTAATTGACCCTTCAAAAAAAAGGTAATACAAGGTTATTGGTTTGATCCTGACCACAATAGTCAGTAGAAAGTTTTACTGTATAACGGGTATCCTCAAGTATAGTACTTGCCATTACAGTGGTTGAGCTTGACCAAAAGTCTAGGAGGGGCGAAATAATTTTTTTAAAAAAATTTTACACTACGTTTCGGGAAATGTACACTACTACACGAAAAAACAGGAGGGGCGTCGTCTCTACAAAGCACCGCCCCTGCTTGCCAACACTCGAACTTTGATACCAACAAGATTTCTTAGGACCAAAAGCTACTTTTTTTTACCACCAACTAGAAAATATTACGCCACTCACTCTAGAACTAAAACAAGGGTCACTAAAAAAATATTATATATGTTAGGCTATTGTTTCAACTTTTGTAGATTTCATTTAATCACTTTCATATTGCATCTCAATCGCATTCACTTTGTAAAAGTCCTATCCCACAAACAAAAACTTACAAAACATGAATTTGAAATAAATTGTCCTAGCCGATAGTATAGGTTTAAAGATTTCAAATGTTGCTCAAAACACATTCTCACATCACAAAAACCATTATCTTTATCTAGTATCTTATGTGTTTCGTATTTGAAATGGAACCTTATTTGATTGCTAAGTTACATGCCAGCTCCTCGGATCAACTAGTTGACGCTCTTACCCAATACTCTTGGGCATATTGTTTTCCTTGATCTTTGTAAGTGATATTAACTTAGTTTTGGCTTTTGAATTTGGTTTTGGTCATCGTTATTGAAGTGTAATTCGACAATTCTTCGTAATATCTTCTGGAATTTGTTCCTTCTTTTAATTTCCTTACATATATCCCATTCATTCACATGTATATACATATTAAATCATAATCACATTAATTTAGACAATTAATTCTTTATTTTAGAAAAGATAAGGAACATAAATGTCACACCTTTGGGTTCTTCCATTATAGTTTTCAAGACAATTATATTCAATTACCACACTCTAGAGCTCAACTTGTAATTAAACATTGTTATTATATTCTCACACAAGTACTTCCATCATAACTTAGTAACTTTACTACCTCACTCTAGTGGTTTGCTTTTATTCAACTTGTAATTAAACATGAGTACTTCCATCAAACTTAACAACTTAGCTACCAAACTATGGCTAGCTTGTATTTAACAATAATTTATACTATGATGTTCTTACTCTAGTCCTTCTATCATACTCACTAGCCAACCATTTTAACAAGTTTTTCTCAAATAATCGAAGAAATAATATGGGGTGAATTTTGAATTATAGCATAAAGATTCATATTGCATCTAGAAACAATCATTTTAGAAATTTTTTTAACATAACCTATTGACATAGGTCATATTTATAAAATCTTGTTACTTACATTTTTTATGAACTAGCATTAGTTCTAATACTATGATGTGGATTCTAGAAACAACTTATAAATTTTTTTATGAATGCATATAGAAGTCGTTCAATGTAAAGAATGATCATGAAACCACGGTCGAAACACCTTACGTGTTCTGCCCTGGTAGGGTTTGACAAATTTGCACATACATATAAAATAAAAAAAAATCTTGTGTATATCTATAATAAATATCATGAAAAAAACAAATACTTATGTTGATCTTGACGTTGCCAGTTATGTCGTCACAATTAGACCACCCACAGTGGGTAAGCCGTGGAACCGGCGGGACTCAAGCGGTGAGGCGGGGTCAAGCGGGCACACCGCCACCCCTCTCCGGCGGGCTCAAAATCAAGGGGAGTGCGGCCCCCGCTCCCCGCTCTCCTCCCTCTCACATACAATTTTCTCCTCTCTCACACAATGGGTAAAGTTTTCCGGTGGGGTGACCATTGTGAGGTTTTAAGATTTTCAGTTGGGTGATGACGTGACAAGAATTTCGGTGAGGGAGAGATTTTCAGTGGGGTGACCGCTGTGGATAGTCTTAAGATGATTACTATTTGATTCTTACTCTATATTACACACACATTAACGTATGATCAATCACAAATAAGAAGAAAAAAAAGGAACCAATTAGATGTTACATCATGGTTATATATTGACTTTAAAATTAAGTAGAGGTAAATTAAAATTTTTAAATCGTATTTATATTTTGCAATTCCCAGGTTTTTTTTATCTGTTATATCAAGTTGTCTTGTTACCAATGATGTGTTGGTACACTTCCTATCATACACATGCACTGACCGGAGCTTGGTTGACTTGAGAGGGGGCGGAAATCTTTGAAACACATAATATATGTTAATTTTTTGAAGCGAGAGGGGGTGAAACCACTATTTTTAACTAAAAATAACATTTCGGCCGAAAAGTTAGCACTACGGACGGAAAATGCCCGGCCCCAATGAAGCTTCGTCAATGTACACATGCGATGTAACAGAAAACAAGCAATTATCAATATATACAAGTCTCAAATTGTTGTGACCATTTTTTCTGTTTTGTTATTGTCTCGGAGATGTTAATTAAAAAAAAATTGAGCTGCAAGACTTTGACGAAACAACATCTCTACCATATAATGATGTATGGGTATGGTTTGTCATCACTTATCCCCTCTTAGACCCATGAAGTAAAATTTTAATGTTTATGTTTGTTTGTTTGCTATATTTTGTTTCGTTATCAAATTAAATTGTTAAAGTTTGGATCCAATAGGAAGATATTTTTATCTAAGAAGAGTAAAAATCAATATAAATTTCACACATGACATGCCAAAAATATAATAACAAAAATCTAGTATAAAAAACAAAATTTATTACAAAAAACAAAATCTAGTATAGAAAAACAAAAAAATCCAGTACAAAAATAGAAAATAAAATAAAATAAAAAATACGATAAAAAATAAAAATACGGTAAAAAAATAAAAAATAAAAATACCGCACAAAAATAAAAAAATCCAAAATAAAAAAAATATAGAAAAAAAAGAAGTTAGTACAAAAAAAATAAAAATTTAGTACAAAAAATAAAATGTTATACCATAAACTATCCTTTATTTATTTATTTTTTTTTATAATTACACATGTCAAACTCCTATTAGTTTTAACTTTTTTTTGGACAAAAATCTATTTTTATTTAATTATAATAAAGTTGTTATATTGTTGGGTTGTTATCAAGTTTTGTTGCTC
The DNA here is from genome assembly GCA_009363875.1 of Mikania micrantha. Classification (NCBI taxonomy): domain Eukaryota; kingdom Viridiplantae; phylum Streptophyta; class Magnoliopsida; order Asterales; family Asteraceae; genus Mikania; species Mikania micrantha. The sequence continues at coordinate 75,908,844 of CM018695.1, read as the reverse complement.
CCAATGTGGGGCTAGCCCACTTGGTAGAAGCATTGCCTCTTAGAAAGGAGGTCTTGAGTTCAAATCCAAGCAAGGGGGAAATTGGGTGTAATTTAGGAGTAAGAGTACGATAGTATTGCCGTTAAAAAAAAATCAAGTTTTGTTGCTATAACCTAAAAAAGAAAAGTAAAAGCTTTAACTATTTCCGTGCTATGAAGTTGTATTTAGAGGCGAAACTCCTCTTTTTCCGTTTTTAATGTTAATTTTTTGGCCGAAATGTTTTTTTAGTTAAAAATAGTGGTTTCGTCTACCATCGCTTCAAAAAATTAACATATATTATGGGTTTCGTAAATTTCAGTCCTCCTCTCAATTAATTCCCTCAAGCTCCATCACTCTTTATATTGTTATTGTGCACATAAGTATTAAGTTGTTTTACTTTTTGGTAACCTTGCGAGTTTAAAGTAGGATTAAGTTGTCTTGAAAAAATTTCTAAAAAAATTTAAAGTAGGTGTTATTATCAGTCTTACTCTATATAGTAGGATCCATTTCTGAAATTAAAATTTTAGTTATTTAGCACTTTTTAAGTATCAATTTTATCCAAATTCATTCTTGACCTATGCCTTAATCTACCTTATCAAACACATTTGTGATATCTTATTCTGTTGCATCAACTTTATATACATGTTTTAATATGACAAATTAAGAGTTCATACACAACCCAAAAAATAAAATAGGAAAAATAGATTGTGGATTAAATTATTTTAAAACCTTAATATAATAAAATTAGAATTTAATGAATTAATGAATATGAGTTTGACATTGCTTTGCGATGAGACTAGGGTTGACAATATGAGATATCGCTCCAAACCTTATCTCCAATTCTTAGTAAAGCTTTAGACCACCCGCATTGGTGGCTTCCAAGCTCCGATCGGTCGTCACAATGCAATTAAAAAAACAATTTCAAGCTCTAACCCGGTTGGTGGAGCAACCCAAGTCACAACCTATTATTTTTTTATCAAAAACACACATGGCATTCTCCTATTGGTTAGTATTTTATTTAATCTTTCTTTTTTTATTTCTATAATTAGTTTCATATATAATTTGGTTATTCTCTAATAATTTAAAAATTAATTTTTTTATAAAAATCTAATTATAAAGTACTTTTTTTTATATTTTTTGTGAATGTCCCGGTATAAGTTTTATTAAAAATGGAGTTATTTTCAAAAAATTATTTTTTAGTAAAAAAATCTTAGCAGTTTATCTTGTTCGCCACGCGTCTTGTTATTATTAGTTCGTTAGATTTTTTGACAAAATTTTATATCCAAAAAATCTTACATTATCCGGTTTAAAAAATATAAAATTTTTCAAAATAGCTCCCTTTCCTCTATAAATATTTTATCTTATCAACATATCTCACACCCACACATTTCTTCTTATCTCTAGTTAATTTCTTTTGATTTCATAATATCTTACATGGATCCTTCGTTTCCAAATTTTTTTCTGAATCTTGGGGATTCCCAAGACTATCCCAATACTCAGTATTTTGAAAATTCTCAGTTTTTTTTTAAATCCAAGTCAAATTCATGTCACTGAAAGCTCTCATGCTTTACAAAACACAGAAAGCACGAATCAATAAATGGGATGTTGCTGAAGATGTTGCATTAATGTCGGAATGGTACGTGTTTGGTTAGTACAAATCGTGTTCATGGCAAAAACCAGAAAAAAAAACGTCATTGTGGGCAGAAGTGAAGAAATTGTATGATGAAACTCAGGCAGAAAATCCAGAAAAACTTGATAGGAGAAATGAAGATCAAATGAAAGGTCGTTTTAAACGACTTAACCAAATATGATGAGAAGAGATCATCCTCCAACAAGAAGAAGGAGGTATTGTGACACGGAGCGTGAGATAGGTGAGGAACGTATGATGAAAGACTACTTTGTTGACAACCCAACATATGATGAAGCAACCTTTCGAACTAGATTTCGAATGCAAAAACCAATATTTATTCGTATAGTGGCTGCTGTTACAGCCAATGATGCATATTTTCAACAAAGACGTGATTGTACGGGTAAACAATGTCTTTTCATCATTGCAGAAACGTACTGCAGCTATGCGGGTTTTGGCATACGGGACATCCGCAGATGCGCAAGATGAATATTTGAGAATGAGTGAAACTACAATGAGGAATGCTCTTACAAAGTTTGTAGAAGGAGTAATTTCATGCTTGAGTCAGGAGTACCTTAATTAAAAGGCCCAATGATGATGATTTAGCAAGGTTACTCCATGTTGGCGAGGAACGTGGATTTCCAGGAATGATAGGCAACATTGACTGCATGCATTGGCAGTGGAAAAACTATCCTACCGGATGGGCTGGGCAATATGCAGGTAGAAGCGGTAAACCAACAATCGTTTTAGAAGTCGTTGCATCTTATAACCTATGGATATGGCACACATTCTTCGGAACACCATGTTCGTGCAATGATGGCATATATCCTTCGTGGGCCGCATTCGTCAAGTCAATAACTTCTCCACAACTTCGGAAACACAAGTTGTTCGCTAAAAATACAAGAATCAGTTAGAAAAACGTTGAAGGAGCATTTGGAGTTCTACAAACCAACAACGAAGAAGCTCTAGTGAACATGATGAACAATCTTTTCAATACTCTACTGAAAAATTGGAGACTTGTCTAATTATATGATTAACCGGGCACAACTTCGAAATAGAGAAATTCATAACGCTCTAGAAACGATTTAATTGAGCATGTATGGGAAAAAATTCCCAATGATGAATAATTATAATTGCAACTTGGTTTATCTATTATATTAAATTTGGTTTATGAATGTAATGTTTTTTTTTGTTTTTGTTTTCCCGATGATAATAAGTATTTTGTTTGAAATAAATAAATTTTTTTAATATTTTACAAACAAATATTAGTCATATTTATATAATAAATATATTAATAAAACTTGAGTTAGGTTGGGTTGGATTGGGCCACTGTTGTGGATAGTCTTAATAACAATAACCGTCACAGTACAGCTCAGTAACAATAATTGTTAAGGACCGAATTTTCCAGGAATCATTCAGAATAATTATTTTTCAGGATAACAATTATTATGATATCATTAGGGATCCCTTACAAGAGTTATTATGTTCAAGTCTCTATAGGAGCAATTTGTTCCTGAAGGAGCTAATTAAAAGTTTTTCCAATAGGTGGGAGACAAGGAACGTTGTCTAAAAAGTGATAGCGGGAAGAGGTGTCAAGACACTCATAGTTCATTATTGTTAAAAAAATATGTACGACATCGTTCAACCCGGCTTTTGTTTTCCAACCCATACGGCAAGTTTGTTGGGATCCAACCCAAACCAAGTTACATAGACACAAATACATAATATTGTTCACAGACCAATAGACATATAAACAACACCTGACCACATGGATAAAAGACTAGTGATTTACACTATATTGATATGGACATATATTATGTTATACCATCAAGGTTTGAATGCCGAGAATGCAACAACAGAGTTATGTCCGCCGAAACCAAATGAATTTGAAATCGCTGCATATGGAAGAAAGTTTAGTAGAATAAGCGAGCTTAGAAAGTATGAAAATTGGAATATGGGGATCAAAATGGGAACAAAGGTACTCACCAACATTGATTTCATGTTGTTGCTTATGATTTGCAACAGTGTCGAATTCGACTTCAGGATCAAGGTTCTAAAGTTTCAATGAAAACAAGAAAATTAAACAGGAGGATGAGGGAGACTAACAGGAATGCAAATCTTACTTACAAACTGATTAATGGTGGGGTGCAACCATCCTGTTTGAATCGCTTTAATTATTAATATATAGACCACGGTGATTTCAACCACCTCAAGATGCATTCTTAGCCGTTCAAAATCAGCAGGATTTAATCCTGGCCCTTCTAAATAGGCGGTTACCTCCCTTACGCGGCGGTTTCCGGCGGTTGCTGAAGGTTTTCCGACGGTTAAGGTGGTTTTCCGACGAACTACAGATTACTGACACCTGCCCCATGATTTCCACACGGTTGACGCTCCTCCCCCTTAAATCTCCTTTTTCGGTCCTATTTTTCTCCCACTGCGAAGCCACCAGCGCCACCACATCCTTATGCCCTATGTCCCCATCGCGAAGCAACCGCCACCGCCAACGCCACCCTGTCCTATTTTTCTCCTACTACGAAGCCACCAGCGCCGCCGCATCCTTCTGCCCACCGCGAAGCAACCGCAACCGCCACCGCCACCGTGGTCAAATGACCAAACCATAGGTGTTGGTCGTTGAAGACTGTGTCGGTGGACAGACAGAATAGAGTGTATTGAAGTAGACAGGTTTTGCGGAGTACCTCTACACAGACGATGGTATAAACGGACACCATATCGTTGGAATTCAAAACGCAAAAGAAACGAGCGTGTGTTGTACTGGTGTGTATGATAGATGGTACACCATCTGAAACTCAACCGGTTGTCTACATCCTGTGAAACGGACGTGGAAATGTGGAATCCACTATGATGTAATAAAAATTTCAAATCCGTGATATATGTTAGACTTCTTTATTTAAAAACATTTTATTCTTCAGGTAAGAGTTGGAGCTTTCTATTTATATTCAATTTAAATAATAGTTAACTAATTGTTTTCTATATCCAATTCAGAATGTATTATATGAATTTGTTTATTGTTCAACTGTATTTTTCTTAGAAACGATAACTATGGGGAGTTTTTATAGGTTTTTATTTTGATCAATTTAGACTGAATTGTCTAATACTGTGTTGTGTTGGGTTACGTTATTAGAATATTACTTATTTATTTGTTATATGGTTTTTTTGAAATATGTTAGATTTTTTTCATCACCTTACGAACCGTACATTAACTAGGTAAACACTTTTTTTTTTCCTTAAAATGAACTTTAGTATATTTATAAGATTATAACAAAATACCCGGCCATCGGACAGGGTATAAAACTAGAATGGTAATGATCAAATATTAGACCAACATAAGAACCGGTGAAGAAGAACAACCCCCAAGACCAAGATGGAACAACCCCCAAGATGAAACCATTTGGAAAATTAAATGAGAATACTGTTACTTCAATTCCGAGATATTTTATGGAATTTTTTGTAATACCCTCTGAATATATATTTTTTTGTAATACCTCCTGAACATATAACAATATTCTCAAATAACCACATGCATGTATTTAATATAATTAAAATAAAATATGGTACGTTTACCAAATTAACGCCATTTTTTTGCAAAATTCCCACCATTTGTACATTTTCCCACGCGCGCATCATATTATGCTATCTTAGTATCCAAATTTTTAATTAATAAAAATACTATTGACAAAAATAATAATTCGCTTTCAACCTACTAAGAGTTTCATGGTTCAGTAGGTTTGTTTAATACTATATGTTTGTTGCATGCATGAAACGTCTATATACACGATCAATTCTTGATGAACATATTATGTTCAGTTATGCACTTAAGCTACTTTAGTTCAATGCTAAATAAACAACATTTTAGTATGTTCGCTTATAAACCCTATTTATTCATAAAACTTTTATTACAATTTTAAATAATTTATATTTTATAATTATGGCGAGAAATTAAAATTTAGAAAATGAAGACATTGAAGATAACCATTTTAAAACCAATTTATATTACTTTTAAAATATGATGACTAATAGAAAATGATGATTGGTGACATCGACTTCATACCTCAAACTAATATTGCTTGATTATTAAAATCATTCTCGATAATTCTAAAAAATACCAAATATAACTCGATTTATTTTCATAAAACTTGACTAAAAAACTTTCAAGTACCACAAGGACACATTTTAGGAATTATTTAGCATACAAACAAAATAAGGTTAAAACGAATATATTTTTGTTTACATATCAATTTCATAAAATAATGATATTAAACCATTAAATTACCCGACCACCGGAAGGGTATAAAACTAGTTGTAGCAATGGCTTCCATACCTCCAGCAGCCCCAAGCGCATGTCCGATCATAGACTGAAAAACCAACATGTCAAATGTTGTCAATATGGAGTAAGTTCACATTGTGGATAGAACATGCAGTGTGTTCTTCACCTTCGTGGCGTTTATTTTGATTCCTTCGCGGTTCTTGAATACATTCTTTAGAGCTCTTATTTCAGCAATATCGCCGGCTTTCGTAGAAGTGGCATGTGCATTGATGTAATTTACCTGCCAACATGAGATCCATAAATTATATTTCTTTTCGGATTAATAAGATTATATATGAAAATTGATGTTAATCACCTCCTCTAATGATACACCGGCATTCAATAAGCTGCTTTGAATGCAAGATGTAACGCCAAAAGAATCTGGTCGTGGATCAGTTACATTATATGCATCAGAGTTTGTTGCTCCTCCTAAGTATTCGGCAATTATTGGTGCATCCCTTTTCATTGCATGTTCTAAACTCTCCATCACCTGCAAACAAACCAACATAAATAATAACATTAAAAACAAACAAACAAACATATCCGACAAAGTTCTATTAAATCACTAAGGTCTAGGATGTTAGTAATCAAACATGAAATTAGAAGAACAAACATGATACTACTTTCAGAATTTATTCATACACACATGCATAGATTGAATATTACACACACATGCTATATATTTGGCTGTTAATGATAAAATTACTTTAATGGTTATTTAACATACTTTGACATAATTATAAATGTTAGAACTTTAATGTTAGAACATTAGAAAACATAGTTGATTAAATCGAGGAAATAGAATCTATCATTGTATCCTAGCAACTGTAGTGGATTTACAAGAGTCTTGTTTACTTTGCATTTTGAGAGAAATATACTTTGAGCTTGAGATAATTGTTTGTGTTATTATTTCTTTGTGTTTGAGTGTTTGTGAGAACCTGCTGATAGATACTTCCGTATCTATCAGCTTGTAAAAAGAAAAACATTGTTAAGTGGTGTGCAAGTACTCAACCCGTTCCAACCTGCTGATAAATTAATATGGCCTGGCCTATCAAGCCATAATAGTATACTAGAATAAGGTTACTTTGTTTCTAGTGTCTGTCCAGCTTTGTATTCCTACGATGATACATCTGTAGCTTGTAGTATATAATCTATCATTGTATCCTAGCAACTGTAGTGGATTTACAAGAGTCTTGTTCACTTTGCATTTTGAGAGAAATATACTTTGAGCTTGAGATAATCGTTTGTGTTATTATTTCTTTGTGTTTGAGTGTTTGTGAGAACCTGCTGATAGATTATTCCGTATCTATCAGCTTGTAAAAAGAAAAACATTGTTAAGTGGTGTGCAAGTACTCAACCCGTTCCAACAGTTTGGGTCTAAATCGGTTAATTTTTAATAACATCAATTTAGTTTAAATCATTTTTATTTAGATAGTTTTAGCCTTTTAGATTATGTCTCTTGAACAGTTCGGGTCTATATCCGCGTCTCTAGCTATAGATATCAAAATTATAATTTCATATCCGCATGAAATTATTACGGTGATAATTGCAATATATATGTGTGTATGCATGGGACTATTTTTTAATGCTTGTAGATATCACCCGAAATAACAAAGACGACCAAGTCTTTTCTATTCAACATGAAAAAAATAAGTAAACTTTCAACATGATTGGAGAAGTTACCAAAACGCCAGCCCCTTCACCCATGACGAAACCATCTCTACTTTGGTTCCATGGTCGGGAAGCAGTCTGTGGATCATCATTTCTTTTTGACAATGCATTACAAGCCGTTAAACCTGCGAATGTAATCGGATTAAAACCAGCATCTACGCCTCCGGCTATCATCAGATCAGCCACCCCTTCTCGGATATGATTTGCAGCCGCATAGAAGCAATAATTTGATGTCGCGCAAGCAGCTGCTATGGCATACGTTGGTCCCGTAAACCCAACATCTATAGCTAGAGACGCAGGCCCCATATTTGGCATACTATACGGTGCTAAAAACGGTGAGATTTTTTTATAACCCGTTTTCATTAGAGTCACCAAACCATCCGATAATACCGTTGTTCCTCCCATTCCTGATCCAACAAGTATTCCAGCACGTTCTTTGTCGATCTGCACACAATCTTTATAAAAAATTTTGTACAAATTTCTTGACACATGAAAGACCGAATGATTTATTGAAAGTAGTAAACTTAGTTGTTGTTTGTTTTTTGATAGGTAATATGTCTATAGTCTGCGTACCACATCTGCAGACATCTGTAAAAGAAGAGGTGGGCCAAATGTCTGCAGTCTGCAAAAAGAAGAGTGTTTATGGTGGCCGACGGTGGCGGTGGTGGTGGGGTGACCGACGGTGGTGGTGGTGGGGACAGTGTTGTAAAAATCGCTAGTCGCTAGTGGGTCGACGAGGTAGGGCCTATGGATTAATCGGATTGAGATTTTTCTGTATAATTTTTCAAATTTTTATATATATACACACAAAAACACACATAAATATAAACTTCAAAATTCAAACCTAAAAATTCAATCATTAACATATTACTATGTTAGTTCAAAACTTCAAATACTTCAAAGTCCAAAATCAAATTGTTCAAATACTCCAGTAATCAAACAGTTCAAATACTTCCATAATTCAAGCATTAACATATTCAAACTTCGATTGTGAGATCTCCAGCAGCTGAACGATGGTAGATTGATAGCAGCTGATGGCCGATTGAGCAACTGATGGCTTTTTGATGGCCGATTGAGAAGCTGATGGCCGATTGAGTACCTGATGGCCGATTGATGGCCGATTGACAAAGCCCAGTGGTCAGATGTTGATCGCCGACTTCGATTGTGAGATCTCCGGCAGCATCAGATGGGTAGCGACTTGGATTGCATCGATCGGGAGGCTGGAACGAAGAAAACCCCATTTTTGTTGGGCTTGGACCAAAAATTTGGGCCCTGGACCGATTTTTTTCTTTAAAACCGATTAATTTCGACTACCGACTAGGCTAAAATTAATCGACTTAGGGCCGATTACCGATTAATCCCGATTTTTACAACACTGGGTGGGGGTGACCGCCGCCGGTGGTGGTGGTGTAGGTGTCCGACAGTGGTGGCCGACGGTGGTGGGTGGTGGTTGGTGGTTTCTACAGACGTTAGAATATCCTAGAAATGGTTGGGCCATGTATGCACAAAGAAGAGTACGCATAGGCGTTTTTTAATAAAGCATATTCGAAAAAACATTATGCAGATGTTAATGTCTGCGCGTGGTCTGCGTGCCGCATACAAAAGAGGTTGCGCAGACGTTTTTGAAAAAAACAAACACCTTAATCTAAGGTTAATTGTAACATAAAATGTATAATTAAACTAGCATAAGTTTAGTTAGTTTGATAATATTGTTATAAGGTAGTTACGGCGGTTAAGTTGGTTACTGTTGTCGTTAGATAGTTATTATGGTTGCATGATATAGCCTTGTAATATTCATTTGCATATAATTAATTATGTTCGATCTGTGCCAAGGGGTTTATAGCACAGTGACCCACTAACTATTCATGTGTCAGGTTTTGGGTCGGGTTTCTTTCATGAGTGGACTTGGGTTTCAGCCTGACCTAGAGTATCAAACAATTGAGGTGGTTGAAATCCCATCATAAAAGATCTCGAACTTGAGTAATGATGGGTGGTTAATTACTATTAATATAGAAAGAATGTTTAATATGTAAATATGTGTTTTTGTTAGTTGATCCCAACATGAGTGACATACCTTTGAGAGATGATCACCACCAAGAGCAGCATCTTCAAGTGCTTTTTTCCCAGCAACAATGCAATATCGTTGACAATCATCCAATCTTTGGTCATTTTTAGCCATAATGTATCCATCTGAATCGAACCCACAAATCTGAGCACCGAATCGCGTTGGAAACTCTGAAGCATCAAAGCGATCTATCAACTTGACTCCGCTCTCGCCTGCTAAGAGCCTTTCGTAGTAAGTATCAACGTTGTTTCCAAACACAGAGACGAGTCCCATGCCCGTAATAACAACCCGCTTTCTTGCATCTTTCTCTCGTTTCGGGGCGGTTGTAGATATTTGGAAACGTGGTACGTGGCGGCGTCTGGTGAGGAGTTGTGGTGGTGATCTTACGGTTACGGACGATGTGTTTTTGCGAAGCGGGTTAAGTATATTCGCCAAGAGAGGTGTGCGCTGGGGATGATGAGCTTGAGTTACCATGTTTGTCATGAGTTGTATGAACATGCTTACTTGTGTCTATATATAGCTAAAGTATGAATCTTCGTTCTTCATATATGACATTAGTGTCAAATCAATAACTTCCAAATTTTCATTAACTGATTTGTTGTGGTTACTTTAGACTATGTGTAGTGGTCTCTCTGCTGAAATCTTTATCTACTGAAATTTTCTGTCACGTTATAACTCCACTGAAAACTTTAAAACACCATAGTGGTCATGACCTCTACTGAAAAACATTCCTCATTGTGTCACATCATCACTCTCAAAACCCCACATTAGCCGGAGGGAACGTGCACCGTTGGGGTGAAATTTTGGAGGCCACCAAGGGAGGGCCGGAGGGGGGCGGTGTCCGCTCTCCCCCGCCCATATTAACTTATTCCCCGTCGCTTCACTCAGTCTTAGACCACGCACAGCGCCCTTGCTGTTGGCCTTGCGGGATAGCTGGCTCCGGTGGGAACACCGCCCCCTCCCCCGGCGGGAACGATTTTGTGGGTTTGGCGGGTACCGCTACCCGTTTAAACCCTCTCACACTGATTTTCTCTACCCCGCTATACCCCTCACAAATGGGGATGCTTTTCCGGTGGGATGACCACTGTGGGTTTTAAGATTTTCAGTGAAGTGATGACGTGGAAGGAAATTTCGATGGGGATGGATTTTCAGTGGGATGACTACTGTGGATAGTCTTATAGCTATGTTTTTCTTTGTTACTTTGTTATTATTATTATTTTGAAACACTTCATAATAAATAGAGGGGAGATATAAAAACAAGAGTGAAGTTATTAGAGAGTGATGTATGTCACTTTAATTACTTTTATTTTATATATAATAATAAAAACACTAAGATTTATCGTCAAAATGTCACTTCTATGTCTCCTGTTACTAACTTTCGTTAGTCACTTTTCATTTCTTATCTAATTTTCTCTTTTATTAAATAATTACATAATTAAAAGTGTAATACACGATAATATTTTATATTAAATTTATGTAATACACGATGTATCAATTACATTTACGTAGTTATTGAAAGTGCTAATTTTTTTTGTTACTGAAATTACTTATTAATAAGTAATTTAAACATATTTTATTTAAAAATTTGTTTTTTCAATGAAATTTTTTATTTCTAACTACTTAATATTTTTTATTTAACTCATGTATTACATAACATATCTTGATGTCTAGTTATAAATATATAAGACTAACAGACGCTTTTATTAAAGTTAGACTATTGGGTGTGTCAAGTTACCCACTCACTCCACGTATGCGCCACGTAGGCGCCACATAAGCACTCACCACAACCACTCACCCCACCATTTTGGTGGAAATGCCACATTACCCACTCACTCCACGTCATCATTCCTTTTTAAATTAAATTGAAATATAATTTAATAAAAACAAATTACAAATTAATAAAAAAAATTACAAACTAATAAAAAAATTAATAAAAAAAATACAAACTAATAAAAAAAATTACAAATTAATAAAAAAAATACAAATTAATTATCTCTATATTTATTACGAATTTTATCCTTCTCCCGCTCGGCAATTTCGCGGTCGAGCCCGGTTAAGTGGTCGGTGTTGGTGAATAGAAGTTGTAACTCTACCAACCGTTGACGTTCCCGTTTTAATTCGTTAAAGTCACCGATTCGTTGAGATAAGTGTTCTATTCCTTGGTTATAATCCGGGGTCGTTTGAGATGAAGAACCTCGTCTCGCCCTTGCTCGGTCGGTTTTTGCGCGATCTCTCCCGGTCGGACGAGTCAAATCCTCTATCTCGTTGTCGTCGTCTTCTTCTTCTTCGTCGAGATCGATTAGATTTATATTAACTCGAGCATCCGACGTGCCGGGGCTATCGGTTGACGATGCTTTTGATTGTTTTGAGGCCGCCGATTGTACAGTCTCGAGTCGAATCCAGTTCGGAGATTTCCTCATAAGCTCCCAACTCCGTTGAAGCGAGAAGGGGGCGTTAAACTCCACCCGGTATTGATCTTCCGCTTCGAGCTCGATCATCGCGTCGCTTTGGCCGCTCCGACGAGTTTGCCATTTCTGGGAATAAATCCCGTTGAACTTTCTAACCTTTAGGTTCATGTCACGCCATTTGCTAGAGAGCATATCGTTTGTACGATATTCCCCACGACCCATGGCTTGAAAAAATTGATTTCGGATTTTACTCCAAAAGTCCGGTCCTTTTTTGTTACGACCAACAATCGGATCTTCCGACACATCGATCCAAGCTTTTGTAAGTTGAAACTCTTCCTCCGTAGTCCATTTTTCTATACGGGATGAACCTCCCACAGCAGGTTTGGTATCCGCAGCTTGTTTCCTTCTGTGTCTATGCCTTTGTTTTGTTTGCGTGCTTGGACCGGCATTTGTAGTGGCTTGGGTCTCGGGTACAACTTCATCCTGAGATAATTGTCGAATGTATAAAACCCTTGTGGGCTTGAATCAAAATTGGGTCGATAACAGTTTGAATCGAAAAAATGATTTATTGGAGAAGGGCTAAAGACCCAATTAGGAGGTGGCGTGTTAGGGTTTCGGTTAGGTGGAGTGTTTGGGTTATAGTAATTTGGGTTTTGGTTGGGATCCATGAAAATTATTTTTTTGGTTAAGAAAGTTTGAAATGTGAAGAGTGGGTATTTTTTTGTGATGAATGTTTGAAATGTGAATTGTTTAAATAGGTAAAAAAAATTTTTTTTTTTCTTTTCCTTCCCCAACGGCTACCTCCACGTCTCCCAACACCCACGCCCGTTGCTCGACTCACGGGGAGGTTCTCACGCCCCTAGGGGGGCGGTGTGCCACGCCCCTCCACGCCTCACCCACGGCCACTCACCCGGCATACCGTGGAGTCTTAGGCACCGGTCCTTCAACTCAACATCCTAGCATCTATAGCAACTTTGAATTTTTTTAAACAATCACATGGTGGTCTGGTCTAAAAGCATTGGGTTAGTCTTCATAGGCATATTCAAGGCTTGTACATTATATATATTTAGTAAATTAAGATTAGGTTAATTATCTTTCAGTTTAATCCTCGAATCGTCTATTTATTAAGAGTTGGTTGTCACATGTATGTAAGTTTATGAGTTTATATATGTACCGGAAGAGATGATAGCGTTCTTCGCCTCATTCTCTCCCCGCTTTTCTTTAAGGGATTCTCATGGGAGAACCTTACTCTAGTTATTAGGAGTGTTCATCAGGTCAGATAACGAGTTATTCGGATTTAAATTTTTCTGGCCAAACCGTAACCTGACCCAAACAACCCAAAAATCGTGATTCTTAAATCCAAATAACCCGAAGAAACCGCGTTTGTTCGGGTATCCGATCTGAACAAGCTAGTTTTTGCCATCCAAAACTTGACCAGACCCGAATCTAAAATCATATTATCCGACCCAAACAACAAGAATTAGATTTTCGGATGAGTTTTTTCGGGTTTTAAATACAATTTAGATTTCGGAAATTTCCACGCCCTACTAGTTATCTCCCTAACGAGAAGGATAACATAGGTACCAATGGAAAAAGGGTCAGTGATGATAGGCATAATAGAGTGTTACGTAGGCACTATCACGACTTATTACACATAATTTGACAAGTGAACAAGAATATTTGATTTTGAATTGTGTTTAGTCTTAATGAATTGCCTTTTGTTTTAAAGATTCTGTTTAGTTTATCATGTTAGTTCATTTAAGTACCATGTTAAGGCCGAGAATTCAACAGATTAAATTTTCTCTTTACATAAAAGTATCATTTAGTTTGTATTCATATGTTATATATTATCTTTAAAGTTAAGTAATATAGGATCATGATCCTATTATAACCCATTTTAAATGCGGAAACCCAATTCATTCTGACAAGATCAAAATAAATATTTGGTTTTTTTTTCATGATCTTTATTATACATGTACAAGATTATGTTATTTTCGATTAATTCTGGTGGTTCGGTGATATGGGCCGGTGGCCTAGCCATGGCTCATGTGCCATGACCGTTTATAAACTGAGATTTTCTTAAATAAGTCATGGCTCATGTGCCACGCCGTATATAACCTTTGAGATTTTCTTAAATAATTTGTAGATGTAATTGTGGCCTAATATGTTCATGGTTTGACCCAAATTGTTTTATAAAAATTTTCTAAAATCATTAGTAATAAATCTGCAACTATTTATGAAGTATTATTTTCTCCAAAACAAAGATTTAAATGTAAAAATATATTTACAAACTAAAAGTGTATTATCACTTTATATATATTTATTTTATTAAATGGTATTTTTATATACAAATTTTAGAGATAATTTTATAAACTCTCATTATTATTTAAATTAATAATTTTAGATACTTCAAAAATTTTCAACATATTTATATTATAAAGATATGTATTCTTTTATTATTTGTAAAAACAAATTTTTCGTTAAACTAAAGCTTAATATATTACATATATTGAGTTAAATAAAGTACATATATTAAAGTCAAATATATTACATATATTAAATTTCAAAACTTATTCTCAAAATATTTATTTCTTAATAATATATTATTTCATTACAAAGCAAAAACAATTTTCTATTACAAAACTTATTTATAATATTTTATTGAAACATATTTAAATAAAATAATAGTAAATATAAACATAATTAAAATAGTAGTAAATATAAACATAATTATAAAACTATTAAAGTTATTCTTTTTATACTAAGTTTGAAACAACATATATATTGAGAAACATCTCAAGTAGTATTATTTCATTTATCCTTTTTACAAACTTATAAAATAGTTTATAAATAAATATTATTTATAAACTATTTATAAGTGCAAACCATGGATGAAAATTCAAACCTTAGTAAAGTACAAAACTTAGACTAAGATATTATTTTTTTAAACATTAGTGTGAAAGATATATTACTTTAGTGTACAAATCATTATCATATTCATTTGGAAAGCAAACACAAGTGAGTTCTCATATCTCCTTTTACATTTTGTACTCTTTGGATGTTACACATATGCTAGACACAAACATTACTATTCATTAGGTGTGTTCAAAAAAACCGAAAACCGTTTAAAACCGATAACCGAACCGCATTCGTAACCGAAAAAACCGAACCGAATTCTGAATTCGGTTATCGGTTCGGTTCCTAACCATATCCGAATTCCGAATTCGGTTTTCGGTTCGGTTAACGGTTTTAGATATTTTTTGAATTCGGTTTATTCGGTTAACCGATTAAACCGAATTCATAATTAAATTTATTATTTTTATTAACAATATATGGTTGAATTCGGTTTATTCGGTTGAATTCGGTTCGGTTTATTCGGTTTTTAAGCGGTTTATTTGGTTTTTAATCGGTTTGTTCGGTTGAATTCGGTTTGTTCGGTTATAACCGAAACCGAACCGAATTGAATTCGGTCTGGATAACCATATCCCGAATTCGGTTCGGTTAATGGTTAGGGGGAATTTTTTTGAAAACCGAACAAACCGAACCGAATAAACCAAACAAACCGTTAACCGAACCGATGAACACCCCTACTATTCATGATATTAAACCATTTGTAGATGAAAAAGCCTTAGTTGTAGATTGAATATATTGGATTGGTATATGTGATTTACTTGTTGCAAACATGGTTTAGGATAGAAGACGTTTCATACATAAACATAAACTAGTAGCTTGGAATGGTTACATACCTTCCACACATAGACTTTGGTCTTTGTGTAAGCAAGTGACAGCGTGCTTATCTCAAACTTGTGAATTACTTGTTTAAACATATGACCTAGCAATTCTAGATTTGAACATTGTGATGATACTATTTTTGGAGACATTGGTTGAGACATAAACATTGTGATGACATGTAAACATGTATACTTTGAATCTATTTTCATTTTGGAACATTTTCGTTTAGCCTCTTTCATATATATATATATATATATATATATATATATATATATATATATATATATATATATATATATATATATATAGGGAAAGGTTCAAATGGTAACCCACTCCAAGTGTGTAAACCTATTAACTCATTTTGATTGGTTGTTAAAAAAAAGCTTTTTGAAATGTGTGGTCCATATTCAATCTGAAAAAGTCAAAAAAATATGTGGATGAGATTTGTTTAAGGGCATTTTAGACATTTGGTGAGGTTGTACTTGATTCCTTTTTTAAAAAAAGTTTACCCCCCAATTTTTAAACACTCATAACTTTTATATACATTATTATTATTTTATAAAATTTCACCATTAAATTTGTCACTTTTTTATCTTTAATTCAAGTATAATTTTTTCAAATTTTTTTAAAATTTTCGTAATTTTCACTGATGTAGCGACATTTTACACTGATGCAACGATGTTTTACACTGATGTAACGAAATGCATTTTTTACACTGATTTGATGGGTGTACTTGATTTCTTTTTTAAAAAAAGTTTACCCCACAATTTTTTAAACACTCATAACTTTTATATGCATTAATATTTTTTTATAAAAATTTCACCATTAAATTTGTCACTTTTTTATCTTTAATTCAAGTATAATTTTTTCAATTTTTTTTAAAATTTTCGTAATTTGCACTGATGTAGCGACATTTTACACTGATGCAACAATGTTTTACACTGATGTAACGAAATGCATTTTTTTACACTGATTTGATGGGTGTACTTGATTTCTTTTTTAAAAAAAGTTTACCCCACAATTTTTTAAACACTCATAACTTTTATATGCATTATTATTTTTGTATAAAAATTTCACCATTAAATTTGTCACTTTTTTATCTTTAATTCAAGTATAATTTTTTAAAATTTTTTTAAAATTTTCGTAATTTGCACTGATGCAGCGACATTTTACACTGATGCAACGATGTTTTACACTGATGTAACGAAATGCATTTTTTACACTGATTTTGAAACATTTTAAAACGAAAAAATGAGATAAAATTAAGAACGCTCAAAAAAACATGTTAAACGAAAAAATGAGAGAAAAATTACGAACGCTCGAAAACATTTTAAAGATGTTAAACATGTTAAACGAGATTTTGAAACATTTTAAACGAAAAAATGAGATAAAATTACGAACGCTCGAAAAAACATGTTAAACGAAAAAATAAGAGAAAATTACGAACGCTCGAAAACATTTTAAAGATGAAAAGATTTTGAAAAAACGAGAGAAAATTATTATATTTATTGTTCGTTATGTTGGTGTAATTACAAACGCTCGAAAAAAATTCAAAAAAAAATTGGCATGACTATTATGGAATTAACGAGAAAAATATAACGAGTTTAATGATGTAATTTTTATAAAAAAATAACATAGTATAAAAAAGTTATAAGTGTATAAAAATCAAGGGGGAAACTTTGATTTAAAAAAAGGAAAATAGATATTATATTTATGATGTGGGTGAAATCTGATTGGCTTAAATGTGTTAATAAAATGTCCATAATGCCCTCATAAAATCAAAAAGGAATCTATGATGTGTATGAATCTGATTGGCTCAAATGGGTTAATAGGTTACCACAAAAATGGTGGGTTCTTATTTGAACCAAATCCTATATATATATATATATATATATAAATCTATGAGTTCTCACCAACTATGCAAATAGTTGATTAAACTCCATTTTACATGTGTAACAGGTTAAAACTATGGATGAGGATTATATAAGAATCATAAGACCTAGTTTAAACTTTAATCAATGTTTTGTATTTGAATTCATGTTGTAATATTTGAATGATATTGTATGAATGATGACATGTTTTGAATGTATTGAATGTTTTGGTAAAGAGAATGTTTAAATTGAAACTTACAAATAACACCATGTGCTTTTGGATAATTACAAATCACGCATCGACGTATACCGCCGTCGGATGGGGTGTGACAACCGTGCCATTTGTGTGTCACTATCGTCCTATTGTGTGTCTCACGCCTGTGCCATTGTTTTCCATGACTATGTCATAGGAGCCTCTGAGCCAAATGCCTGTGTCACATGGGGCTGTGAAGCAACTTTTGTGTGCCAAAATCGTTTCTTTGATAATTTTACTATGCCAAAAGCTCCGGACACTAATATTCAACCACCATTTTTATATTTGCAATTACATTCCATTAGGAATATAATATGATTAGAAAGTTTGGGTTGTCATGAATTTGCCAATTACACATGTAAAAATTATAATATCTAGGATTTTTGTTTCAAATTAAAAATCACTCAATTTGAATAAAACAAAGTTTGGGATATACCTTAAAATATTTAGTTACACAACGAAACATAACAATGTCAACATAAATATTAATTGAGTTTTGATTTAAAATTTCAAGATATATTCATGCCTTATAAAACAAAAATAGTAAATAAATATAATTATATATATATAGGGGACGGTTAACATACATATTAGTGTTAACGTGCTAAACGTAGGAAGCCACGGGAACGCGCCATGTGTCATTAGGGTAAAGGGTATTATAGTCCATATAAAATTACAGACCGTGATTTACAAAATTACAGACTGACATTTAACACACATAATCACGGACCATCGGATAATCACAGACCAATAATTACGAACCACAATATATAACAACCACAGACCGTATTTTAACACACATAATCAAGGGCAAAATGTATAATCACGGACCACGCTATAAGAAAATCACAGACCGTCATTTAACATGCATGATCAAAGGATCAACTGAATAATCACGTACCAATAATTACGTACCAAGCGTAAAAATCACGGACCATGTAAAAAAAACTTAAAAAAACTATAACAATACTATACTCAAATTAAAGATAATAAAATTATCAATTTTATGGTGTAATTTTTTTTAAAAAATAATAAAGCATGTAAAAGTTATTTAATTTTTAAAAAACGAGTGGAACTTGTTGTAACATTATAAAATGTGGTTGTTTCATCTTTTGCCCTTCCAGTTATATTTTACACTTATTTTGTAGAAAAAGTTGTATAAAGTGGGGACCACTAAATCTTAACCATTGATTAGTCTGATCAAAGGGTCCAGAATCCATCCTACGTTTAGTACGTTAAGAAGCATATGTATTTGATCCGTCTCCTATATATATATAAATATATAATTATAAATATATATATTAATTCCTTATCTCTAGTAATAAAATAGACTTTATAAAAATAAAAAGTTGTAAGTTCTTAAAATCTTAAATACAACAATTATAAATACTGAAATACATAAATATAGTTTGGGATATTTTAAATTATTACCAAAATATAAAATAATAAAAGTATAAATAAAAAATAATAATAATAACATAAAACATTATTTGAGATTTTATAAAGCTTCATTTTATGATTCTTTAAAGTTTAAAAGTCATAATTAAAATGGATTATAATAAAATAATAGCATTTTTATTATTATTATTTTTACAATATTAGAAAACAACATATTAATAAGTTTATAAAAACATAGGATATTAAATTTATATAAAAGGTTTTATAAATTTTGATGCCTTTTACATGAAATGACAATTTATAAAACTAGAAGGACTAAGAGGGTATAAATAGATAACTCAAAATGTGAGCAAAAGGAACAAACCCAAAGTAATAAAGTATTCTCTTCTTCACCCAACAACCCATTAGACCCGATCCATAACCCGTGTGTGACCCAAAATGTGGCCAACTCATCTTACCCGGTTATCAGCTCAATTGTCGGCATCTTAGGCAAGGAGTTGAATTGACAGAGCATTCTCAATCAACAATTAAGAGAAAATCAGTCCATTTACGTGGTTTTGAGCTTCCAAAAATATCAATGGTTACCGAGAATAAAAATCAAATCAAAACAGTAAATAAATAAAATTAAACCTATTCATTTCGTCTCTTTTGATCTCACGAACGAGTCTGAACCATAAAAACACACATACACACGTTTTGAGTGCGATTCAAATTCAAAGACGATTGGTTTTTCTTGCTCACTCGATCTATTGCTTAAGTATCCCTAAACAGATAATAAATCATACCAAAATACTCGTATTCATTCAAGGATCAAAAGCCCTATGCTTAGGAGGGCTTATGATCAGTTAATCCTTTCAATTCGATAGAATTAAATCTAAGGCTTCTATCACATATGAACTGGGAATACCTTGAAGAGATGTAATATATGATTGAAATGAAATTCTCTCAATCAAAAGGCTAGAGCAATTGGTTTCTGGTGTGCGTGTTAAAGAGCCATGCTACCAGAAACCCGAGTTCGAGCTATGCTCGGGTCGGTTTTTGCCCTTGTTATGTATTTGCCCTTTTAACCCAACTTTAGTTTTTTTATATAGAATAAAAATTTATAAAAATCCTAAAATTATGGTTTTTTTTTTTTTGAAACTGTTGAATTTGCACTAAATTCAGAAAAAGAGTTAAGGTGTTTTATCATTTAAAAATGGAATAGTTTTTTTTTTAAAAGAAAACTAAATTAAATGAATAAAAAAAGTATATATACATATATGTAATTCTTTAAAAATCAAATTATATGCAGCAATACATAGTTTAAATCTAAATAATGCTATATAAGTATACATACATACATACATACATGTTTAACATTGTCTTTTTATTTAAAACAAATACTTAAATACTTAAATCAAAAACATTTTTAAAGTTTTATAAACAAAACATGGAATATTCTAATAAAATTATTCATATCAAATTATTTATAACCTTAACTATATATTCAAATGAATAATGTATCTAAATAGAAAATCCTAAATGTTATGGTAAAATTCAAAAATCATTAAATGATCAAAGCTTTATAAAAGAGAATAAATTTATAATTATTCTAAACACATTAGGATATTAAATATTTCCATTTTATCATACAAACTTAATTTATAAATATTCCCAAAATAATATTTTAGATTCATTTAATTAGAACTTCCATTAGATGCCATAGATTTAGTACACGAAAACTTGAATTTTAAGAATACTTAGCTTATTAAGTTTATTCCTATAGGTTTAGGTTGAAAAGTGCTACATCCACTCTTCCACACTTCATTGAAAGACTTTGGATTTAGCAAATCAATCAAGTGATTTTCTTCACACTCCCTTTTACATTCTTTGTTTTTGGGATGTTACACATGTTCTACTAAAACGTATTTCAGTTCTATCATTTATTCAATCTATGATGCAAGCCTTGGACCTAGTTAGTTATATGTGTCACATGCTATGCTTATACAACGTGCTAATTCTATGTGTGATTTTATGTCTGTTGTCAGTCAAGCAAGCTAGTATTTAGTAGCCTAAGATGTGTTGGATATCATCTTCATGTTGGATTTTGTCATTGTGTGAAAAAGGTGAAAAGTACACCTAGCAAATTTGTTGAATTACAACTGTTAATTTATAGTATGACCATGTATATTTAAATTAATATGTTGTAAGGATACTTGTTTGGACACAATCTAAGGTTATTCACTCATTCATTCTATTTATTCAAATTTGTATTCATGCTATGCTTATGATACATATTCTAGTTAGGCTATAGTTTGCATCATTTTTATACATATTATTTAAACTTAGTGTGTGAACTCACTAACTATGCAAATAATTGACAAACTCTATTTTATATGTGTGACAGGTTAAAGAAGATTTGGATGAAGTCATAAGATAGGCTTACTGACCTAGTTTAAACTTTAAACAATTGTATAGAAATTTCAATGTAATGTTTGGTCTAATTCTGAATTCTTGTAATGGCTATTTGAATGTTGTTTTAATGAATTGATTGATTATTATTAAATGGATGTATTAACTATTCAAACTTTAATATAACATCATAAGCTTTTGAGCATTCACAATCGCACCCCGACACATTCCGCTGTCGGTCGGGGTATGACAACAATGCCTTTTTGCAAATTTTCGCGATTGGACTTGTCAAACCTAGCAATTCTTTAATTGGGCTATTTTATTGAAAATATTACCTTTAATTTGTTATATAAGTGATATTAACTTAGTTTTGACCTTTGAATTTGGTTTTGGTCATCGTTATTAAAATTTCGCGTAATTCGGCAATTCTGTGTAATGTCTTCTGGAATTTGTTCCTTCTTGTAATTTCCTGACGTATATGCATTCATATGTATATACATATTAAATCATAATCACATTAATTTCGATAATTAATTCTTGATTTTAGAAAATTACCTTGCCAATAAGGAATAGAAGTGTCACCCCTTTGGGTTCTACGATTATAGTTTTCAAGTCGATTATATTCAATTACCACACTCTAGTGGTCAACTTGTATTCAAACATTGTTTTGTGATATTCTCACACGAGTATTTTCATCGGAACTTAGCAACTTTACGACCTCACTCTAGTGGTTTGCTTTTATTCAAACACTGTTATTATGTTTTCACATGAGTACTTACATCAAACTTAAAAAAATACCACACAAAAAAAAATATATAGAACAAAAACGAATTCGGTACAAAAAAAAAAAGAATCTAGTACAAAAATTAAAATGTTATATCTTAAATTAACTATTTATTTTTTTATAATGGCACATGTCAAATTCGTATTAGTTCTTAGCATTATTCATAGGCAAAAATATTTTTTTATTTGATTATTCTCAAAAAAAGATTTTGTTATAATAAAGTTGTTAGATTGTTGGGTTGCTATCAAGTTTTGTTGCTATAACCGAACAAAGAAAAGTAAAAGCTTTAACTATATCGGTGTTGTTATGAAGTTGTATTCAGGGGCGAAGCTCCTCTTTTTCCGTTCGTAATTATAATTTTTCGGCCGAATATGTTTTTAGTTAAAAATAGTGGTTTCATCCTCCATCACTTAAAAAAATTAACATGTATTCTGAGTTTCGTAAAATTTTGCCCTCCTCTCAATTCGCTCAAGCTCCATCACTATGAGTATTGTTATTGTGAACATATGTATTAAGTTGTTTTTGGTACACTTACGAGTTTAAAGTAGGATTAAGTTGTCTTGTAAAAATTTCTAAAAAAATTTAAAGTAGGTGTTATTATCTGTCTTACTCTATATAGTAGGATCCATTTCTAAAATTAAAAATTTTAGTTATTGAGCATTTTTTAAGTATCAATTTTGATTCAAATTCATTACGACTTATGCCTTAATATACGTTATCAGACACATTTGTGATATTTTAGTCTGTTACATCAACTTTATATGCATGTTTTAATATGATAAATTAAGAGTTCATACTTAACCCAATAAAGAAAATAGGGAAAAAAAGATTGTGGATTAAATTATATTAACACCTTAATATAATAAAACTAGAATTTAATGAAGTAATGAATATGGGTTTGAGATTGCTTTGTGGTGAGACTAGGGTTGACAACATGAGATATTGCTCCAAACATTATCTCCAATTTTGAGTAAAGCTTTTATAACAGTAACGGTAACATTAACACTAACAGCAATTGTTAAGGACCGAATTTTCTAGGAATCATTGAGAATAATTATTTTTCTAAATAATTATGATATCATTAGGGATCCCTTATGAGAGTTCTTGGGTTCTAGCCTCTTTGGGAGCAATTTGTGCCTGTATGAGCCAAAGGTTTTTCCAATAGGTGGGAGACAAGGAACGTTGTCTAAAAAGTGATAGCAGAAAGAGGTATCGAGACACTCATAGACGTTCATTATTGTTAAAAAATGTACGACATCGTTCAACCCGACATTTGTTTTCTAACCCATAAGACAAGTTTGTTGGGCTCCGACCCAAACCAAGTTATATAGACACAAATACATAATATTGTTCATAGACCGATAGACATATAAACAACACATGACCACATGGATAAAAGACTAGCGATTTACACTTTAATTATTGATATAGACATTTATTTTGTTATACCATCAAGGTTTGAATGCCGAGAATGCTACAACAGAGTTGTGTCCGCCTAAACCAAATGAATTTGAAATCGCTGCATATGGAAAAAAAATAAGTAGAATAAGTGAGCTTAGAAATTACGAAAATTGGAAGATTGGGATTGAAATGGGGACAAAGTAACTAACCAACATTGATTTCATGTTGTTGCTTATGATTTGCAACAGTGTCGAATTCAACTTCAGGAACAAGGTTCTAAAGTTACAATGAAAACATGAAATAAATTAGAGAGGAGGATGCTGAAGACCAACATGAATGCAAATCTTACTTACAAACTGATTAATGGTTGGGTGCACCCATCCTGTTTGAATCGCTTTAATTGTAGCAATGGCTTCCATACCTCCAGCAGCCCCAAGCGCATGTCCGATCATAGACTGAAAAACCAACATGTCAAATGTTGTCAATATGGAGTAAGTTCACATTGTGGATAGAACATGCAGTGTGTTCTTCACCTTCGTGGCGTTTATTTTGATTCCTTCGCGGTTCTTGAATACATTCTTTAGAGCTCTTATTTCAGCAATATCGCCGGCTTTCGTAGAAGTGGCATGTGCATTGATGTAATTTACCTGCCAACATGAGATCCATAAATTATATTTCTTTTCGGATTAATAAGATTATATATGAAAATTGATGTTAATCACCTCCTCTAATGATACACCGGCATTCAATAAGCTGCTTTGAATGCAAGATGTAACGCCAAAAGAATCTGGTCGTGGATCAGTTACATTATATGCATCAGAGTTTGTTGCTCCTCCTAAGTATTCGGCAATTATTGGTGCATCCCTTTTCATTGCATGTTCTAAACTCTCCATCACCTGCAAACAAACCAACATAAATGTGACACCCGTGATCCCACACGGATCAGAGAACAATTGTTTAAACATAAAAACGTTGCGTAATTTGGTCCCATAAAAAAAATTTTGCAAGGGTTTGTTTGAAAACTCAATAAACAACCCTTTATAACCTGTCACATTCAAAAACCAACACAAACTTGTTTAAAAACCACTTATATAGTTTAGTATATACAAACACATCTATTTTTTAAATAAACAAGTCTTCTCAATATTAACTTGTATCGCTCGAAGCTTCATTCGATCCAATATCATCCTTTCCCGATCACATTCGCCTTTATTACTTAAGTACCTGCATAACACACGTTGTTTTCACCATTAGTTCGTTAGAACTAAGTAAGAGCACCTAAAAAACTTTAACACATATTTATGGAACATTCCCAAGGGTTACAGTGCCTTAGAATGCCACTCAAACACCCAAACACGAATTCAGAAAAACTGTTTGGCTAATTACAACACTATTCTCAAATTATTGGCTCATCCAATTGCCCACACACTAGTGGTTTCACCAATTTAAACTCCCGGCTCATCCGGTTATCCACACTCTAGTGGTTTGACTCAATATTACCAACTCATTTGGTTGTCCACCCTCTAGTGGTTTAATTGATCAATTTCACCGGCTCATCCGGTTATCCACACTCATGTGGTATCATGAAATCATCTACCGGCTCATCCGGCTAATTTTATGCAATTTATATTACACATACAACTCAAGCATAACATTCATATTGAAACTAAAAATGCCTTCTCATAGGTCTTTTAACTCAATTAGTTTCATTAGTCAAGTTATGCACAATCAATGTATATGAACACCAACAATCAAGTAGACTCTTTCTACTACTTATATATAATTTTGTAGTAAGTTGGGTAACTTACACACCATTGTGTATAAATACTCATATGTCAAATGAGTCAATCATATAGTAAACACAATTTACTAATGGACACCTAAAGTCACTTAACACAATCTCACACATTGTGAATTTAGCCACGTTTTAAACACAACTCATTTCAATTAAGTGACTTACAACCCATACACATACACAATCTAATCAAAAAGTCACACACACATTTCAATTCTAACAATAATTAAACAAAACACATAACTTTGACTTTAAAAGTCAACATACTGGTAGCTACTACCATAAGTCAATAGTCTACTAACACTTTCATACCCTCAATGTAAACTCTAACCACACACATTACGGTTTACATTTATGTTTACGCACTCATTGCACCACATACACATATTAACCCTCATGGTTATTAAGTTTAGTCTACTCACTAGTAGATAATACGATTGCCACCACAATCTTATTGTACACTTATTTGTAGATTTAATTTAACACACACACATATTGTGTTTAATCCACATAATTACTATGCAGCACCTGTCACCCAAGACATTAATGTCACACCCGTCGTGTATAAATGCCCATATATCCAATGGGTCAATCACATAGTAAACATAATTACTATTCAACACCTGTCACTCAAGACATCCACATCACACTCATTGTGATTTACACACTCATAGTGTATTGTTGCCCATATCACCAATGGGTCAACCACATAGTAAATTCAATTTACTAACCATTACTTAGAGTCAATTTACCTTAATCATACACCTTGTGAATTTAACAACATATTAAGTGACTCAATCGATTAGGTGACTTACCTTTGGTCCAAAGCTCTAATTACAAAGCAAGCTCCTTTCCTTGCCTATGAACTTTGTTTTCATCACCTATGCACACATTGCAATCATCTTAACATACACACATACATACAATCAAGTTCAACCCACCTGACCCGTTTGACTTTCTCAAAGTCAATTTATCACAATTAATCATATTCTATGCCTCCCTTAGGCATTTATTAAATATTGATGTTCATTACACTAGTTATGATCCTAATCATCCCATGATTATCCATAATCACCCATTTTAGTCAATATTCACCCAAGATCATAACTTTTATCAATTTTAACATCAATTTATTTCATATTAACATTTAACCCATGGATTATGATCCATATCCACCCAACAACGCTTTCTTACATGAGTTCTACCCAAAACCCATCATTCCCATCAAAACCCATGAACAAGTATCTTAGATACTTCTAAAACATTTATTTAGATGTACATAACCCACTAGTATCATCTATTTATGTTCAACATCACCCATACTCAATTTCCCATTTTTATCACATTATGGAAAATCTTATTTTTGTGCAGCAACTTTCTGAGTTGCTGCTGTAATCAACATTTTTGACAAATTTACAATATGTTTTAGCTCTTCATGTTCAAATATGGGTTGTAGTAGACTCTTAGACCTTTCCAAGCATATAAAATACGCCTCAAACGGATACACGGTTGATT
The DNA here is from genome assembly GCA_009363875.1 of Mikania micrantha. NCBI lineage: Eukaryota > Viridiplantae > Streptophyta > Magnoliopsida > Asterales > Asteraceae > Mikania > Mikania micrantha. The sequence goes on along the minus strand of CM018695.1, from coordinate 75,881,591 downwards.
TTATACACGATTTACAAAATCAGGTCTGCACCTTTATTTTCACAATTCAGCTTGCTGAATTTTTCTATGTTGCTGCTGTAATTGCCATTTTAACCCATCTTAAGTTTGTTTTCAGCTTTTCATGTCAAAAGATGGATTGTAGCCCTTTCAAATAGCTTTTCAACCATATAAGGCTCATTTTCTCATGATTTTTCTATGATTTTATACGAATTTTTTAATAACAGTGCAGCAACTAATTTCTTTCAATTCAGCATCTAATCTCTTTTGGTTCAAGCAATTTATCAAACACCACAAGTGCATCATTTACTAACTCGTTTTTCATTTAATTTCAGCCATCTTAAAATCTCCCATGAACACCCATGTTCATAATCATTGATTTCTAATCAAATTAGATGTTTAATTACTTGATTACCCATATACTTATGGTTTCTAACCCATTTAAACAACCAATTTCAAGATTTAAACTAAACCCTAACTTTGTTCATCTTAAAAACTTTCAACCAACATCATGAATGAGATTAGAATCACTTACAAGATGTTAGATAACACTTATAGATAGGATTAGAAGCTTAAATCTTGAATTTCATCCACAAAATCAACGAGCTTGGAGGTTAGGGCTTGAAGTTCTTCTTCTCCCTTTTCTCTTCTCTGCTTCTCACGTAAAATACACACACATACAAGAGTTTTTTTGAACTTTGACCAGGTCAAAGTCTTTTAACCTCTATTTTTACAACTTTGCCCATTTGGCAAGTTTAGTCCCTCAACCTTTTAATTAGTTAACCCACTTAACCAATCTAATTAAGTTAGTTACTAGTTAACTATAATACTCCAAATGTTATTATATTATTATCACAACATTATTGAATATATAATAACGTTTAATTATTAAAATACACACGACCGTTAAAACGGGTCGTTACAATAAATAATAACATTAAAAACAAACAAACAAACATATCCGACAAAGTTCTATTAAATCACTAAGGTCTAGGATGTTAGTAATCAAACATGAAATTAGATAAACAAACACAATGAAATTGATAATACTTAATTTTAAAAAAAAAAAAATTATACACACATGCATAGATCGATCATTACTGATGTATGAATTTCCTTTGACCTGGAATCGTATATATACACAGTTTGCCCTAAATGATTTACAAGTTTAACCCTTGCTATGACCTGGAATCGTATATATACACAGTTTGCCCTAAATGATTTACAAGTTTAACCCTTGCTAAATACATAATTGACACTACTATCTATAAAACATATTTAACTAAATTACATAAATAACTCTAGACTTTATTTAGGAGGGCTTAATCCAACATTCACCCCTTAATCACAAACGATCAAGTCTTGAACACCAAACAGTTCCCACATTGTGGCAAACTTGACTCTTGCCCATGCTTTTGTTAGAATGTTAGCCTTATGAAGTTCTCCACTGGTTTGTTCAACAATATATTATCTTCATTTTCAACACATTCCCATATGAAGTGATAACGGGTGTCAATGTGTTTTATAGGTACATATTTGGTGCTAATTATCAACCGACATAACCACTTGCGACGGTTATTTAACTGGCATACTTTGACATAACTACATATGAACTCTTGACTTTATATATATATATTTATATGAGACTCAAACTATTATTTAGTATGATACTTCTAATATGAGAGATATGAAAGCAAATCTTACCTCTATGTAATAGAATAAAAAGACTATTTTTAAAGAGATTCTTGACTTAAAATATCAAAACATAACATAGACAAAATGTATCTTCTACATTGTTTGTCCATCAATTCTTTTGGAAATATATGGCAACTTTACTATTTAGAATTTTTTGAACCATAGGTGGTTGAATCTAGATAATCTTAGTACACAATAACAATTAAGACAAAGTACCTGGGTGATGCCACTACTTTGAAAAACAACATGAGTATTTATATCTGAAGTAAAAACTAAGCCTGTAAAAATAGTCAGATCATGTAAGAACGGGTGCAGGTCATGATGTATTTTAAGCAAAAGTAGTACAAATCTAAATCACTTTTTTAAAAAACATCAATTTTATTCAAGTCAAAATGTGTTATAACTTATCAAATAGTCTGATAGGATAATCTTTAGTGATTCTCTTATCAAATATATTATTAATAATTCTTATGTTTTTAAATCATTTCTATTCACATGGTTTTATGTTTTATATCTTGACCTATAATGCGTTGATATAAATAAAAATGTTATCACATTGTCTATTTCAGCAAAAAAAAAAAATATACAATAATTGTTTATGAAATCTATTAATATTTGTTGCTTTGAATCAAGATTGTCACCTCTAGTAAAAAAAGGATAATTTAAAAGGTATTTAACTCATAGTTAAAAACTTCGGACGAAGATAATCCATTTTAACCATGCAAATAGACAATAATTTTGTTATGTTTATTGCTATCACAATTATGATCTGTCCATACATATACATGCATGCATGCAAGTGTTAATTGTTTTACGTGACAATTATTATCACGTATAATTCAATTGCATGATAATTTCATCTATGCATGAAATTCACTCAAGTGTTAACGGTTTTACGTGATTATTTTAAAGAGATCTCGCACACTTCGACTGTAAAAACGAATTTGAATACCAAATTTTATTATATATATACATACACACACACACACATACACAATTACACATATATGTATATAGTGAATGGTTCAATTAATAACACTTCCTTATTGCGATAAACGAATAAATACATATTATTACTTTGTGGTTCACATTAAAGTAAATGGTTTTTTTTTCTTTTTTAATTAATGTAAATGGAGCCCACATTAATTACATTAATTAAAAAAGAAGGAAAAAACCTATATCTTTATATTTATTTTAATGTAGGCCTCAAAGTAATATGATGTAGTTATTCGGTTATCGCAATAAGGAATGTTTAACAATTAATAATTCCCCTACTGGTAGGGGTGTTCAGTCTTCGAATATGACTCGAAATAATCGAATTTCGATTCAATTTCAATTCGAAAAACATCAAGCCGAAATTCGATTCGAATTTTCACTTTCGAATTTGATTCTATTCGTAGTATAATATTGAATTTCGAATTTAATTTTGAATTTCATATTTTTAATTCGATTCGGTTCGAAATTCAAATTTAAATTATTTATATATTCAGGCTTTTAGTTGGGTGGTTTAGTTTATAAAAACTGAAAGCGTATTACACAAATGTCAATTTAATTATAAAATAGTTATAATTTTAACACTTTTAAATACACTAAACCTAAACATTCATAACAAAAACATCAATTGTGAAGCTCGAAAAATTGATCATTTTGTTTGTTAGTTTCTAATATTTTGATTATTTGTCACTTTATGTTTTTTATATGTTATCATTGACATTATATATTGAATTTTTATCATTTTATTAGTTTAAATGATATTTCTAATATTACAACTTAGATATTGGTTATTTGATATTTGGATATTTAAGGTTTTGATTATTTCGAATTTGAAAACGAATTCGAATTGGATTTTTCGAATAAATTTCGAATTTGAATCGAATTCGAATGCTCATAAAAATTCAAAATTCGAAATCATTCGATTCGAAACATTCAAGTTATTCGAAATTCGATTCAATAAACACCCCTCCTACTGGGCCTATTTTTTAATGGAAAAATCACCAAAAATGTCCATTTGACCATACGTATACCCCATTTTGCCCATTTGATTTTTTTCATGCATCAAAATGTTCATACTCTTTATTTTATGAATTTTCCATTTTTTAATACTTGAAGAGGTTACCCTAAATGACAAAGAAGACCTGGTTCTTTTCAACTTGAAAAAAAAAAAAGAAGAAGCGAACTTTCAACATGATCGGAGAAGTTACCAAAATGCCAGCCCCTTCGCCCATGACTAAACCATCTCTACTTTGGTCCCAAGGTCGGGAAGCTGCCTGTGGATCATCATTTCTTTTAGACAATGCATTACAAGCACTAAAACCTGCCAAATTAATCGGATTAAAACAAGCATCTACGCCTCCAGCTATCATCAGATCAGCCACCCCTTCTCGGATATGATTTGCAGCTGCACTAAAGCAATAATTTGATGTCGCGCAAGCAGCTGCGATGGCATACGTTGGTCCCATAAACCCAACATCTATAGCTAGAGATGCAGGCCCCATACTTGGTATGCTATACGGTGTTAAAAACGGTGAGACTTTTTTATAACCCATTTCCATTAGAGTTACCAAGCCATCAGAAAATACCGTTGTTCCTCCCATTCCTGTTCCAACAAGCACTCCAGCGCGTTCTTTATCAATCTGCACACAATCTTTATAAAACTTTTGGTACAAATATATTGACACATGAAAGATTGAATGTTTTAGTGAAAGTAGTAAACTTAATCTAAGGTTAAGTGTAACATAATTGTATAATCAAACTAGTATAAGTGTAGTTAATTAGTTTGTTTGTTAATATTGTTAGGTGGTTAGGCTATGTCTATTCATCACACCTCATCACTTCACACATGTGTCATATAAACAACAAAAACCATCACTCTCTCTTCATATACATATGTGTTATCATCACCCCTCATCACCCCAATGTTCGTTCACATGGAAATCTTGTGACCATCATCACACCACCAAGCATCACACCTGGCCACGCCCCATATGTAGTGGGTGTAGGTCGCAATGGGGGCGTGACCGAGGCCTATCATGCCCATGTCACCCCCCACTACACATGGCCTTATAGCAGTTAAGTTGGTTATTGATATCCTTAGATAGTGATTATGGTTGCATATATATAGCCTTGTAATATTCATTTGCATAAAATAAGTTATGTTCGATATGTGCCAAGGGGTTTATATAGCATAGTGACCACCCGGACTATTCATGTGTGAGGTTTTGGGAGGGTTTTCTCCTTGGGTGGACTTAGGCTTGAGGCTGACCTAGAGTGTCAAACAATTGAGGTGGTTGAACTCGTGTCATAGGAGGGCTTGAACTTGAGTAATCATGGCTCATCAATTCTTGTTTTGAAAAAGGATATTAGATATGTAAATATGTGTGTTTTTGTTAGTTTGATCCCAACATGAGTGACATACCTTGGAGAGTTGAACACCACCAAGACCAGCATCTTCAAGTGCTTTTTTCCCAGCAACAATACAATACCGTTGACAGTCATCCAATCTTCGGTCATTTTTAGCCATAATGTATCCATCCGAATCGAACCCACAAATCTGAGCACCGAATCGCGTTGGAAACTCTGAAGCATCAAAGCGATCTATCAACTTGACTCCGCTCTCGCCTGCTAAGAGCCTTTCGTAGTAAGTATCAACGTTGTTTCCAAACACAGAGACGAGTCCCATGCCCGTAATAACAACCCGCTTTCTTGTATCTTTCTCTCGTTTCGGGGCGGATATAGATAATTGGGAACGTGGTACGTGGCGGCATCTGGTGATGAGTTGTGGTGGTGATCTTACGGTTACAGAAGATGTGTTTTTGCGAAGTGGGTTAAGTGCATTAGCCAAGAGAGGTGTGTGCTCGAGATGATGAGTTTGGGTTACCATGTTTGTCATGAGTTGTATGAACATGCTTACTTGTGTCTATATATAACTAAAGCATGAATCTTAATTTGTTCTTCATATATGACATTAGTGTCAAACCAATAACTTCTCCCTAATTTTCATTAACTGATTTGTTGTGGTGTATGTTGACTACTTTATACCTAAGTTTTTTTTTGTTACTTTGTTGTTATTATTATTATTTTTAATTACTTCATATTAATTTAATTGAAGAGATCTAAAAATAAGAGTGAAAAGTCATTAGAGAGTTATATATGTCACTTTAATTACTTTTATTTTTTATATAATATTTAAAACACTAAGATTTATCGTCAAATGTCACTTCTATCTCTACCATTACTAACTTTTATCAGTCATTTTTGTTGTTTCTTATCTAATTTTCTCTTTTATAAAATAATTACATTGATGCATTGACTTCTTTATTTGCAATAGTTATTTTTTGATATAAAAGTAATCACATAATATTTTATATCTAATTTATGTAATACACGGTGTATCATTTATGTCGTTATTGAAAGTTTTATTTTTTTTTACTTAAGTTACTTATTAATGCGTAATTTAAACATATTTTATTTATTTTTTTTAATTTAAATTTTTATTTGTAACTACTTAAATATTTTTATTTAACTGTATTCATAAGATATCTTGATGCTTAGTTATAAATATATAGGGGTTGGATCCAGTAAAAAGCGATTTTTGCCTAAGAAGAGTAAGAAACAATAGAAATTTGACATGTGGCACAATCCAGTACAAAAAATATAATCCAGTACATAAAAAATAAAAATTCAGTACAAAAAATAAGAATCCAGTACAAAAAATAAGAATGCAGTTCAAAAAAATAAAAATAAAAATGTATTACAAAAAACACAAAAATCTAGTATAAATAAAACTAAGAACAAAAAAATAATAATATAGTATAAAAAATAAAAATCTAGTACAAAAAATATGAAGTTATACGTAAATTTTCATGCCAAATTTCAAATTATTATTAGTTCTTACTCTTCTTAGACAAAAATCTCTTCTTATTTGATCTTTCCCCTAAATATATAAGACTTACATACGCTTTTATTAAAGTTAGGCACCGTTCCTTCAACTCAAAATCTTAGCATCTATAGCAACTTGAATTTTTTTTAAAAAAATCACATGGTGGCGTGGTCGAAAAGCATTGGGTTAGTCTTCATAGGCTGATAGGCATATTCAAAGCTTCTACATTATATATTTTTAATTCTCGAGTTTAATCCTCGAGTTTAATCCTCAAATCTTCTATTTATTAATGGTTTCTAGCCTAGTGGTAGCCTCTTGACTTCTCTTATAAGAGGTCTTGGGTTGGAGTCTCACCCAGAGCAAATATTGCTCTGGGTAGAGCCATGGGGTTTTCCTAGTTGTAGGTTTCCTCCTGGACGGGTGGGTCAGGTCGCCACGCTCTGTTATTCGGGTGGAAGGGTGATCTATTTGCCAGGGTGATCCCGAGTGACCGGGAGCTTGCTGTTAAAAAAAAAAGAGTTGCTTGTCACATGTATGTGAGTAATGAGTTTATATGTACCGAAAGAGATGATAGCGTTCTTCACCTCATTCTCTCCCCGCATTTTTTTTCTTTACTTTTTCTAGGGGATTCTCAAGGGAGAACCTTACTTTTATTATCAAGGGTGTTCATCAAGTCGAATAATAAGTTATTCGGATTATTCGACTCGGGTTAAATATTTTTTTGGCCAGCTTGAAACCCGACCCAAATCTCAAAATCTATTATCCGACACAAACAACCCGAAAAATCGTGATTCTTATATATCCAAACAACCCCAACAAATAGTTTTTTGCCTATACGAAACCCGACCCGTATCTAAAATCAAATTATCAGACCCAAACAACCTTAATCAAACTTTTAGATGAGTTTTTTCGGGTTTCTGGATACAATTTGGATTTCGGATTTTTTTGAGTTTCGGATATATAAGCACCCCTACTGGCTAGTTATCTCCCTAACGAGAAGGATATAACATATGGCCGGACCAAGGGAAAAAAGGGCACTGATAGGCATGATAGGGTGCTATGTAGGCAATGACTTATTACACATAATTTGACAAGTGAACTAGAATACTAGTTTTTGAATAGTGTTTAGTCTTAATCAATTGCCTTTTGTTTTAAAGATTTACTGTTTAGTTTATCATGTTAGTTCATTTATCTTTAAGGCCGAGAATTTGACAGATTAAAATTAATTTTCTCTTAATACGAAAGTTGCCTTTAGTTTGTATTCATATGTTATATATCATCTTTTAAGTGTAAGATCCAAAATAATAAGATGCGGTTATTCAGTTATCGAAATAAGAAATGCTTAACAATTAATCATTTTCCTATATATATTGCCAAAAAACAATAATAACAATCTAAAATACCATCTGACAACTCTAACAAACTCTAAAGCTAAATTTTAAACCCTAATGCTAAATACTAATTAAAGCTAAACCTTAATCCTAAAAACTATGTTTGGCAAAATGGACGGGTTGGGTAAAGGGTTAGAATGGGTCGAGTCAGGATGGGTGCGGGTAACAACGAGTTTTAAGCAAAAATAGTTCGGGTTTAAATGGATTGTTCTTAAAAAACATCAATTTAGTTTAACTTAAGATGTGTTATAAGCATGGGCGGCCCGGAGAAGGGCAAACCCGAACTTCGTACGGGGCTCATTCTTCTGGGCGCACAAAATTTTTAATATATATATATATAATAAAATATATGAGTAAATAAACAAAAATAAATAAATTTGTAAAAACCACTCTAAAGCCCATATTTAAGCTCATTTTGTTAAAAAAATTTGCTCCAGCCTTTTTTCCTATTTACTTCACGTTCCCTCATTCCTGTCTCCCTCGTAAATGAATTTCAAGAAATCAAAAATTAGGGTTTGGACAATAGGGGCTGAGGAGTGAGCCAGTGAGCAAAGAACACCAAGGCCCCCAGCAATCGAGCATGCAGGTTTGGACCGAGCATGCGCACCACAGAGGATGACCCAGGTACCTAGCAGCCGCAGACTGCAACCGACCGCCAGAGATGCTAAGCAGACTTCCGAGCATTGAGATCAGTTCTTTGGTTCTTTAAATCTTCTTCACTTCAAGTCTCCAATAGATTATTACATTTTACATTCTCAATCAATCTCATTTCTCAAGTTTTATTTCTAAATTCTAATTCTCATTTCTCAAAATCTGACTACATCTGTTGAAATGATTAAATGAATTAAATTATTAGATGTTTAATTGTTTAATTTGCATCCCATTATCCTACTTCCTAAGTTCCTAATTTGTGTGTTTTAGACTTTTAGTTTGTTTAATTGTTTAACAGTTTAGATACCAATTAAAAATGATTAATTGTTTAATTTTTAAAATCATTAGCTTGTTTTTAGACTTTTAGTATGTGTGTTTTATTAGCATCCCCAATTCATAATTTTTAAATTCTTGAAATATATGTATTGAAAACAAAATGTATTGTTGCATTAGTGCGTAAAAAGAGGAATTAACGAGTTATAAATCCTAAACAACTTTCTGGTTGTCAAAAACAAAAAAAAAATAGAGGAGAAGAGATGAAAATATGAGAAATTCATAAGCCGGTGCTATGTATAGGGGCTTTTTTTCCCTGGCTCGTCCTGGGCACTCTATTTCTCAGGGCCGCCCCTCGTTATAAGTAAGCAAAAATAGTCCATTTTTATAATTTTTAGTGATTTTCTCATCAAATATGTTATTAATCATTATTAAATGTTTAAATCCATTGCATTTACATTGTTTTTTGGTTACCCATGTTGACCCGTATTGTTTTTTAAATGCTACCCATCTCAACACATTCAATATTATGATGTTACTCATTTCAACTCATTATATTACAATATATTGTTTACCCAAACTAACCTAGACTTCTTGATACCTTGTTTAAATTCAACATTTTTTTTGTTGGCCGGGACCACCCAATTTTCCCTAGTTCACACGATTTACCTCCCTTATGTTGGCCGTGAGACCGGTCAGTGACAACCACCCATTTTTCTTTTGTTCACCATTTTTTTTTAAATTTCACAACCAAATCTCATCATTTTTATAAAACTATCTGGAAAATACAAACTATTCTTTAATTCTGGAAACACTTGTAATCAAAATTCTTCATTTAATATTCAGTTTTAATACATAGCAGAATAAATAAATACACAAACACACACACATATGTAAATATGAATGAATAGAAAAAATAAATATATTTCTTCAACGACAAATATAGTGCCACGATCAATTCTCCTTGTTATTGAGCATATATAAAAATAAAGAATTAGAAAAACCAACAAACCATTCCCTTGAGATTTCTTATTCAAGCACTCAACCCATGCTTTATTTTTATTAATCCATAGAAGACATACTTTTCAACAACAAAATAGGATGATTTCGGGGATCTAAAATTTTCAAATTTATAACCCAATACAATTTCAACCTTTTCTTTGTTAACCCATGAAAACTCATCAACCAAAACTCCCACTTCCACCATCAACCCTCATATGGTTGAACACCAGCCTCATCGATAACCAACCCGTTCCATCATGATCGGCCGCTCCGTTAAGCATTGGATTTCATCCATCACAACCATTTGCATCCTTCGGTTCTCCATGCTTATGACAAGTTTCATCTCTACGCCGTTAGCGTCGCATACAAAGGCTTCTTCTTTCAAAATTGCTTGCTTAAAGTAAGTTTCATTCCCAAGTTACATGTTCATTTATCCTTGATATACAAGATAATATGGTATCATATGAAAATTTAAATAAATTCATACACAAACACACTTTTGATTTTGGGACAAAAATTGTCTTAACTTCATTGGACCATAATTTCGTCCTAACAACTTGAAACTTTAACACCCAAAATCAATACACAATTACGCGTGTCAAAATACGGTCTTAGTTAACTATTAATTTAACTTATACAAAGCATCACAATTTGAGAACCTGAAAACATTTACAAAAGTAAAACACATTTGTTAAGCTTCTACTTTCATCACAAAATCTTCATAATATAGTTTACATGAAAACACAATCACCAAAACTTGCATAATGTTTGATATTTACAAAAAACATGGTCGGACACGGGCTTAAACGCCCACATATTTTTGACCAGCAAACACCACATAAATGTTCACAATTAGTTCATATGAACTAAGGAAGTCACCCTTTGAATCCTCAAACATTTACGCTCAATCGTACTAAAGTTAGAAAATTTTTGTAGTTGGGCTTGCGATTAGGCGTATAACAAGTCGTATACAGAACTTCTCCTTTGATATGATACCCTGGCTAGGCTTATGTTGTAACCTCTAGAATTTTTCATCATGAATTCAAGTTGTAATTGTGCTCAAGTGGAATAAAATAAAGACAGATGATATTCCTTGAATTCAATACAATGCAAACATTACTAATATCTCGTTAAAAAAATAAATTATTATAATAAAGCATTTTAAATAAGATTTTTTATGAGAATTTACTTCGTAGACTATATACATATTCATGATAATGTGTAATTATGATTAGTCTCTCTTGGAGCAATTTGTTTCTGAATGAACCAGTTTTCCAATAGGTGGGCGACAAGGTACATTGTCTAAAAAAGTGATAGCAGGAAGAGGTATAGAGACATTCATAGTTCACAATTGTTAAAAAAACACATGACATCGTTCAACCCGGCTTTTGTTTTTAAACCCATACGACATGTTTGTTGGGCTCCAACTCAAACCAAGTTACATAGACACAAGTACATTATACTGTTCATAGACCAATAGACATACAAACAACAAATGACCACTTGAATAAAAGACTAGCGATTTACATTTTATTGATAGAGAACATATATTTTGTTATACCATCAAGGTTTGAATGCCGAGAATGCTACAACAGAGTTGTGTCCGCCGAAACCAAATGAATTTGAAATCGCTGCATATGGAAAAAAATTTAAGTTGAACAAGTGAGCTTAGAAATTATGAAAATTGGAAGATTAGGATGAAAATGGGGACAAAGTAACTTACCAACATTGATTTCATGTTGTTGCTTATGATTTGCAACAGTGTCGAATTCGACTTCAGGATCAAGGTTCTACAGTTTCAAAGAAAACAAGAAAATTAAACAGAAGGATAAGGGAGACTAACAGGAATGCAAATCTTACTTACAAACTGATTAATGGTTGGGTGCAACCATCCTGTTTGAATCGCTTTAATTGTAGCAATGGCTTCCATACCTCCAGCAGCCGCAAGCGAATGTCCAATCATAGACTGAAAACCAACATGTTAAATGTTGTCAATATGGAGTTCACATTGTGGATAAAACGTGCAGGGTGTTCTTCACCTTTGTAGCGTTCATTTTGAATCCTTCGCGGTTCTTGAATACATTCTTCAGTGCTGTTAATTCAGCAATATCGCCGGCTTTCGTAGAAGTAGCATGTGCATTAATGTAATTCACCTGCCCACATGAGATCCATAAATTATATTTCTTGCCAGATTAATAAGATTATATGTGAAATCCAATGTTAACCACCTCCTCTGCTGATACACCAGCATTTAATAAGCTGCTTTGAATGCAAGATGTAATACCAAAACCATCTGGTCTTGGAGCAGCTATACTATATGCATCACAATTTATTGCTCCTCCCAAGTATTCGGCAATTATTGGTGCATCCCTTTTCATTGCATGTTCTAAACTCTCCATCACCTGCAAACAAACCAAGATAAATAATAACATAAAAAATAAACAAACATATCTAACATAGATTTATTAAATAAGTAAGGTATGGAATGTTGGTAATCAAACATGAAATTAGATGAACAAACACAATAAAATTGATGATACACACATACATAGATCGATGTTTACACATAAATATATTTTGAGGGTTTATATAGGTATATATTTGGCGGTTAAAAAACCACCAGTATAACTAATTTTGATGGTTATTTAGCTGACATACTTTACTTTACAAATGTGCTAGAGGTGTGCATGAAACAGAAGAAAAACGGCCCAAAACCCAAAAACCGAAACTCCAAACCGAAATAACTGAAACCAAATATAAACCTGCGTGTATGATATATGTTTTCTAAAAACCGAAAGTTTGGGTTTGGTTTTACCTAAAATAAAAACCAAAAAAAATCAAATACATGCCCTTTCAAAAATTTTAATAATTTATATAATGTCTATTTTTATTTTATTGTTTTTGATACCAAAAACATATAAAAATCATATATTTTATTATTATTTAATGCTAAGGATACCAAAAACACACATGATTTTTACGTAATTGAAAGATTTTTTATACAATTTTAAATGTTAAGTATTATTGTACTTAAAATATATTTGTAGTACAAATACAATATTTTGGTTCGTTTTTCTATAAGCATAATTTTATGCCTAAGTAGAAATTTTGGTAATTTAACTCATAGTTAAAAACTTGACAATTATTTTTCACCATGCAAAATAGATAATTTGTTTTGTTTGTTGTTATCACAATTATGGTCGGTCAATACATATACATACATGTATGCATACATAAATACACACATATGTTGTACAAATTTAATTGCATACGAAGTGTATTAAGGTTTTGTAAAATTATCATGCAAAATTGCATGATAATTTCATTTGTGCGTTGAATTACACAAGTTTTAATTGTTTTACATGATAATTTTTCAAAAACCTCGTATACTTCGAATGTAAAAACCACTTTGAATACCAAACTTTACTATACGTGTGTATGTGTGTGTGTGGGCCTTAAGCCCTTTATTTTAGTACTTGTAGAGGTCACCCTAAATGATAAAGAAAGACACTGTTTTTTTCTATTCAACTTAAAAAAAGGCAAACTTTCAACATGATTGGAAAAGTTACCAAAACGCCAGCCCCTTCCCCCATGACGAAACCATCTCTATTTTGGTCCCATGGTCGGGAAGCAGTATGTGGTTCATCATTTCTTTTAGACAATGCATTACAAGCACAAAAACCAGCCAAAATAATCGGATTAAAACCAGTATCTACGCCTCCAGCTATCATCAAATCAGCCACCCCTTCTCGGATATGATTTGCAGCTGCATAGAAGCAATAATTTGAAGTCGCGCAAGCAGCTGCGATGGCATACGTTGGTCCCATAAACCCAACATCTATAGCTAGAGATGCAGGCCCCATACTTGGTATACTATATGGTGTTAAAAAAGGTGAGACTTTTTTATAACCGTTTTCCATTAGAGTCACCAAGCCATCAGAAAATACCGTTGTTCCTCCCATTCCTGTTCCAACAAGCACTCCAGCACGTTCTTTATCGATCTGCACACAATCTTTATAAAAAATTTTGTACAAATTTCTTGACACATGAAAGATTGAATGATTTATTGAAAGCAGTTAGTAAACTTAATCTAAGGTTAAGTGTAACATAAATTGCATAATTAAACTAGTATAAGTTTGATAATATTGTTAGGTAGTTAGGCTATATGTATTCATCACACCCCATTCATGCATGTCCAGGTCACCTCCCACTAGTCAAGTTGGTTATCGATATCATTAGATAATTATCATGGTTGCATATATATAGCCTTGTAATATTCATTTGCATAAAATTAGTTATGTTTATAGCATAGTGACCCCCTGACTATTCATGTGTGAGGTGGTTGAAATCCTGTTATTGAAGGATTTGACCAACATGAGTGACATACCTTGGAGAGTTGAACACCACCAAGACCAGAATCTTCAAGTGCTTTTTTCCCAGCAACAATGCAATACCGTTGACAATCATCTAATCTTCGGTCATTTTTAGCCATAATGTATCCATCTGAATCGAACCCACAAATCTGAGCACCGAATCGTGTTGGAAACTCTGAAGCATCAAAGCGATCTATCAACTTGACTCCACTCTCGCCTGCTAAGAGCCTTTCGTAGTAAGTATCAACATTGTTTCCAAACACAGAGACAAGTCCCATGCCTGTAATAACAACCCGCTTTCTTGCATCTTTCTCTCGTTTCGGGGCGGTTGTAGATATTTGGAAACGCGGTACCTGGCGGCGTCTGGTGATGAGTTGTGGTGGTGTTCTTACGGTTACGGACGACGTAATTTTGCGAAGCGGGTTAAGTGTATTCGCCAAGAGAGGTGTGTGCTCGAGAGGATGAGCTTGAGTTACCATGTTTGTCAAGAGTTGTATGAACATGCTCACTTGTGTCTATAAATATTTAAATTATGAATCTTCGTCCTTCATATATGACATTAGTGTCAAATCAGAAACTTCTTCCAAATTTTCATTAACTGATTTGTTGGTGGAATAGCCTATTTTATAGCCAAGTTTTTCTTTGTTACTTTGTTGTTATAATTAACATTTTTAAGTACTTAATATTTTATATTTAACAGAAGAGACACCTAAAAATAAGGTTAAGAAGTCATTAGATAGTAAAATATGTCATTTGAAGAACTGATTAATCGGACGAGAATAAAGATAGAGTCCCGTTCTACATGTCAATACCGTTATCGAGTAAAATATATACTTCGACTTTCTTCGTCGGCCTTGTCATTAAACCGCTATCTATGCATAATGACATATATTGTATATATAATAAAACACTCAGATTTATTGTCAAATGTCACTTCTATGTCTACCATTACTAACTTTTGTTAAATGTCACTTTTACCATTTTTTATCTAATTTTCTCTTTTATTAAATAATTACATAACCGATGCATTAACTTCTGCATTTGGAGTAGTTATTTTTTAATATAAAGGTAATAACATAATGTTTAATATTCAATATATATAATACATGGTGTATCATTTAAGTAGTTATTGGAATTTTTAGTTTTGTTTTTGTTACAGAAATTACTTATTGATGTGTAATTTAAAACATATTTTATTTAAAAATTTATTTTATAAATTTTATATTTATATTTATATTTATACCTATTTAATATTTTTTATTTAACTCCTGTATTACATGATATAGAAACCTAGTTATAAATATACAAGACTAACTTATGCTTTTATTAAAGTTAGGCACCCGTCCTTTAATTCAAAATCTAGCATCTATAGGCATGGTCTAAAAGCATTGGGTTAGCCTTCATAGGCATATTCAAGGCTTGTATATTTAATAAAGATTAGTTTAATTCTCTTTCAATCTAATCCTCACTGGAAAGTAAGATCAGATATCCAAATCTCCCTTGATTCCTCAAAAAACAGTTGATGTTATGAAATTCCAACCGCATTACTTGTTACTATTTAAGAATTATACTAATCATAAGAATTGCACTTTAGGTATTTTATGGATTATAATCTTTGTCCAGTTGATACTTGTTAACAGTTTGTCACATGTTTCATTCAAGTTACCATATTGTTCTATTATGATTAATAGCGAATGCACGCACAACTTTATTTTAGATAAATTGGTTCACGAAATGAAACTCATCACTCACTTTATTCCTTCCTTTGGCGTACAAATAGGGAATCGTGATATTCCTTGATGCAATCAAATTTGCAAAAACATTTTGTTGCAGCTTCTTGCTTTAAAGGTATCCCAAGATTTCTATCCATTTGTGTCAAGAGGGACTATGTGGTTCTAGGTATACAATGGTTAGCAACGCTTAACACGGTTCAAGCAAATTGGAAGGAAAATTTTTTAAGTTTACCATCAATGGTAAGGAATACAAGATTAAAGAACTTCCGCCCGATCTTCAGCATCAATTTCACTAGGGTTATAGTTCTGGTTCTTGTTAATTTTTTGGTTGTCTTGAATTGTTATCTTGTTTGTACTCAAACTTTTGGAGAGTAGCCCCTCTCGAATCAGGTCAACTATCTCACTGTTCTTGTTCTTAGTTAATTGAATTTCTAGTTTCTATCAATCTAGTTAGGCTTAGTGTTACGTTGACCTTTTTTTTTTTTTGGGTTATTGGATTAAAATACTCCCAGCTTTAGGCTCTTGGCCGGTGATACTCCCTACTCAGGAAATGTTTCAAATCACTCCCTACTTTAAACTTAGTTTTTGCTGGCACTCCCGTTCTAACAGAATTGTAACTCCGTTAACTTAAATCACAAAATCGAACCTAACAATCACAATACC
Organism: Mikania micrantha; assembly: GCA_009363875.1. Classification (NCBI taxonomy): domain Eukaryota; kingdom Viridiplantae; phylum Streptophyta; class Magnoliopsida; order Asterales; family Asteraceae; genus Mikania; species Mikania micrantha. Next base: position 75,864,934 of record CM018695.1, on the reverse strand, counting down.
TTCTCTCAATCAAAAATTGAACTCACATAAACTTAGTTGACATTCATTCAGTCCTAATCGTGGCCTCAATTTCATCAAACATCATTTTTCCTATCGATTTTGAATCCAAGAAACAGTCACGGCTACCGTATATACGAACTCAAGCAATTCGAATCCGATCCAGATAATCTTGAAGCCATTAGCCTCGTTTTTAGGTCTAGAATGAAAGCCCTATGGTTAATTTGATCAAGCATCATCCTTCCTATTGATTTTGAATCCAAGAAATAGTCGCGACTGCATTTATAAACGAACTCAAGAAATTCGAATCCGATCCAGGTAATTCTTGAAACCATTAGCCACCTTTTTAGGTCTAGAACGAAAGCCCTATGGTTAATTTGATCATCAGATGATCATTTGATCGATTTGGATCGGGATTCAAAACTAGGGTTTATGTAGAATTGGGGATAATCATCAAAAGTGTTAACAGAGTTACACTTCCGTTAGGATGGGATTACCGGCAAAAACTAAGTTCAAAGTAGGGAGTGCTATGAAACATTTCTTGAGTAGGGACTTGTGGGCCATAAGTTTTATGTGTCCTTATACTTTGTAGGCCACGGGCTTTACCTAAAACTTTGTAGCCCATGGAATTTGAGAGCCTTGTGGCTTGTGCCTTAGGCCTTGGGACTTGTGGGACTTACACTTTAGGTCGTTGGTTTTATGGGGTTTGGGCTATGTGGGACTTGGGCTTTGCTGGACTTGGGTAAAAGATGATTATTATATTTGAAAATATAAAAACTAACCTTTGAAGTTTGATGAAGCATTTGACAAAAAAAATCTGAAAACTTCATGTATCTTCCCACAAAAAATCCATTTGATGATGGAGATGGGTCAACGAGAAGGATCTAATGTTTTCAAGAGATTCCAATACCTTTAAGAGATTCATGCCATGAATAACGATGTCCGCTCAACATCATCCTACACCTAGAAACAAGTCAATACTTAAACAACAACAATAAGCATACCCAGTAAATATCCCACTTAGAGTAAGGTCTGGGGGTGAAGAATAGAGACAAACCTTACCCGTATCCCAGTTGGGATACAGAGGCTGCTCCGAAGGAGTACCCGGCTCAAAGTTATCGTTTGAGATTAATCACCTCAACGCTTTTAATGATTATTTTCACAAAATAAGGAAAATAACGTTAAAATTATTGCAATTTTACTTTTACCCCTTAAGGGCTAACACATATATACATTTTATGCGTGCACCACAAATGGGGCGCTAATACTTAAACAATACAAATGAATATATGATGATGTCGGGTCATTATTATCCTACATTTCGCAACAAGTTAATACAATAAATAAGGGCAAACAAATATATACGTGAGTTTAGATAAAAGGGTCAAAGTTATTGGATTCATTATAAATTTGAATATTTAGGAACTTTATTAGTGACGGACACCTTGGCAAGGGCCCAAGGCACACCCTTGGGAGCATGCTTCAAGGGTCCAAAATGCAAAGCCCCACATTTTGTCCCACGTCCCACCCTAAATGAATGTTTAGAATCAGCTTGTAAAAATCAATATATATTGTTCTTCGCTCAAATTTTAGGGTTCCACAAAATTCTACACATGCTTACACTAGATTTTTACAGAAATATCTTTAAGTCTTGTCTGATTGTAAAACTTGGATGTACAACTAAATAGAAAACAAATACAACAAGGATACCTAGTTAAAATCCTACTTTGAGTGGGGTTTGTAGAGAAGAGATGAAGATACATCTTACCCCTACCTAAAAATATGATAAAGAGGCTGTTTCATAGAAGTCCTTCGGCACAAAGATCTGTCCCTTTTTTTATAGTTGTTTATATATATATACACTCTTTTTTACGTATATATACATATATCTTCCTACAAAAACACACCACAAGAAGACCGATCAATAATTAGTCAGAACATATAAACACCAATAAAAATACAAGCGTATAACACAATCGGTTGATCAAAACAAATAACCACAAAACCATTTAGGGCATGATATAAAGTCAAGGAAGTATCATTCAACAATCAAAACCAACATTGTTCAAGTAAACCTACATCCCCATACTGCAACCAAGCATATAATCATACATCATACATACCAAGCCAGCAAACATACGACATATCAGACACACGTACTGCATACAAAAGGGAGCCCCTATAGCTAGAGCTAAGCCCCTAGATACATATCCCCCATCTTTGTTCTACGCTACCACGTTCTGACAAGTCCTGGCAAATCTGCTCATCCCATATTCCCATGTCAACCTCAGTCGACCTCTTCCCCTTTTGCCTTCCACCGTGAAAAAATCTACACTTCGAACACGTGCTGACTTGTTTCTTCTCCCCACATTCCCGAAACCATCTCAATCTTACTCCCCTTACTTTGTCCAAGATGTTCGTTGCCCCTAACTTTTCCCTGAAGTCTTTGTTCTTAATTCGATCAGCCTTGTGCGCCCGTACATCCATCTCAACATCCTCATATGTGTTGTTTCCAAAATTTCTTGCTTGGGTCTTCTTAATTGACAAACAATTAATATCATACATCATGGCTAGTCAAATCGTCACTCTATAAAATTTACCCATAAGTTTTTTTGGAAATCTCTTGTTACATAGAATGTTTGTTGTTGCTCTCCACTTATTCCAACAAGCCTGGAATCAGTGAGCTACGTCGTTCTCAATGTCTCAGTTGCTTTGTAGAAACGGTTCTAAGTATTTGAACTTTGTCGTTTGTGAAAAACAAATACATTATCAGAAAATAGTGGATTAGTTTCTAATTAATCATAAAACAAAAAAAATAGGTCAATGTAACACTAAGCCTAACTAGATTGATAGAAACCAGAAATTCAATTAACTAAGAACAAGAACAGTGACATAGTTGACCTGATTCGAGAGGGGCTACTCTCCAAAAGTTTGAGTACAAACAAGATAACAAATCAAGACAACCAAAAAATAAACAAGAACCAGAAATATAACCCTAGTGAAATTGGTGAGTCCTTTTATCTTGTATTCCTTACCATTGATGGTAAACTTAAAAAAATTTCCTTCCAATTTCCTACCAAAAATTTTATCTTGTATACCAAGAACCACATCGGTCCCTCCTGACACAAACGGATAGAAATCTTGGGATACCTTTAAAGCAAAAAGCTGCAACAAAATGTTTTTGCAAACTTGATTGCATCAGGGAATATCACGATTCCCTATTTGTATGCCAAAGGAAGGAATAAAGTGAGTGATGAGTTTCATTTCGTGAACCAATTTATCTAAAATAAAATTGTGTGTACATCCGCTATTAATCATAACTAACACTTCAGCTGTACCTAAAATGCCTTGAAGTTTCATGGTAGTGAGAGAAGATAGACCAAACTGGAAGCTAGTTTTAGCTAATTCTTAGGAACAATCCTGCTCGTTTCCTGTTACCTCTCCCCCTTCATATGTTCTTTCAATGAGCTTGAAGTTCCTAGTTTTACAATGGAGCCCTGGCCCGTACTTATCACCGCACCGAAAACATTCCTCTCGGAGATAACGACCATGTTTTTCAGCATCTGAAAGACGGTTTTCCGCTGGATCTGGGCTGCAGTAACTGGAAGTATAGGTTTAGAAGCTGTTGGAGTCTATTCTGTTGAGATAGAAGAAGTAGAACTAAAATTCTTACCAAAAGTCGTATAACTAACTTTGGATTCAAATTCTAAAGCTAGCCTCATTTCTTTGTGTAATGTGAAGTCAAGCTAGAGCAGATCTTGTTTTAATTTGTCTTCCCTCCTTCCTTTTCTCCAACTCTTGAGTCTATACAAATCAAGAAAAACAAAGTATAATGATAGTATTTGACAAAAAAAAAAAAAAAAAAAAAAAAAAAAAAAAAAAAAAACCAAAATAGGGTAGCATAAACAAAAATTAATATACCTTCCACTTTAACTCTATCCTCTAGCATGCTTCTTATGCAAGAAGACATGATAAATTAAATATAATGTAACATAAACTATGATTATGCGCTTCAAAATTGGATCAGAGATCAAACTCACATAGCCATCTACCTCGTTTAAAACAGCATCCTCTATAAGCATGAGATACGAGAATGAATCACAAAAAACAAACACATGTACATCAAATAGACGTATATTATTTCAAAATAAGGGTTGGAATAACCCTCTCGATCAAGCATGGAAGGATATCCTATTGTGACAAAGTGTTTGCAAGCATACCTGTTGTGAAGGATATCCTGTCAAACACGGAATTAGACAACATGAACCAATGTCAAACTTTAATCAAATCAGATTAATACCTCATTTTACCATTGAAAGTTACCATAAACACAAGTAAAAGCAATTTATGAAGATAACAACAAAATCAACGCAACTTGAAACCTACAACAATTACATGCCAAATATTGTATTGTAATAGCGATAACAGCCAGTCTCGGTAATTGAATGGCATCAGGGAACACTACTAACTTTGTAAGTTGTCTAAACAACCAATCGAACAGCTCTTTGTGTCCCATCCGTACCAAGTTTAGCAACTTTCAAAGCATTTATATACCATGACTAAAGAGAACCAACAGTCAACACTTACAAAAGGAGGATGGTGAATTAATTAGAGATTTAATTATTTTCCTTTGCTAATTAGACTTTGGTTTGTATATAAAATTTAATGAGTATCCACTTATTCTCTGACAATGAAATAAAAAATAAGCTATACCACAGCAAAACATCGAAATGAGATACAAAAAATAATCAGTGACCATCTTATCAAGGTGAGTATGTGTTTTTGTTATCACCAATGCATTTCATATGTGACAAACTTCCTTGTTAAATAAGAAATACTATTGAATCATTAAATACCAAGCTTATATACTAATTGATGGAGAAGGGCATACCTGCTGGACCTTGCTAGAGGTCTCTATTATGGATCCCATAGATGATACAAGACCACTTATACAAGTAACAGTAGCCAATATTGGCCGATTGCAATTCTATCACAGCAACAATACGTCTTAGACATACTTTCTAGAGCCAAAATGGCCGATTGCAATTTGGTGCATACGCCAGTTGATACCGCCGGTAAACTTGGTGCTCTAGACGGGGATTTACTAGCTAATCCAACTCCTTACCGCAATGTAGCTGGAGCCCTTCAATACCTCACGTTTACTTGCCCGGATATTCCATATGTCGTACAGCAAGTGTGCATGCATATGCTTGCTCCTTGCACGTCTCACTTTAATGCTCTTAAGCGAATCTTAAGGTAGTACAATGGCAATGTGTCTTTACCTCTGTCACAGTCCCATCTCGTCTCTTATTGCATATACCGATGCTAATTGGGCAGGCTGCCAGGACACTCGTCGCTCTACGTCATGTTACCGTGTCTTTCATAGACAACAATCTCATCTCGTGGTCGTCTAAAAGGCAGACCACCATCTCTCGGTCTAGCGCAGAAGCCGAATATATGGGGGCAGCAAATTTGGTTGATGAGTTGTGTGGGATTCGCAATCTTTTACTCAAGCTAGGCCATCCTACCAATTGGGCTTCTCTCGTGTATTGTGACAATGTCAACGCTATTTACATGTCCGGTGACCCTATACAGCACCAACGTACCAAACATATTGAAATTGACATCCATTTATTTCGAGACAAAGTTCAGGCTTGTCAGATTCGTGTTTTGCATGTTCCATCGCGATATCAGCTCGCATCTTCACGAAAGGATTACTTCAAGTGTTATTCAACGACTTCAGATCCAGTCTAAGCATTCGCCAACCTCTTTTGTTTATAAGTTTATATGCTTATGTCTTTATTGTATGGTATAGGGACGTCATATGTAAAATTATAACCTATATATGGTGAATACGTAAATGAGAAAGGCAAGGGATTCAATCGCATGTATTCTAAGGGATCCAATCATATCTATTCTATCAATATAATACAACTTCCACTTAACTCTATCATCTAGCATGCTTTATTAAGTGTATAGCTTGGGCCGGCTAGGATTAATGTTACTGTATTGCTTATGTCAGCCGGCCCTAGTCTCAAGTCTATATATAGCATGTATTATGTACACAATATTCAATCAATCAATGACACAATTCTTTACCAAGTTTACCAAGTTTAAATTGTTGAAAAATAACAAACACATCTGATTTAAGTTTGAGGGGAAAGTACCACATGAATTTTGAGTAGTGATCCACACACAACAAAAAATAATAATGACCATCAAAGGATGGGACATGTGCAGGTCCCATGCTTCACGCCTACACTGATGCATCCCTCACAGCCTTCTCGGATGCTGACTGGGCTGGTTGCCCGGATGACCGGAAATCTACGGGGGGATTTGCCATTTATCTTGGGAAGAACCTGATTTCGTGGGCTGCTCGCAAACAGAAAACAGTTTCCCGGTCATCCACAGAATCTGAATACAAGGCTTTGGCAGATACTGTAGCAGAACTCACATGGCTTGAAACACTCTTGCGCGAACTGTGCTTTCCGGTCAAACAAGCTCCTACGCTATGGTGTGATAATCTAGGAGCCACCTATCTCTCTGCCAATCCGGTAATTCATGCTAGGACAAAGCATGTTGAGGTTGATTTTCATTTTGTAAGAGAAAGGGTTGCTCAAAAGAAATTAACAGTCCAATTCATTTCTACTCAAGACCAGATTGCGGATGTCTTCACCAAGCCTTTGTCCTCACAGCGGTTTTTGTTTCTAAGGTCCAAGCTACAGGTCGAACCCCGCCCTTAGCTTGCGGGGGAATATTAAGTGTATAGCTTGGGCCGGCTAGGATTAATGTTACTGTATTGCTTATGTCAGCCGGCCCTAGTCTCAAGTCTATATATAGCATGTATTATGTACACAATATTCAATCAATCAATGACACAATTCTTTACCAAGTTTAACTTGCTTCATATGCAACAAGACCAGATAAATTAAATATAATGTAACGTCAGCTGTAATTATGTGCTTTAAAATTGAATCAGTTGTGTTTGGGATAGCATACTCTATAAATATAAGATATTAAAATGAATCACAAAAAAGCAAACAAAAGTAAATCAAACAGATGTGTTTGCAAAACTTATACCGGTGACAGAGCATATTATTCACTACCAAGAGCCTCAGCTACTCCTAAAAGTTCTATTCATGTGTTGCTTAGATCTTCCAAGAAATGGAAAACACATACATTACTAAAATATAGTAGATTAGCTTCTAATTAATCATAAAACTATAAAACTACACAAAAATTAAGGACAGTGTAACACTAAACACAACTCTTGTTAGCGGCCTCTGTCACAATGACAATACAATAATGATGTCTGCTAAGCATCATCCTGCATTTAGAAACAAGCCGGCACATCAAACATAGACAAATGAATATACTATGATGTCTGCTCAGCACATTATCCTGCATTAGTAAACATGTCAATACAATAAATGACGACAAATGAATCAGACTGTCAAGTGTTCTCTAGTTACCTCTTATTTTAAAATGTCTTCAGCAAAGGGACAATCTTGCAAATTAAGATACTCCACTTAAATTGTCAAAAATAACGTTAGAAAATTGCAAGACAACATATGGAAAATACCTGCACGAGTCTAGTTGAGAACATATCTGCAAGATCTTAAAGAGGCACCCATGTCATGACAAAAAAAAAAAGAAATTAAATAGATCTCAATCAAGTGGAGAGTGAAAAAAGAAATTCTTTTAGTGGAGTCACAATTACCTTAGCTGCTTAGGAGAGTACCATACTTTAGTAACATCACCACTTTTTATTTAAATTAGAGAAAAATAGGGAAGCATAAACAAAATATAATATACCTTCAACTTAACTCTATCATACAGCGTGTTTCTTATGCAAGAAAACATAATAAATTAAATATAATGTAACGTCAACTATGATTATGTGCTTCAAAAAATGGATACAACACCAACAACACGTACCTAGTTTAATCCACTTTGTAGGGTCTGGGGGGAGAGATGAACACATACCTTGTCCCTGCCACAATGTGGTAGAGAGGCTGCTTCGTTAGAGTCCCTCGGCTCATAAGTTTTCAAAAATAATTAAATTTTTTTCCTCCTTTTTTGTAAATATTATATATATATATATATATATATATTATTTACTTTTTTTTTGTTTTTTTATTTATATTTATTTTTGTGCTTCAAAAATGGATAAGAGATCAAAATAAAAAAGCAAAGCAAAGTACATCAAACAGATGTGTAACCATGGATCCTACTGTGACAGTGTTTGCAAGCATACCTGTTGTGAAGGATAATCTGCCAAATCTAGAATTGGACAACATGAAACAATGCCAAACTATAAAAAAAAATCAGATTATTACCTCATTTTACCGTTTGCAGAATACCATAAACACAACAGGTAAAAGCAAGTTGTGAAGATAACACAAAAATCAACGCAACCTGAAATCTACAACCCATACATGTTAAATATTGTTACAACAATAACGAGTCTCAAAAATTTTATAGCATCAGGGTACTTACTATCCTTGTAAGTAGTCTGAACCACCAACCAAAAAGGTCCTTCTGCCCCAACCACATCAAAGTTAGCATCATTGAAAGCAGCAACAATTTACGGTGCCTAACACAGAACCAGCAGTCAAGACTTACAAAAGGAAGATAGGTGTAATAAGAGATTTAATTTGATTTCCATTTATTTCCGTTTCCTAAATTAGACTATGGATCGTATAGAAATTAAATGATGTATCCACTTATTATCTCTGACAATGAAATAAAAAAATAAACTATATTACAGAAAAACATAAAAATGAGACATAGAAAATTAACCATCTTATCAAGGTGAGTAGCAACCACCTAAGGATTCAAGGTCGCGACATCTGACCTTGTTATCACCAATGGATTCCACATCCCCATTATTAATTCTGATGTGTTTACAAACTTTACAATGTTAAAACCATTGACACATAAAATACCAAGCTTATATATAAATTGATGGAGTTGGGTGTACCTACTAACCTTGCTAGAGTTCTCTATTGTGGGTCCCAAAGCCAATGGAAGACCACTCACATGGTAGCAATAGCCAAGGTTAGATATATGTTTCTGTCATATCAAGTTACCAGCCTCTAAAATTGCTAACAGTCCCAACAGAATCCTGCTAAAAAACAGGGTCTTTATGTGTGTGTGTGAGTGTTGTCGGGTTGGGTTAAGAACAAAATATATATATATATGATTTCTTCATGTATAGTAGCAGCAGATAAGCGCATACAATTGCATAAATTCCCCAAGAATAAAGCAGAAAGAGAGCACACATAAGATTGCATGCATCTACATATCTAGTACTAAAAGCACAGCTACATATGACTAAAGACACACTTAGGGTTACAAGCAAACGAAGAAAGAGGCTATCACCTACACCTACCTAAATCAAGTACAATCTAAGCTAAGATGCAAAACCCAATTCCCTTTGATGCATATGTTTAATAGGATGAATAGGTTTATTAGCTTCTTCCACAGTTTAGTATGCTTTTGTAGATTCAAATTTTCAAAACAAAATGACCACAACCACAAACCATGTCAAGATGAAAATTCATATTAATTACTTAAGAAAAATATTAATAAGCACGTCATCTTCCAATCAACTAAACAAATTATTCAAGTGGTCAATGATATCTTCCACTAATACTCTCACGAGGCAAGCTATAAATACCACCACCAGATATTGCTTTCAGCAAATGCACCCTGCCAGAGTAAACATGTAAATTTTGATACTAAACATACCAAAAAATATTAGAAGCAAAATCACAACCTTCTACTGAACTATGAAGAGCAGTCCCACGAAATTGGGCAAAGCGCCATGGTGGCATTTCTAGTAGCATCAACACTAAAGTGTAAACCAGTATCCTTGCAGAAATCAATTACTTCCTACAATTTCAAATGTCCGACCGCATAGTCCTCAACTACAATTAAAGATAAGAGTAGCAAGAATAACAGAGTGACAAACCTTTTTTCTCAAGCAGCCAAATAGGCTTAGCAGCCCGTGTGACATTGACAACTTCAGCCTTTGTGTTATATAGCCAAGTTAGTATTTTATTTGCAAACTAATTGTAGCTATTGTAATAAATAAAAGCCTTCTTTGAGTGATTTATCCGGGTAACTTTAGGATGATATTGTTGTGAATATAATACACAAGATGCCAGGATCAAACAGAAGACCAAACAGAAGTTTCATAAGAGAGAACAAGAAGCACTGACCATCTGCTGCAGCATAAGGACTTCAAGCACTTAAAAATTCAATCAGTACACGGCTTTTTTAAAACAAATGCCAGGATCAAACCCGAAGAAGAAAATGACCTGGTCAACCTTCAAGAAAAATTACAACCAATTGAAGTAAAATTTGAGAGTAAACCAAAACGATATTTTAAAAGATAAACGTTAAAACAAACAAATAACCCTCCAGAAAATTAAAATCTAACCTAATTCAAGGATAGAATGACATTTAAGATCTGCGAAGAAGTCCGAAGGACAGCTCGGACAATGCTGCCAATCGCTACACACCATATCGTTTTGCAAAGCACAATAACGAATCAAAAGACAAGTAGTACTGTTAGCATCAACTCCATCCATCAATAATTAAAAACATTAATTTATATCTATGTGTTCCCGATATGAACAAATAAACTCATACTGATGACATACTCTTAAGAGCAAAATCTTCACCCCAAAGCCCAGCCGCAACCCGTCTTCTCAAAACAAATGTTCAGATCAAACCTCAAGAAAAATAACCACCAAATAAGGTAAGACTCAACAAGACCATAATGATAAATTAGAAGGAAAAAAACAAACAAAAAACAGAAGTGCTACCTGATTCATGGATGATGAAAAACGAAAGTGCTGCACCTTCCAAAATTTCTATTCCAGTGTTGCCCAGATCTTCCAAGAAATGGAAAACACATGCATAACTACAAAATAGTGGATAAGTTTCTATTGAATTGTAAAACCAAATAAAAAATAAGGTCAGATATTAGGGTAAAACGACTAACGGAGTGACAAACATTGCTTTCTGAGTAGGCTTAGCAGCCCTTGTGATGATGACAATACAATAATGACGTTTGATTGGCATCATCTTGCACTTCGAAACAAGTTGACACAACCTACAAAAGACACATGAATCTACTATGAGGTCCCCTCATCATTATCCTGCATTATAAAGCATGTCAATAAAATAAATGAAGAAAATGAATCAGACTATCAAGTGTTCTCTAGTTAAGAGCATGAGCAAGCCTCTTTGAAATATCTTCAAGTCTTCAACAAAAGGACAATGTTGCAAACTAAGGCACTCTCCTTAACCTGTCATAACGTCAGAAAATTACAAGACAAAGTATGGCAGCTTGGTCGCCCTTGCCAATTCATGGCACACAGCTTTCATACCTTCAATACAAGATTACATGGATAAACGGAACTAAGATGTAGTATCAGCATATAAGAACCAATTTATGGAAGACAAACAATGTCGCGATGAAGATTCTTATTACTTGAAAAAAATATAAATAGGCATGTCAACTTCCAATCAACTAAACAAATTACTCAAGGGTTCGGTAATATCTTCCACTAAGAATCTCACGAGACAAGCTACAAAGACCAACACCAAACACTATGTAATCAACTAAACCTTTTATCTCAAGCAGTCTTAGCAGCCCCTGTGACAAATTCAGCCTCTAATATTAATATATCCAAGTTAGGTTTTTATTTGCAAACTAATTGTAGGCTTGTAGCTATTGTAACAAATTTAAGCCTTCTTTGAGTGATATATCCAGGTAACATTAGGATGATATTGTTATGAAAAGTAATACACAAGATGACAAACTTAGGTATGATGTCGTTTGTACATGTACATTAGATTGTTTTTCAAAAATTCATATCCCATTTAGTCATTTGCATTATCAACTTCAAGACAAAAAAAACTTTTAAGCCATAGTTGGTCAATGCATTCCTAACAGAAATTACAAAGAGTTGAGTATAATGTCATCCTCTATGCAGGTATAAACACTATTTTCTACTCGTAAGACCAAACACAAGTTTCATAAAACAGAACAAGAAGCACTGACCATCCTTAAGGACTTCATGCACTTGTAAATTCATTCAGTAACCAGTTTTTTTAAAACAAATGCCAAGATCAAACCCCAAGAAGAAAATGACCTGGTCAAGCTTCAAGAAAAACAACCAACAATTGAAGTAAAGTTTGAGAGTATACCAAAACAATATTTGAAAAGATAAAGAAAACAAACAAATAACCCTGAAATAAAATGAAAACCTAACCTAATTCATGGATGCAATGATACTTAAGATCTCTGTGATGAATCAAAATACAAGTAATACGGCTAGTATATACTTAATCCGTCAATATGAAGAAAGTAATGACATACTCTTAATAGCAGAAGCCCCAGCGCAGCCCGTCTTCTCAAAACAAATGCTCAGATCAAATCTCACGAAAAACAACCATCAAATAAATTAAGATTCAACAGGACCAAAATGATAATTTAGAAGGAAAAAAAACTTGCAGAAAACAAAATTGATAACCTGATTCATGGATGACACGATCGCTCGGTTAATGTTGGAATCGTTACAAACCTTCTACTTCCGCAATCGTCGAGTCTGCCAGAGTCAAATTGGTGTGTGTGTGTGTGTGGTGGGGGGGGGGGGGGGGTGTGACGGAGAAGAGTAGAGACAGGAGAGGGAGATTTGGGGATGATGAATTGACGCGGGGGTATTTGTAATAAACGACGATTCGAGATTTGGGGAATTTGTAACGATTACTTTTTTCTTGTTAAGATTCTGAAATCCCCGCAATAAATATTGATAATTTAATATTTGTTTTTAAAAAAAAAATGTTATTTTATGTTACCTGAAAATATATATATTTGTACATATGTATGAATAGTAAATATAAATCGTGATGAATAAATAGTTACGTAATAGTAATAAAAATAGGGAAAATGTTATAGAAACATAATCAACTTTTGATTTTGTTTCAATTAAATTACTGTAAGTTTGTTTTGTTTCAATTAGGTAACTTAAGTTTGATTTATGTTTTAATACTAAATAAAAAACATGGATAACATGTAATCTTGATTCGTTTAAGCTTTATAAGTGAATTTTTAGATGATTTTAGGATCCGTTTGAAGGTTTTAGACGTATTTTAGTCTCATTTGGGCATTTTGTTTTTTTTTTCTAATCAACTAAATAATTTTACTTTTTTTAAAATAATTCACAAATTTTTTGATTTTTTAAAAATTTTTGCAATTTTAAAAATAGTTTGAGATTTTTTTTTTCAAAATCCATGTTATTTTCATGTTTTCATACAATAAAAATAAAAAATGAAAATAAAAAAAAATTATGGTTACAAGTTATATAAGTCACATATCTAAGATTGAAACATAAAAATAAACTTAAGTTATCATATTGGAACAAAACAAAGTTTGAGTAACTTGATTAGAACAAAATTAAAACTTTGTTATGTTTCTACAAAATTACCCCATAAAAATAATACTTAATTTTCAAGATAAATGAATAAGTGTATAAGGTAGCGGTGTTCACGGCTCGATTTCAAACCGCGAAACTGTTTAAACCGGTCATCTGTTTGGTTTTCCGGTCTGTCTATTTGCAAAACTTTTGGTCGGTTGGTTTCAAAAGGCTGAAATCATAGTGAACGGTTTGATTTATGGTTATAATAGTAAACAAGAGTTCTTTTAGAAGAAATAATCTGCTCATTATTCTTTTAAGAGAAACAATATGGACATTTGGAACGTTCCTACTGCAGCGGTAAGTTTTGGTCAAATTACTACTACTGTTGTTGCTGCTACTATTAGTATACGACTATTACTATTTCTACTATTACTATTACTATTACTATTACTATTATAAGAAACATGCTCTTGTAAAGTCACAGTTTACACAATTTGAGTTAATCACAAAATATGAGCACAAAATCATAGATATATATGGACAAATTGAACCTGAATATAATCGAGAGACTCAAACCCTAGGAAGAAGAGATGGAAGGTGATGCAAGAAAACGTCCGGGTGTTCGCCTTCGTTGATGTTAATATATAGAGAAAATGAAATTCCAAGAGCAGTTGCCCTATGTATGAGGTTTTATAGTTTTTGTGCTTCCTCCATCCATGTGACCAGTCACTACAGTCACCGGAACCATTTCTGTCATGAATCAGTTACAAAAGTGGTTCTAACTGCCTATTTTATACGGCTAATATCAAGTCATGGGGAATTTAGACGACCCAGAGCTAGACCAGTTGAAACGACCGGCGTCTATATATATAATTAATATTAGTTTTACACAAACAATGATGGTTCTTCCTGTGTAAATTAAATACCATATGAAACTATACAATGCTTCAATATGACGGATTAAGGAAAAACCATACATACAACATTGACCTACCCGAATTTTATTTTCTGGCCCATTTGATAAGTTTGTTGGACTCAGACTCAAACCAAGTTACATAGACACAAGTACATAATATTGTTCATAGACCCATAGACATATAAACAACACCAGACCACATGAATAGAAGATTAGCGATCTACACTTTATTGGTCATAGACTTATTGTTTGTTATACAATCAAGGCTTGAACGTCGAGAATGCTACGACGGAGTTGTGTCCGCCAAAACCAAATGAATTTGAAATCGCTGCATACGGAAAAAAAATTAAGTTGAATAAGTGAGCTTGAGAAATTATGAAAATTGGAAGATATGATCGAAATTGGAACAAAGTAACTAACCAACATTGATCTCATGTTGTTGCTTATGATTTGCAACAGTGTCGAATTCAACTTCAGGATCAAGGTTCTGCAGTTTGAATGAAAACAAGAAAATGAAACATGAGGATGAAGGAGACTAACAGGATTGCAAATCCTACTTACAAACTGATTAATGGTTGGGTGCAACCATCCTGTTTGAATCGCTTTAATTGTAGCAATGGCTTCCATACCTCCAGCAGCCCCAAACGCATGTCCGATCATAGACTGAAAACCAACATGTCAAATGTTGTTAATATGAAGTCCACATTGTGGAGAAAACATGCAGGGGGTTCTTCACCTTTGTGGCGTTCATTTTGATTCCTTCGCGGTTCTTGAATACATTCTTTAGAGCTCTTATTTCATCAATATCGCCAGCTTTCGTAGAAGTGGCGTGTGCATTGATGTAATTTACCTGTCAACATGAGATCCATAAATTATATTTCTTGTCATATTAATAAGATTATATGTGAAAACCAATGTTAACCACCTCTTCTGCTGATACACCAGCATTCAATAAGCTGCTTTGAATGCAAGATGTAACACCAAAACCATCTGGTCTTGGAGCAGTTATATTATATGCATCACAGTTTATTGCTCCTCCTAAGTATTCGGCAATTATCGGTGCATCCCTTTTCATTGCATGTTCTAAACTCTCCATTACCTGCAAACAAACCAAGATATATATCATCAAAATATAACAAACAAACATGACGTATCCAACAAAGTCTAATTAAATCAATAGGGTCTGGGGATGAGATGAAGCTACATCTCACATCCTATATCCATGAGATAAAACAGCTGCTCTCAAAGAGACCTCTGACTCATAAATATCAAAACATAAGACGTACGAAATGTATCTTCTACATTGGTGTCTTTTACTATTTTGAATTTTTCAAAGTATAAATTGTTGAATCTAGGTGTTTTGTATTATATGCAATAGCAAGACAAAATTCCTATGTAATACGCGATTGATGTCACTACCTTGACAAAACAACACGACCATCTATGTCTTAAGTAAAAAAGGACAATTTTTAGAGGTATTTGACTCATTGTTAAAGATTTTGGAGGTAGTAATTTGTTTTAACAATGTATATAGATAATAATTTTGTTTTGTTTATTGTTATTACAATCATGATTCGTCAATACATACATGCATGCGTACTTATGCTACAAAGTGTTATTTGTGTGCGAAGCATACGAAGGTTGTGAGAATTTATCATGCAAGATTGCATGATAGTTATCACACATACTTCATTTTTATCATAATCCCACCTCTGCAATATAATTTCATTTTTGCTTCTAATTATCACTCATGTATTAATCGTTTCGATATGAAAAGAAGTTTGAACATGATTGGGGAAGTTACCAAAACGCCAGCCCCTTCGCCCATGACTAAACCGTCTCTACTTTGGTCCCATGGTCGGGAAGCAGTCTGTGGTTCATCATTTCTTTTAGACAATGCATTAAAAGCAGTTAAACCTGCCAAATTAATCAGATTAAAAGAAGCATCTACGCCTCCAGCTATCATCAGATCAGCCACTCCTTCTCGGATATGATTTGCAGCTGCACAAAAGCAATAATTCGATGTCGCGCAAGCAGCAGCCATGGCATACGTTGGTCCCGTAAACCCAACATCTATAGCTAGAGACGCAGGCCCCATATTTGGCATACTATACGGTGTTAAAAACGGTGAGATTTTTTTATAGCCCATTTTCATTAGAGTCATAAAGCCATCAGAAAATATTGTTGTTCCTCCCATTCCTCCTGTTCCAACAAGCACTCCAGCACGTTCTTTATCGATCTGCACACAATCTTTATTAAAAAATTTGTACAAGACTACAAGTTTCTTGACACATGAAAGATTAAATGATTTATTGAAAGTGGTAAACTTAATCTAAGATTAAGTGTAACATAATGGTATAATTAAACTAGCATAAGTTTAATTAGTTAGTTTGTTAATATTGTTAGGTAGCTTTGTGGATTAAGTTAGTTAGATTTTTTTTAAAAAAATAAAGGGCCAATATTAAAAAATGCATTACAAGAGGTGTTGGGAATTCTTTTTTTCTTTCACAAATGGTGTTAACTTCATTGTTAGTGGCGATTTAGAAGAGAGGGAAAAAGAAAATATAGGAGTGCCAGATGGTACATGCATTAAAAAATTGATTTATCACCCTGTTGTCTACTAGCAGCGGCAATTTCAGCCTCCTCTCCACTGCTAGTGGCGATTTAGAAGAGAGGGAAAAAGAAAATATAGGAGTGTCAGGTGGTACATTACATATTTCTCTTTCCTCTAAATCACCACTAGCAATGGGTTAGCGCCATGTGTGGAAAAAAAATTCCCTAACACCCGTTGTGATGCCTACTTTAAAAAAAAAAATCAGTTAGTTAACATTATCGTTAGATAGTTATTATGGTTTCATATATGTAACCTTGTAATATTCATTTGCATGTAAGCATGTCCAATATGTGCCAAGGGGTTTACAACACAACAACACCCCTTGACTATTCATGTAGGAGGTTTTGTGTCAGGTTTCTCCTCATATGGACTTGGGTTTCAGCCTGACCTAGACGTTCAAACAATTGAGGCTGTTGAACACTTGAACTTCCGTCACAAAAGGGCTCGAACTTGGGTAATGGTGGCTGATCAAATGTCGTTAAGAAAAAAGTATGGTTGATATGTAAATATGTGTGTTTTTGTTACTTGTTACTTAAATTCCCTGTTAATACCAGCATGAGTGCCATACCTTGGCGAGTTGATCACCACCAAGAGCAGCATCTTCAAGTGCTTTTTTCCCTGCAACAATGCAATACCGTTGACAATCATCCAATCTTCGGTCATTTTTAGCCATAATGTATCCATCTGACTCGAACCCGTGAATCTGAGCACCAAATCGCGTTGGAAACTCAGAAGCATCGAAGCGATCTATCAACCCGACTCCGCTCTCTCCTGCTAAGAGCTTTTCATAGTAAGTATCAACATTATTTCCAAACACGGAGACGAGTCCCATGCCCGTAATAACAACCCGCTTTCTTGCATCTTTCTCTCGTTTCGGGGCGGTTGAAGATGTTTGGGAACATGACACGTGGCGACATGTGGTGATAGGTGGTGGTGGTGATCTTACGGTTATACATGACCTGCTTATGCGAAGTGGGTTAAGTGTAGACGCTAAAAGAGGTGTGTGCGGGAGATCATAAGCTTGGGTTCCCATGTTTGTCATGAGTTGTATAAACATGCTCACTTGTGTCTATAACTTCTCTAAATTTTTCATTAACTAATTTGTCCTGATGTTGCCTACTTTATACCTAACTTTTTTATTGTTATTGTTATTATTTATTTATTTAATTTTTAAATACTTCATAATATAATATTATTACCCATATATAAATGCATGCACCTTAGGCTATCCACAGCGGTCACCCACTGAAAATCCTTATCCATCAAAATTTCATGTCACGTCATCATTCCACTGAAATCTTGAACCCCACAGTGGTCACCCCATTGAAAACACTTCCCCACTATTCCACATCATCAACAATATTTAAATTTAATTGATTTATTTATTTTTTTTGTTGCAAACTTAAAATAAAAGAAAGAATATTATAAAAACTTTAAGATCTAATTAAACCATTCAAATAAAAGTACAAATAAAATAAAGGTTACATTGCAAACTTAAATAAAATAAACCATAGAAAAAAAAACTAACAATTCAAATAAAAATAAAATTTATTGATATTTATCAAAGATTTTCTTTTTCAATTTTTTCATGATTGAACGTTCTTCCTCGTCGAGTTCTTCGGGAGGCAAAGCCTCCATTGTTTTGAGGTCGGCTCGAAAAGTCTTCTCTTGGTGAATTTGAAGCTTTATTTCTTGCATTTTTTCCTTATCCTCGTGTTTTTGTTTTTGAAAACTCGTGAAAGCTTGGAGTTGATCAGTGAGGTCGATTGTTGTCGGGATAGAGGAGACGGTTTGACGACTCGAAGAGAAAGCCTGTTTTGTTGTACCTCGTCCTGTCGGTTTAACCGCTTCCTGGGGGATGTCGAACTCGTCTTCCTCCTCGTCAACCTCGAGGTTAACCGCGTAATTTGTATGGGCGGTCAAACCCCCGGTGAATACCCGTTCGACTCGGAGTTTTTGGTTCTTTTTGAAGAACCTTGGACCTCGTTACCTTCTTGACAAAGAACGCAGAATTTTGACGAGTCTTTTATCGCGACCCAAACGTGGTAGTGGTTAAATGTTTGGCCGTTACTCTTTAGTTGGTATTCCTTTTCGGCCCATTTCAACACGTTTTCATCGCCCATTCCGTTATTTCGGTTGTTGACACAGTTGCTATATATAGTTACTATTCATTTTAGTTGCCTTTTAATATATATAATATAATAATTTATAATTCTTTGATTACTCTAGTTACTTACCAGTATGTAATTTAATCATATTTTATCTAAAATATTTTTTTTTATTTGTTATTTTCATTTCTAACTATTTAATATTATTTATTGAAAACGTGTATTATACGAGATAGAATCCTATATAGTTATAATTTATAAATATATAAGATTAACATACGCTTTTATTAAAGTTAGGCGCCGGTCCTTCAACTCAAATCCTAGAATCTATTGCACCTTAAATTTAAACAATCACATGCTGCCTGGTCTAAAAGTATTTGTTTAGTCTTGGTAGACATATTCAAGGTTTGTGTCTGTCTAGACGCTTGTAACATTGATGACGACTAAAGTATTAAACCGTTGATACCAAATCATTAGATTTTTTTCCCTTTTTTGCATGATTTTTAACTTTTTTTTTTAAATCAACCAAGCGTAATAACTATACTATCTTCTTTCGTTAGTGGATAGACAGAAAAAAAATAGTGAATTTCCAGATTTCTAACCTTCAAGACTAGTCACATCTCACTCGTCAGGTCGAAAGATTTTATAGTGACGACATGTCATTACTATAGATATTGGCGTATGTAGATAGAGGAGGGTGGATTCACAGGAACCCACCGCACTTCGACTCGTTAGTAGGAAAAAAAATCGAAAGAGTTAAATAATAAGGTGAACCCATTAATATTTTAGGGGTAAATCCTAAGATGAACCATTAAGATTTTTAAGAGTGAATTCTTAATGTGATTTTCACAGCAATTTGTCAACTTGATTGAGACAAGTGATCTTTGTTAGAGAAATCTCGATAATCAATTATTAGATTTCTATATGATCGTGTTAAAATAACTTCCGTGTCATATAAACTTAGCAAGCAAAATGGTAGTTATTAGTGGTTAAACCCTCGGATCAAGTTAATTTTGGTCATACAAACTTAGCATATTTCGTTTGGGTTTCGGGGTGTTGCCCCTTGACCCATGCAAGTTGAATGGCCAGCAGGACCTCCACCTTGGACCCCGCAAGGGCGCGTGACCCCCATGACTTCCGCTTGGTTTGGAGCTCAGAAATCTTATATGAAAATCCATTCTCTATCTTCGAACTCTTTAATGACGCTGTTTTTTAATTTTAATCATTGACTTAATATATCGCAATGTTGTTACGTAAAGAACATTACAAGACCCAAACCGTCAATCTGAACCCGAAAATTTTTATGTCACTGTAAAAAATTCCTGAATCCGCCATTGACTATAGACTCAATCATGGGTGGATGTATGTGTGCATATATATATTTTGTCACGGGACAACAATGATTTTTCTGTTTATATGGAAATTTTTGAAAGGTATTTTCAAGTGATAACAACGGTTTTTGGACTAGTGACAACATCGATTGCAACGACTAATGTTGGAAAAAAATTCAATGAAACATGTGAAAACAGAACTACGTAATAGGATAGAAGATGAATATCTGAATGATTCTTGCATTTGTTATATTGAAGAATTATTCCAATAAATTTCCATAGAAGTTGTAATGCAACTTTTTCAAAAGATGAAACTTGTAGAAAACAACTATAAGTAATTTCTTTTTAATTTGTAAAAACTATCGAATTTATATACTTTTTTTTAATTTCTATTCACAATTTTTATTGTATCGTTTTTATTATGTGATGAGCATTACCTGACCTGAATGGTAAAACTGACCCAAAAATTTTATGTCCAGTACTATGAAACTAGAAATAAAAATATAGTGACACCGTTTGAAAACATTTATTTATAATATATATATAGATGTATATATATATAATAAAGTTATTGTATAAAATAATAGTTTTGAAAAAATAATGACAAATGATCTAGACCTTTAATGTATAATCATCAATGTTTATAAAAGAATTAATGGCATGATCGTAATTAAATATGTTGTTTAGAATGTAAATAATGATATAAAAAGAATTTCGATTAATATATGAGCTATTAAACGTAATAATGGGGAAAATTTATTTTAATTGATTCGCAAACCGAATAAAGTGATAATTATCGTGATAAGATAATGATGTGTAAATATTAACAAATCTAGCAAACAAATAGAGATCTACAATATATTTAAATTGACTAATTTACCCCATACTATAATAATCATATATACACACTAGGTTAAATCCCGTGTGTTACACGAGTTGAATATACAAAATGTTATATAGTTTTTAATAAAAAAAGTTATGTCTATAAAAAATTAAAAATTACACTTGAATTTTTTTTATATCTATACATATTGTATTTAAACATTCAAATTATCTGATCAAGTTAAATATCTTAAAATATTTAAAAATAACTCATGGAATACAATTGCATTATTATTGAATATCCTCTAAACATATTATTAATATTTGGCATTGAAAGTGTAAGATATTCATGACTTGATTAATTATTTGTATACATTATTTGTAAAATCTAAGAAAATAAGTTAAAGTAATAATTTGTCTAATTTTTTTAATTATCACTAGCTACTACTAAAGGAACGATAATAAATGATTGATACTCCAAATTTAAGGTGGCCAGGAAACAAAAATAAAACATGTTTCATTTCATAACATGAGTTAACAAAAACCTTGATTTGTTATATAAAATATATCTATTATATATAATAAATAAAAATCTTTGAGGGACACATGGCACAATTCTAGGCCATCTAAAAGTTAGTTTCCCGCTTCTCTCTCCTCATTAATTATCAATATTTATTATTTTGTTAGGAATTAAGGATAATGAATTTTAATATGTATAATAATTAATATATTATTAATAAATTGGATTTAAAATGAAATTAACTATGTAGCTTTTAAATAAACTTATATTCTTTTTTAACAACTTTTATTTTGTTTTTCAAGTATCATCAAATTTAAATTATATTACTTAAAGAGTGAATTTTCATTTGCGTCCCTATGGTTTGCTCACTTTTGTCATTTTAGTTCAAAAGTTTAAATTTCATTATTTTCGTCCTCATGCTTTCCATTTTATTGTCATTTTAATCCAAAAGTTTAAATTCAATTTATAAGTAAACATTACAAATGGCTATTTTTGTAAACTTTAAAATGCAATTAAAATTCAATTTATAAGTAAACATCTGTTCACCCAATGGCTATTAAAATGCAATTTATAATTATACATCAATTTT
This sequence comes from Mikania micrantha, assembly GCA_009363875.1. Lineage (NCBI taxonomy): Eukaryota > Viridiplantae > Streptophyta > Magnoliopsida > Asterales > Asteraceae > Mikania > Mikania micrantha. Next base: position 75,842,601 of record CM018695.1, on the reverse strand, counting down.
TTTAAACATATTTAGATGACTTTTTGTGTAAAACAATAGTTTAGTTAAACTATACAATTTACATGTTTTTTTAGTTACATAACTTTTTGTTACGATATATATATAAAATATTTTTTTTTCAACCCGTGTAATACACTTGTCATCTTTTTATGCCACCTAAATTTTGTTTTTCCCGCTTCTCTCTCTTTATTAATTATTTAATTAGAAATAAAAATAATATATTATTAATTAATTGTATAAAGATGAAATTATTTATGAAGCTTTTAAATATACATATATGTTTCTTTAACAACTTATTTGTAATTTTTCAGTGAATCATATTCAAATTATATTTATAAAAATATTTGAAAATAAAGATTAATGATACTAATTGTTTTTATGATTGATTTTAAAATATTTGAAAATTTTAATGTGAATGAATGATTTGAATGATAAAAATATATTATGTTGAAATAATAAAAAGTAAGAACTTTGAAAAAAAAAACAAGTTATATTTATTAATATAAATTTTAAGTCAAGTTGATTTCAGTGTGCTAAAGAAGAATACACATATTTTAATTAAATTTAAGTTTATATTATATTTTATTTAATTTTTGTAAAAGTTGAGTTTAGTTAAATTATGCAATATACAGACTTTTTAGTCACATAAGTGTTTAATTACAGACATGTATATGTAATTTTTTTTTGCGACCCGTGTAATACACGGGTTTCTAACCTAGTATATATATATATAGGATTTGGTTCAAATAAGAACCCACCAAATTTTTGATAACCTATTAACTCATTTAAGCCAATCAGATTCACCTACATCATAGATTCCTTTTTACTTTAATGAGTGTATTATGGACTTTTTTATTTCTAACCATATCACACTCTTAAAAATCTATCCATTTTCCTTTTTTTAAATCAAAGTTTCCCCATTGATTTTTATACACTTACAACTTTTTTATTCTATGTTATTTTTTTATAAAAATTACACCATTAAACTCATTATATTTTTCTCGTTAATTCCATAATAGTTATGCCAATTTTTATTTGAATTTTTTTCGAGCGTTCGTAATTACACTAATGTAACGAACAATAAATACAATAATTTTCTCTCGTTTTTTCAAAATCTTTCCATCTTTAAAATGTTTTACAAATTATTTTGAGCGTTTGTAATTTTCTCTCATTTTTTCGAGCGTTTGCAATTACACCAACGTAAAATCTTTCCATCTTGTTACAAATTATTTTTTATTACAAAAATTAGTTCATTAATATTTTAAAAAATTAAGAACACTTTGAAAAAATCCAGCTCTTTACATTAGTATAATTACGAAAACTTTGTAAAAATTCAGCTCGTTACATCATTGTGATTACATCAATGTAAAAAAATGCATTTCGTTACGTCAGTGCAAAACGTCGTTGCATCAGTGTAAAACGTCGTTACATCAGTGCAAATTACGAAAAATTTAAAAATTTTTGACAAAATTATACTTGAATTAAAGATAAAAAAGTGACAAATTTAATGGTGAAATTTTTATAAAAAAATAATAATGTATATAAAAGTTATGAGTGTTTAAAAAATTGGAGGTAAACTTTTTTTAAAAAAGGAATCAAGTACACCCCACCAAATGTCAAATCAGTGTAAAAAAATACATTTCGTTACGTCACTGTAAAACGTCGTTGCATCAGTGTTAAACGTCGCTGCATCAGTGTAAAACGTCACTGCATCAGTACAAATTACGAAAATTTTAAAAAATTTTGACAAAATTATACTTGTATTAAAGATAAAAAAGGGACAAATTTAATGGTGAAATTTTTATAAAAAAATAATAATGTATATAAAAGTTATGAGTGTTTAAAAAATTGGGAGGGTAAACTTTTTTAAAAAAGGAATCAAATACACCCCACCAAATGTCAAAAATACCCTTAAACAAATCTCATCAATATTTTTTTTCCAGATTTAATATGGACCACTCATTTTAAAACACATTATTTCAAGAATCAATCAAATGTAGTTAAATTGTTATCACACTTGGAGTGGGTTACCATTGAAACATTTCCCTATATATATATATATATATATATATATATATATATATATATATATATATATATATATATATATATAGGGTGAGGTTTTAGTAAAAATGATTTTTTTAGTGTAAAAAATGTAGGAAGTATTTAAGGCCAGCAAATCTATAATTTAATAATTAAGATCAAAGTTATATAAAATAGTTAGTAGAAGGGTAATTTAGTCATGGTCTCTTTTGTTAACTTTTTATCATGTTTCGTCACTTTTTTAAATGCTCATAACTTTTATATACGATATGATTGTTTTTAAAATATTTTAACAAATTAACGAATGTTTTTTATCTTTAAAACGAGTATAGCATTATCATATAAAAAGTTTAGATAGAAAAAATAACGTTTTATAACATCTTGTAAAACTAATGTGTAAGTGTGTTTTTTATCGTCATTGTGTCTTTTGGTACATCATTGTGTCATTCTGCACGTAATTGCGTGTTACTATTTTTTTAAAAATGATGAGTTTTATAAAACATAATGGTATAAAAATACATTCGTTTATATTTTATGTGTAAATTACAATAATAAAATAACAATAAATTAATCTAATACATAAAAAACAATGACAAAAAAATACCAAATTATCAAAAACATGAAACCCAACTTTGAATACATATATAACACAAAATATTGAGTTCGACATAGTAAAAAGTAACGCAAAATATTGTATTTTCACTAAAAATATGTTGGCTAAAGTATAACTTGTTATTTAGAATCATATTTTGCCTGATATATATGTATGTGTGTGTATGGTTTACATATACATAAATTGTTTTATATTTAATAAAAACAAATATTATGTTTTTTTTTTTTTTTATTTTAGATAAAACATAAATTGACCTAGACTGTTGGTTGTTTAAAAACTTTATACCAAATCTATCGGTTTTTTATTGGGTTCGGTAATTTCAATTTGAGTTTATTAATTTTTGGGTTTTGGGTCGGTTTTTCAGTTTCATGCACACCTCTATCACTAGCCTCGGTGTACAATCTCCTATACTTTTTTAAATTGTTTCATTTATTATACAACTAGGTTAAAAACTTGTATATTAGAATGTTAAATAAATAAAATTCCAAATTATTTTTTAATAATTATTATATATTTTCAAAAAGAGTTTTATAATAATTTAAAATATATGACTTATATAATAATCATATCATTTACGAGATTAAATAAAATCATTATTATTCAATAATCAAAAGAGGAAAAAATAAAATTTAAAAAATGTATCTTTCAAATATTTAATAAGGGAAAGAAAAAGAAAATTAATTTTTTGATATACTATAAAGTTGGCATGTGTTCCATAAAAATCATTATTTATTATATAATATAGACATAGATAGATAATATAAGAAGGGAAAATTACCAAACTAGTCATTGTTGACCACCTTTTTACCAAAATAATTAATCAAATTCCGGCGTCTAAGACGTCCCTTTAAACGTCATTTTTCTGTATTTTTTGTAAACATACGGGCCCACATGTCGGCGGCTTTGTCGGGGTCTAAATGGGTGTCTAAGACCCCTTTTCTACCGGCTTCTTATATGCCACTTTAGACGCCCATGTGGGCCCGTATGTTTACAAAAAGTACAGAAAAAGGACGTCTAAAGCGGCGTCTAAGACGCCTGTAGAAAATGGGTCTTGCACACCCGACAAAGCCGCCGACATGTAGGCCCGTATGTTTACAAAAGTACAGAAAAAAGGAGTCTAAAGAGGCGTCTAAAGGGGTTTCTTAGATGCCGGAATTTGATTGATTATTTTGGTAAAAAGTGGTCAACAATGATTAGTTTGGTAATTTTCTCATATAAGAATGTCTTACTAAATTTTTGGCTAAATAATCTTTCTTCTCTAATAATTGATTCCAACAAAAAGCCACGTGTCCTTACAACATCTCTACCTTTGCAAATTCCCCCCCCCCCCCCGCAAAATCTCACTCCCTAAAACGCGGATCTTACCCACAATACTTACCCGACCCATGCCAGGTTCACGCTACATACTATTTAAAAACCCTAATTCTTTAAACCTCATCCCGCTCTCTCTGTCGAAAACCAACACCCCTTCTTTCTTGACTGATCGGTTCCATGCGAAGAACATCATGGACATAAGGTAAATCAAGACTAAGTTTTATGCTTACTACTACCCTTTATGATTTTTCATTATTTTACATGAGTTTGATTCTTTATTTAGGGCTACCCATTCCTTGAAATTGCTCACTTCATATTTAGGATTTCCAAGCCCATAATATCAGTAATGCAAAATAGATAATATTCCAGGTAAATTGGAACGCGCTTTTATGCTTTACTAATTTCCCTGATGATTAGTTCCTTAGTTTTGATTGTTCATCTAATCCGAAATATTACTCGAACTCACTTTTATGCATTTCTATATTCTATGATGATTAATTTCTTAATTTTGATTGTTCATCAAATCCGATACATTACTCTTTTCTATAACCAGTTTTTATGATTTTCAACGTTTATCATTCGTTTAATAGTTTCTTCTTTCTGGGTTCAATCTGAAAATTGTACAATATTTGGTCTTTTAATGAGTTTTAAACTATATTGATGGTGTTTTTTTATACGTAATTACATATAAATTCCCAACATCAAAGCTTTTATTTAGATTATTTGAAGCACATTCCTAAAAAGGGTTTGCAGAACAAGCTGATCGAGATTTATAAAGACATGACATTGATAATGAAATTTCATGAAGCCTTTTACTATACTAATTGTCAAATGGTTAAACAAGGTATCTTTGTTTAATATACTAATCTTTGAATTATTTTACATAAAAAAGGCTTCCAATGATGGATTGGACAACATTTATGACGAAAAATGGTATCTCACTTGGTGATCATTGCATATCCAAGTATAACGAAATAGAAGTCAGTATGTTGGTATTAAAAGTATGGTTTTGATGTCCTTTATGGTAGAATTTGCTACTTTAAAATATTTTTAATATTAAAATATTTTTAATGTGCTAAAAAAGTATTGTTTTTAATTTTAAAATGTGTTAAAAGTATATTTAATATAGGATATATATATTAGGAGAGAGAGAACATCAAGATGTTCTAGAAATGTGTGCCAAGTGTCCATGTAAAACATTTATTTATTAGTTAAGTAAAATACGATAAGATAAAGATAAGATGTTTTTACCTTTCAAAGGCCTTTTCTACTTGAATTAGGCTACTTTGATATATGAAGTTAGCAATAAATTGAAAATATATTTATCAAGCTGGAAGCCTGGAACAACTTACAAAACTTGCAACATGCAAGGATCCTATTTGAACTCTCTTGGTGATCTTCATTTCCACCATCTCCGATGTCTTCGGACGCAAAAATATTGAAATGCTTGAAACAAAACAAATTATGTGTAGTAAACATATAATAAATATAAATTTTAACATTTTTCACAAAGCAAAATAATAAATGTACATTTAATTAGTATCATCATTACAGCTGACAATCTTGACTGATGGCAAGATATTTTATCCAACCCTTTCTTTCTATACCGAATTTTGGCAATACAAAGACTTTTTTATATCAACTGACAGATTTGGGTAAATAATTATTGTATTTTAGGTTGAAATGAGTAACATTATAAAATAGAATGATTAAGATGGGTAATGCCTTAAGACAATACAGGTCAAGATAGTTAAATTTAAAAATTATGTGAATTTAATGAATTAAAACGAATAACAAACAAACAAACGTAACCAATTAAATCTCACTTTTGATTTCAAACGAATAAGAATAATCAATAATATGTTTGATTAAAAATCATTCAAATATACTACCCTTTTAGCTACAATTGTTTTACCTTGAACGAAACTGATGTTTTTTAAAACAACTCAGCTCATTTAAACACAAACATATTTTACTTAAATTCATCATGAACGACAACCATCCTGACCCGCTCTTGTTCTAACACGTTACCCAACCCGTCCATTTTACTATACATAATCATCACCATAATAACATGTGTCTACAAGTTCATCATCATTGTTATTGTCCTTATTGTCATTCATTTTGTCTATCCTCAAGGATATGTATCTTCATCTTTTTCATCATCATCAATGAATATTGTAGCAAAAGTATTACAAAGTTAAGCTACATACAAAACTAGATATAACATATATTAATCCAAATACCAAAGCTAAATTCGGTACAAAATGCATGATTGAAAAAGAAATGTAAATTTAAAATTGAATAATTTCGAGGGAGGTAATTTCATGCTAATTAATCACAACTAATACGTAGTTTTGATAGTAAGTTAATTAAAAGGGGATGTAGTTTCAAATAGAATAATTTCGAGGGAGGTATTTAGTTCCTGCAATGGTGGTCTAGTGGTAAGGGGTAAGGAATCTGTAATGGAGGCCTAGGGTTCAAAGCCCGGCACCACCCAATTTTTCCTAGGTCATACGATTCAACTCACTCATTTTGGCCATGAAACCGGTCGGTGAGGGTTAGTTAATGGTGGCATTCACCATTTTTTAATGATTATATCAAATTTCATCATTTTTTTTAAATAAGTAATTAACTTTTATATAAAATAAATATAATTTTATTATCTTTAAATTGAATATGGCCGGTATTACTGTAGTTTTTATTTCGATTTTTTAATGAGCCTTCTAGTTATACTGGATCGTGATCATGTACGTAATAAATGATTATCGTTCCTTGATTATTTCCGTATAAATTATGTACGTGTTATATCATAATTGGTGATTATATATATTTATTAGATATTGACATTTATACCCTACATGGCTACATTGATGCATAATGATGAATTATTACACGCTTCATGTTATTTTTCATTTGTACAATAACCATCAATTTTCTAAAGGATAAATTATGTAGAAATGTATCTAATTCACACCGATTATCAACTCTCACATTTTAACTTGCATGGCGACTTATAAATTTTAAAAATTTTTAAATTAAGTGAAGCATAGAAAATATATATAAATATTTGTTACTATTTTCTTTACAAATGCCTCTTACTTCAAATTAATTATAAAAGATTTTTTTTGTTAATCAAGATTAGTGTATGTTTTAATTGTCTCAAATTAATTTTAAAAAATTTAAACAATTTTTAAAAGAAATTAAAAAAAAATGATTAGAACACCCAATGAAAATTCAATGATATTAAAAATAAAGAAAATTAATGACTATAATCAAACACTTAAAAAAAGTTTATTAGTGAAATTTTTACTAAAATAGCGACAACCGAAACTTGTGTGTATTGAAGGTAAGTTTAATACTCGGGTGCATCCAACTGCATTGGCGAAAAGTTGGGAATTTTTCTTTAGACACTCAAGACATGATTTCAACCGTTTTCTCGAATTTGACACTCTCGGTTATACGTTCAAACCCACCTTAAAAGAAACCTTACAATTGAGTAACTCTAAGAACTTGTATTTGCTAATATGACTCAACCAATCAAAAAGTAAATTTAGATAATGAAAGCCGACAAATACAAAAATTTAGAAAACATTTATACTCTTCAATGAAGTGTTTCATGTCTTTTAAAATATTTTCTACCGTAATATAGTAATATACAACAATACATTAGAGGCTAGGTTAGAAATAAATGAGTTAGAAAAAGAAAATTAAATAATAATTAGTAATGATTATTTAGAAATTATAAAATGATTAAACAATTTAATAACTAAAATTTTAGTTAAAAAATTTGAACACAAAATTAAAAAAAAAAAGTTGTTAAATTAGTTGTCTAACATTATAATCATTTATAATAAAAATTTATTTTTCAAAAATTGGCAACTAAAGGCATAAATTATAACCATTTATAGCTAATTTCAATTTAAATTCTTTTATTTAATGATATAATAAAAATCCAGTACTATAATTAAATATCTGAAAATCTCTTTTTAATATTATTATTTGATGTCATTATTCAATAGGATGAAGAAGTAGAAAAACAAGGGTGAGAAGACGATAGATAATTACACATGTCTATTTATTTAATAGGAAAAAGATAAAGAAAATTTGCTTAGATTAAAACAATTGTTAATTTTATAAAGTATTTATTTATTAGTATAGATGCGTGTAACAAAAGTTGCATTTGAGAAGATGCAAACATTATAGATTGTGACATATTGGCTTTTGTCGGTAAATATGTTTTGAAAACTTGTGTAACACATTACACATACTAATTCCATATTTGATAAACTTTTAGGCAATTGATCACATTATTTATAACTAAATACCAACTTAAACATAAATAAAAGATATAACAATTAAATATAGGAAATGATTAAATTATAAGACATTTTTTGTCTAATAAGACTAAAATCTAATATGAGTTTCACATGCGACATGCTAAAAAAAGAAAATGAATGATAATTTAAGGTGTAATATCTTAATTTTGTACTAAAATTTTATTTTCTTTGTACCGAATTTTTTTGTTCTGTATTTTTATACTAGATTTTTTGTACTGTATTTTTGTTTTTTTATTGCATTTTTATCATTTTGTATTGAATTTTTAATATTTACTGATTTTTTTTTTTGTTTTTTGTACTGAATTTTGTTTTTTATATGAGATTTTGTTTTTATGTTAATTTTTAGCATGTCGCATTCCAAATTCTTATTAGTTGTTATTGTTTTAAGTTAAAAATCTATTTCTATTATATCTTTTGATACAATTAAAATCTAAAATGCAATATTAAAAATTACGGTTCAATACTTTTTACACTATCTTATTTATATTTTAAGTATATTTATGCACCGTACAATTACTTAAAATGCTGGCAATGGTGACAATATTATGGATTTGTATATTGGTTGGTGGGGATGGTAATGGAGTTCGTTGGATTGACTTCTAATCAAAGTAAACTCAAGGTCTTAACATCATCATCAAAATCTTTGCTTTTGCTTTTTTCAGGGTGATCAAAATCCAAGTCGTTAAATAATACGAGCAGCAGCACCATATGTGACACCCATATCACTTTCACTTTCAAAAGAATAACACGTCGTACGATGCAAATCGCGTAGTGTGATTGCATCTATGGCAGTCGGTGTATCGCGATTGTTGTGGTGGTATCTGTTGTGGTTTTCTGTTGAGTTTTCAGTGGTGTTTTCGGATATTAATCCGGGTGATGGTAAGTTAGGATGTGTAAAACTCGTTTTGGTTTGATAAAAACCGAATGTTGGTAATGACTGTGATTTGGTTTGGTTTGGTTATTATTTTTGAAATGTGTTTCTGGTTTGGTTCGGTTCATAGTTCTAGCAGTTATGATTGTTTTTACATTGTCTACAAAATAAACTTGGATTAGTGTTTTTAGAACCTAGACCGAGGCAAGAACCGGCTACATACCAGCGCTGGCTGTCCCACTCGAACCAGCCATTTTTTGAACTGGTCGGGTTGATAGCAAGCCAGGTTGGGTGTTGGCACCTTATTTCCATTCTTGTTTAAATTTTTCTTCATCCTAAATATTGGTTGTTAATTTACTACTACCTCAAGTTTCATATTATACTTATTCCATTTTTTTTATTTTTTATACGTTACAACTCGACGCCAAAATAGTTTATATTTTATTTTAAACTATGTACACACACATACAGGATCGGTTTAAATGCAAATACGTATTTAACGTGTGAAATGTATGGTCTCTGTGTGATTTCAACAAATGTGATAATTAAATGAGTAGCATTCTTCCGAGGCCTGCTGGCGCGGTGCATATGCCACGACGTTACGATCGGTTGTTGCTGTTAAAAAAAATATGTGTGTTTATTCCTAATATTATATTTTCTACGATGCAATCGAAAGTCATTAGTGGACCAGTAAGGTGACCAGTTTAATAACTAGATTACTGGTTCGGTTATGATACATTGTAACAAGCAAGTGATTGCAGAGGAAGCGGTTCGAGCATTAAAAGACCAATGGCAAAACACACCACCGAGCTGGAAACGGTCAAATGATCCATGTTCGTGGGAAGGTGTCACCTGCAGCAGCTCAAGGATTGTCGCATTGTCAGTCTGTTTTCCCTTCTCAACCATTTTGTTTTCACAAACCGTTGTGAAACAAGGCCCGACTGTTGTTTACATTTTCATTCCTTGGGTTAACCAGTTGGATCGCGATTATGCAGGGGGTTGTCTAGCATGGGCTTGGTGGGTGAGCTTGTTGGTGACATTGGTGGTCTCACTGCCTTAACATCTTTGTAAGAAACATTATTTACTGTCAAAAGTGCATTTGCAGCGCACGATAACTGTTTAATGTTTTAGGGACTTGTCGTTTAATGGCGGCCTTACGGGTGTGATCTCTCCACAGATAGGTGATCTCAAAAGCCTTAGCATATTGTGAGCCCTCAAACTAACTTCTGCATTTGTGTCGCGGGTTCGATGATATTTGTGTGCCTAACAATATTTTTATTATTTGTACCAGAATTCTTGCAGGCTGTAGCTTCACTGGTAACATACCACCTGAACTTGGAAATCTAAAGGAGCTAACATTCTTGTATGAATCTCTTGTACTCTGGTCTTACTATTCATGGGTGAAATTTTTTACCCATTTAGTTCTTAATGGGTTGATTTAGGTTGTGTTTATCCAAAACAGGTCTAATGAAAAAATAGCCCAAATATGAATGGGCCAAGGGGTCCAATTGTCTAAATCAATTTATTTAAATATTTAAATTATTAATATAGAATTATTATAAATACCATAAGGGGTTAAGGGACATTCTGATGGAAAATGTTAACTATGTTTAGACATTAACCAATGGAATAGTAAGGGTTTTGCGGGTCAATTAAACCACTATTCACCGAAGCCCTTTTTACCAGCTACCCAACCTGTTCATTTTGCCACCTCTATCACCACAATAACTAATATTCTATAACTGATTTGGATTACCTTATTGTAAACAGGGCTTTAAACACAAACAATTTGACGGGTGAAATCCCGCCTTCACTGGGATCTCTTTCCAAACTTTACTGGCTAGACCTTGCAGAGAATCGTCTCACCGGTTCCATTCCTGTATCAACTAGCACCACACCAGGGTTGGATCAGCTAAAACATGCTAAACATTTGTGAGTACAGTTTAATCTCTTCTGATGCTTTGTGGTGTGAGCCATTCAAAGCCTCTAACTTGTGTGAATTGGCAGTCATTTTAACAAAAACAAGCTCTCAGGCCGAATTCCGGAGCAGCTTTTTAGCAACGAAATGGTGTTGATACATGTGTAAGTTCAAAACCAATCGTTGCAAAGTAAAATCTATACTTTAGTTGTTCACATTCTGATTATTCATGTTTTGAAAGAACAGATTGTTTGATGGAAATCAATTAACTGGAGACATCCCATCCACAATAGTTTATGTTCAAACATTAGAGGTCCTGTAAGTAGTAATATAAGCAATCTTTGTTTCAACATTGTTGTATAAAAGGATTCAAAGTGATAACTGTCATTTGATGATGGTTCATGTGCAACAGTCGGCTTGATAGAAACGCATTGTCGGGTGAGGTGCCATTGTACCTTAATAACCTTACCAGCCTGAGTGAATTGTGAGTCAAACTTTTCCTATAATTCAAACCAAAAGGCAAATTTGATTTTGACTTTTGACTTTGACTTTGTTGTTTCTCACGTGTAGGAATTTGGCACACAACAATCTATTTGGAGCTCTGCCAGATTTAAATGGGATGAATTCCCTTAGTTATGTGTAAGTTGAAAAGTGGTTAACTTGAAGCAACCCTGCATACACTTCTTCATTTGATTTTTTTTAGTTTACTAGTATCATTTAAACAAGGTTAGTCTCTAGATTTTGGAGGCCCTGTTCGTTGTTACCGATCCTTCTGTAATTACTACTCAATTTATAAAGTTTTATACTTATGTTAATCAACTTCTAACACCAAAACAAGAAAAAAAAAAAATTGGACCAGTGATGTCGCTGACCACTCTCAAAATCAACCCTGTTCTAAGCTGTCAAAAATTTTGTTCAGGGATTTGAGCAACAATTCCTTTCGGCAATCTGAGCCTCCGGTTTGGTTTTCTACATTACCATCCTTAAGCACTCTGTGAGTTCTTCATTCTTTAAAAAAATTTCAAAAACTTTTTTCTATCTTACATTGCAATTTGGTTCATTTGGTTCAGGGTTATGGAGTTTGGTTCACTTAAAGGAAGATTGCCACAAGAACTATTCAGTTTATCAGGAATTCAACAAGTGTAAGATTTGATACTTTGATTTTGGAAGTCAAAGTCAAACCTTTTCATTTCAAGATCCAATTTTGAAGTTGAAAAAGGGTGTTTGACATTAAATGATTGGTCATCTGAAAACCATTGAACAGGAAACTAAAGAACAATGAACTCAATGAAACATTGAATATGGGCAGCAGCATCAGTGAGCAACTACAACTGGTAGATTTGCAAAGCAATGAAATTGAAGCAGTAACATTGAGTTCAGATTACAGAAACACATTGGAGTATGAATTTCTCTTCATCGAAATTAGATTCAATACACATACACAAATCAAATTGGTGTCAGTTTCGACCCGTTTACTTATGAATGGTTCATTTTCGATTGTATTTGAATAAAGTTGAACAAAATGCATATAACCTCTTAAAACATTTTTTCTATAAAATTTATAGAATAGTGGTTTTTATCAATCTTCAGACTATCTGGGAACCCAGTCTGCAATACAGCTCTTGCACACACCACCTACTGTCGCGTTCAACAACAAACATTAAAAGCGTATTCCACAAGCTTGGCCAACTGTGGGAGCAAATCATGTCGGACGAATCAGAAACTCAGTCCTCAGACATGTGAATGTGCATATCCATATGAAGGCACATTGTACTTTAGAGCACCCTCATTTAGAGAATTATCTAATGCTAATGTTTGGCATTCTTTAGAAATGAGCCTCTGGGTTAAACTAGGCCTCACACCCGGATCTGTATCTCTACAAAACCCGTTCTTCAACATGGATGATTATCTTCAGGTGTACTTGCAACTCTTTCCCTCAAAGAGTAAGCGTTTTAACCGATCAGATGTTCAAAAGATGGGTTTTTACTTGAGTAATCAAACCTACAAGCCACCAGCTGGATTCGGACCGTATTTTTTCATAGCAATGCCATACGATTTCTCAGGTAAGTTTATATAATGACATTTTATTATCATTCAAGAATTTTGGTTGTAACTTTATTGTTATGATATGTTACTCAAGGCCATGAAGGTGCTTCTATTGGGGTTGGTACAATCATCGGGATCACTACGGGTTGTACACTTTTGGTCTTAACTCTTATTGGGCTTCTTCTATATGCTGTTCGCCAAAAGAAGCGTGCTGAAAAGGCAATCGGTTTAAGTAGACCTTTTGGTAACTTCTCATCACCTGCTGGCTCTGATACAATAAAAGTACTATATGTTTCTGCAAGTCCAATGTACATGACTAGCTGACTACTTATAGATAATGACCCCAAATCCTAAAACCTAAACCCTAATGGGCTTATCTCTTCTGGGCTAAACCCTGAATTACATATAGTATTTAAAACTGTTCTTTTTTAAGTTTTCTTAAATTTATTCGAATATTGAACACCTGGCTCTTTTTGGATGTTGATTATGTAGCATCTTGGGCTTCAAATGGTAAAGATGGTGGTGGTGCACCACAATTAAAGGGAGCCAGATGGTTCTCTTATGATGAACTCAAGAAAAGTACTGGTAGCTTCTCTCAAGCAAATCAGATAGGTTCTGGTGGCTACGGAAAGGTGTGTCTATGCGCGTGCATAAGATTAATATCCTGAACTGATGTTTGTTGCATATCATGACTGGTTTATGGTTGTTTGATACAGGTGTATAGAGGAACCATAACTGGGGGACAAGTAGTTGCAATCAAAAGAGCTCAGAAAACATCAATGCAAGGCGGGCTCGAGTTCAAGACTGAGATTGAATTGCTTTCACGGGTTCATCACAAAAATCTTGTGGGTCTTGTCGGGTTTTGCTTTGAACAAGGAGAACAAATGCTGGTGTATGAGTTCATGTCAAATGGAACACTTAGAGACAGCTTGTCAGGTGTATATTAAGTTTTATAAGTGTTAAATGTGATTTTATCATCAAGTAAACTAGTCTAATATAAATTTACAGGCAAATCAGGGATTTATCTAGACTGGAAGAGGAGACTTCGTATTGCTCTCGGTTCAGCAAGAGGACTTGCTTACCTTCATGAGCTTGCAAATCCGCCTATAATTCATAGAGATATCAAATCCACCAATATCCTTTTAGATGACAATTTAACGGCTAAAGTTGCAGATTTTGGCCTATCGAAACTCATTTCAGACACCGAAGAACATGTATCGACTCAAGTTAAGGGTACAATGGTGAGATTCCATAGACCAATTTGTGTTGTATTTTGTCTGTCAAGGGTCAAAAAGTAAACAACTGAAAAATGACTTTAAAGAAACATGTCAAACTGGTGTAACAGGCCAAAAGTAGCCTAAACTTTGCATTTAATGTACTTTTTTGTGTTTAACAGGGCTATCTAGATCCCGAATACTACATGACACAACAATTGACCGATAAAAGTGATGTATACAGCTTTGGTGTGTTGATGCTTGAGTTAGTAACTGCAAAACCGCCAATCACAAAAGGGAAGTACATTGTGCGAGAGGTGAGAATGAAAATGGATAAAAGCAATGAAGAGGATTATGGGGTGAGGGAGTTAATGGATCCAAGCATAAAAAACATGGCATACTTGACGGGTTTTAAGATGTTTATACAACTAGCAATGCAATGTGTCGAAGATTCAGGTTCAGACCGCCCAAGTATGAGTGATGTTGTGAAGGCACTCGAGACCATTTTGATTAATGACGGCCTCAACACAGACTCTACATCTGCATCCTCGTCTGCAACTGATTTGGGATCGGCTAAAACTGCACCAAGACATCCTTACAATGAAGTTGCACTCAAGAGGAATGACAGTGGTGCATTCGATTATAGCGGTGGATACAATATTTCGGCGAAAGTGGAACCCAAGTGATGAATGTGTGCACAAGATAGATTTTTTGACATGATTCTATGTATTACAAGTCATATAATATGACATGATTTGAAATAGACAATCACTCTATAATCCGAACTTGCAACATCATCTCCTAACACCAAATTAACCTTTTGGTTTTGAAAGTCAAAATGCACATAAGTTCAAAAGTAATTATAATTTATTCAAAATGGCAATAATTATTGTTCCTCTTAATGTTAAAGGTTCAAGCCCTATCAAAAGAATTTGTGTAAAAGAAATTTGCTATTAAGAAAAAAACTACTTCTAACCAACATTTTTAAATTTGTTAATACTTAAACAAGCCTTCAATTTGTTGAAAGAAATGCATAATTTATGCTAAGAGTGTTCAATGGATTGGTTTACGGTTTATTCAGTTCGGTTTAATAGGTTTTGAAATTTTTTTACGCTATCCGTAAACCAAACTGAATTCGAAAAATGGTTATCTGAACCTAATTACCAAACAATCCTAATTCAACCAAATAACCTTGATTTCAAAAATTCGAAAAAACAAGAAATTAGTCTCTGAAAAATCTACATAACACCATATACAATATCGAAATTTGTATTTGAAAAACTAGAAATAATCTAACAAAATCAACAAGTTTCAAGCTGGACCTGAAAAGAAAAACGTACATATATGATTTAGGAGGCGATCGAGACTGACTGGGTGCGACTCAGATGACTCAGATGTCGCCGGAGAGGACTACAAGGAGACTGGAGATTGGAGACTGAGTGAGGGTGTGAGTAATGCGGTCTGCGAGGAGCCAAGGAAAGGGCTAGGAAGTGACCATGTTTGAGGCCTGAGCCACTCTGAGGGACTTGATATCGTCGGAGATGTCGGCGTCGGATGTCGCCTAGATGTCTCCGGAGAGGGCTAGGGTTGAGGGGACAGGAAGTCGCTCAGATGTCGCCGGAGAGGACAAGGGACGAGATGTCGCAGCCGTCGGGCACCGAGGAAGACGGGAAGTGAGGTCGTGATCGTGAGGACGAGGGGATGCCTGATTTTTTGAAATGCGTTACCATCGAATGACCAAAATGCCACATTTTTTAATAAAATTTAAGGTTTATTGAATTTAAATATTTCAACTTAAAAAATGTTTCATTTTCAAATTTACAAGACTATCCTCATTTACAATCTAATCTAATCTAACCCAACCTTTTAATAAAAAATATTTTTTCTCTCTTCCATCTACACAACTCAATCAAACACAATTTTTCACTCTCATTAACAACCCAACTTCGTTGCCGGAATCGAAACACGGGCAACCTGTTTCCGCCACATTCACCGGAATATTCTCATGTCCGGCCATCGTCATCGCTGCAACGTGAATACGGTTTTAGGAATAGCGACAGGGTCAGGAACACGAAGACGTACGATGGCGATTTTTAGTGATAGAAAGGTGGCATTGAATTGCTCCGGCGGTGGAAGAGTCGGTATGGCGATTTTTAGTGATAGGAAGGTGGCATTGAATTGCTTCGGCGGTGGAAGAGTCGGTCATGGGATGTAAACCTTGGTTGCTGAAACGAGCGATTTATGGTGGCGGTGACCATGGGGAGGAGGAGTAGAGAGAAGAATTGAAGGTGATGAGAGAGATTGAAAGGTTGCAACCTTGGTTGCTGAAACGAGCAGATCGTCACCCAACTCACCCTTAAACTATTTTTTTATTTATTTTTTTTAATTTTGAACAGTGCCATGATCTCCTTCACGATCGCCGATGGGAGTAGTCTAACATATTTTCTAGGAAAAACTTCTTTTTTTACTTCATTTAGTTTGACGGTTTTAACATTTTTACTCGAAACTTTTTAAAATGAGTATTATGCTCCCTGTGATTTGACAGTTTAACCATTTTGCTTCAAACTTTTTCAATATGTCTCTATTATACTCAATCTTTTTTGAAACCACAGGGAGCAAAAATGGTTATAACTGTCAAACCATATAAAGTAAAATGGTTAAACTGTCAAACAATAGTGAGCATAATGACCATTTGAAAAGGTTGGAGCAAACGGGTTAAATTCGTCAAATTGCAGAGATCAAAAGAGAAGTTTTTCCTATTTTCTATTGACATTTCATAACAGGTGTCACATCATCAAAAATTTAGTATAATTGAGTGTCACTTGAAGATATGTTTAAAGTTATGAGTGTCAATAAACATTTCTTCATTTGAAAGTATTGTCGGCCAAAAAGTTAAAGTTGTGAGTATTTAAATTCAAAAATCTAAATTTTAATATTTTAAGAAAAATCATTTGTAAGATTCAAACATATGAGCTTATAATTAGTGAGTCTTATTCTACCAACAAAATTCCGTTAAACTCTACCTTTGGCGAGAGAGATCTCTGATTTCATCTAGCGTTTGGGGTAATTGGGTTTGAAAGAAAATATACACTTTACCCATTTATAATATACATAATTACAATAGGTTTAAATCGTTTAACTGAAAAAATGGAATTTAAAAAAGTAATGAATCCATAATGAACCGAAAACTAAATTTGCAATTCGAACACAGTTAGAAACCTAGTCAAAAACCAAATTTACAATTTGATTCAAATTTTTTCGATTACTAGTACACTTCAATTTACAATTTTAAATGATTTTCGGTTTTTTTAAATATCCCTAATTGAATTCTAACAAAAGGTAGCTTTTAGCGTTACGTGTCACACAAGATCGGAATATTTCTTTTTTGCTTATTCATTTATTTATTTTCCATTTTTTCATAACTAATATTTAATATTTTTTTATTTAAACACATGTTTCTTAGTTTGTCTTCAATCATCAAATATATTAAATCTTCGGCCCATATAATGTTGAGTCTTTAATCTAAATTTATATATCTATACTATATAATAAATAAAAAATTTAGAATGACGCATATTAGTTTTTTAAATTATCTAAAAGTTGTTTTTCTCGGTTCTCTCTCATCTAAAATTTATATGTCATCTTTTATTAAATTTGATTTTTTTCACATTCTTTCTTATTAAATATTAGTGATTTTATTAAATTTAGTAAATAATATCATTAATCATACATAAATTCTTTAACTTTTTTATAAAATGTATTTAAAGAATATATATATATATATATTATGCTATTTAAAATAAATATTTTCAAAATTTATTTATTTAACATGTGTAATGCACATGTTTTAACCTAGTTAATAATATAGACAAGTACCCAAGTAGGGATAGCCGAAAAATCTTACAAAAACAAGATATTTCGGTTTAAGTATATCTTTCTGGTTTACTTTTTAGACTTGATTCAAGAACCAGATAATATATTCAATACTTAAAAATACCAACAAATTTATAAAATTAAAAAAACAGCTAAACAAACATAACTAATATTTAAACAAACATAAGCATGTTTAAAATTTAATACTCTGGATTTTAGAGGAAAAAAATCGATTTGATAAACAAGTTTAATCAACAAACTTTCAAGTCTCATCAAATCAGCCAGTTTTCCAGTTGTCAAATTAGATTATATGATTAGAACATTACTATATCTACCAACACACATTTATAAATAGTGTTTATCACGATAAAATTCATTGTATCTCGATTTGTCGTGATAAAGTTCATTTTTATTGATTTTGAGATTTTCCATTTATCATGATAAATTCATTTTATCGCGATTTAACGTGATAAATTACTCTATCACATATATATTTGACACCGTGTATATATATATATATATATATATATATATAACAAGAAACTGTTAAATATTATAATAACACTGATTAATATTATAATAGCACTTTGTTATTTATAATATTACTTTGTTTTTTATACTTTTTACAGAATTATCACTTTGTACGATAATCTTACTCTATATTAGTTCTTAACTTATATTAGTTATTAATTGAACATCCCCTCTCTCTATATATATATATATATATTGACTAAGTCAAAATCTAAGATCGAGTTGAAATCATATCTCATTTGGGATGGATTAGCATTAGTGGTGTGTTAGTTGAATTTTTAAATTGGATGAATTATGGTTCTAGCAAACTAAAGTACCACAATTATTATGACATACAAATTACTGTCATTTAGTTGACGAACATTTGATGTGGTGGTTGGTTAGCATTTTTCTTAACTTGGAAACTTTGGTTATATTCAAATTTCATATGTAAATCATTGATGGTGAGTAATAACACGATTAGATAGACCCATGACACCTTCTTTAACTATGACTTTACTTCATAATTAATTTATCTTTCCAAACATTTATAATCGACATGCTTGTTAACGTAGCTACTGTCTCAACTTATATCCGGCAACAACAACAAAATAATAAAAATAGACTTTTGGGCCAACTCATCCTATACTAATCAAGCCACTTTTACCATTAAACTTATTTATAAATAGAGAGAACACCCTCTTATTCCATTCACCCTCTTTTACCTTAAACTTATTTAATCTTCAAACTAAAAACCAAGTGTTTTTTCTTAACAGTCAATGAAGCAATTTCATGTTGTTGAGATGTTACAAAAAAATCTACCCACAATTATCTTGAGTCATTTTTTATTCATACCTGAAGTTGAATACCTCATTCAAGAATTGTTTTTTGTAACTAGTTCTATGCAAACACAACAATCAAAATAAAGCTAACAAAAAAGAAGCTTAAAAAAATCTGACAAAAATTACGCCAATGATAAAAAACAAAATGTTATAATTATTAATTGAACCTGGTGTACTAAATATTACAATATGGCCCCATGATTATTTAACTAATTAGATCAATTACTTAATTACCCTTAGCAGATAGATAATTATTTGATGGACGTAGTTATCCTTATTTATCCTAATTAGGGTTTCCCCTTGGATGTATATATAAAGGAGCTTAAGGCTCATAATTAAGGTTACACAACATCACTAATTATCTCCTCCTCACAAAAGAGAACTCGTGACCTCTCACCGAGCACTCCTAATCCATCCTAACCGTACACCCTAAACGGGAACCCGAGCGGATCGTCATCTCAAGAAATCATGTCTGAAATCAACAACGCATTCACTGGATTCACAGGTTTCATCTAATCTCTATTTCATTCATGTTTACATGTTCATCTCTGACTCTGAAACAAATGAATCGATCCAACACCTGGCACTAAAATAAAGAGCAATAGAAAAACCCTTAAGAAAATATTGTTGTGAAAATGAGTGATGAGGAAAACGAAAACTAATTTAATATTGTTGTGAAAATGAGTGATGAGGAAAACGAAAACTAATTTAAAAACAAATAAAATAAAAATATTTTAAACTATGTTATAAACTCGTGTATTACATGAGTTTATAAATACAAATTGTGTAATTTTATAATATTTTCAAAAAAAATTACATAATTGAAAAATATATATTACATAAAACAATATAATATAAAGTACAATTACAATTTATAAATCTCTAAACAATTCTTTGTACATCACATTTGTTATTTTATTTGAACTTAAGAAATTTATTAATATTTATTCTTATATTATTAATTTCAAAAATTAAGAAAGTTGCTATCAATTGATAAAATTTGCAATTAATTGTTAATATAATTAATATTTAAAACTGAAAAACATTATCTTGATTTAATATAGAAATAATACATTTTTTTAAGTAATATTGATAATATTTAACATTATTTATAAATTAAAAAGAAAATAATTTAAATTAACAATTACTAAACTTGTTTTTATGATTTTATAAATATAAGGAAGTTAAAGTTTAATTTTATTTTGAATAAAGAAAATGAACATCAAATAAGATAAATGATAGTTAATTTTAAAGTTTCAAAGTTTTAATGTTTACATAAATTTTAAAATATAAGGATGTCATGTGACATCTTTTTGAAATATTTTACTGGGAATAGTAAGTTATAAGAGGAAACAATTAGAAAGTAATAATAAACTTAAAATTAAAATTAAAATTAAATAAAAACATAAAATATTTGTCCATATTAATAGCCGGCTTAAAATCCAATGTGTTAAACAGATTGAAAAAATAATATTATATATATATGGTAGCAAAAAGCTATGTATCTAAAAATATTCACCTTTTGCATAGTTTAAATAAAACCATATTTCATAAATGCTGAATATAATATAACTTATTAACACATAAAATCTTTAAAATATGTTTTAGAAAGTTTGTTGTAGTAAATGTAAATTATCTTCTAATTTCTTTCTCTAATATGTCATAACATTTTTATATAATGTAGTCAATAAGTGTTAGTTTAATTAAAGTTACTTATTTCTTTAAATATCAATTATTTTTTTTATTATTTCAATATAATGTATTTTTATCATCCAAATCATCCAATCACATAAAATGTGATTTCTTTTAAAAAAAACTCATAAAAAAAACTAATATATTTATTGTTTTATTTTTATATATTTTAAGAAATAGAATTTAAATTTGATGATATTTAAAGAAATTAAATAAAAGATGTTAAATTAAAAAAAAGTTCATTTAAAATCTTGATGATTAATTTTATTTTTATGTCAAATTTATTTAATTAATAATATATTAATTATTATACATGCTATAGTATATTATCCTTAATCCTTAACTAAATTTTATAATTATAAATCATCAAATAGGAGAGGGAAACGAAAAAAATAAAAAATAGGTTGTCTAAATTGATAACTAAGTCTTTACAATTATTTTTATTATTAGTATAAATCAAATAGATATGGCATAAAAATAATTGTAGAAGATACCACATAGGTTTGACATCATCATATCCCAAACCGGTTTTCAAAGTGGTTTCAACCCCTCCAAACAAGTTCCAAACCTATCATAACCGGTTCCTATAGGCTATAGGTTTGACATCCTCATCTCCCAAACCGGTTTCCAAACCGAACCGGTTTTCACTCAAACCGGTTTTGACCATCCGTAGACCAAACCGGACCGGTTCCTAAACAGAACAGGTTTGGTAAAAAAATACCGATTTGAGCAACCTTTTAGCCCAGTTGATCTTTAAAAAGCGGTTTAAAAAAGAGTAAAAACAAGGCATAAACATGATGACTTGAAATCATACATCATTTAACTAAACAGAACAGGTTTGGTAAAAAAATACCGATTTGAGCAACCTTTTAGCCCAGTTGATCTTTAAAAAGCGGTTTAAAAAAGAGTAAAAACATGGCATAAACATGATGACTTGAAATCATACATCATTTAACTATATATACAATCATTAAATGTTATATTAACCAGGGTTCATCCTTATGTGGTATGAACAGAATAAAAACATAACTTAAATTGAAAATTCTTATTATATAAAAGTTGTCAATTTTTCGTAAAGTATTAAAGTGTAATCACAAAATAAAATTTCTTTCACGTAATAATATCCTATCAAAATTTTACAAAAAAGGTTGAGTCATTTTAATATGATGATATCGTTACTCTCGATCATAACAGCATTGACACTATCACAAATTTCAAAATATAGCAAAAAATGTTACAAGGTTTGCCAATCCGTTTAAAAACAATAAATTAAACCCAGTCACAAAAAAATGTCATTTCGATATAGTAAAAGAATCCCAAATATAAGTGCTCAGTTTTAAAAATTATAGAACCAAAATAATAACAACGAAAAAAGGTGTGTGCTTAATCTTAAAATCTAACGTCAAGAAACATGAAACCAATGTAAGCACGTAACATAAAAATCATAAATCAAAACAATAAATAACGTCAAAAAACATTAACTTAACTTTAAGTGCACAACATAAGAATTATAAAAACCAAAATAATAAAAATATTTTAAAATAAGAAAATGACTCGTATAATAGTAAATTCACGTTACATTTGTTTGACTACAACACTAACATTGACTAAAAACAAAAATCACCACCATGTGATTTTGTTACTAAAAAAACATTTGGTTGATTTATATAGTTAACCAACATATAAAATAGAAGAATATATTATTAAATTATGTGCATTATCTAATTATTATTGATATGAGTATTGGAAGGAAAGAAAATGAGAGACTGAGTTTTGATCTTAGGTTTTTGGCACAACAGTAAAACCACCAAAACACATGCATCATTATGCTAACATAAATTTAATGTTTAGAATCCACAAACACTTTATATTACCTCTTATTATATTATTATAAAAATAATCCTACTAATCATTTTGCAATGATTACTTTTCTTTTTTACGTAGATATAATATTATTAATTTTTTTTTCAAAAGAAAAATATATAAATGCCAACGTGAGATTAGCCTATTTGGTATAGACATTGTTCCTTTAAAAGGAGGTCTTGGATTCAAATCCAAGTAAAAAGAAATATTATGTGTAGTTTAACGGAGACAAAAATAAGTCATCCATTTTTGGTTCTAAAAAACTCGATTCGGTTAAAACCAAGGAACTTGAAGTATTTTCCTATTCATTGAGCCCATTAAGGTCATGTGTTATGCAGCGTGAGGGGGGCTTGACCACCCTCCCTCACGCCCCCTTCACCAAAACATACAAGGGCGTGACCGCCAGGTGGTGGTCAGCCGTGAGGGGCTTCACACGGTGAAGGAGAAGAAAGTGGAGAAAAAGGGGGAAAAGGTGATGATGACGTGGAGTGATAGGGAAGTGATTGATAGCATAGGAAAAGATGATGTGGAGTGATAAGGGGGTGATGGTGTTGTTGATTATGTGACGCCTACGTGGAGTGATGGGGGCGACTTGCATAACACATAGCCTAATAATTTGATAAAAATCGCCTCGAGTGCGATAAATAGAAACAACTATGCCCATTAAATCATCTCGTAGCATGACAATCTATACGACATGTGAATGATGAAATATAGGCAAACATTACATCTATCTATAGGAAAAGATCACAAACATGCATAATCACGCAAACTTGTTCAATTTGAGTGTTTTCAATTTAAACCGGAACCCAAACGAATTAAAATTCGGTTTCCGTTTTGTGTAAAAACTTTGAATTCGATTTGGTTTTGCTTTCATTTCGACCAAAAAAAATGTAACCTGAAACCCGAACCGATAAACACAATCTTCATTGGCGAAATTTTTATAGGGCCCAAGGGGGCGACCGCCCCGATCTTTTTCCATCGGTATTGTTAATTTTCAGCCGAAAGTTTATTTTTTGTTATAAATATTGATTTCATACTGTTCGGTTTAAAAAATTAACATTTATCCTGAGTATCGTAAATTTTCACCCGCTCTCAAAGCGGTCGATATATGTGGCTTTGTGTCTTTGAAAGTACATAAATATGTAGTCAAAGAAGATGTAATTGGAGGACTGAAGAGCAATTAACACCCAAACCTACCCACCCGTGAAAACGATTAATAAACCAACGCCATTTCCGCGCCTAGCAGTTACTACTACTACTACACACACACTCTCTCTCTCTCTCTATCTCACATTCAGTTTTTCATCAGAATTTGCTTCATTCACCAGCAACAAATGCAGATCAAGAAACAATCATATTGAATTTCCCTAATCCTTCAAGGTTTGATCACTGATCTACATTCTGTTTCAGTCACACGATCGATTTCCGCTTCCATTGCTCTAATTTGATTCGTTTTCTAGCTCTAACGACAGCGAAAATGGGGAAAAAAGGTAGCGGATGGTTTTCATCGGTGAAAAAAGTCTTCAAACCTTCAAACAAGGATTTGAATGATAAGGTCAGTTAAGCGTTTTTTATATTTGTTTATGAAATCGAGTTTGATCACTCCGATTCATGGATTGTGCAATGATTTTTACTTTTTGAGTTTGATCTTCATCTGATTCGATATTTTGCCCTAATTTGGAGTTGAAATCTAAATGTAATGATTGAATTAAGATTATTTTTGTTCAGACTAAAACGTGATCATGATTCAGTATTTGCTTTTGCTTCAATTTAAGTCTAACATTAATCATGTGATCTTTGTCCTTTTTGTGTTTTCGTGGAGGTTCCACATTTACTAGTATGATCAATGGTCCCCCATTCTTTCCACAGGGCAATCTGGCCCAGCTATTTGCTAAGCAATATGAGATATAACCATCATGCCACCTATGATATGTCCCTTCATCATGTGCTTCTTATGTTTAATCACAATCACCCATCATCCCTTAATCAGACGCTAACATTCTCACACATTACTAAAATTTATTCAATCTTTAATTAACGAGGTTTATTTGAGTGTTTATAGAATGTTTTTCGCAAGGAGAATGTGGTGGATAAACGCCAAGAAGACACGCCAGAAGTTGTATCATTCGAGCATTTTCCAGCAGAAACTTCACCTGATATCACCAACGGAGAAAGTGATGGTGACCAATTGTCTCAAGTTGGGGATGACCGGAATCATGCCATTGCTGTAGCGGTGGCCACTGCTGCAGCCGCCGAGGCGGCAGTGGCAGCCGCTCAGGCGGCAGCCAAAGTTGTCCGTTTAGCAGGTTATAACCGTTATTCTAAGGAAGAAAGAGCTGCCATTCTCATACAATCATACTATAGAGGCTATCTGGTAAGTACACACAAAGGCTGGGGCGCTCAACTAATTTGGAGGTCTCATGGGAGCTACACATTCGCGGAAGTTTTACAAAAATTATGTTATAAACTCTTCTCTTTTATCCAGATTTTAACTAAAATAATAAACTAAAAGATTTATACTTTGCAGAGCTAAAACAATTTTGTATTCGTAAATATATTCTTAATCATGTAAACTTTTTTGTTTTTTAAAATGGGGTCTAAAGTTTTTGGGAACATTAAGATCTTTCTTTACCTGCTTGACCTAGCTTAGTTTTTGGATCATTTGGAAGATAAATAATAATAATGATGACATGATGTTGGTGATTTGATTCACAGGCTAGACGGGCCTTACGTGCGTTGAAGGGGTTAGTACGGCTACAAGCATTAGTAAGGGGTCATAATGTGCGAAAGCAAGCTCAAATGACAATGCGGTGTATGCAAGCGTTAGTCCGCGTGCAGGCAAGAGTGCGTGCACGCAGACTCGAGTTGACAAATGAAAAGCTTCATAAGAAAGTTGGTGAAGATGAAAGACCAACAAAAACTAACCGAACCCACATTAACTTCGAGAAGATCAAAGAAAGTACGCTGAGAAAACATGATGCGGAGATGAAAAGGGAACGAGCTCTTGCTTACGCATTTGCCTACAAGGTTGGTGTTCATTATTGTTTTGAGTTTGCTTTAGCTTTAACCCATTTTGATTGTTGTTTCATAAAGCGTCATCATCATCAGTGTCACTGTACTTTTACCACGTGCAAATGGAGCATCACCACACTATTTAGGATCCACTTATATAAAGCGGGTCATAATTTGTTTGTATTTTCTTGATGACGGTTCAAATGTATCTCATGGCCGGGTTAATTAACGGTTAAAAGGGGTAATATGGGTCTTGTTTTGAATTTAGTACAATACCCCTAGTCCCCTAAATAAAAGCTTTTCAAATAATGAAATTCAGAGACTTTGTTGTTAAGTTAAGAATTTTATTTATTTAAATATGTATCCAGTTACTTGTGTATTAAGTTATATAAAACTTTAAAAGATTCATTTTTTTTAAGTTATCCTGTTTTCTTATAAAAAGAAATAGAGACAAAAAGCATTTGTGTGTTGGCCTACCTTATCATGCTTCAACAAGACACATTGCTTGTTTTTCACTCGAGCAAATTATGAACCCTAGCCGACCCATTTCATTTCGGATGTTTTGTTTACTAAGATTCTCCTTTCAAATCACAGCAAGAGCAGCAACAACATTTCATGCATCCTGATTCTGACAACACAGTGTTATATCCCAATGATCATGGAAAACAACAATGGGGATGGAACTGGCTTGAGAGTTGGATGGCATCCCAACCCTACCACACCCGGCCCGTGGGGCCCCATGACGGGTCCTATCTGACCCACATGACAAATGATGACGTATCAGTTAAAACGGTTGAAATGGATCTAGTCACTCCCTTGAGCTCAGACTACATCACTGCAGGTCGTCTTAGCGAAGAGACACTCGACTCTGCACAACACTCTCAGTCAAAACGCCAATCGGGTTCTGACTACTTCCCAAGCTACATGGCTCCAACCCAATCTGCCAAAGCCAAGGTCCGGGCCCAAAATCCTGCCAAGCAAAAAGCCCAACCTGTTAAGAAAGCTAACGGGCTCTCGTTTGACACATCAAGTTCTGGAGGCAATGTAGCTTATCAAGTCCCACGAAGCCCAAGCCCGAACCCGAAAGGTTACACCAATGGGACCAGTGGTGTTCGAGGCCAGTCTAAATGGTCCACAGGGTACAGCCCGGATTCTAGTGGAGGTGATGATGGCTCAACGAGTCGGTATGGGTGGAGACACCATTTTGGATGATTATGGTATACTACTGATGGTAATAAGTAGTGCCTATAATATATTGTGTGATATCATTTCTTTCTCAAACTGTCAATACATGTTTACTTGTTGCCACTTCTATAATTTATAATTATGTTTTCTTTTTGTTACGTTGAATTGCATTAGTTTTTTGTTTAATTATGAAAATATGTTACACTAAATGTTATAAAGTTGTATAAATTGAGTGGTTTTTAACTTGATGGAAATCGTTTAGAGGGGTGGATTCACATAGTAAACACAAAATTTCAAATGACTTGGGTTGATAAAATTTATGTGTAGGTAAATATCACTTTTGTTACTTTATGTTTACACAAAATTTCAGATATTGTCCTTTATATTTTGAAATGTCAAAATCAGTCCTTTAAATTTTCAAATGTTGCAAACACGGTCCTTTCTCTGTTAACTTTGTTAAATATTAACAAAATAAAGAATCATATTTGAGAATTTATATAAAATAAGGGACCAAAAGTGAAATTTACTTAATTACTTATATGATTCCTTTTGACATTTATACCCCTTATTCTATTATTACTTAACAAAGTTAACGTATAAAGGACCAAGTTTGCAACATTTGTAAACTTAAATGAATGATGTTGACATTTTAAAACATAAAGGACAATCTCTGAAATTTTGTGTAAACATAAAAGACCAAAAATAAAATTTACCCTTAATGTGTTATATTGCATCTTATCTATACTAATATATAATACATATTAGGACAAAATAATAATTTGCTTAAATCTCATAAAATTAAGAGTTTTACAACTCTTATAGCATATGATACAACTTTTTAATTATAATCTAAATGTTTATTTGTGTTTTCACTTTGTCTCACATTGGTAGCTTTTAAAAAATTTAAATGAGATAAAGTGATTATAAAAGAAAACCTTCAAAACAAATGAGTCACTTCTTGAGTCACTTCTTGACATTTTTAGGGCATTTGGCCTTTTATGTTAGTATTTAAAGTTACTTTTAGTTAACTACCAAGTTAAAAAAATTGTTTTTGTTATGGTTATGACTCAAAAATGAACCATGCAAACCTTTAAAATCATTCAACTTAAGTGTTGTGTTTCCCGTTGCAACGCGCGAGTACTAAACTAGTATGTTTGTGTATATATATATATTTTCTATTTTCATGTGTTATTTACACAAACCGACAATATATATAGGAACATTGGTTTATCTTTAGTAGAGCGACACCTTGTTATTTACTGGATTTGATACACTAGAAATAAGTAAAAATATAAAAGCACTTATTTTGTATTGTATTTGTATTTTTATTTGTATTTTTATACTGTATTGTAAATAAATTATGAAAAAAAATACATGCATTACAAAAAACATAAATTTAGTAAAAAGACAACCTACGTTTTTATAAATTTATACAAAAATTTGTTTTTCTCTGATTTTGTTCCTATAATTTACATACGCATTATTTTATATTTCAGGTTATGATTAATTTCTGATGTGCCTAACTCAACTTTGAATCTCGTTACAGAAATCATTATGATCAAAGTTATTTTGGATATATGTGGCATGCCCATATATAGAATGGGATATCATATGTGAATGTCACCTGATGTACCCAATAAACAATTAATATTTGTATTTCTTTATAAAAATTCTAAAATAAATACATTACAAAAAAGTTATGCTTTATTTGTTTCAAATCTATGACTGATTAGTACCAGCAATCCATGTGAACAATAAGACTACTGGCTACACATCATGTATTGTTTGCAAATTTATAAAAAATCTGTTGGGATTTAGTAGGACTTGATTTTAACCTAGAACGTTTCGAACATGTATTAAGTAATCGTTTTATCCACCTACGGATCGAGGATTTTACGGTTGTGACTTGTGAAGCCAAAAGAGCAGTGGCGGATCCAGAAAATTTTTCCATTGGGTTTACTATTTTCGAATGTTTCAATTAGATAAAACCGGACATAAAAATTTCTGGATTGGTTTGACGTTTTAGGTTTATAATATTCATCACGTAATAATAATGCGATATACTAAGTCAGTAATTAAAAAAATACATTGTTATTAAAGAGTTTGAAGATACGGAGTGCATGCTCGTTTAAGATTTCTGGGCTCCGAACAAGCGGGTGTCAAGAAGGTCGTGCCTCCTTGCGAGGTACTAGGGGCAGCACCCATTTTGGGGTTCGAGGCAACGCCTCAAAACCTAAACGAAATTTGGGAAGAAATATGGATTTCAGAAATTGATAGCAAGACGATCCTATTGAAATCCAAGCATTGATTATCGAAAATTCTCACTTACCTCATTTAAGTTGGCAAACTATTGGGGAAAATTAGATTAAGGATTCACCCTTAAAAATATTAGTGGGTTCACCTTACCTTTTCAACCTTTCGAAAACACAAAATTCTTGCTAAATCTTCGAAACTCAGTAGATTCTGGTGAACCCACACAATTGCATGTAGATCCGCCCATGCAAAAGAGGATCATTTTCATGTGTAAGGTTAGGGTTTGGTTAAAATATAACGTTAATTGCAAACTTCATGGATTATAAAATGAGCACGCAACCGAACCAATCTTTAATCACACATAAGTTAGTGGTGAAGGTGGTGCGTATATAAAAACCCGTTATGAATTAATGAACTTGTTTGACCATGTGCGAAGCTATTTAGGGGCTGGGGGCGACCGCCCCTCTTTTTCCGTCCGTAGTATTATATTTTTGACCGAAATATTATTTTTAGTATAAAGTAGTGGTTTCGTCTCCTTGCTTCAAAAAATTAATATCTATTTTATGTTTCAAAATTTTCCGTCCCCTCTTAGTCCTAGCTCCACCTATATCAATCAGGGTTGTAAAAATCGGCCTAGGCGGTCGCTTAGGCGCTAGGCGCCCGGCTTCCTTGTAATTTTTGCCCTAGGCGGGGCCTAGTCGGCCTTTTTTTTTTTTTTTGGTTTTTTTTGGTTTTTTTAGTCTTTTTGGCTTTTTTCGAGTAAAAAGGACCAGATAAATGATTATTCGAGACATTTCTCAACCCCAAATACGTAATATGTCTCTAAAACATCAAATCCAACATCTGAAACGTTGAACCCTGCCACTAAACATCGTAATCCATCCATAAACTCTGAATTTTGTGTTTAAGTTTGTAATTTGAAGTACTTCACTTAGTATGTTTAAGTTTATTTTTTAATATATTTGAAGTATTCTATACATTCAATCAAAGGTTGAAGATCTTAGCCTTTTAAATTTTTTTATTGACATGTGACGTAATTACTTATGACGAGATTTAAAATGTTTCTAATATTTGAAGTTTTGAGATATACGCCTGACTAACTCCAACGAAAACCATACAACAATATATGCACAGACTTTGGTGTCCATATGTAAGACATTCGATCATTGTATTCACGGCTAAACGTATTTATTTATTTATATATTTATTTATTTTGTTTTATATAGAACTCTAAAACGAATTGAAGCTTCTAGAAACATCCAGCCAACTTAGATGTACAAACTCTAATGAATTTGCAAAACTATGAAATATTTTTCTTATGCCCTAAGCTGATTTCATCATGTTGATAGGGTTAGGGTTGTGGACAAAAAAAAAAAAAAAAAAAATTTCTAAACAAAAATAGGCCTCATGTTTAAGACGTACATTGGGCTTATAAAAAGATTGAGTGGGCCGTGTTTTAACCATCATTGAATTTTTTTTTAAATTGAAGTATAAACCTTACCTTACACACAAAAACCGGTAAACCGAACCGATGTCGCTTCGTAACCGGTTTCTCGAATCGGTTTTAGGTTTTTGAAAAAAAAACAGATGATTTAGGACCGGTTTGAAGTTTCAATAGACCAAACTGGTTAACTGTTCTATCTCGGTTAAAAATCGGTTTTCTGACGGTTACTTGTCGTCTACTTGAAGGAAATGTGAAACAAAAGTTTTTCCCTTGCATCCGGTTTCGGTCATATATCGGTGGTTTTAAATCTTGAAAAACCAGTTAGTAAGTGAACCGGTTATTAGTAAAGTTGGTTACTAGACTTTGACAGGTTAACCGGTTCGGTTATTCCAAAACCGATTTTCGACTGATTAACCGGTTTATGCACCTCCAACGTACGGCAATGTGAGTGAGTATGTGACCACTCCTTCGATCCTTAAGACCGCCCACAGCGGTTCCCCCGCCCCCTCCCGCGGCCTTGCACCCTCCGGCGGCCAACAACGGGAACACCGCCCCCCATCCAGCGGCCCCTGCCAATTGCAGCCCCACGGCTCCCGCTCCCCGCTAGGCTTCTCGTTTTTTGATTGGTCCGCTTGGCTTCTTGCTTTTCTGATTGGTTGATGTAGAATAGTGGGGAAGGGTTTTCAGTGGGGTGACCACTGTGGGGTTTAAGGTTTTAGTGGGGTGATGACGTGACAAGAAATTTCGTTGGGGAAGGATTTTCCGTGGAGTGACCGCTGTGGATAGCCTTAGAACCCTCAAGTCAAATGCATAGTTGCCGACAAGCGGGTGATGAAACATCCTGAAACCACCTATTGGGTCATATTTTTAGTCAAAATGTTGACTTTCAACCCTCGATAAATTGCCACAGAAATTTCATTATCTTTGATAGGACCAGTAATTGTAGTCGGATTATATATGAACCACTCAGCAATGACTCCTAATTTTGGTTACCCTGGTGAGGGTTACATCAAAACTAACACAGTTGGGCAAAATGACAAAAATACCTTTAAAAAAAGCTCACTCTCTTATAAAAGAAACAATGGATATCGATAATTGTTATTAGCTAGGTTTTGAAGATGAGCATAGTACTATACAAACAACATATGTAAATGATGTTAGTGATACTGCTAATTCTTGTTATTTGAAGCCTAGAAAAACGAAGCGCGTTAACTTTAAAAAAATGGCGAACTCCTTATGAGCAATTTGACCGAGTGAAAACTGAAAACAGAATGAATAAGAAAACATGGCCGTTGACACATGCCGTGTTGTTACAATTGTTGATGATTTGGTGTTATTTTCATAGATCTAATGGTCATTATATGTGAACTTAGTAATTTTTTCTATGATCAAAGCCTGAATTTGAATCGTGTTTTGAGTTGTCATATTTAATATGTTTTTAATAAGTAAGTTTACATGTGTTGATTGAGTTGTTTAGCATGTTTAATTAAACGGATCATGTTTAGACTAAATTGTTCACTTGTTTTCTCACACAAGGCAACTCATGAAATCATTTATTTAATTAAAGGGTGACTTACGACCCTCTTAGACCATTCATCACTACTCTCCAACCCATTTTAACACATTTACAAATTAACTTTTTAAATAAATGGGTTAAAAGCGGTTTGTGTTTAGGTTGTGTGGAGTTACTTGTTTTGGCTAGGGTTGATGTTTTTGACACCAATAAGACTGCCTTCAACACGCACTTTGGGAGGCTGGCAACGAGTGGAGGTGATTCGTCAGAAGGGCATAGTGGAGGTA
Organism: Mikania micrantha; assembly: GCA_009363875.1. Lineage (NCBI taxonomy): Eukaryota > Viridiplantae > Streptophyta > Magnoliopsida > Asterales > Asteraceae > Mikania > Mikania micrantha. The sequence continues at coordinate 75,809,765 of CM018695.1, read as the reverse complement.
GATAACTAGGCGGCTACACTTGAAGGATTGCACTTAGGGACGTGCAGTGTCCTTAGAGTTTTTGTGGATTCTTTTTTTCCAACAACATAAATATATAAAAGAAGAAATGATAATGTAAAAGAGATCAAATACACTTGGGGATTTGCACTTAGAAGGTGTGGTGCCCTTGGAGTTCTTATAGACCCTCTTTTCCAACAGCAACATAAATATATAAAAAAAAATGATAATGTGAAAGACAGAATGCACATGAAAATGATAGGTTGAAGGTAAACTATGATATTATGACGCATGTAAAAAAAATGTCAAAAAAGCTGATGTGATATGATGATTATAAATTATAATGCATATGAGAAGGGTTCTTCTTAGCATTACGGATAGTCTAAATACACGAGTCATTATCGGAGTGTTCCTGTTAGGGTTTAACGATTCAACTTACAAACTTGAAACCTAAAGTCTGACAAGATTGACAACTATTCATAACCAATGGTAATCATGAATTTTTCATTGCTGGTGGTTAGGCAACATAAAATTGATGAAATTAAGATGACAAATCCATTGATGAATTACAATAATCAAAAGAAAATAAACACAAAAATCGCTGTAATATCAATCTTTAAAAGTCACAAACGACATAAAGAATCCTGCAGGTAACCTGATCTTATCTACTGCTTGTATTCATACTTGCAATCACCATAGCCTGCAAATAATAAAAAAAATAAGAAATAATCACAAAATAATCATCCAAAATCATCAAAACAGGTCGATCATGAAGCTTATAAGTTATAACATACTTGGGTCGGTTACAGCTATGATTCCAGACGACTTGAAGTCACAATTCCAGTAATTTCTTCCATTAGCCTGGTAGTAAAGATTCATGGCAACCGAAGCTTTGTTCACGAGCTTTTGGGGCTCGTAACACGACCCCCCGGGTCGAATGATTCTACAGTCGACGTACGTGCACGCGTAATCGATGTTGTTCTGTAATTCTTCATCTGATGTTGATGGCTTCGCTACACACCAAGCTCCCTAAAATGCAGATTTTATTGTTTGTCAAGAAATTAAACCAATTTGTTTATATTTTTTACGACGATTCTTTAATTATCAAAATCTTTATTATTTTATGGAATTATGCATGGCTGGTTCATGTACCTGCCCTGGTGCTTGTCCTTTAGCAGTTTTTAAAATACCACCTGCAAATATTCAAATAATGATATGATCAAAGATGTTGATTATAAGCAAAAGAATGATTTGATCGATTTCAAGTAAATAAATGAAAATTTGGATGATTGAATTGGAAAGGTTACCGGAGATGAAGAAGAAGAAGAAGAGAAAGGTGAAGAAGCGGGGAGGAGATCCGGTGGCCATGGCGATTTCCGGCGGAGTTGAACGACGGTTTCCGGCGAGTGTAACGGCGGTTACTAGAATGCAAATGGGTGTTCGCTTGAATTTATATTATGTGCAAGAGAATAATCTGCTGTACGCGTTGAATTTAATTAAATTAAAAAGTGGAGTTATGTCGACTTTTGGATTGTGCGTCCGTTTCATTTTACGTGACGGAATGCGCATACATATTTTTTTAAGAACTTAGGTATACATATTTAAATATCAGCACAATGTTTAAGACTTTTACCTTTTATTATGGGTCACGGGTTTGCTTGGAGGCAAGTATGAAGAAAACTAGGTGAAATGTTCAGTCTTGATTCTATCTATTCTACAGGGTTTCTGTGTATCAGGGGTATTGGTTGATTGGTTCTCACAACGGTTGGAAGAGTCCGACCTTGACGACCGCCCCCAAAAGGTAGAGAACACGTGAGAATACCATCTTACGAAAAAAATTTATTTAATAATAACAATAAAGACAACAAGAAAGACGACGACGAGTGTGATGATAGAATTTTATTTATAAATAAGATGAGAATAATTGTAATGTTGTATATTTAACTTTTTTAAATATTATTTAATGTATATATTCATTACATATGAATTCATTATTATGTTTTATGTTTTAAATTATTCTATGTTATTTTGTCCTCATTTTTATGTCTTAAATAAATTTGTTTTTAATGTTTACATATTAAAATTAGAGTAATTATGATTTTGGCTCTTATTTAAATGTTTTAACTATTTCAACTAAAATTTAAATCTTTTATCAATGCAACTCGTATGTTTTTAACTGTCTTGATTTTTAATTTATTAAAAATACTATATTTGATATGAAAAGGTACATAATATTATTAATTATATAATTGTTTATAGAAAAGAAATATAATTATTTTACATGAGAGAGAATAAAATAAGATTGATAATAAGATAACAAGTGTTATTAAAATTTATTTTTCCAACCGACAAATAAAAGTGAGCATACAAATGATACATTTATAAATTGTTTGGCTTATCTTCCAACCAACAAATAAAAGTGTGTATAAATGACACATTTTTTTTAATAATTTTTCTTTTTCCGTTTTGAGGGTAGACTTTCAAAGGATATTTTTAACTTCATTTTTTTCTTTTTCTTTTTAACAACTATTAACTCCTAAAATTTTATCCATATCATGTGTTTTAAGGATATGAACTTATACTATCCTTATGAGAGACAAGACAATCATGAATGTTATTAACGTTAACCTAAGCTGGTAGTTTGGATTGAATCGGTAAAAATATTAGAATTATAGTTTAATATGAAACTCAAAGACTGATTTAGTTGTATCTTCATAGTTTTCTAACGGGATGCCATGGTTAATTTGAAGTCTCATTTATAACAAATTAGGTTAGTATCTCGTGTATTACACGGGTTGATCATCAGTGAAAATAATTGTATTATTTTTTTAAGCACTAATTTTTTTAATGTTTATTCACTTAAACATTTTTTTTAAATATTGTTTTTAAAAATTGTATATTTTATAATAATTTTTTTTTTAATATTAATATATTTTTTGTGTTAAAAAAATATTTTTCTTAATTTAAAAAAATGGATAAAAATATATTTAATATTTAATATTATTATTATTTAATATAAGGTGTATTTAATAGGAGAGGGAGGCGGGAAATCAAAGCTAATTTGGTCTAAGAATGTGACATGTGTCCCTACAAACTTTGATTTATTAGAATAGATAGATATTGCTTTCGCTTAAGCTAGGGTGGTTGTGAGTTTAATCCTGGATAGGTGGGCCATATCACTACGCTCTGTTCTTTTGACGGGATGAATTTATTTGCAAGGGTGATTCCGGATTAACACATTTGCTTTTAAAAAAGGTGTTAGCCCTAAAAAAGGAACTTAATATAATTTGGTTTAGTCCTTTAAGTGTTGTTCAGAAAACCTATAACCTACAATCCTAATAAATACGTGTGGCATTCTTTCACCTTCTTTTGGGACATTTTTAATTCTTTGTATGGAATATTTTCCTTTTACAAAAATAAAAGATAACCAACATTTTAAAATGATTAAAATACTAACTTTTACTCTAAAACACGACATCAGCAAGTGTATTTTTCTACTGCAAGTAACCTATATCATTTATCTTTTTCATTGTTTTTATTTCTGAATTAGTTTTATATAGATTTTTTTCTCAAGAGAAAACAAATTATTATATAACATTATTTTGTTGTAAAATTGATAGTTGTGATAAATTTAATCGAAATTGGCTCAAACCAATTTCAATTGAACTTATTATAGTGACATTGTAACCAATTTGTTGAACTCTACGTTCTTAGCTATTAGAGTTTAACCTTTGAGTTTAGGTTTTAAGTTTTTGGCTTTTGGGTTTGGCCTTTTTCTTGTTTAGCTTTTAAGTTATTCAATTACCATTTTTCAGCTCGTTATTATGATTTAAGGTTTTGCTTTATGGCTTAACCAGTTAACCTTTAAGTTATAACTTTCTGAATTGTTTTAAGTTTCTAACTTTTTTTTTGTTTAGCTTTTAAGTTATTCAATTACCATTTATCTTTTTTGTTTGTTAATGAATTATTTCTACATATCATTGTTTTTATGATTTAACTCCATGATTTAGAATTTGACGAGTCATTTACATCGCCACTAGATTGATTTCGATCGAAGTTCATTTGAATAAATATATGAGTTGTTAAAAAAAATGTCTAAACCTTTCTACAATAAAAGTGTTTTTTTTATAATAATCATATCCTTAGAGAGCGAGATCCAAGGGGCGAAGCCCTTGGCTAGGGTCGAGCTGCACTGTATTGGAAAATCTATCTTGATTCCATTCAATTCAATCTAACTTTTGGTTCGATTAGAAATCAATTACAAATTCATACTTGTTCTTTGTTTTTTATTTTGATTTTATCCGATCATATTTGGGTGAATCACAAATAGTTTAATTTGAAATTGTTGGTACTTAATATAATATATAAAATTTATAAAAATAAAAAAGCTCGTTTAGGCTCAAGCTCGATACCTAAAGGTCGGACTCGACAACTAAACGAGCCATATTTTTGGGCTCGGGCTTGGGCTCGTTTAGGCACGGCTCGTTCAAAGTTTTTACCGATCCGATACCGAGTATTTCACGAGCCGGATTGATTCGTTTACACCCTACAATAATTGCATCACTCATATGGTGGGCTAACGAAGAGAGTGTGTTGATCTGGTTAAACCATAAAAAAAAAAAAAAACAGAGAACTTAACTCACAAAGCATAGGAGCATGATCGTATGATAATGTGTCATAAAAGCATCTTCTACGACCATAGAACATCTTCTTAGTTGTACGGGCAAAACATCTGCCGTATAAGGATCCCATATGCATTCATTCGCTACTCTCTCTCCTCTCACCCTTGGCTGACAGAATAAGGTTTCATACGGGTCGGCTAACACCCGGGAAAAAAAAAATTATTCGTTATTTATGTGAATTAACCTCGACCGACTCCCAACAAATTTTATCATCAACCCTTATAAAATTTTGACGATCATTAGAATGCTTTGTTTTAAGGCAAACTAATAAAATTAATACACAAATAACCCAATATGTATTACCCATAATGGAGCCTAATTACTAATTAATACTTTAACGAAATATCCAATCACTTATAGTTCAATATGTTTAAGATTTTTAGCAGTAATTTTCTATACCAATTTGTTTTTTGTGGGCTCGAATATTTGAACAAAGAAAAGCAATATCTTAACTCCAACGATTTGTCATTTGTATCCACTCTCTACTTGGCATTTATTTATTATATATTTAAATCTTAATGAAATTTAATCATACCATCTTAATCAACGAGATGACGATTTGACATATTTTTATTACGTATTTGTAATTTGTTTTAGGTTTATTGTTCTTTGGGTAACCCAATCCGACCTGTTTTGAACCTGTTCAAAAAAATGAAATATTTATTGAGGAACAGTAACCCACAAAAAATTCCGACCCCCATTAAAAAAGTTTTCTGGGTCCACCATTATTTTCTATCTATTGCTCGAAATTTCTCAACCCTTAACTCTTCATTATCATCTCTAAAAAATAGGCAAGTTATTTTTACGTCGAAGGGTGATCGCATGAGACCCTCTCTTACGATGAGACGAATGGCTCTTTTAACTTAGTTCCATCACACCATTGAACGTACAACCTCTTTCCTAACCTATATTTATTGTATCAACGTGTACCGTATGCAGTGGCGCGGACCCATAAATTTTTTTCATTGCGGCGGAAATTTTTTATTATCATTTAATATCTAGCTTAATAATGTTTTTCCTCTTTTGTTCAAATCTAGTCAGGTCGAATCGGGTCGAGTCATGTTAAAATAAGACAATTAAACTCAATTTCATATGTAAAAACATAATAAAAATATAATACATCTAAAATTATTCTTATGCCTAGCAAAATAGGTTGGCTGGATTGAGTTAAGTAACAAGTCAAAACGGGTGCGAGCTAGGATGAATGCATGTTAGGATAAGTTTTAAGCAAAATCAGTTTGAGTTTAAATGAGTCGTTTAAAAAAACATCATTTTTTTTCAACTTAAAGTGAATTGTAACTAAACAAATAGTTTAATTGAATAACTTTTAGTTATTTTCTCATCAAATTTATTATTGATTATTCTTATTCGTTTGAATCCATTATATTCACATAATTTTTAAGTTATCCATCTTGACCTGTATTTAAATTGTTACCATCTCAACCCATTGTATGTTATAAATTTGCCCATTAAAATACAATATTTGTTTACTAATCTATGCATTTATCTTGTTATGAGTTAAGATTCTCAGACTTAGTTGATCTCTACTTGGTTTTATTTTTTAAAATCTATCCAAAACAATATCTATGAAGACTTTTTAGGCAACTCTTTTTTCAAAAAAGCAAGTATAACTATCATTTAAATTCGCATCACAAGTCCAATTATGCAAATTTAAGAGGGGCGATTGCAAAATATTAAGGGGTCAGTCGGAATTTTAACATATATATACCGCTGAAAAAAAAATTCTAAGAAGGGCGGCTGGCACCTTGACCTAAGGGTGGGTACGCCACTGACCTTATGCTAAAGAAGACAAATCAATTGATTTGGACCTAACATGTATGTATGGCTAATTTAACTCAATATATATACTAAAGGAAATGCATGTATATGCGCATGTAAATTTTGTAATTAACCAGAGTTGTTAGTTTTCTTTTTTATGTTTATTTCTGAAGTTTGGTAGTAAGATGTTGAAAGACTGGGTTTATAGTAGTAGGCCCTTGACTTCTTTTATAAGAGCAAATATTGTTATGTATTGAGCCAATGAGTTTTCATAGTTATAAGTTTCCTTCTGCAGGCCCCAGTTTTTAGTTTTATTTTAGGCCCTCTAAAAGTTGGGCCGCTCGTGTAGCTATTAGCAGTGGGCAAACCGGTTTTTTCTGAGCACGTTTTGCTTCCAAATCAGTTATGGTTCTGTTCAACAAGTCAAGAATTGGTTTCGGTTAGGTTTGATCGGTTTCGGTTATGAATTCTGTGAGAAACTAAAACCACCTGTACTAACATGCTCGAGTTGTCGGTTCCGGTTCTAGAAAATGTTTTTTTTGGCCCATCTCTAGTAGCTACCTCGACCGTAATCATAATCTTTGTACATTTGAAAGTTCACCATATCATACCATATTTGAATTGCGAGTGTTTTACTCTATTCTCGATCATTTGGCCCGTTGTAATACTCATTTTAATTTTTGTAATCGTCATATTCACTAACTATTTATACAGGGTGATCATCGGTTGGGTTAATTGTTTATTCGGTTTTCAGAAAAAAATCCCTAACTGTTAACAGAACCAAACCGAATTCGGGAAATGGTTAACCAAACCGAATTCAGGAAATGGTTAACCGAACCGAACGCAACCGAACAAACCGATTAAAAACCAAATAAACCGATTAAAAACTGAATTCAACCGAACAAACTGAATTCAACCAAATAAACCAAATTCAATTATTAATAAAAATATAAATTTAAATATGAATTTAGTTTAATCGGTTGACCGAATAAACCGAACTAACCGAATTCAAAATATTTTGAAACCGTTAACTCGATTCGGTTTTTTCAATTACGAATACGGTTCGGTTATCGGTTTTAAACGGTTTTCAGTTTTTTTGAAAACCCTATTAGACACTACTTATACACTACATCAAACAAGGCTTACATTTTTCGTCGCTATAGTTTCTGGTCGCGTAAGCTTATAGGAATGACATAAGGTCATCGCTATATGTTCGCCGCAAATAGGGGCGCATCTTTAATCAGACAGGGGGGCGACCGCCCCCCTGTTTTTTCGTGCAGTAGTGTAAATTTCCCGATACATAGTGTAAATTTTTTTAAAAACCTTTATTTCGCCCCCTGGGAAAAAAAATTATTTCGCCCCTCCTGGGATCATGGTCAAGCTTCGCCACTGGCCGCAATAGCTCGGACCTGTCTCGCTATATATAAATGTCGCCCCGAAAACTATATTTATCGCGAAAATAAGTCATTTCTAGAGGCTTGCTAAATTTTTTAATTAATTATAGAAATATTTATTATAAACTCTAAAATATTTAGACCATAAGTAATGACATGATCAGTGACCTATACGAACGACATCCGTCTTTGCTGTAGGTGTTGTCGCAATAAACACGAAACTTTAGTAGTTTGATTGAGTCGATATTAATGTGACAAAAGTATCACATGAACTAACAACAGTTACCTTTGATTATAAACATTATATGTTTAGGTTTCAAAACCCTCATCTACAACCAAATCATTCCCATAATCATCAAGATAATGTTGATACACATAAGAAGCAAAACCCCAAATAGCCAACACAGTGGCAATCACCTTCATCCCATTCATCTTTTCATGGAATATGATCACTGCAAGAATCGGGATAATCGGTAGTGCCAAAGTGTTAATCACATTGGAAAACAATGAAGACACCTCAAAGATCAAACCGACACCGCCAATCGTCGCAATTTGCCACGAAATCGCGATACAAACCATGATAACGATGTACATTATCTTCCCCAATCCGAAGCTCGCCATATCTACATGCAAATCGTGCCATTGTCCGCTAACAAACAGCGCGATAATCGTTACAGTAGATGCAACTAGTGACTGGTAGATTATCATGTTCAATACCATGGTAAAAGTTTCACCTTTCAACACTTTTTGAAACGATAGTTGTGTAAGCGAAAGACCCAAAGAATAAAGAACAGATGCAACGAGTGTGCATGCAAATCCCAGCTTTAGATACCGTTTTCGAGACACGCCCGCTTGGGTTTCTTCCGAATCGCTTTCGAGAACTAGTAGAACAGTAGATATCGTTAGAAGAACGAGCGAGTTGATTATCAAAGGGGTTAGCTTTTGGGCGTTTAGAAAGAAAGCAAAGAAAGCATTGAAAGCGAGTTGCGTTGTGCATATGAGTGAAAACGTCGAAAGAGGAAGGTAGAACAGCCCGACGGAGTACAGTATACTGGTTACTGATTGTAATGCTCCTAGCGAGACGTAGATCGCTGAAATGATCATAACCGAAGACGGGTTTGATGTGTTTGAAGCTGTTGATGGATGATCGGTTGTCGGTTTGAAGTAAAGATGGAACGGGACGAGGATGGGGAAGCCGATGGTTTCGGCTAGCGATGTCAACCAAATGCTTTTACCTCCTTTGTTGTAGTATAGTCTTCCGAGCAGCGTCGCGGTTGTTTGGCCGACGAGGACACATAGGGTGTGTGACACCATTCTTAGCCACCAGTTTTTCTTTGTGGTTCTAAGAACATGATCATTTGGTGGTGGTGACGGTGGCGGTGATGGTGATGACATGAAGATTGATATAGTGTTAAGAAACTTGAAATAGAATGGTGGGGAGGGTTTTGGTGATAAGTTGTCATCATTTGTGACCACCATGTTTCGTACATGACATAACTAGTTGTGAAGGTGGGTGGGTGGATGGTTGATGGTCATTTGCTCGAGGTATTGAGTTTGTTCAAATTCTTTGTGTTGTTGAACTTATAAATAACGATTTTTATTGTTAGAATATATGAGTTTTTTTTGTTGGAAATCAGTATTACTTGAGTAATTATCAAATTTAATATGAATTAAAATGAAAATTTTTCATATTACTCAATTAAATCAAAACTTTTTAAATTGCATGTATTGATTATGTGTATTAATTACTCTTGAAATTACAATCTTTTAATATAAATACAAGACAATTAGTGTCTTATTTTGTTGGCTACTTGAGGGTTTCAAGAATACTACATTCAATTTACCACGTACTTTAAAGAATTTCTAGCTTTCTCCACTCGTCAAACTCTTGTTTTAGATATTTTTTCAGGTATACTTAATCTTGACAGTATACATGATGTTTCAGTTGTTGTACCCAGGAGACAGACGCGTTTGTTTTGAGAAAAGACGCGAAATATGTTTTAAGATAAGCGTATTAAATGTGTGTCTCAACTATAATCATCAACATTTTTACTCTATGTCAATTAAGAATAAGTGAAAGACATAACATGTTGAAAATTAAAGTCTACTACAAGAATTATCTTTGAAGAATGTGTTGCAGACATCAAGAGGTTTGGTTGAAAACTCAACGTTAAGCATGCTTTTTGTCAAACAAGATAATTAGAGCACCTAACGAATACATGGATCATAACAAGTTTGGTATATAAATTCGTAATTTATATTATTTAATTTCAGTCATGTAATCGGTTGTTCACTAAATTATTTCCTATGAATAACTAAAGTATCGTTATTATTTATATTTTATTGTTGGTTTATAATAAAAACATGAACTCAACTCATACATTTTTTAATGTTAAAGGATTTGGGGTGTTTCTAAGTAAGTTGCAATGAAAGTGAGCGACTTTCACTTTTTATGTACTAAAGTCGCTAAGGGCGGCGACTTTGGTGTAAGAAAAGTGAAAGTCGTTGACCCCCTTGCGACTTTGGTACATAAAAAGTGAAAGTCGCTCTCCCTATTACAACTTATCTAGAAACACCAAGAATGAAAAAAACCACCTAAAAATATTTAACATCCCAAAAATAACCTATTCTAACAAAAAATTTCGTAAATAACATATTTAGGGTCTTTTTATAACAGGATTAGTACAATATTTATGATATGTGTTATATTATTTAACTATATCAAAACAGATAATTGGTACCAAACTGGTTAACTATAGGAGTGTGCTCGGTTTGGTTAATTTTTACATTAAAAACCGAAACCAAAACCAAAAAAATCGGTTGTTAAATAAATTAAAGTATTACACACATTTTATAAGATAAGTCAAAATGACCTAAAACCACTTTTAAGTGATTTTAAAATCAAATGTTAGTTTAATTGGATCAAATTACCAAAACTAAGTTTAATAGACAAAAATATCGGCTTTTTGTTCAATTAAATTGCCCTCCAGTCATTTCTATTTCAAAAAACCTATAACCTACACTCCTAATAAATACGTGTGGCATTCTTTCACCTAGTTTTGGGACATTTTTAATACTTTGTATGGAATATTTTCCTTTTACAAAAATAATAGATAATCAACATTTTAAAATGAATAAAATACTAACTTTTACTCTAAAACACGACATTAGCAAGTGTATTTACTACTGCAACCCTTATCAATTTTCTTTTTCATTGTTTTTATTTCTAAATTAGTTTTATTTATGATTTTTTTTCTCAAGAGAAAAAATTTATTACTTAACATTATAAAGGGCTTATAGCCTCCATAGTACCCCCTTGAATTCTTGATTGAGAGGTCTTGAGTCTGAGTTTCATCTAAAGGAAAAAAATGCTTTAGGTTGAGCCATGAGATTTTTCCAATGTAGGTTTTCTCCTAGATGCTGGTGTCAATGTGCTCATTTAAACAGTGGTACTTGACGATAGCTGTTAAAAAAATAACTTTATTTTCTTGTAAAATTGGCGCATGTTTATTATAGTGACATTGTAACCAGTTCATTGAACTATACGTTCTTAACTATTAGGGTTTAACTTTTGAGTTTAGTTTTGAGTTTTTGGCTTTTGGGTTTGGCTTTTTTTTTTGTTTAGCTTTTAAGTTATTTAATTAACATTTTTCAACTCGTTATTATGATTTAAGGTTTTGCTTTACGGTTTAGCCTTCAAATTTTAAATTTTAGGATTTAGGAATTACATTTTTCAATTTGTTGTGTCTTCCTACTCGTCAACTCATCATTCTTCTTTCAAAGAGTTGGCTAAAACCTCTGCAATCTCTTAAAAAGATTGTTTTTTAACGTATACGAATGAATCAACCAATTCTCACAATCAAATTGATTTTTCTAATTACAGACAAATAAAACAAAAATCTTTCAAAGTATCAAACTATTATTTTCTAATAAGTACCAACCCAAAACATCTCTCTCGTTGCCAAATTTCCTATCATGAGGAAGTGATTAGTTTACATCTTAACTTATTCCTTGGGACAAATTATAGGTTATTAATCCCATAAGCAACTGAATTGTTGCAAATCTCCAAACTCAAATAAAAATTATACCTCAAATAATAAACAAATTATAAAATTATAAATACTAAGGCTGTGTGTTGTGGTAAGTGAGAGAGGCGTAAGGGGGTTTGGTCACGCCCCAATGGCGCCCTACCCTCATTACAGAGGGGCGTGAAAGGGGCATTATGGGGGAGGCGTGAGTGTGGTCACCCCGTGAGAGATTGAAGGAAAAGAAAAAAAATAAAGTTTGTGACCGTTGGAAAGAAAAAGAAAAAAAGTAAAAAGTAAAATATGACCGTTGGAAAAAAAAAAATTAAACTACTATAAATAAATCACTCCTCTTAAACCAATATTCACCTCCCTACAGCTCCGGTTGAAGAGGTTACACCGGAAGAAAGAGTTGAAATACGAGCCGGGATCCGAAGCAGGGAGATACACAACATACTTAAAGACGATTTGGGGAGTGATGAATAACATATGTAAAGATGATGTAGAGTGATAAGAAGGTGATGGTGTTGGTTGATTAGGTGGTGCCTACGTGGAGTGAGGGGTTGTAATGCATAACAAATGGCCTAACCGTTCAAATATAAGCTTCTTCATAGGTATCTGAATCCCTGTTGTTCGTTCGAAGTTTCAACCTTTTAAACTGAGGTAGACAAAATAAGTGCCACCATGAGTAATCACATGGTTAACTAAACTCAAATTGGAAATTGTAGTTATATGTTCCTTTGATCCTAACTTGTAAGATGTAAATATTTCACACCTCTGGTTGCAATTCCATACAGTCAGCAAAATCAACATCTGCCACCATCTCCTCAGCATTTTGAGGTCTAAATCTGACAACAACTCGAACTCAACCAGAAACTGCAACATCAACTCAAGATATAACTTCTAAATTATGTGATTTTGGTGTTGATGGGTTAGCGGTAAGCCTACCGGCGAATACTCGATTTCATCCCGCCCCGTCGTAAACGACACTGGTACTGTAGGGAATGAATTATAGGTAGGTGCACCGCCGACGATCAGTTTGCTTCTCGAAGTATAGGCAGGTGCGGCACTGGTGTAGGGAACGACACTGATGGAGGGAGTGGCATCAGAGAAGGGAACGTCGATGGCGGAAGGGGAGCTGCTGGAGGAGAGCACGGGAGAACAAGATCTTCAAAAATAAATTTTTAACCCAAAGGGTATGGGAATAGCTTGGTTCAAGTCTGTCCTAAAAATAGGTGGGACAAATGTTTTTTTAATTAAACTTCTTCTAAAAAACAAACCGTCTGCAGCCCTCAATTCTCTGTCAATGGTCTACGTAACGCAGACAGAAGAGGTAAGGAAGGGGTTTTTAGTAAAAAGTAAAAACAAACACCACCTTGTGTTCTATAACATTTATTTTGTAATCATCACACAAAGATTGTTAAAAATCCTTACATTCCCATTTCAACATCTTACTTTACATTTATTTTTCAATAATTTTATTTTATTTCCGCATTATTGAACATTATGGTTTTTTTTTTAAATAATAGAAGATAAAATTAAATTTTACATATATAATAATAAACATAAACAAATAAACATATTACTCGATGTTCACAACATTTATCTTTCATAATCATATATGTTTTTCATACCATAATAATTTTATTTTAATTCCGTATTATTTAACATTATGATATTTAAATTTAATAAATAAACATAAACAAACATGAATAAAAAAATTATCAATTTTTCACAAATGCAACCTTAAGTCAAACAATCTAAGAAATATTCATTAAATGTTTTACAACAAGGGACAAAAGCAAATTTGAACTAATTTTAACGTTATTTTACTTATTTTCTGAAAATAAGGTTAAAAAACGTTATGATGATTAACTTCAAACAATAACTTTGAGTCGCAGACTCTTAGGATCAACATATCCATTTTAACTGGGATAAGAACAAGGTATGTCCACATCATTTCCCCGAGACCATAATAGGGGGGGGGGTGTTTGGTAGTGTCTGAATCATTAAGTGTTGAATGGTTAAAATGTCTGAATGTTAAGAGGGTCTGAACCATTAAGTGTTGAACCGGTTAAGATTGTTTGGTTACACATCTGAATGGAAAATAAAAATTACCCTTTTTATAATAAAAAAAACCCTAATTTCTTCAAACCCCTCCCTCGGTCGATCTTACCACCGCAACCCACCCTCCACCGCAGCCACTGTCGTAGTCGCCCGCAACCACACCGATATCCCACAACCATGGTCGCAACCTCCCACAACCACGTCGATCTCCCACCTTCGCAGCCACAATTGTAGGAAGCAGATGAAGCCGGTGACAGATAAGCATGGCGGCGGTGACGAAGCCGACGGTTGGAGGTGAAGTGTTAAGGTCGGTCGGAGGTGAGGTGTTAAGGTCGGTCGGAGGTGAGGCGACGATTGGCGGAGGGACCGCGACCACGGGTTCAGATGGGGTGATGGGCGACGACAGGTTGGAGGGACAGTGGTGATGTGACGGATGGATGACGACTGGTAGAGGGATTGTTGGAGGCGAGGCAGACGCCATCGAAGCCGCAGTCGGAGGTGAGCTTTTTGTCCATTCAGATTTGTGTTCAAGTCTGAATCATTCAAACCTCCATTCAGATGATTTCATTCCATTCAGATGATTTCATTCCATTCAGATGTGTTTTTTGGTTAAAACAAACGGTCTGAATATTACTATTTAGATTCAGACTCATTTAAATACTACCAAACAACCCATAGATAACTTTGTTTGTATACAGTATACACCAACACCAAGAAGATAATTTACTCTAAATTTAATTTTTTTAAAATTTTGAATTAAGAAAATAGTTTTATTTTTCGAAAGAAAAAGAAAAAAGAAACACCTAAGTCATAGCAATCTCCAGGCTCCAACGCTTTATTTTCAATTCGTTCCGCCGGGATAAAGACCGTCGTGGTGGTCGTCACCGTCGTCGCCAGGGTTCTTCTTAAACCTGTAACATCACGAATCAAATCAAAAGGTGCACACTGTTCCTCCCTCCTATCTTACGAACAATTTCAGTTTCGTGATATCGTTTTTTTCCAAAATTAGGTCATATATTAGCATCTCGATTGTTGTTGATGATGAAAACTCATGATTTCAGGCAGAAAATTTAGCCAATTAGTAACATGTTGAAATCTAGAAAAGTTAGTGGTAGAGGAGAAACAACGGGAGGAGCTGCACATTACGCGTTTGGAGCCCTAGAAGAAGATGATGTAATCATCAAACACAGGCTTCTAACCAGAACAACAACCACACGAGGCGAACCGCCATTGAAGAAGCTTCAAAAGAAGTTTACCTCTTTTGCTCTGGAAACCGAGAAGGACGCAGAGAATTATGCTGATTGTGAGAGGCTTGCCAGGGCTTTCCTGCAGGAGCTCAAGACATTTGAGCTTCCATTGGTGAAGACGAAGGCTGTTATTGATGCTAATGTTCGAGAGAAGGAGAATTTCAATGAGTTGAATGATGAGATCAACAGAAAGATTCTGGAAGCACAGGATGATATTGAGGATTTGAAGAAGCAGCTTGAGGAGAGTAAGGTTGAAAGAAAGCATAAGGAGGAATGTGAGACTATTAGGAAATTGATTGCTGCACAGCCGCCCAGATCTGAGACTCAGGAGCTGATTAATGAGCTGGAGAAGGAGATTGCATCTTTGGAAGCAGAGAATACTGCAAGTTCACGAACACTGGAGCTTCGTAAGAAGCAATTTGCGCTTCTGCTACACGTGGTATGTACTTCTTTTGCTACTCTGTGATATTTACATTCTAGTTAACACATGCTTAAGGTGCATTAGTTGAGTTTTTAAAGATGACTAATGAGCTATAGGCGTAGTATTCTCTTCCCACAAAATAGAAATTTCGTTTTAAAATACACATGTCAGGAGGGCATAATGCAATGATGCAGTTATAAGATCGCATAGCTGCAGTTGATGTGACTTGGTTCCGTGATATGCATATGAGAAGCACATGATGCTCTAATGCAATACGATGCGTGATGCAGTTTGATGTGACACGTCATGCATGACCTGTATTTTAGCAAATTAGAGTTTTGATTGCATTGGGTCCAAGTTTTTCAAATCTTATTGAAGAAATCTATCTAACAAATGAACAAATCTGACCATCGATTGAGCAATGGGATTGAATATTTGAACAAATTCGACCATCGATTGAACAAATTTGACAGGAAATAATGAATATGTTTTATATTTTAGTATTTAAAAGTTCACAGAATATCATCTATAAATATTTATTAGTGAGTTTCTAATAATAAATGCTGCACATATGTGATGCATGAACATTGCACATTGTGCATCGCGCATTGGCATTTGAGATCAACACATATCAGAGCAGCACAAGCTTTTTAAAACCAATAATAGAAATGCATGAAACTGTGTTGATCTTGGTAATTTTGGACCATGATATTGCAATTTTGTTCTTGTTTTATATTCTGTAAAAGGGTCTTACAAGCTCTGCTGCTGTAATTGACAAATCATGTAGCTTCAGGTTCTTTTTAATTTGTGATGTGGCCACCAATTATTAGTTCGTAGCAAGTAAAATTCACCTATTCTACAAATTCTATGTTAAATTATTATGCATCCGACGTCAACCAAATACAAATTAAATATAACTAGATATACTTGACTAACACTAAGATGTTGAAGAAAACTATCTTTAGAATTGTATGTACTTGGTAGTTACCGTAGGGATTTCACATGAGAAGAACCAAAAGATATGATGATGAAAATACTCGTAGTAAAACGCTTTTTTGTTCTTCATTGTGTGAATTTTGTTGTGTAGATGCTCTCTTCGTTGCATAGCTGCTTTCGCCTCTCTTTTAAAACAAATGGTCCTATAGCACAATATAGTTGTCAAAGACGCGAGGCACACTTAAGGTGCAAGGGGTGAGCCTTGGGCCCAATCACAAGGCGCTGAATTAGCAAAAGCCTAAGATAAAGAAGGCACATGACTTAAATATACCTTTTTTAAGGGTTTTATATATGCTTTATGCTTGTTTAGGGTTAGTTTAGGATAGCATATGCAGGTTCTAGGCCATTTTTTAAGTTTCAAGCAAGTTCGGCCGAACGGATTCAGGTCAAGACGGGTTATTTTAAAAAATGGTTATTTTGGTCCCGGGTCAGAACGGATCATTTAAAAAATGGTCAATTTTGTTCCGGGTTAGAACGGGTCAAAATTTAACAGCATCAGCATGAAGCACCAGGTCCCTTCTTATCAGACTTCGATTAGAATTATGAAGCAGCAAAAACCAAACTTTTTATTGATAAATTATTGGGTACAAGAAAACCAAAGACTTTACCCCTATTTATACTAAAACAAAATCATAAAAGTCAAAACTTTATCCCCTAAAAATCTGCTAAAACAAAACAACCTTAATCCAAACCTAATCTAACTTTAAACTTTAAAACTTAATTAGATAAATCCAAAACAATTAAACTAAAGTTTCTAACTTTAACCCCTTAACTATTTAGTAATTACAAGATTAGTCCAACAATCACCCCTCTAATCTTGTAATTCTTGATGTGGCTCCCTCTCTAGAAAACAAAGGTTCTTTTCAGCATCAATCTCTTGCACACACCTTCAGCCATAGCTTGAACTTGCCATCACCTTCCTTTTTTTTCTTTGCTGTTGTGAATCAAAACCACACAACATCAGTACAATTCCAAACCACACAGGTTCTCATGCCTCTTTCCTTTGACCAAGTTGTTTGATCAATCACTGGTCAAATCAAAATTTCCCACTACTGTATGATCAATCACTGATCAAATCAAGTGGTTGCTCTCACGTACTGCTTCTCAAAGCACCAACAATCACCAATTTATCACAAATTGATGCTTCCTGAATCACACATGATTTTTATCACAGCCTGATCTTGAAACCTTCACAGCTCTTGATCATCTCTTCTCAGCCCTCACAGCTACTTGTCAGACTATCACAGCCCCCCACCCTCGTTCAAACCTATCACGGGTAAGATATAATACAGTTGAAGCCTTCACAGCTCCCCCCAACTTGTTCCAGCCCTCACAGCCTTCAAGATGAACCTGATTGAAGCTCTCACAGCCCTCAGTCAACCTTTAATCAGCTCTCACAGCCGTCAACACCAGATTCGAACCTATCGCAGGTTTTCCCTATGATTGATCCAACCTAAATCACACAGGTCCGATCAAGCTTCTTGATTATTTCACCCAATCAGCCTTCACAGCCTCTAGACTCGATTTCGACCCTAACCCAGTCGAGTTTACTCCAATCAACGTCTTCACAACTCCCAGACAACCTCGATTGAAGATCTCACAGCTTCCAAATCCAAATTGAGCAGCTGGGTTTCAATCGACAAAACTCAATTGCTTGAGACGACTCTTCAATTTCGACCGAGAACACGTTGTCGATTGGAATTAGCCTTCACTTTCGTCGTTGTCGATTGGAATTAGCCTTCACTTTCGTCGCGCTCGGAACAAACCCCTTCTACGTCGCTTGGGATGAGCGACGTTCTTCTCCTAGGATTGAATCGTTCGCAGCTTCCAATCAATCCCACGTTCAATCGTTCCCAATCTGAATCACACAGATTTGATCGAACTCTGATTGCCTCACGCCAATCCTTTCCTGGACGGTTTCTTTTTGCCGACTAATTGCGTCACACAATCAGATTTTCACAACTTCTCAGATAGATCGAACCAATCGCAGGTTCGTATCACCACCCGATCTCCGGACTCAATTTGGCACCCCAAATCGACTTCGTCTTCTCTAATCGACCTTCTGGATCGAGCCTTGAACAGCCCAGCAGCCAAGGGCTGCTCTCTTGATCGAAAATCGACTCTCAAACCGGCAGAGCTAAGCTCTGATACCAATTGAAGCACCAGGTCCCTTCTTATCAGACTTCGATTAGAATTATGAAGCAGCAAAAACCAAACTTTTTATTGATAAATTATTGGGTACAAGAAAACCAAAGACTTTACCCCTATTTATACTAAAACAAAATCATAAAAGTCAAAACTTTATCCCCTAAAAATCTGCTAAAACAAAACAACCTTAATCCAAACCTAATCTAACTTTAAACTTTAAAACTTAATTAGATAAATCCAAAACAATTAAACTAAAGTTTCTAACTTTAACCCCTTAACTATTTAGTAATTACAAGATTAGTCCAACACAGCAAGCTCTTCAACACCCCTAAGCATCAAGGGTCTAGCATTCACTCCAAATTTAATATCTTTCACAGCATAGTTCCGACTCCAGCTCAAATTAGAACCGATCTGAAATCAAACAACGCAACATATTCACAAACATTAACCAATCTCACAAAATATCACAATCACATAAAAATTACACAAACAAATGAACAATTACACACTACATACCTGCTGAGCATTGTTTCTTGCGATCCTGAATATCAATCAATAAAAAACAACAAAATTAATCCAATTGATGTGTTTTAACTCCTCAATGGCTTGTAATTTGTCTTTTGTTTTCTGAACATCAATCAATAAAAAACATAGTAGAAAAGAAGTAGCTTAAGCTTATGCTTCTGTTTGTATGTATCTCAACAAAATGGTGGAAAAGATTACAAGGATCGGAACCAATTTCTCATAGGCATTATGTCGAACACCTTCTGTGCCATGTGCTGATGTCCAATGAACTTAAAGCAAAAACGTATGGTACTTCAATTATATGGAAAACATCACAAATAGTACCTTCAAATTGTATAAGCAAAAGTTTGTTTAATTAGAGTTTTGCTATGAATCTGACAAATCTAAACAATACTAAATGACTATACTACTTCAAATTGATTTAATTAGGATTATATGTTCAGAGAACAAAATTAGAACATACCCACAAGAATTTGATCAATTCATCATCGAGTGAACATATAATCCTATTCAGTCACAATTGATTAACCCTTGAGCGCTCCAAATCTCTGATGATCGAGAGGTTTTTTAGGGTTGAAGTTGTTGAATCATCAAGACTCCAAAACTTATCGTTTTCTGATTTGTAATAGACAAGAATTCAAGAAGACAAGAACGAACGTGAAGTATTTGTGTGAGCAACTGGTATTTAGGTTGAGGAGGAGAATTGGAATACCCGTTGTTTTTAGCACCCACGAGTCCATGACCCAACTTGACGCGTTTCTTTGATTGTTGTTTTTAAGAATCACCCATTCGGACCCTCCAACTATTATAATTAACCCAATACAACCCATCAGGTGTAAAAAAAGGCCCATTCCTACCCAAAAAGAAAGATATGGGTTTAGTTTGTAGAGCTCCAAACACGGAGAGTCGTGTTTCAGTTGCAGCTTTGGTTTAAGAGTGAGTAAAGAGAACCAATATGTCGTCTGTGAAAGTCTTTGCTCCTTGTTGTTTTCTTGGATTGGAGAGTGGGTTCTTAGTTTGTTTTCGATGCCAATAAAGTAACAGTTGAATTACTGTGCGAACAAGGCTGTTGCAACCAGCGGTGATGAACAATTACAAAGATGTGAGATGGATTGAAGAGGATTTTGAAGTTTATCATAACCTCCGAGTGAGAGATTGCTAGGTATTGTGGAGGCTTTAGCTGGCTCTAACCCTAATACGTTAAATTAAGCACATTGCCTATTTTATGAATCTTCTTAATTAGTTATTTATCCTTATAAATAGATTGAGAGGGCATTGTAATTTCCTCTAGCACCCGATTAATAATATATCACTAGTTGCAACCCGTGACGTGAGTCACCTCGACTGAACCATGTTAAGTCCTTGTGTTCATAATTCTCATTTAGCGTTTTGTGTGTTTGTGTGTGTGATACATCAATAACTATTTTATGCTTATTTTTTATAATATCTTTTTCAGGTTGACGAGTTACAGAACACCATTGAGGAAGATCAAAAAAGTATGATTGAGGAGATGCGAATGGCAGCAATTTATGAGAACAAGAACACTGTAGAGGATGCTGCTGGTGGGAGTGCAGAAGCTATGGCCATTGATTGATGTATGTCAACTTTCTACAACTTGTATCTTATATTATATTCGAATGTTGTTCCCAGATTGATAATTTTTTAAGTTTTAAGGTTTATTTATTTGCATCGTTTTCATATTCAATTCACAGTTCACCGTCTACTCTTAGACTTCCAAACTATTTACAACCTGCTAAACTGTTTGATCTGATTAGATAAATGGGGTGTAGGTTTGTGTATCGCGGTTAGGGTTAATGTCTTTCAAATAAATATACGAGTCATGCTCGGGTTCATTAAATCACCCTGCGAACCCGATAAGTTTTGTTTAGGTTTTTTGATCATTGAAATGTCGGAACATAGAAATTATGAATTTAAAATGATGTTGAACTTGTAAACTTTAGTAAGCTTGTTTTTGTCTTTTCAAGGCTAAATTCTTCTAAACATGTTTTCTTTTTTAATTATGAAGTTATTATTATTATTATTATTTTAATTTTTATCGTTTTTTATATGTAACATCAACCCTTTAGATTGAATGAAGACAATAAGGTGGTTTTCAAGAGGTAATGAGGCTATAGGATTCAAAACTGAGATATTTCTCAAAGGGAATCAAGTATTAAGTTGGTAAGCACCACCCCTTGGAGGTTTGTGTTTTAGAACCAGAACAATGAATGAAATAAAAACTAAAAAATGTTTGATAACCACATCGGAATAAGATTGACCATTTTATAAGGAATGTGATTTCTTTTATTCTAACATTTATTTATAGAACATCTAAAATTTTATTTGATTTTATTTCAATTAAATATAGTTCGTAATATAACTAATATATATTTTATCCACACACATTATTGTGGTCCCAAATGTTAATGTAGCAAGAACAAGAACAAACATGTAACAAGAGCGAAACAAAGTGTGACGGATCGAGAGAATTGACAAATGAAAACACTGCATATATTGCGATTATGTGTGTTTGCAACAATGCTATAAACACACATATATAGACTATTAATGCAATAGTCAAACGATGATATAATAGTTAAGCATCGACGAGTATGTGTTTTGTAATCATATGATTCTTGAATATTAAATTTACATACCATAAATCGTCCGTAGACTTCTTGTTCGTCCTCTTCGCTAAGAATTTTGATTGTTGTAGCAAAGAGTGTCAGTTATCGACCTTCATGACTTCACAAAGATTCATGCCATGTTCAATTATATTGTTAACAGTAACAACTATGTTCTCCTAATAAGCTCTCCCTTTCTTGTGCAATTCTAGCAAATTGATGCCTCCTTTACTTTTGACCCGAACATTTTCTTTGTCTAAACATTTTCACCCTTCAAAGTATGTTCATGTAAATGCTTGTTGGTCCTTGTATAATAACACTCTTCAGATTTGTGATCTTCAAAGAGACTAGCCTTCTTCTGTCTGTGAATTTAGAGGTGTTGATCAGGTCAACCCAATTGGGTTTTGGGTTCTTCAAGTCGGGTTAGTTGGGTTCGGGTATTTTCAACACCCCTATCTATGATTGAGCCTTCGCCTAAACATCGTGAATTCATATGAATTAGTCCTTCACTCAAACACCCTTTTTCCAATCATGAATTTACTTTCCCTTTGTTTCAAGTCATCGAAGATTGATTAACAAACGTTGTTGCATTGTTACTACTTATTGTGGTCTCAAATGTTAGTAAAACAAGAACAAGAGCAAACGCGTAACAAGAGTGAAACAAAGTATGATGGGTTGGAAATTTTGTCAAATAATAACACTGCACATATTACGATAATGGTGTGTTTGCAACATCCCTGCAAACACTTATATAGACTACTTAACTGTCAAACAATGATATAAATGTTAATTATCATCAACCGTTAAACTGTTAGTAACTACGTAACTTGTTCGTTAATTACTAACTTGTATATTGGATTTGTTAACATAATATTTACATATAACTAACATGTGTTTCTATGTTTAATTTACTAGAGTGCATATATCTCGTCTTAAAACCATCCTCTAAATAGAAAATGTTATTGAATCATCATCAATTTATCACCATTCTCAGTATATTTTATCATTAGCCAAGCCAAGGCAGGATACTAGAAGGGTAAGATGCAGACAGTCATACCTCTACCTTGTATGAATGCAGATGCTGCTTCCAATAAGACCACCGACTCATGATACTTGATTAACAATCCAACTCAATGTTTTTAACGTTATTTTCACAAAAATTAACTAAAATAACATTAAAATTAATACAATTTTACTTTTGTATCTCAAACGACAAACAAAGGCAGAAAATGCTATTGAATAAAACTTGTTAATTAACCGATTATCAGGGACCAATTTTGCAAATTACTTGGAAAAAGAACACATAAACAAAACATAAGATATTTGGCGGGAAACACCGATGGCTAATTGGCGGGAAACTTTGATCCTTATAGTGATCTTTTCATTGCACTCTCGAGCTTTTCAACATTCAATCTCTGCACAAGAAAAGATAACGATGATGTTCTCCGAAAGTCAGTTCGACGGTGGATCTCAGATCTCCAATTCTCCGGCCGCTGCCGCCGTAATCAACCATCAATTTCTCTTTGTTTTCATCGTGCTTCTTATCGTTTATATTAACTTTTTTTTTTCAACAATCAATCTGTAGAATCGTGATACGTTTGGACTTGTACCGCTTACCATAAAGCAGATCAGTGAAGCTTCTCATTCCGGCGACGATAAGTCCAATTTCAGTGTTTCCGGTGCCGATGTTGTTAATGTATGTTTTCATTTCAATCCAAATTTCTATGCAACGTTTTCATTGATCTATGTTCAATTTTTTGAAGAACCCTTTGATGGTGTAATAAATTCAAATTTATTTTCAATTGAACTTCGATTTGGATTTTTTTTTTTCAATTTTAGGTGACGGTGGTGGGGATGGTGTCCAATATAAAGGAAAGAAACACTGATGTTACCTTTACCTTAGATGATGGAACTGGAAAACTGGACTGCAAGAGATGGTAAAACTATATTGTACATAATTATATATGAGTGTGTGAGTGTGTCTATGTATGTTAGTTATGTACATACATGTATTTTTTTTGAAATTAATGGTTCAAGTACCGTGTTTGTAGGCTCAATGAACCATTTGATAGATTGCAAATGGAGGAAATAAGGTGAATTACTTGGTGTGATTAGCTATTGTATTAATTTCAATCATTTGGGTATTTTTTGGTTTTTTTTATAAAATTCTGATGATCTTGTGATATTTGGCAGAGAAGGGGTTTATGTTCATGTTGATGGACACTTGAAAAGCTTTAAAGGTGAAAAGCATGTTGCTGTGTTTTCTGTTAGGTATGTCTTTATTAATCATTGCAACCAATTTAATATATTTCTGATGGTAACTGCTCATATGAACCAAATTGTTTCTTTATTCTTGAGTTCCAAACTAGTAAAACAACTTTGGTCATTCATGGTAAATGTTTTTAGGCGTTAATTGTTGATAACAAGATCATTCCATATGTATGCTGATGGACTAGTTTAGACAGTGGTTTTTCAAGTTTGATGGGTTTTTTTTTTTCTAATTGTTTGGATGAAAATGTTTGTTTCTGTACTTTCAGGCCTGTGACAAATTTTGATGAGATCACCTTCCATTTCATTGCATGCATTCATAATCATATGCGTAGTTCCAAAGATGAGGTACACGATATTAAATCACACATTTTTAGAGGACTGGTTTAATTTGTTTTGATTGTAATTCTAGTTTTGACAATCACAAATTTATGACTTTGTAGAAAATTAAAAGGGATGGTGAGGTTTTAGATTTAACTCCCAACACACCCATTCAGAATGGCACAAATGGATCTTTGTCCACCCACTCAAGTCAGGTA
Source organism: Mikania micrantha (assembly GCA_009363875.1). NCBI lineage: Eukaryota > Viridiplantae > Streptophyta > Magnoliopsida > Asterales > Asteraceae > Mikania > Mikania micrantha. The sequence continues at coordinate 75,785,053 of CM018695.1, read as the reverse complement.
TCATAGTCATAGCAACTGTTTTTCCTTCACTTCCTTGATTAACAGTATTGTTTGATTCATTTTTAGAATTCTGTACCTTTCAATGTTGATGGAGTGAAAGGATTTGATCAGATGGTTCTTGCTTATCTACAGCTTCCTGCAAACTAGTAAGTAAATATTACACATCTACATTTGTAGGGATCATTTAGAACCAATATGTTTTTTGTTTGTTTTTAAACGGTTTGTTTTTAACGGTTTGTTTTTGTAGTGGTAATGAAAAGGGTATACACACAGATGAACTGGCACAGAAGCTGAAGCTTCCTGTTAACAAGATCATGTATGGTCTATAACTCTGTTTGTGTGTGTTTTACTTCCATTTTTGTTTCTTTTTAATGCTGAAAATGGGAAATTTGCATTGTTAATTTCGTCAGGGAATCCATAAGAACACTTGAAGATGAAGGCATGATATACTCAACCATCGATGAATTTCACTACAAAGCAACAAGCTGCAGTTAATGCAAGCAACCGTATGATTTTATGTGTTTTTACGTCAAGTTTGTCTAACCCTTTATTTTGCTACTACTGGTTTTATAGTGCAATGTAGTTTCTTAAACCCTTTTGTTATCTTCTTTTACATTTGTTCTATCATAGCTGCCTGTGTTATGGCTCCTGTCATTAAGGCTAGCCCATTTGTCAAACGGGTCATACTTGGGTTGTAATTAAATTAAACGGTTTGACCTTTCCGGTTTAAAATTATTAAAAAAAGTGAAGAAATATAGAATTTATAAGTTCAATCTTCTTAGAAACATTCTTGCCAGGTTACAACTTTAGGACAACCTCTGAACTTGTTTCTTGCCCCTTTAACCATTTTAATACTTGATCGCAATTCGTTACAACCTGCTAACGTATTTGATATATCTAGATAAATGGTTCGCATCACATGGTTTCAAGTCTTTACAGTTTAAGGTTGGTTTTTTTAAAATATTTAGTATATATTTTGTTTTCTAGTCGCATAGTTTTAATAACATCCAAACATGCACCATAAGTAGTCTGATTCATATTTCTGTTAGATCAACTTGACGATTTGCAATTCTAGCCTTTTCTTTTTCTTTCAAGTCATCAAGATAATGCTGGTAGATATATGAGGCAAATCCCCATATGGCCAACAACATTGCAATAACCTTCAGACCATTCATCTTTTCATGGAAAAACACTACTGCCAAAACTGGCACAATCGGGATCCCTAAAGTGCTAATCACATTTGAAAACAATGACGAAACCTCAAAGATCAAACCTACGCAACCGATCGAGAAAATTTGCCATGAAATGGCGGTCCATATCAAATTCATAATGTATGAAACTTTGCCTGATTCATAACCATTCATTTCATCTCCTATATCCTTCCACTCACCACTAGCAAACAGTCCCACAACTATTGCAACACTTGCTACCAAGTTTTGGTACACGATCATATCGTATACCACTTTGTAGCTTTGTGATTTCAGAATCTTCTGGAACGCAAATTGAGTTGTGGATAGCATTAATGCATACCCTGCAAAGTCAAACTTTGACTTTTATTAACTACAATCAAGTATAGGACACCTGACTAGTAATGGGTTTACAAGCGTTATACCTGCAGAAGCAGCAACTGTGCACACAAACCCGATTATGTACTTGCTTTTTGAGGTTTTTGCAGTTTGTTCAGAATCACTCTGGAACACTAGTAATGCAGATGAAAAGCTAAGCAGCACGAGCGAATTGGCAATGTATGGAGTGAACTTCTGTTTGTTTAAAAAGTATGAAAAGAACGCGTTGAATGCAAGTTGACTCGCGCAGATCAACGAGAAGGTTGAAACAGGCAGAAAATTCAATCCAAAGGTGTATAACATGCACATTACAGCCAAGAATACACCAAGAAACATATAGAGTATAACAAGGGTGGTCCAAGAAGGTTTTTTGGTAATTTGTTGTTTTGAGGGTGTTTTTGAAGGTAAATACATTAAGATTAAAGGAAACATGATCGGGAAGCCTGCAGTTTGAACAAGGGTTGCCATCCATTTACTTTTTCCTCCCTTGTTAAAGTAAAGTCTTCCCAGCATTGTTGCAGCTGATTGACCTGAGAGTACAAACATGGTGAATAATGCTATCTGCATCCACCACTTGTACTGTACAACTCTTGAGGATCCTCTTCTAACATTTTCGGTTTCAGCTGACATGTCTGCATCTGGTAACAAGGTAAAAAAAGATTGCATTTAGAGCTAAAATCATAACACCCATGGCATGGTACAACCATCGTAGCATGTTGAACAAGTCTTGATGCATAAGATACATGCTGCTATAGCATGATTGCAGGTGAGGCATGTTGGTAATACAATGATTCAATGAAACCATACACATGTTGATGCACAACTATTGATTCATGCTGTACAAGTCAATTGGCAAAAGGTACAACTTTTATAGCATGATTGTTGATACAAATGCGTTTGCTCATGGTTAAAAGCAGGCAATTTTTATTGAATCTTCTTGAAAATGTGTAATATTTAGTGCAGATTTTTTTAATCGTAAGAACCCATCAAGAAAAATTCACAACACATCATCATACTCCGCTAACCAATAATACATTTATTTTTTATTTTTCTTTTTTATTTAATTGCAAAACCCATCAAGAAAAACTATTTCTTATCAAATTGACTGTCTATGAGGATACCATTTGGTTAGGAGGCTTGCATTAGTTCGGTTGATTAGAGGTCTACTAGGGTTTGCTTGACCAATATTTAGTTAGACCCATGTTTAGTTTTTTTACTATCAAGTTATTAGCCCTAATACTTTTTAATTGTTATTGTAAGCTTTATGCCGATCAATAGGTTATTTTGTTCAAATTATGTTAAATGTTTGTGTTGTGTTTATTGCTTTTGTTTGTGGGTGTTTGTTTATTTTGTTGTGTGTCACTTTGTGACTAATACTTTTCGCTTCTAATAGGCCTTAGAACCAGACAAGAATTATTTTCAACAAGTTACTTTAAGAGTGATCTTATTTTCTTTTCATTGGGTTATGATTGGAAATTACAAATCATTGCTTATAGCTTCCTTGTTTATATACAAGACAAATCATAACTTTCTTTCATTTCAAGGCCTTAACTGCATTCATGTGCTTTATATTTGACTCGAGTTCCATCTCGGAATTATAGCCATCGTTGCACCCGCACCCTAACGTCAATCCCATGAGCTTCTCATGATTTAATAAGACCGTGATATGGAGTAAAACCATTACTTATTAATTTTTTTTTGTAAGATAAGACCTATAAGAAAAACTCGCAACAGACGTGACTCACGTCTAACTGGTTTATGTAAAGTGCAACTAATGTTGGATAAGTGGTCTATAGGGTTACGTAATCTAAAAGTTGATATGAATTTGACATCTCTCCTACTCTCCTAGTGGTAAATATTACTCTACCTTCTGCTTATATTTAATACAATTTTTTTATAACCGTAGAAACACACTTACATGGTAAATCATTGGGTCCTTCCTAATACCTAACTAACTAGAGGGAACGGTTAAAGCGCAGTTGTTAGCAACCGGGTCCGTAGCCAGCAACTTGATCAGTAAACCTCTAGGAAAACCAACCTTAATTGAGGATTGAACTTAAGACGTCTTGTTTGTCTCTTTTTCACTCTAATCACTACACTACTTTCTTGAAGGTTATATGTAATACATCTCGTACAAGTCGTAATACAATCTTGGTCTATGTTTGATCATTCATGATTGTCTTCTTTACAATTAATCATGTCTTAATGTATTTATCTGCATATCGGGGATGAGTAAAGGGTCTCCTTGAAAATAATTTATCATTTTTAAAAAATAATTTATCTTAACCGATCCAAAACTCCAAATCATATGGTTTAACCCAAAAGTATCCAACTAAAGAATTATTTTCTATTTATTTATTATTATCTTGTTATTCAAATAATGAAAACCATGCATCAAACATACAAAATTCAAGCCAAATATATCTCCTAAATACTTGTAAATGATAACGCTTGAGATTTGCTCATGATAACATCTTCTGTTATACTTCTTATCAAGCAAAAACATTTCCAAATCATGGATCTGGTCTATTTCTAAAAGGAAGAGTACAAGTCTTAATGCGCAAAGTACAAGTAGGTATTGCTTGATTGATTGTAAACATAAAAAAGAAAAAGAAAAAGAAATTTACCACTTGAAATTGTTGCCTGTTCTTGAGCTTCCTTCATTTGGATAATGAAATGAAAAATAGGGAGATGAGAGGAGAGTGAGAGGGGTACGTTTGTGTTGTTTCTTGCGATCATCACTATGTGTATATATATAGAAAACAAAATAACATGTTTATCTCATTATATCCTTACATTATTTTTAAATTATATATATATATATATATATATATATATATATATATATATTTTTATTTAATGATACATGATTCAATTTTAATAATGAATTGATATAAACGTTTTATTGGTAAGAGAATGATATAAAAGTTTAAGTCAAGTTTGACTTCAAATTAGCTCCTTGAATAATACTTGAGCTATAGAGGTTGCGAGATGATTTTGTTCATTGGGTCGAATAAATTTGATTATTTATGTGTATATTAGTAGTTTGATACCGTATTGTATCATTAAAAATTATTATTTACTTGTTATTACTTATATACATTTATTAACACTCAAGTTTTAACTTTATAAAATGTCACTTTTACATATTTTTAAGTTTTTAAAGTTTAAAGTTTATCACACGTTATAGATATATTTAAAATTTCCTCAATAATTTGCATTCACTAATTTAGAAGTTTATAAAATAGACTTAGAATAACGTGTTGATGTTGTGAAAAATATGATCGCTACCGACTGAAGGACATTGTTACCAAGTTACCATTATATAACTTTTATCTATGTTTCGATCTCTATGTTAGAGTTCTTGTAACTTCATACATTTTTTTTGTTTTAACCACGTTAATCAATTTCATAAGTATGTTGTATCGCACGATGTCACTTTTGTCTTTTCTTATATTATTTTCAATTAAATAATTTCTTATTAAATTCTTATATGGCAACATAGGACTCTAATATTGTTTTCTAATTATGTTTCAATTTCTATAATTGATCTGTCAAGACTACGTATGTTTTTCTATGACCGTGTGAACATACTTACGTGGTGAACCCCCAAGTCCCCCTCAACACCCGACTAACCGGGAGAAAAAGGTAAAGCGCGCCTACAAACAACCGAGTAGGTGACCTGCAAGGAAAATCGCCTAAGTGAAAATTAAACTTGAGTCATTTAGGTTGTCCTCCTCCAATTTAACATTTACACGACTTTCTTGGAGGTTTGTATGTGTTTTTTAGTCACGTATCTATGTCGAAAACACGTGGGTTTTCACCGGAGCATGGGAGAAACTTAGCTAGTTTTTTTAAGAACCAAATCATATATGATATTGTTATATATATTAACATAGAAGTAGGAACATAACAACTTTAGGTTGCTTTTAATTTTGCCCCCTAACCTTTGTTTAAGAATAAACTTTTATTTTAGTCACAAAGTTTAAACAGTTAACTTTGGTTTATAATTTGTACAAAAGTTTTAATATATCTTTTGATTATTTTATTTTGGCTACAAAAGTTTGAGTAGTAAGCTTTTATTTTGGCAATAAAAGTTTGAGTATTTAGATTTTAGAAACAAGAAATTTATATATATATATATATATATATATATATAGAGGAAGGTTCATGAGAAAACTCCTTATTTTGAAGAAAACCAAGAAAACTCATACTAACCAATAAATTTTTTAATAAAAAATTTCATAATTTTTTATTATAAGGATAGAAATGTTATAATACGCAAAATTTTTTTGAAAAAAATATGTAAATCATGAAATTACATATATGTAACTCAAAAAGTTTCGTGTGTCACTTATCAAGTTACATATATGTAATCAGTATGTGTAACATAGTGATTACATATATGTAATAACCTAAAATATATATTTTTTTCTATTTTTTTTTCTTTTTTTACATTTCTTATCTTATAATAAAAAGGAAATAGAAAAGAAAAAATGAAAAAAAAATAATTGGTAATGATTGTGATTAGTTTTCTTAGTTTTCTCCAAAACGATGGTTTTCTTAGGAACCCTCCCCTATATATATATATATATATATATATATATATATATATATATATATATATTATTTTAATCACAAAAGCTTGTATTTTAATTTTGAAAACAAACCTTTAGTTTTTTTATTTTGTCCAAAACAAGTTTTACTTTTAGTATCTTAATTTTGGCCAAAATTTTTAGTTTTTATTTGTGTTTGGGTATTTATGATGGTGTCATTGTAGATGCCATTAGTTTGAGGTTGTGTTCATCCAAAGTTTTGTGTTTTTAGTATTTTTATACGGTTGTTTTAGGGTATTTTTTTAAGAGTGTAGATTTTGTTATGACATGGGCTTGAAATCAGATTTTTTGACGCTTTAAGGTTTTACATTGAAATGAGAGTCGTTAGACTCGTTTTATTTTCCGCATTTGACATTTAGGATTGTGGTGGGGTTGTCACAACTTGCTAAAAGAAAAATCTAGTACTATATATTTAAAAAACATGGGAACGGTGAAATATTAAAAGGTTTTGATTTGGCCAACAAACTTTAGGTATCCTATTTTTGTCATAAAATTGTTTTTTTTTATTCTTTTATATTTCAGTTTGAGGTTTTTTCGTTTAGTAACTTCAAGTTTAGTATTACATTTATGTTTGTAAATGGGATTTTCAACGCGTGCTATTATTTTGCTTTCGGGTTTAAAGAGAAGTAAAAGTTGATTGACCGAGTACACTAAGATAGGGTGCGTACTCACTTTTAAAACAGATTATGTTTTATAATATAGTTAAAAAAAATTTTTGGAATGTATAAATCAACATCATCACTATGTGTAATATATATTATTTCTCGGTTCACATTGGAATGAAACACTTCACTTATCCCATTATGTCTAGGATATTGTGCACCTATCTGTCTCAAACTTTATCCTTCTTTTTAAGTTATTTTACACATTTTTTTCTTAAAAAAATATCTGTGTATGCCCAAAATTTTTATGAGAATTTAAAATCATGTGTAAATGCTATTGACTAGATAAAATAAGAAAGAAAGGACGATGATATAGGTTAAACATAATTCAAACTTTTAAAATTTCAAATTTATGTTTTGTAAATGTACTAGGTTATTTACCCGTATACAACACGGAATTGTATAAATAATAAGCGTTTGTTAAATTGATTACTTATAAAAAATTAGATATAGATAAAGCAAACTTTTTAACATTTTTTAAAAGGAAAAATAGTATATTTTACAAATCTTTAAGCACATCTTTATATACAAGATTGTATATACAAAAACAATATTGTAATAAACATTTGATATGATGAAAATTACCTATTACATTAATAATAAAATATAACGAATTAAGGTTTCCCTTAAAATTTTGATTAATTTTATGTAAGAAGAATAAATAAAAAATCACTAAAGTGTGTTAAATATGATAGTATAAACTAAATATTGACAACAAATGTTTTAAAAATCATAATTAATACAGTGTGATTATTATAGGTTTAATAATCATACGAACCACATATCAAAAATTATATGTTTTTACATGATAAATACGTATAAAATTAAGAACTAAAACTTAGTTTAAGAAAAAACGTATTCATTATTATTTGAGATATTGCATTTTTACCATTTAACGACATTAAATTATTAAAAATTATAAATATCATCCATAAATAATTATTATTATCATTATTCTTTCTTTTTTTTAGCTAGAATTTAAAACTTTTGAATTATGTATCTTGATAATTCAAAGTATGAAATAATAATTAAAATTTTTGACATGATTGTAATTTAATTAACATTTAAAGATAATTTGACTTAATTAATTTACCTCATTTAAAGTATGAATTAATTATATATTAAATGAAATATATTTTTAAAATGTCTAGAATTAATATAGTATTGACATGTGGCATACATATGACGTGGATAGCCTAAAATGGTGCCATGTGGCACACATATGATGTGTATAGCCTAAAATTATGCCATGTTGCCAATTGTTACTTATTTATTAGGTAGTATAGAGTATAGATATAGATATGGACAAATGAATTTAAATTTCATTTGGTTAAAAAAGTTTGAGATATAATAAGAATTAATATATGATATTTATTTTTTTAAAAAATATAAGATATTTAAATTTGATTTTGATTATTACAAAACATAATTTATAGAATTGTGTTAAAAACTAATAGTTTAAAAATTTTAATTGTACATTAAAATAGATACAAAATTAACTAAAGGAGATTTAATGTGATAATGTTATGTGTCCATATTTAAAAGAGGTTTATTGTGGTAATGCATGTGTCCATATTAAAAAAAGATTTAAGGTGGTATTGACACCTTATAAAATTATTTTTATTTTATTATAATATATAAATTCTAATAAATAAAAGATTTTAAGGGCACACATCATATTCTTAGAACATCTCGAAATTAATTTTTTATTTTTCTCTAATATTAAATATTTATATGACATTTTTTAGTTTAAATTTTCTCTTCTTTTTCCATTAAATAGTAATGATTTTATCATGAGAAATATTTTTTTATATTTATATAAAATACTTTTGAAAAATATAAGTATGTTATTTAAAATAAATAATTTTAAAATTGATTTATTTAACTTGTATAATATATATGTTTTTAACCTATTATATATATAAATGATCGTTAGTAAAGTCCAGATAATATTCAAATTCATATTTAAGTCCTATTAATGGTCCAAAGTATGATTCAAAGTATGATTCAAAGTATGACTATGATACTTTTTTGTTAGAATAATTTTAACTTTATTTTTTTTAGTTTTAGCCTAAAATTTAATCTGAATGCCCTAATATTTGAACTGAACTTGATAGAAAAATAAAATAAAATAAAATAAAAAGGTTTTACAATTTGTTTTGTGGTCTTTCTTTATGTCGTCCACAAACCACATGCGATTGTTGCTCCAGATTTGGAATCAACCCATTTTGTTAGTAGAGGTGGCAAAAACTCGGAACCGAACCAAAACCGACAACCCGAACCAGAATTGGTCATACCAAAACTGGTGGGTACATATGTTTTCGGATTCTCACGAGAAATCGGAACTGAAAACACCTGAACTGGCCAAAATAGTTGAAACCGGTCAAAAACCGGAACAAGTTCAAAAAAAGGAGTTTGCCCACCTCTATTTGTTAGAGTGAGAGGTTATCAAGAGTTTTGCAATCAATTAACAACCTCAGGAGCAATCAAACAAATTTTAAAAAGAATCGTTGATGAATAAACAATGTAATATAATGTAATTGTCATGCTCACACCAAAATACATGAACATGGCGTTGTCAAAGAAGATGTTATTGTTGTTATACCTTGACAAGTTACGATACATTATAGTAGGAAAAGTCCAAATTTCTTACTTTCTCTCTCCCTATCTTTGTGTATGTATGTGTGTGTTTGTACGTGTGTGCATATCAACATACGTACGTACGTACGTACATACTGTGAGTGTGCATACATGTCTTGAATCATATGATAACCTAACTTTAGATAATTAATCTTTAAATATATTTTTGGCCACTTATTTTAACTCCTAAAAAAAAATACTTGATACACATTAAGCCATATTAAAGTAGAGTTATTATATGATATAGGTCTTCTACATATACGTGTATGCATGCATGTATGCACAAATGGGGACGATTAGCGTACAAAGGACAAAAACCATGAGATGCATAGGAATCAACCATAATTTGACATGTGTTATCTGGATGAGTGTATAATGGTCCGTGTAAAATCATTAACCATGTTACATAAAATCACAAACTGTCATTTAATACGCATAATCAAGGACTAACTGGATAATCTTGAACCAATAATCACGGACCGTGTCATATAAAAATCATATAGTGTTGTTTAACATGCATAATTAAGGGCCAACTACATAATCATGACCAAATAACCACTGACTAGGCGTAAAAATTAGGGACCACATAAAATATCAAAAGTAATAATATACTCAAATTAAAGTTAATAAAATTATGTATTTGTGGTGTAATATTTTTTTAGAAATGAGTAAACATTTGAAAGTTATTTAATTTTAAAAAATAATGAAACTTGAGTTACCTACAAAAATGTAAACAAATGTAAATGTTGGTTATTGTAAGTTTTAATTGGAAAGGGAAGGACGGGGACAATTAGATTTTAATCATTGATTTATTTAATTAAAACCTAAAATTCTTTCAATTTTTCTCAACAAAAAAATTCTATGGTATTGGATCATTCTCCATGCACATATATGTGTACGTGTGTAGATTTATGCATATATTATATATACACATATATGTATAGGATTAGATTCCTAAAATACTTACACTTTTGCGGAAAAAAAAGAAGTAAAACGTCCATTGAAAGTTGAATTTTACTTTATTTGGTTAGTCGTTGGTTTATAATCTAATTATTACCCCTACTTGTGTCAAAACAATAATTATGAAATCGCTGGTCACTAGTCAAAAACTGACTATAAAATAACCGTATTGGACTTATATATATATATATATATATATATATATATATATATATATATATATTGTGTGTGTGTGAGATAGAAAGATGAATATTAGTTTGAAATTAAAAGAATCATTTTACAGAAGTTGTCAAAAAACATGAAAAAAGATAAACCGGATTTTGTACATGAGTGTCGACATCCAGCCTGATTCAATTGCCAACTGCCATTGATTGGTTCATTATTGCCATCAAAATATTTAATGTGTTTACAGACCTCTGAACAAAATAGGAACACACAACGACCATGGTCCACAGATGGCTCAATAATCTCATTTTATAAACAGCAAAGCAGGCTCAAAACGACTTAATGGTTGGCAGGACCCGTCAACCATTGATCAAAACGGTTCGGTATTAGAGATTCACCCTTTTTTTATTGGACACAGAACTGAACCATTTACAATGTTTATACGATCTTTCAAATTTTAGCAAAATAACACAATGAATCAGTATTGCAATGAAATGGAGAAGTTGCATCTCACTGACACTTCAGAGGTTTAAACCTAATCAGGAGAAAGGGTTTCAGATTTTATCCGGTTCTTGTTAATCTGAGGGGTACGCTCTCACATCGGTCAAGAAATCGATTTCTACTACATTGTCCGGTTTCCAATGACTAGCACATGAATATCCTCTATTGTTAAAAAAACAAATGTTTCACCTTTTATATATTAGGAAAAGAAACATAAAGCACGAATTAAAATAACTTTTTTATATTATTATAACTTATCATATATATATATAGGGGCTTATTCCATTAAAAACTATTAAATATGAAAAAACAAAAGAACTAATTTTGAACCACATATTTTAAGGGGTAAAAAAGTAATTTTCCTTTAAAATAGGAGAAGTTACCTTTTTACCCTTCTAAACTTGTGGCTAGAATTGGTTCTTTTAGTTCTCAAGTAACAATAGTTCTCAATTGAATATCTCCCTATAGGGAGAGGTTCAAATGTTAACCCTCCCTTATAGCGTTAACCGCTTAACCCTTGCGTTTTTTGCCCGAATCTTAAATTTTTTTTTTCATGGTTTTTATTATGTAAAAATAGGGGGGTTTCTTTTTTGTGTTTTTGCTAATTCATCACCGTTTAGAAGTTATTGTAAGTGTAAGTTACTTACACTTACTTACATTTACTGCATCAGATACGGAAATGTAAGTAAGTGTAAGTAACTTACACTTACAATAACTTCTAAACGGTGATGAATTAGCAAAAACACAAAAAAGAAACCCCCCTTATTTTTGCAAAATAAAAACCATGAAAAAAAAAATTTAAGATTCGGGCAAAAAACGCTAGGGTTAAGCGGTTAACGCTATAAGGGAGGGTTAACAAAGGAACCATCCCCTCTCCCTATATATATATATATATATATATATATTAAAAGACATTGAAAAGGAATAGTAAAGTTTTGTTTTTTCGATTTTTGTCACTAAAACTTTTATATAATATAAAGTTTTGTTTTTCAATTTTGGCCACAAAAACTTTTAAAGTTTTGTTTTTTCGATTTTTTCCACTAAAACTTTTATATAATATAAAGTTTTGTTTTTTTTGATTTTGGCCACTAAAACTTTTAAAGTTTTGTTTTTTCAATTTTGGTCACTAAAACTTTTATATTAGACAGTTTTGTTTTTTCGATTTTGGTCACTAAAACTTTTGTATAATATAAAGTTTTGTTTTTCCGATTTTGGCCACTAAAACTTTTGTATAATATAAAGTTTTATTTTTTCGATTTTGGCCACTAAAACTTTAGAAGTTTTGTTTTTTCGATTTTTGCCACTAAAACTTTTATATAATATAAAGTTTTGTTTTTTCAGTTTTGGCCACTAAAACTTTATAAAGTTTTGTTTTTTATATTTTGGCCACTAAAACTTTTATATAATATAAAGTTTTGTTTTTTCGATTTTGGCCACTAAAACTTAATTGTAAAGTTTTGTTTTTTTGATTTTGGTCACTAAAACTTTTATATAATATAAAGTTTTGTTTTTTTTTTTATTTTGGCCACTAAAACTTTAAAGTTTTGTTTTTTCGATCTTGACCACTAAAACTTTTATATAATATAAAGTTTTGTTTTTTCGATTTTTGCCACTAAAACTTTTTAAAGTTGCCTTTTAATATATATATATATATATATATATATATGTATATAATTCAAACGATTGCTTGTCGGTGAGAAAGATTTTGTAAATAATTTTGTCTAATATTTTTGTAACATATTTGTCAGGATTTTGTATAATTTTATGTTTTTATGAAAAATTGTATAGAGTTTGTGATGAGATATTTGATTTTGCTATGTAACTTATACTTTTGCAAATGATATATAACACCCGTTCTCGGGAGTGTACTGTGATGACCCGCCGCAACGTGCGAGTGAGATTAAACCTAGTTACAATTAAAATAACATATGCGTATTATAGTTGTTATATACGTGAAAAAATGTTATATCTGTTATAAAATCAAATATATATTTACTTCTATTTGACAGTTATTAATAGCAGTTATATTTAATATGTATATGTATATGTGTAATCGACATAATATGTAGAAATATAATAGAAATGAGTTTCTGAGATCTTGTGCAGTTTTCTTTCACGTTATCAGCACGAATGCATCTTGCTTCTATGGAATGAATCGAACAGAGATTGGATTCAACTAAGTTTGATTATTGAAGCCTGCTTTTATGTTTCGATCCTATTACTCTCGGTTTTCATTTTTATTATCTTCATTCCCGATCAAATTATCCGGATAAAATGTCAAACTTATCAAAACTTGAATTCGTCTCACTTGATATCTCGGGTAATAATTATCTCCCATGGACTCTTGATGCTAAAATACATCTGACTGCAAAGAATCTGGGTGAAACAATTAAAGATGAGAATCAAACTTCTCTTCAAGAAAAAGCACAAGATATGATTTTCCTCCGTCATCATCTTCATGAAGACTTGAAAAGGGAATACCTCACTGTTGAGGACCCTCTTGAATTATGGAAAAATATTCAAGACAGATTTGACCACCAGAAGTTGGTCTTACTTCCAAAGGCCCGCTACGAATGGCTTCATTTGAGATTACAAGACTACAAATCAGTTAGTGAATATAATTCTGCTCTTTTTCGTATCACATCTGACTCAAATTATGTGAAGAACCAATAACTGATTCAGACATGCTTGAAAAGACCTTTTCAACGTTCCATGCCTCAAATATGCTCCTATCGCAGCAATACAGGGAACGTCAATTTACTAAATATTCTGAACTAATATCCTGTCTGTGGGTCGTGGAGCAAAACAACAAGCTCCTACTACAAAATCATCAATCGCGACCCGTTGGTTCCCGCCCATTCCTAGAAGCGAATGTGCCATCTTATCATAGTAGTCGTGGGCGAGGAAGAGGTCGTGGCCCCAGCAGAGGTCGTGGTCGTGGACGGAGCCATTCATGGAAACGAGAGTCTCATAATTATAAACATGATGGTGGAGGCGAATCAAGTCGACATAATTCAGAGCGACCTTCTCGGGGAAGAGCTAACGGGACTCAGAATAACATATGTTTTAAATGTGGAATGTCAAATCATTGGTCTCGCACATGTCGCACCCCTAAACACCTTGTTGAAGCTTATCAGAGAATGATTAAAGACAAAGGAAAAAATGTTGAGACAAATCTTCTTGAGAATGTACCTAATTTCTCATCTTCTGAACCACTATCAGACATACATCTCGATGCATGTGATTTCATCGAGAATGTTCGTGATGTTTAAGTATTATGTGTTTACTTTTAATGTTTGTTTATGTTTAAACTATGAATTATGTTTTAGTTTGTTTTTAAACTTGTGTAATGTTTCTTTTTAATTATGTGTTGATTTAGTTTGCTAATCTTTACTAATTTTTTTGTATTATTTTTTCCTGAAGAAAATATGTTTACTAGTTCCAGCAGAACTATTATTGGTGATGAATGTCTGGTAGATAGTGGTAGTACTAATACTATTCTCAAACATAAGAAATTTTTCTCTACATTGTCTCCCGTAAAAACACCTATTGGTACTATCTCAGGTGTTAGTTATATTATTGAAGGCTTTGGAAGAGCAAACATAATATTATCTTCGGGTACTAAACTAATTATTGAGAATGCATTATATTCTAGTAAATCAAGACGAAATTTGCTAAGTTTTAAGGATATTCGACAAAATGGTTATCATTTAAAAACAATATCCAACAATAACATTGAATATCTTCAAATTATTGTTAATATAAATGGTCATTAAACTATAATTGAAAGTCTTCAAGCTTTATCCTTTAGATTATATTGTACAAATATAAATCCTATTGAATCATATCTGATAGAAAATTAGAAATCAATAAATAAAGACACATTCACTATATGGCATGATCGATTAGGTCATCCAGGTAGCATAATGATGAGACGAATAACGAAAAGTTCAAATGGTCATCCTCTTAAAAACATGAAAGTTTTGTTGCCACAAGAATTATCATGTGCAACATGTTCATTAGGCAAACTCATTATTAAACCCTCTAAAACAAAAGTAACACAAGAAAATCTTTCATTTTTGGAAAGAATTCAAGGTGACATATGTGGACCTATACATCCTCCATGTGGACCATTTCGCTATTTCTTAGTTTTAATTGATGCATCCTCGCGATGGTCACATGTGAGTCTGTTAGCTACTCGAAATGTGGCATTTGCCCGATTTCTAGCTCAAATTATACAATTAGGAACAAATTTTCCAGATTATCAAATTAAAAACATCCGAATGGATAATGCTGGTGAATTCACATCCCAAGCTTTTAATGACTATTGTATGTCAATTGGGATAAATGTTGAGCATCCAGTGCCTCATGTTCACACACAAAATGGTTTAGCTGAATCATTAATTAAACGATTACAATTAATCGCTAGACCACTTTTAATGAGATGCAAATTACCATCTTCTGCATGGGGGCATGCTATTCTACATGCAAGCACATTAATTAGATTAAGGCCAACTGCTGATCATGAATACTCCCCATTACAATTGGTCTCAGGAAGAGAACCAAGTCTTTCTCATCTTAAAGTTTTTGGTTGTGCAATATATGTACCTATCCCGGTACCACAACGTACCAAAATGGGACCACAACGAAGACTGGGTATTTATATTGGATTTAATTCACCATCCATTGTTAAATATTTAGAACCAATGACAGGAGATGTGTTTACTGCACGTTATGCATACTGTCATTTTGATGAAACAATATTTCCAGTCTTAGGGGAAGATATAAATAAAGAAAGACTGGTAACACAAGAATTAACATGGAATGCATCATCACTATCTAATTTTGACCCTCGAAATGGTCCATGTGAATCTGAAGTACAAAAGATTATACATTTGCAAAGAATAGCAAATGAATTACCAGATGCATTCACAGACACTAATAGAGTGACAAAGTCATATATACCAGCATCAAATACACCTGCTCGAATTGAAGTAATTCCAGAAACAATTAACATACAAAGAAAACGTGGGAGACCAATTGGTTCCAAAGATAAGATCCCACGAAAACGAAAAGAGCAAAATAACACACTTGGTGAAAACTCAGAAAATATTATAAATGTAACTCCAGAAGAGGTAAATGAAAAGGCAAATGTTCCTGAAGTAACAAATATGATTCCAGGGAAAAATGAAAATCAAGAGGAAACATTGATACAAAATGAAAATGAGATCTCTATTAATTATGTACATAATAGTATAACATGAAATCGAAATCAAACCTGCATTGACGAAATCTTTGCATATGCTATAGCAACAGATGTAATAAATGAAAATGATTATATTCCTAAAACTCTAGAAGAGTGCATGCACAGAAATGATTGGCCAAAATGGCAAGAAGCTGTTAATGCTGAATTAAATTCACTTGAAAAACGACATGTTTTTGGACCTGTTGTCCAAACACCTATAGACGTCAAACCAGTAGGTTATAAATGGGTGTTTGCAATAAAGAGAAATGAAAAGAATGAAATTGTACGATATAAAGCAAGACTTGTAGCACAAGGGTTTTCTCAAATCCCAGGAGTTGATTATGAGGAAACGTATTTCCCTGTAGTGGATGCGATAACCCTTAGATTTTTAATTGGTCTCATAATATATCAAGGACTGTTATGAGACTTATGGATGTTGTTACTGCATACTTGTATGGTACACTTGAAAATGACATCTACATGAAAATCCCTAAAGGATTAAAGTTGCCTAAAACATTAAAATCAACACCTCGAGATATGTGTGCTATAAAACTTCAAAGGTCTTTATATGATCTCAAACAATCTGGTCGTATGTGGTATAATAGAATTAGTGAATATCTCGAAAAAGAAGGATATAAGTCTGATGTAATTAGTCCATGTGTGTTTATAAAAAGATCTTTAACAAAGTTCACAATAATAGCAGTTTATGTTGATGATATTAACATTATTGGATCTCCTGAAGAAATTGAAAAAGCTGCTGAAATGCTAAAGAAAGAATTTGAAATGAAAGATCTTGATAGCACAAAATTATGTCTTGGCCTACAATTTGAACATTTGTGTGATGGGACATTTGTCCATCAATCAAATTACATCGAAAAGATGTTAAAACGTTTTAATATGGACAAAGCACATCCTTTTAACATACCTATGATTGTTAGATCGCTTGATGCAAATAAAGACCCTTATCATCCACAAGAAGAAGGCGAATAAATACTTGGTCCACAAGTACCATATCTAAGTGCAATCGGTGCACTTATGTATCTCGCAAATAATACGAGACCTGATATTGCATTCTCGGTACATGTTCTGGCGAGATATAGTTCAAATCCAACACGTAGACATTGGAATGGTATAAAGCACATATTCCGGTATATTTGCGGGACAAGAGACTTAGGTCTTTTCTACCAGAAAAACAAACATTCCTAACTTGTTGGGTATGCCGATGCTGGATATTTATCAGATCCACATAAGGCAAGATCTCAAACAGGTTATGTATTTACATACGGTGGCACATCAATTTCATGGAAGTCTACAAAGCAAACACTTACAGCAGCGTCATCAAATCATGCCGAGTTAATAGCACTATACGATACCAGTCGAGAATGTGTATGGTTAAGATCAATGATTAATCATATACAAGAAGCATGTGGATTAGAACAGATCAAGAAAGAACCAACTATTATTTATGAAGACAACGCTGCTTGCATAGCTCAGATTAGAGAAGGTTATATCAAGGGTGATAGAACGAAGCATATTTCACCAAAGTTCTTCTCAACTTATGACCTGCAGAAAGAAGGAGAAATTAATGTTCATCAGATCAAATCAAGTGAAAATCTAGCTGACCTATTTACAAAGTCTCTGCCAAGAAGCACTTTTGAGCAACTATCTCACAGGATTGGACTTCGTAGATTAAAAGATGTTAGTTAATTTTATTAGAAAATATTATACACGATGTACTCTTTTTTCCTTGACTAAGTTTTATCCCATTGGGTTTTCTTAGTAAGGTTTTCAATGAGGCAGCATAACTGATCCAGTAGTATCAGTTTATCTTATAGGTCCTGAAGTACCAATTTAATAACATCTTGAAGTATGTTGTTAATAGTGTATAATATATGATAATATACATTTGAGGGGGAGAGTTATAAAATCAAATATATATTTACTTCTATTTGACAGTTATTAATAGCAGTTATATTTAATATGTATATGTATATGTGTAATCGACATAATATGTAGAAATATAATAGAAATGAGTTTCTGAGATCTTGTGCAGATTTCTTTCAATTTCTTTTATTTAAATTACTCAAATAAAAAATAATTATCTGTTATTAATATATATATTAAAAACCAAAATATTCCTCCCTCACACATTTACTATTCATTTCCTACTACACCTAATGCATGTGGTACAATCAGTCAAGCATGCTTATTCTCTCTATCTACCATCCATTCCTTTTTCTTTGTTCCCATATCAGCCGGCCTTTTCTAGCTTTGTCACACCCCCAAATTCCCACTTGTGGTGTCAGTCCACATGGGTGTGACGTGGCCAGGATCACAGCTCATGGTCATATAGAACGACTCTATATGAGTTTCACATTCACACAAATTTGCAAAATAACATAGTTTCATTTAATATGCAGCGGAAAACGTTTCAACATCGTAAGTAAATAAGTTTGCAGCGGAAAGTAAATTGTTTAACAGACACTACATTGTTCTAGTTGTTTCAAAAACCAACAAATGCACACACAAGCCTAGGACATGAGTCTATATGCCATTCAGACTCCTTAATGCTTCCTTGAGTGCGTCCTAGCGTGTGCTCCATCAATTACCTGAGAATACATGCGAAAAGTGTCAACTAAAAAGTTGGTGAGTTCACAGGTTTAGACAGACATAAATAGTAAACAGACATATACTGGGTATGTTAAGTTTAGTTGTTGGATACTACGATCCGTGGAGTGTGTCAGTTCATCTTACCGAAACTAGACTGTTTCCGTTTGCCTCCGCGAGTCATCGCTGAACTCGCAATTCACATCGAAATTACACTCGTTATGACCTCCAGTCAACATTGGTGCCGAGTGGGGCTAGTCAAACCCAGTAGTACTACGTAATTACGACTCGTTTGTTACACAACTAACGGTAAGGATAAGTGAGGTCTTTAAGCGATAATAGTTACACTCGAAAATGGTTTTCACAACATACCAGTCATATATCTAAAACAGTTGCATTGTATTCTCACCCCAATAGTTTAGCAAAACAATTAAAGAGTAAAAGTGGGGCCGTAAACTCACCTGTGTTAAGTAGTGCGTGTTCTTCACGAGAACAGTGTAGCTCGCCGGCTAGTGGTTACCTATATCACATAGGTACCGTAAGTTTGTGTTTGCATACATGTGGGTCTCACGGGACCGTGTTTGAGTTCAACAACTCCAAGTTGTTTTGTGGGTCGCGTTGACCGTGTTTGACCGTGTTGACCGTGTTTGACATAACGACCCGTTGGTGACGGTTTTGGATCAAGTGTGTGTGTAACGTGCGACTTAGTGTCGTGTGATGTGTACGTATACCAATAGTCATTGTTTTTGTGAGGAAACTTACTTTATATTAAATTTCTATTTCAGAATAGTTTCCACATTAGGCAAGTCATGCAAGAAATCATATTCTGATTATTCTAACATGCATATTTATCCTAAATGAGCATGTTATCACATAGCACATAGTTACACATAGCCGGTTTAGCATAGTTGGCGCGTAAAAGTTTCTATAATCCGAATGTTACAAAATAAGCATGTGTCACTAAGTCTAGCTAAAAAATCTCGTCTTAATATCGTCATCCTAGTTCAAATAACCGTTAAATCATATTCATTACAACAAATATGTCATCATTTATAGACTTTGTGAAATAGAGTCACTATTCATGGTACTATTCATAATAATCATATATTTGGTGATTTTAACAATTTTTCACATCAATAATCATCCTTTTTGTTTCTAAACATCATTTTGAACATAATTTATAGATATAATCACATGCATTAAGTCATTTCATCATAAATCAACATTTCATGATATTAAAGTTACCACAATTTGTAAAAATCACATTTTGACATATCTTACTATTCATAACACTTCTAGATCTCATAAATCATATCCAATAACATTTCAATATCAAACATCATGAATCTCCACCTATATCATACATACATGTTGCTAGAACCATCATTTTGATCAATATGACCATTATATCATAACAACGTCCTCATGAAATGTAAAAATACATCATACTAACATCATAGATCATCAATATTCATACTCAAATCAACAAACCCAGATTCAAAGTGATAGAAATTCGTGTATGTGAAGCTCATGCATTTGTATGTGTGTGTGTGAGCTTGTATGTGTGTGTAATGGTGTTTTTATACTACAAGGGTGCTAGAACTACCTTCTAATGCTTCAAAATGTGGCTAAGCAAGCTTCAATCACAAGAGAGAATGGAGTGTGGTGTTCTTGGAGCTCCTTTGTGCCTCAAACCTTCAAGATCTTCAATAATAAGCTTCCCAAGATGCAACCATGGCTTCCAAAGGTCCCTTGAGGTAATTATGGTGTTGTGGGACTAGATTCAGACGTTATGGGGGTTTAAATAGAAGGATTTACGTGTAGGATTGGGTAAAAGAGGTATGGTGTGGTAATCATGAGATTTAAAAGATTTTTAAGTGTCAGAGTAGCCAGGCGTATCGCCCGACGTTGACCACCAAGGCCAGGCGTTACGCGCGAGGCAGCCAGATCTGAGGCGTCCCTCCTCATCCGCGCGTATCGCCTGGATAGGGATCCTCGGGTCAGGCGTACCGCCTGGACCCTAGATCCGGCCCAATTTGGCCCATTTTTATTGTTTTGATCCATTTTTCGCGTATTTTTCGATTACGAGTATCGTTTCTCGACATATGGACATCGTTCTACTAACTTAGGTTCCCCGGAACCTAATGTGCAGTGAAAGTGTTCTGTGGTTTGATCCGTTCACCAACATTCGTCATTCAAGACACGTGCGAGTTTTCGTGCGATAATTCCTCGAATTATCGGTGTGTTAGGTCCGTTGTGCCACGTGTCACACTAAATACAATTATTCTAGTGCCACATATGAAATAATAACACACATTATTATTAAAGTATTATAATTGCTGACCTGGAATTTGCGAGGTGTCACAAGCTTTCTGTAATCAGAGTTCCGGCAAGGAATCTGATGCCGACCGTTCTAGAGAGAGTCGGTTGTTCCAGAGAGAGAAAGAATAGGCATGTTGGCAGTGGCTAGATCATCCATTGATAATTATTATAGTGAGAGAAAACAGAGAGGGTAAGGGAAAGTAGGTGCGTCGACCATCGTTTCAACTACAGCGGCGCCTCATCTACGACCGCCATCGCAATCTGACCTCACCGCCTCTCTCTATCTTTCTTGGTCCGATGGCTCCCTTTCGTTGCTCCGATGCCAGTAGCTTTTGTACAGCCACCGTCGTTGCCTAATATGATTGCGTTCCTCTGGCTCTTCTTCCGGCCACCGCTGTCGTCTCCCTCTCTTTGTTGCTCTGATTACTGGTTTCCGGAGCCTAGGGCTTTTCGGTTTGACGAAGACCCTAATATTTAGTGATGTATTTTATGTGTTGCTGCATGTTTCAATTCAAGTCTCAAGAACTAAGTTGGTTATGTGATCTGAACTTCAAATTCATATTTGCTTGATAATCAACTATTATTGTTTTGAAAATACGATACTTGCTTTAGCAGTCGATAATTTTTATCATGTTCTATTTTATTTTTCTGGCTATGATGATTATCTTGTAAGAGTAGGGTTGAGCAAATATTTGATGATTCGTATCTTGGCAAGGCAACATAGTTGCAGCCATGGCGAAATGATTTATTTGTTCCCTTCTTAGAGGTCTGAGCTAATGCATGTTTTTCTATGATTGTTCCTCATTTTGATCTCAGGTGAGATCCATCTTTTTGGATGGATCACAATGTTCAAGTAGGTTTCTTTCTGAAAGAAAGGTTTTCTACAAGAGTAAATGCTTTTTAAATGCATTATATGTATTGAACATTTGATGTTACAAAACTGCATAGCTTCTTATTTTTTAGTCTCACACATTTACTATTCATTTCCTACTACACCTAATGCATGTGGTACAATCAGTCAAGCATGCTTATTCTCTCTATCTACCATCCATTCCTTTTTCTTTGTTCCCATATCAGCCGGCCTTTTCTAGATTTCTGTAATCAGAGTTCCGGCAAGGAATCTGATGCCGACCGTTCTAGAGAGAGAGAGTCGGTTGTTCCAGAGAGAGAAAGAATAGGCATGTTGGCGGTGGCCGGATCATCCATTGATAACTATTATAGTGAGAGAAAACAGAGAGGGTAAGGGAAAGTAGGTGCGTCGACCGTCGTTTCAACTACAGCGGCGCCTCATCTACGACCGCCATCGCAATCTGACCTCACCGCCTCTCTCTATCTTTCTTAGTCCGATGGCTCCCTTCCGTTGCTCCGATGCCAGTAGCTTTTGTACAGCCACCGTCGTTGCCAAATATGATTGCGTTCCTCTCGCTCTTCTTCCGGCCACCGCTGTCGTCTCCCTCTCTTTATTGCTCTGATTACTGGTTTCCGGAGCCTAGGGCTTTTCGGTTTGACGAAGACCCTAATATTTAGTGATGTATTTTATGTGTTGCTGCATGTTTCAATTCAAGTCTCAAGAACTAATAGCTTCTTATTTTTTATTCTCACACATTTACTATTCATTTCCTACTACACCTAATGCATGTGGTACAATCAGTCAAGCATGCTTATTCTCTCTATCTACCATCCATTCCTTTCTCTTTGTTCCCATATCAGCCGGCCTTTTCTAGCTTTCTGTAATCAGAGTTCCGGCAAGGAATCTGATGTCGACCGTTCTAGAGAGAGAGAGTCGGTTGTTCCAGAGAGAGAAAGAATAGGCATGTTGGCGGTGGCCGGATCATCCATTGATAACTCTTATAGTGAGAGAAAACAGAGAGGGTAAGGGAAAGTAGGTGCGTCGACCGTCGTTTCAACTACAGCGGCGCCTCATCTACGACCGCCATCGCAATCTGACCTCACCGCCTCTCTCTATCTTTCTTAGTCCGATGGCTCCCTTCCGTTGCTCCGATGCCAGTAGCTTTTGTACAGCCACCGTCGTTGCCAAATATGATTGCGTTCCACTCGCTCTTCTTCCGGCCACCGCTGTCGTCTCCCTCTCTTTGTTGCTCTGATTACTGGTTTCCGGAGCCTAGGGCTTTTCGGTTTGACGAAGACCCTAATATTTAGTGATGTATTTTATGTGTTGCTGCATGTTTCAATTCAAGTCTCAAGAACTAATAGCTTCTTATTTTTTAGTCTCACACATTTACTATTCATTTCCTACTACACCTAATGCATGTGGTACAATCAGTCAAGCATGCTTATTCTCTCTATCTACCATCCATTCCTTTTTCTTTGTTCCCATATCAGCCGGCCTTTTCTAGATTTCTGTAATCAGAGTTCCGGCAAGGAATCTGATGCCGACCGTTCTAGAGAGAGAGAGTCGGTTGTTCCAGAGAGAGAAAGAATAGGCATGTTGGCGGTGGCCGGATCATCCATTGATAACTATTATAGTGAGAGAAAACAGAGAGGGTAAGGGAAAGTAGGTGCGTCGACCGTCGTTTCAACTACAGCGGCGCCTCATCTACGACCGCCATCGCAATCTGACCTCACCGCCTCTCTCTATCTTTCTTAGTCCGATGGCTCCCTTCCGTTGCTCCGATGCCAGTAGCTTTTGTACAGCCACCGTCGTTGCCAAATATGATTGCGTTCCTCTCGCTCTTCTTCCGGCCACCGCTGTCGTCTCCCTCTCTTTATTGCTCTGATTACTGGTTTCCGGAGCCTAGGGCTTTTCGGTTTGACGAAGACCCTAATATTTAGTGATGTATTTTATGTGTTGCTGCATGTTTCAATTCAAGTCTCAAGAACTAATAGCTTCTTATTTTTTATTCTCACACATTTACTATTCATTTCCTACTACACCTAATGCATGTGGTACAATCAGTCAAGCATGCTTATTCTCTCTATCTACCATCCATTCCTTTCTCTTTGTTCCCATATCAGCCGGCCTTTTCTAGCTTTCTGTAATCAGAGTTCCGGCAAGGAATCTGATGTCGACCGTTCTAGAGAGAGAGAGTCGGTTGTTCCAGAGAGAGAAAGAATAGGCATGTTGGCGGTGGCCGGATCATCCATTGATAACTCTTATAGTGAGAGAAAACAGAGAGGGTAAGGGAAAGTAGGTGCGTCGACCGTCGTTTCAACTACAGCGGCGCCTCATCTACGACCGCCATCGCAATCTGACCTCACCGCCTCTCTCTATCTTTCTTAGTCCGATGGCTCCCTTCCGTTGCTCCGATGCCAGTAGCTTTTGTACAGCCACCGTCGTTGCCAAATATGATTGCGTTCCACTCGCTCTTCTTCCGGCCACCGCTGTCGTCTCCCTCTCTTTGTTGCTCTGATTACTGGTTTCCGGAGCCTAGGGCTTTTCGGTTTGACGAAGACCCTAATATTTAGTGATGTATTTTATGTGTTGCTGCATGTTTCAATTCAAGTCTCAAGAACTAATAGCTTCTTATTTTTTAGTCTCACACATTTACTATTCATTTCCTACTACACCTAATGCATGTGGTACAATCAGTCAAGCATGCTTATTCTCTCTATCTACCATCCATTCCTTTTTCTTTGTTCCCATATCAGCCGGCCTTTTCTAGCTTTCTGTAATCAGAGTTCCGGCAAGGAATCTGATGCCGACCGTTCTAGAGAGAGAGAGTCGGTTGTTCCAGAGAGAGAAAGAATAGGCATGTTGGCGGTGGCCGGATCATCCATTGATAACTATTATAGTGAGAGAAAACAGAGAGGGTAAGGGAAAGTAGGTGCGTCGACCGATGTTTCAACTACAGCGGCGCCTCATCTACGACCGCCATCGCAATCTGACCTCACCGCCTCTCTCTATCTTTCTTAGTCCGATGGCTCCCTTCCGTTGCTCCGATGCCAGTAGCTTTTGTACAGCCACCGTCGTTGCCTAATATGATTGCGTTCCTCTGGCTCTTCTTCCGGCCACCGCTGTCGTCTCCCTCTCTTTGTTGCTCTGATTACTGGTTTCCGGAGCCTAGGGCTTTTCGGTTTGACGAAGACCCTAATATTTAGTGATGTATTTTATGTGTTGCTGCATGTTTCAATTCAAGTCTCAAGAACTAAGTTGGTTATGTGATCTGAACTTCAAATTCATATTTGCTTGATAATCAACTATTATTGTTTTGAAAATACGATGCTTGCTTTAGCAGTCGATAATTTTTATCATGTTCTATTTTATTTTTCTGGCTATGATGATTATCTTATAAGAGTAGGGTTGAGCAAATATTTGATGATTCGTATCTTGGCAAGGCAACATAGTTGCAGCCATGGCGAAATGATTTATTTGCTCCCTTCTTAGAGGTCTGAGCTAATGCATGTTTTTCTATGATTGTTCCTCATTTTGATCTCAGGTGAGATCCATCTTTTTGGATGGATCACAATGTTCAAGTAGGTTTCTTTCTGAAAGAAAGGTTTTCTACAAGAGTAAATGCTTTTTAAATGCATTATATGTATTGAACATTTGATGTTAAAAAACTGCATAGCTTCTTATTTTTTAGTTCTTATAATATGAGGTTGATTTTTTCAAATTAAGAAGTTTAATTTTGAGCTCTCACTAGGAGTTACAGAATGGCATGTGCTCGTATTTTTTAGTATTTAACATTTTGAGTTTCACTCATATGTAGGTAATGAGATTCAGTTTTGGTTCTTTATAGCTTTAAAAATAACTTTAACGATTGTCTATTTAGGTGTTTATACTTCAGAATTAGTAATTGCAAGTGCTAAAAAGGAAGAAATGTGACAGTTTGGCCATGGGTAGTGAAATGGGTTGGGTTGATCCAATATTTTCTTTGACTGCCTTAAAAATGGAGAATTTATTAAAAATTTACTATTTTTGCAGGAAAAGTGAAAAGTTAAAAGATGGAAGTCTCATACAATGCCAAAGTTAGACAATCAAAAAACTCCTTAAGCTGGTAATGCTTACAATTTATCATGACCTTTGTTCTCAGATTTATTTAGTCAAAATATTTGGATAGAAATATGTATTAGGTCTTTGTTTAAAGTGGTTGCCTTATAATGTTTAAAAGATGACAAGTATGAGACAACTTTAAATACTAAAGAAGTCAAAACTGAATTTAATTAGGAAGTATGGTTTATTATTTAATTTACATTTTAACTTTCATTTTCTACTCATATGTTTGACAGTTTGACTCAAGCAATTGATTTATGATATAATCGAGTTAGCTTGATGATTCATTATGAGGGTCTTCGATCTAATTTAGATTGAAGTCATTTGTGCATCTTTGGTTAAATTTTAATATAATCTTTAAATTTAGGTGTGGACATTTAGTAAAATTCGTGGTCTGTCTTGCAATGAAATTTAAGATACATTCCACTTTGTTGCAAAGGTAAAATATGCATGTCTATTTTTTCAAAAGCATGGAATCATTTTTTTTTCTTAAAAGTTAAAACTATATATGTTGATTCAGATTGGGGGTACAAATTTTTTTATTTACTTATAAATTATAAAGTTATGCCTATTTTGTTAGTTGCATTGGGCATCCAATCAAGTTGGCTACGATGATAATCGAGTCGGACGACGTTTTATGGTTTTTATAGGTTGTGACGACTTTTGGTTTCGAGATTAATGTATGGTTTGCTTCACGTCAATGTATCAGCCCCGCCGCAACGCGCGGGTCCTAAACCCTAGTTATTATTATTTCTCAATATCTTGGTTGGTTCGGATTACCCATCTGTGAACCTATAAAACCCATTTTTTTCAACCCTTATGCCAAACGATTTTACATGAATGAAAATTGTTCAATTAAAAACTAATATTAAAAAAATAAATACTAAGTATACACACAAGTTTTTTATCTTTAACTTAAAAATAAATATAAGTTAATTTTTTTTCTATATTTTTTATTGTTAATAATTAATCAGTGGTTTTTATGAGAGGAAATATATGATACGTAATAGAATGAGACAAAAAGTCATCAGTATTATAAAAATGTGATATAGTCGCATGTCAATTCGTGATTGACTAAATGTTGTAGGGTCCTGGACATGATGTTTGGCTGCAAGTTGGAGGACACTTGCGATATTTCCTTTTCACCTCAACAAAATATTAATGCAATCTTAACAAATTTTATTTATTTTTATTTTTTGAAAACAACGAAACGCCCATTTTTAATAAATTTAAATATAGACTTGATTGTGTAAACTTTACTGGTGTACTATTTTTACCTTTAGATAAATAGTGCAACCAAATTGTTTTTAGTAGCATGATATTTTTAAATTTGTTCACGAGAGGTTTGTTTTTATCAATAGCCTTATAATTTAATAGTATGAAGAATATGATAAAGCTTAGAGTTTTGAGATCTCTCGTTCTAATTCTAAGGCTATGTGTTATCCATCACTCATCATCACTCCACGTAGGCGCCACGTAGTCGCCACATAATCAACCAACACCATCACCCTCTTATCACTCTACGTTATCATCAGATGTGTTATCATCACCCCCTCATCAAGCCCACATCACCTCTTTTTTCCTCCTTTCTTCTCCCCTTTCTTCTCCTTCACGGCGTGAAGCTCCTCACGGTTTGCCACCACTTGGTGGTCACGCCCCTATATGTTATGGTGTTCCTGGGTGATGGGGGCATGAGGGAGGGTGGTCAAGCTCTCTTCACATCTGATAACACATAGCCTAACTGTAAGAAATTACCACACTGATGAGTTTTCTTATGGATTTGTGATAAAATAATAGCATGTGTTTAATTTTATTTATATTTTTTTAACTAAAGTAGAGAATTTTTTTGTAAAGAAAATTCTTATTATCATTACTTTTTTTTCATTTGAAACATGCAAATCTTACAACTCATAATGTTACAATTAGATCATATAGGTTAGTAACTCGTATATTACACGAATTGAATAAAATATATATAAATAATTATCAATAAAAATTTAGACAGTATAATATTATTTTTAACATAAAACATGACTAAACATTCATATAATTTAAATAGTAAAATAATAATGATATTTTTTAACACTAATTTTTTCAAAGTTTGTTTCTTTAAATATTTTAAATTCAAAAACTTTTTTAAAAATTAATATTTTATAATAATTTGAGCTTTTTAAAAAGTGTTTTTTAATATTAATATTTTTAGGGTATTAAAATATTTTTCTGGTTTAAAAATTTATAAAAAAATATATTTAATATTTAATATGAGATCTATTTAATAGAAAGAGATACGAGAAATCAAAATTAAGGTACTTTAAAAACATGACATATGTTCTTAGAAACATTTATTCGCTAAAATAAGTATATTTGCAATTTTTTCACACCCTAGCGAACATTCGTGTAAGTAGTTATAATTCTGTGGATTATACTTTTTCTATTTGATTAATATTTCAAACTCTTTTTCTCTCTTCAATATATGATCTTTTCAACGAAGTGAAAAATCCCTTTTCTTTTTCAATAAAATCATTTTTTTCCTTTTGAAACATGTAAATCTATAAACTCATAAGGCTATGTGTCATGCAAACATCACGTATGTGTCACACAGGAGGCTTGCCATATGCGTAATGGAAGGGCTTGAATGGGCTTGATGGAGGGTGATGTGAGTGTTTCTTATGATTTAGAAAGAAGAAAAAACTTCAAGTCATTCACGTTCATGACTATGATCACATTCGACATTTTGACCTGTCACGCCCGATTCATGCCTGGAGTGCAGTGGGATCAAGCAAGATGAGAGGCGTGATGAGGGAATCACAGGGTGGGGGTAGTGCCCTGTGGTCCAATATTCCAAGATTAGTTTATTATAACCACGTACATGTCTGTGTAACATATCTTATAATAAACAAGAAAACTACACATAAAGCACGGTTATGCATTATATAATCCACTCTCTTTCTTTCTCATTATCTCCAAATCAGTGCTACGTGCACATTATTCTCACGATTCTATGCTTAAAATATATTTTTATTTAAAACAAATAACGCAGCGCAATGCAATGCAATCTAACAAACAAACAAACTTACCCAGTATATTCCTACTTTTCAGTAGGGTCTGCTGGTAAGGATAGACACAAATCTTACCCCTATCCTAGTTGGGATAGAGATGCTGCTCAAAAAGAGTCATCGGCTCAAAGTTATCGTTTGAAGTTGATCATCCCAACATTTTTAACGTTATTTTCACAAAATAAGTAAAATAAAGTTAAAATTAGTGCAATTTTACTTTAGCCACTTGAAGGCCCACACATATATACATTGTATGTGTGCATCGCAAAGGGCGTAAATGCAATTCAATCCAAACTCATTATTACGTTTTAAGGTACATAAGAACAGGGTTTGTGATGAATTACTTTCAAAATGAATAACATTCTCTTCACACACAATGGCTATCTTTTGTTTCATATGAATCTAAATTACATCTCTAGCTTTCGCCCTCAACAAAGTATTCAGACCGAATATATTACAAAATTACAAAAGAATAACCTTAAACTAGAACAAAATGGCAAGAGGGCTTGTTGCAAACAACGGTAATGATTTTCTCCAAAATTGTTGGAGACACTTAGCAAGCAGACTTAATGACCCGACCCATGTATGGGATGTCGATGTATGCTTGAATTATACACAGTATGTATTTTCTAGCAATATTTAGACTTCATTGCGCCTGTGTATTTAGATTATGCAAGTAAAGATCAAGGCTCTGGAAAACATGAAAACTATGCCTGGCAAAATGAGCAGGTTGGATTGGGTAATGGGTCAGAACGGGTGCGGGTCAGGATGGGTGAGGGCTAGGACGGGTTTTAAGCAAAATCAATTTGGGTCTAAATGAGTTGTTTAAAAAAAAACATCAATTTTATTCAAAGTTAAAATGAGGTGTAACTAAACAAATTGTTCATTTGAATAGTTTTTAATGATTTTCTCATAAAATATATTGTTGAACATTCTTACCCGTTTGAATCCGTAACATCCATATAGTTTTTAAGTCATCTATCTTGACCCGCATTGTGTTAAGGTATTACCCATCCCAACCCATTCTATATTTCTATGTCATAATGCTACCCATTTCAACCCAAAATATAATAATTTTTACCCAATTCTACCCATTTAACTTGTTGGTTAAGATTGCAAGGTCTAACGAAAACATTAAAAAAAAGAAAAAAAAGGAAAAATACAATAGGAGACTTGAATCTATCTGAGCCATAACCGATTAACCAAAAAACCGAACCCATTTAACCAAATGGGTTTCTAATAAATGATTGTTGTGGTTCAGTTTAGGTTATAGGTATTTGTCTAACCGCAAAAACCAAACAGATAAATATTTGTATATGCAAAACAAATTTTATCAAATAACAAAGCAACTTAACCTGGCAAAAGCCTCATTTAGCCACATTCAAATTTTAGGTTAACCGAACAAAAAAAAAACAGCCACCCTTTGAAAACTGTTAGGCAAATTAATCAGTTATGGTTCCAAGATAACCGAAATGCTTGCTTATGGCTTGGTTTTAAGGCAATAAGCAAACCCAACCAACATGTGGGTTAAACTTATAAATAATTTATTTTCATCCCTTTTTCAAGCTTTCAACAGGTTGATGTGTGGCATGTTTAATTTTAGCACAACCAAAACATGACCCATGTTAAGGGATATATATTTCAATTTGAACACACCCTATTGAAATGGAAGGGCTTACCTGTTATCATTGAGAAATCTGAACAACAATGAATGCTATAATGTATAAAGACCCAAAAATTATTGCACCAGCAAGAAAATTATAAAGCAGCTGTCGATCGTTTTTTGTGGGTATAAAAACTGTTTTAAGCGCGTTTGTCAGTTCGAAGAGTCGACATGACACCTGCACAGAAGCAAAGGAAAACCAGTGTTGGAAATTACTGATTTTCAGGGTAGTCATTAAATTAAAAACTGACAGGATATGCTGCTCACCAAGACGTAAACTGCAGTTGTGAGCATGAAATTAAGCATCGGGTAATTCGGGATAAATGAGAGAAGCCACTTTGGCTGTGCATTTGGGATATCTGATCTGCAGATGCAATCAAATTGGCTTCAGGTGTAATTTCTTCAGATAAGTTAGAAAAAATGTGATTACTTAATTAAAAAAAAGAAAAAAGAAAAAAAATGACTGAATTCAACTAAAGATGGCACTCACCTAAGCCATATATGGAACTGAGAAATGTATGTCTCCAAAGTGATCTTACCAAGCCACCTATTCCACAACGAAATAAAACATATAACTAAAAAAGTAAATGTGTTTTCATAGCCTGAAAGAAGTTAAACGAAGCTTACGCGAAGAGAGTTAACGAGTAATTTCGAATATGTTGAGAGAAATTCCGTAGGCAAATGTAGACACTGACAACAGCAGCAGCAGAAACAATTTTATTTAAAATATTAATTGATAAAAAGCATGGCAAGTTAGCAATATATTTTTCCACAGTAGCTAAATATAATGATGTATAAAAAGAATAAATAAACATACGTTATAGGTATCCATGACGTGTACGGATGGTACTTATTGTATGTAACTTTGTCCAACTTGTATATGTACTCGTACCACATATAACCAGCCTGAAAAAACAAACAAACAATAATCATAATAATAAGCCCATAATTACAGCTGGCAAGATGAACAGCTTGAGTAGCTATTCAAAACAGGTCACTTTTGGTATGGGTCAGCTGGGCCAGGTTGGGCTGACCAGGAAACAATTTTTGTCCATTTTTTATATTTTAAAAAAATAACCAAATGTGTTGACCACAATTACAAAACAATAGTATTACAGAAAAAACTGTCTTTAACTTTAAAGGTTTAGTCGAGGATTGTATGGCATTTTGACCCATAGTTAATCCGTTTGATCTCTCCCACCCTAGCTAACGTTTTAAATTTGGCCAGTTTGAGACCAACCACAACAGATGCTGAAACCACAGATGCCTTAACGATGCGTCTCTGCTTACTATCAGACTCCTCAAGTTTTTCCATCCACTTTTCAACCTGAAATTTAATCACATAATGCGTTTTTGTAATATTATATATCAGGAATACAGATTAAAAAAACAGAGAGAGAGAGAGAGAGAGAGTTTTTTAGAGCCTACATTAGGATGGAGATATGCATAAATCATTCCAACAATCCATATGTAGCGATCTAGGCCCGATCTGAAGTGCCACTCATGCAACCGAGGGAGATCTGGTTTTGCAGGATCAGTGTAACCTGCAAACGAGAATAAAACAACTTTCAGGATTTATTGTGACATGTTAGTTAAATCTGTCTGTTCAACTACAGAAAACGAAACTAATAATATTTTATGGAGCGTGTTGAGGAGTTAGCAGGGTCATTTAAGGAACACTGGAGAATGGAACTGTGCTGGAAAGAATCCCAAACTCTCAAACTGTGAGGAATCTTAAGAGATTTTCAATTTATATTTTGTCTCCTTTTATAGTGTAGATAACATGAGGATTTCCTTCAATCACGCCCAACTTTTTTTTGAAGCTTTGGCCCATTCTTTTAAAAAGAAATTATCTTTCAACTTGGGAAATAATATAATTAGCAGACAATTCAAACTTTAAAATTAAAGTAATGAACTCATGCTTTTCGCACGTGATATTGTGTTACTAGCGAAAAGTAAACAAATGAGAGACTATAAGAGTTACAAGCAGCCTTAGAGGTTAAAGATTTGAGGATAAGTGATTCTAAAACCAAATATCTTTACCAAAACTTCAGTGGTGCAAATTATGATGAGGACACCCAAATTAGTATTGTAAGACCAAATTCTCCTGCAAACAACAAAGTGCAAGTATCTAGGGACATTTGTCCAAAGTGACGTGAATATAGACAGTGATTTTGACCACCATGTTCAAGCAGGTTGATGTAAGTGGATAGCAACCATAGGAGTAGCATGTGACAAAAGGTTCCCAACTAATTAAAAGAGGAAATTTTATAGGATTACAATTCAACCGAATATGTTATACGTAACCGATTGTTGGACCATCACAAATAAGACATTGAGATGCTTTGGGTATGTGAAGAGGAGACAAATGACATCGCCAGTAAGAACCATAGACTTCCTCAATGTGGAGGGAAAAGGAGAGGCAGGGACACATGATGAGTAGAATAGCAAGCTTTGCTAGAATAGCAACTCTCTTCACTAAGGATGTGATAGTGATTGGAGTACTTAGAGACATCATATTAAAATTACGGAGTATAGGGGAATGCATAGATCTGCCTTATATTTGTCTCAAGATCTTAGGTTTTCCTGCACTATTGTTTACATTAGGCTTAGCTGCTAAGCATGGCTTTGGTGTATAGATTTTCCAGGGGAGCGTACAAGTACTTTCAAGGGGTTCATGACACTCTTTCTTGCAGTGTTGTAAAAATTGGCCTAGGCAAACCAAATCGGTCAAAATAAGGCCTAGGCAAACCAAATCGACCAAAAATCATTCGGATACCGGTGAACCTATATATATATATATATAGGGATTCATTCTACTAAGAATCAATAAGTTGTAAAGAACTAAAGGAATCAAACTTATAGCCACATGATTTAAGGGTTATAAAAGTAATTTTCCTTTAAAGTAGGGGAAGTTACTATTATACCCTTTAAACTTGTGGCATGAAATGGTTCTTTTAGTTCTCAATTTACAATGGTTCTCAATTGAACATCCCTCTATAAATATATATGTGTGTGTGTAAGTAATTATATATATATATATATATATCTCTGTGTGTATGTGCGCGTGTGTGTTTTTTCTATAAAATTTATATAGAAAATTTGGTTTTATATTATATATAGGGGAGAGATCAAATAAAAAGTTTGTTTTGCCAAAGAAGGCTATAAAGTGTTCTTAAAACCTCAGAAACCGACTCAAATGAATTTCGATTGAACTCATTTCAATGGCATTGGAACTGTCTCCTCGAGCCCTACAATATTAGCTTTTAGGTTTTAGTTTTAACAACTACTTTTAGAGTGAAGATTTTAAGGCTTCGTTTTTAGCTTTTAGGTTTTTTCTTTAGGTTAAAGGTTTGTTTTTAAAGTTTTGGTTTTAGGTTTGGGTTTATTGTTTATGATTTAAGACTTGGGTTTTAGGATTCGATAAGCCGGTTTTAATGTTGCAAAAACGAATTCAATTGGAGTTTGTTTGGGTCGATTTTCGAGTTTTTAAAAATCCTTATTATAGTTAAAATGGATTTTTTAGGGGAATCTTCCCCTTATATATAGGAGAGGGTTCTTTTGAAAACCTTCATTTTGGAGAAAACTAATCACAATCATTACCAATTAAAATTTTTTTCAATTTTTCTTTTTTATTTTCTATTATTATATGGCAAGTACAAAAAAGAAAAAAATTAAAAAAAAAAAGTATGTACTTCATGTTATTACATATATGTAACTTGTATGTTACACATACTAGTTACATATATGTGACTTTAAGAGTTACATGGGTAACTTTTTGAGTTACATATAAGCAACTTCGTGATTTACATATCATTATTAAAATTTTATTTATCATTATATCAATTTTAACCTTATAATAAAAGACTACGAAAAAAAATTTATCGGTAAGTATGAGTTTTCTTGGTTTTCTCCAAAATGAGGAGTTTCCTTATGAACCTTCCACTCTCTCTCTCTCTCTCTCTATATATATATATATATATAGGGGAAGGTTCCCCTAAAAAGTCAGTTTTGCAAGGATTTTCAAAAACACGAAAATTGACCCAAACAAACTCCGATTGAATTCATTTTTGCATCAATGGAACCGGCTTGTTGAACCCTAAAATACAAACATTAAATTGTAAACAATAAACCCACATACTAAAACCAAAACTTTGAAACAAACCATAAACCTAAAGATAAAACCTAAAAAGCCAAAAACCAAGCCTAAAATCTAAACTTTAAAAATAGTTATTAAAGCTAAAACTTAAAAGCTAACATTGTAGGGTTCGATGAGACGGTTCCAACGCCAACGAAATGTCGGAGTTCGTTTAGGCCGGTTTTCGAGGTTTTAAAAATCCTTTTTAGCCTTCCTAGGCAAAATAGACTTTTTATTTGATCTTTCCCCTATATATGTGTATATATATGTGTGTGTGAGAGAGAGTGTGTGAGTGTGAGTGTATTGAAAAATTACATACAAAAATTCTAATCTAATTAATCCTGATTAATCTCTGACCCCTACCCCACCGCCCGACTAGCGCCTAGCGAATTCTGCAAGATTATTTTCTTGTCTAATTTCTTTACTCACCACTTTACGTTAATGGTAGTTTACTACCATCATTAGCATTTTTTGTATTGTTGTAGCTTTTATCTCCTTATCTACAACTTATCTTTTCTAGATTACTAAAAGGGTTTTTTTAGAGCCATGGAGATATCCACAACTTATCTTTTCTAGATTACTAAGAGGGTCTTTTTTAGAGCCACAGATATTAGTGGGAGAAACCTTCTTTTCCCTAGGATATACAAAAGGTTTGGCCTTATTCAACCATCTCCAAACCCTACCAAAAACTCTATTATAAGTGAGATTGTAATAGGTATGTTTGCTTGTCCCTATGGTATGCCCATATTACAAGCTTGGTCCTTAACTTTGAAAAATTACACCGGTGGTCCCTACCGTTCATCAAACATAATATTGATGGTCTTTAATATGATGTAAATGGTGGGTGGTGATGTAGCAATGGGGTTAGAGACGGTGAGAATATGGATGATGAGAATGGGGATGGAGATGATGGTAATGGTGGCAAAGATGGGGTGGGTGATAGGTAGGTTTTGTCTTTTAATGAAGGACATTTTAGCCATTTTACACCCATTTAACGGAAAAAGTTAACATTCATCCACTTCAAGGACAACCACCCTTTTGCAAACACCTCGGACCATCGGTATAATCTCTTAAAGTTAGGGAGCATCGGTGCAAAATCGACATACCACAAAGACTAACTGTAATTGTGTAATTATCTTAAAATATAATTAAAGAAATTAGATTATTATTATTAAAATAATATAATTTTTTGTAATCGTATTTGAGGCACTAACTACTTGACAAGATGTTTTTTGGGTCAACATTATTCGACCTTTATCAAGATTATCCGCCTTGACAAGTTACCCAAACCCCCACTCTCTATTTTACCACCCTTTGATCCCTTTATAAGTAATTACCATTTATAGTGATAGCATGTTTACATTCACACTAAAACGAGGAAATACACATAAGATACCATGTAAAATCCCACACATAGCTTAGCTATTGATAGGGTATGGGGAAGGTGGCATGAGGGAAAGCCCCTTTATCCCATAGGGTAGAGAGCTTGCTCTCATAATAAAAGATAAAATGTACCTAAAAGGAATGAGAAAGGGCTCCAGGCTATATAAAAAACTCCAGGAATCTCCCAAACCAAGATAACCACAAGAAAGCAAGCAACAATCTTCAAAATCATCACTGATCTTATCTCGTTATATTTGTTTCCAATAGCAAGTGCCCCATACACCATAAGAGTAAAAAGAGTGTGCATAGGACAAATATAATAGAGCATATAGTCGTTGTTAAGAACTATACAACAAAATGCCACAAAGAAGTTCAGCCTCCACATCATCTAAAAAAAAGAAATAGAAATATAAATTAGGTGCATCCATACAACTACTTAAATCTTATATGTAAATGTGGCTATCATGTAATGTTTTAATGTCTAAAACAAAATAAATCACCTTTGATAGCAAGAAACAGGTGGATCAACAATTAAAAGGTAAAAAATAAAATAAAATAACCTGAGAAAATCGTGCAACACTGAAATCCTTTCGAATGTAATAGTAGGAGAAATTTCCAAAACCAGTCATCCAAACATAGGCAGCAATAAAAACACGAATCGCATTGTATATCTCAGTTGCAGCAAAGTAATGATACATTAAAAAGAGAACCTGTTGAAAATAAAATCAGTTTCAATATAATTTCTTTCTTACACTAGAACAAAATGATGTGCAAACTGTCAGGTGGTGCAGCCAATTAATAATTATGAAAGAAAACACAAATTTAGGAAGTTTAATTGACTTTCACAAAGATGAAATTTGCGGCTCAATAATAATATTATAATATTCTTGCCTGCATCCATCCTTTCCACTCCTCTGTTTGATGTCGATTGAGGTAAAGAATTGATTTTCCTGAGAATGCGGACTTGTCACTGTGTTTCTTCAGAGAAGTCATTGCTGAAACAATGATAAGAAGAGCATACAGAAACATGAAAAGATCGCGATTGTAGCTCTGTACAAGGAAAATACAGAAAGTTACAAACAAAAACAAAAACAAAAAAAAGTCCAAGCCACAATACACCAAATGTTATAGAACATTAAAAGGAAAATTATGAGGTATTGACCTTTGTTGATTCAGGAATTAAGCTGGTGCGGTCACATAAGTAGAAATAGAATAAAATTCCCCCAAATTCTGACCTACACAAAGTAGTAAAGTCATATGTACTTGTATCAGCTTAGAGAAGAACAGGTCCTTCAAAATAAATTAACACCAAGGAAGTATGATGACTTACATTGCTCTTAGTGTTGCTCGATTTTCAATTAAAAAGGACCCCTCCATGGTAAGAAATCTAAAACACAAGAGGTGCAGAATGAAGCTAAATATTTCACTGAAAATAAAAGGATAATAATATGAGAAGTTCGCCTGATTGTTAACTAACCTAATTAAGTTTGTTTTAATGGATACAGTAGGCTGCCTCGTTGATGCTGATTTCGTGAGGCCTCCTTCCAGCAAAACAGCCCGATCATCTTCCTTAATGGCTTCAGCTTCCAATTCAACCATGCTATTGTCTGAATGTCTGCTTCCAAAAGACAAGTAAAATGAATTGGGAAAAAAATTCTGAAAGAATATATTTAATTGTATGATGCTTTTAATTATTAAATTCAAAGTTCAACTCTTTTATAATAAGAAAAAAATAAGCTTTATAAACTAAAATGTTTCAAAACCAGATAAGGCAGTCCATCCATGTATGTATGTTGAAAGAAGCCAAATATTGAGATTAGGCTTTCAAAAACTTCTATAATAAAACTCCAATTAATTGTACCCACCCACACCCAAGCCTAACTCCCTAAGCATTCAAAAATCAAATACAGAATAGAGAAACGGAGTTGTAATAGTAAATAGAGAAACTTGCAATTTAGACGGTGATGAAGATTTCTTGTATTCCAACCACTCTGAATAAATCCAAGAAACAAATATTGGAACGATGCCAAGCAAAAAAGACACCTGCAAGATGATAATAATAGGATGATATACTCACAGAGAAGCATGGTATACGTATGTACAACTGAAAAGAAATACCACCAAATGATATGTTCTAATGTTACTATTGGGTAAAGGTCCAAGCCTTTAATCCTTCAAGCAATCAAGGTTAGTTCATTCAGATGCTTTGTTTCAATCCAACTAATGTAGAAATTTGTTTAAATTCACATTCAATACAACAATATAGACTTTAGTGCGCTATGTTTATTTTCTTTTCACCTGTTTCTGTTTCTCACACAAATACTATGTTGCAAGCTAGTACTTGTTCTTCTTAGGTATCATCATTACGAAACTTTAACAAGGACAATTAATATAAGATACAGGATGATCTGCTTGTAAAATAAGAGTCACACAAACTAAATTTAGGGGTGCAAAGCGTGTTTTAAAACAAGAAAAACTTATAGCTTCTAGACACTACATGACAGTATGGGCTATCAAACTATGATCTGTCCTATGCCACCATCATGGTTAGCTTGCCAATTTCATAAAACTAAGGCCACATCCTAAAGTTCATGTTGTGTGATGAATTTACACTGATGAGTTACCGAGTTCACAAAGGGAGCTATAATGGATTCACCTAATAGAATACTGCAACGAGTATCAAACACTACAGAATCTACCTTCAGCACCGAGTAATAACAGGACACTTGAAAGAAAACCAAAACCCTCAGATGAGTGCATTCTCTTACACAAATGTGCTCTCCAAAATGCTAAAGCAGATATGGAGGGATCTTACTTATCAAAATTAAAGATCGTTCACTAAAAAGTACTTAAAAGCGTAAAAAACACATAAATATGCACACACAAAGATACAAACAGTGAAACAGATACAAACTTCAAGTTCATTCAGTTCCTTATAAGATCAAATCAAGGCCAATCAAGGATATTCAGATCAGAATCCAAACACAACCGCATCCAAATCTAGATCCAAATTTACACTTACTAAACCGACTAATAACAGATGAGCATCTAACTAATCAAAGAAATCATTTGAATATAAGATTTAGTAGTTCATATCTTTACCTGGCCAGGTGTTAGAGGTCCAGAAACTGCCATTCTGATGGAAACAGGCCGATTTCAACAGCAACGGAGCAAAAGAAAACAAAGAGAGATCAAATCAAGGAAGATGCTAGAAATTTTCGCATCGATGATTAGATCTGTTAAAAAACACAAGTACGAATCCCCTTAAGGGTATCAGGTATGTATGTTTGTATATATTGTACACAGATTACAGAAGAGATACGAGACAGTGAAACCCTAACTACCAGTGGAGAAGAAGGTAGAGAGATCTGAAGCAACAACAAGTGAGAGACGGTGTTTGCTTCAAGAAATGAAGATCGGGAGAGATGTCATTGTCTTGTTAGAAATTAAAATTTAATTAACCGTTAATCGGTGGTTGTATTGTATTTGTGTAGGGCAAGTTCAAAAAAAAATAAAAATAAAAAAATGTTAGAAAAAAATAATTTGACATGTTTTTTTAACGGCACTTAAATTATCTCGTCGTGCTACCTTTAGTTATCCTAACTATTGATAACTAAGATCGGTTCCTCGATCTACGACCTTGAGACACGTGTGTCCCCAGATGCGTGGGAACCGGATGGAATCCGTAAACCCTCACCCCTCATTAGGTTCAAACCCGAGATTAAAGTCATGATTCGTTCCTTCACCTGGATATCCATTAAATTGCACCCAACAAGGTTCGAACCCAAGACCCACCATTGAGAGGGTGGACATTTTACCAGTTGAGGCAATTCTCCGGATATTTTGACATGTATTATGGTAGAAAAAGAGAACGTGTAATTTGGGTAAAATATTTTCTTATGTTTATTTAAATGTTTACAACATTTTCATATGATGTCAGTTTAAAAAAATCATAATGTAAAATTAAATATTTTGTATATTTAATATGA
Organism: Mikania micrantha; assembly: GCA_009363875.1. Lineage (NCBI taxonomy): Eukaryota > Viridiplantae > Streptophyta > Magnoliopsida > Asterales > Asteraceae > Mikania > Mikania micrantha. The sequence continues at coordinate 75,744,587 of CM018695.1, read as the reverse complement.
GTATAGTATAAATATATACAAAAATAAGAATAACTTTTTTTAAAAATTTACAAGATTTTTGATACATATGCTTGATTTTTTAAAATATTGTATAAGATTTTTAATGTAATGTACTTAAAAAGACAAATTACAGTTGATGTCACATGTAAGTATGTCACCATTATATTAATCCTTAATATTTTAAAAATAAATTTCATATAATATATGTAATCAATTTAAACTTCCTAATATAAAAGATAATATTTATTTTCTTTAAATATTAATGAAAATTTAATCATATCAAACTTTTCATTTTCGATTAAAAATTTTGAAATTCAAAAATTTTTCAAATTAAATTATCAAGATGTTCAATACAAAAATTTTAAATTCTAATAAAAAAAGAAAGAATAATGATAATAATTAAATTTTGTAAATGCTTTAATTTTTATGATTATTATTAATCTACGATCATTTTACAATTGACATTTAATTTATAATTGACTTCATTCTGCAATTTAAAAAATAAAAGTATATCTCAAAAAATCATTTTAGAATTCTTAAATGTTAATTGTTAATTCGTATAATTTAACATAATTTTATGAATCAGCCAGTGTAATACACGGGATCAATAAGCTAGTTATAAATATAAAGATACTGAAACTAATGAAAATTTCTAGGAGCATTTATAATTGGTTTTCAATTTCTAATCTTTATCTCTAATAGAGAAATGAGATGCGATAGGTTAAACAAATTAGAAATAAATTTTCCAAAATATAATATCTAATTAAAATTATTGAGATGGAGAGTTGGAAACAAAGATCACAAATCTAAAAAATAAATAAATAAATAAAACTAAATTTGTTCAATTTCTTTAAATATTTTCCTTCTTACTAAGCTCATAACAAATAAAGATAATCGTGGGTCTTAGAACTGCCAATTAGCTTGATTTTTAAAATTTTAAACCCAAAGTATTTGCACAGAAAGTAAAAGCTTTCAAAAAGAATACTTTAACAAGCTTTGAATTCAAGAAATACCTTTAGTATTGAAGTAAATTCAATTTGTATCATACATCCTTTACTAGTGATCATAGAGATTAGTTACAACCATTTTGTATCATATGCTCTTGCATATATCCATTCAAAAGTATGAGAGTATATGAATGAATATGGCGGCATACATACTTAAAAAATAAATAAAAAATAAAATTTTCAAAACATAGCTGCAATGTTTTCTTTCCCATGTGATTTAACAACATTCTATTCGCTACAAGACAAAGAAGACGACGATAAAACGATAAATAACGAGCCTCTTCTCGGGCTGGGCATTGCTTATGTACAAGTGTCCAGGACCAGAATCCAGATCCAACTTCTGCACCCATCAGGCTCAGCCAGGTATGATCGGGTTCTAGCTATGGTGGCTCTGCATAAGGTCAGCCAGTGTGATCTTGCCACAGTTTCCAGTGTTAAGTCGATCAAATATTTTGCATATTTGCAATATGTCTTTCTCTGAGATCTTTCCCATCTCCTTCAGCTTGTAAATCACAAATTCTGACTTGCTGAAATCATGCCAATATTATAATTTAGAATCTAGTGATAGACATTCTAGACACAAAAGCTAACCAAGATCATATACTATGTTCTAATTCAAGATTTCTTTACATTTATGCTCTAATTCTGAGTGCAAAAAGTAAAAAATTCCTCTAATCCAAGAATTTTGATGTATATGACAAAACAATACATGTTCAAGCCTCAAGGTTTTATGTCTATATTTTCGATGATTGTCACAATAAGATACTTCTTGTACAGGCTATATTGCCAGTCATAAAACTTGTGAAACAATTCATGCATTTTTATTTAATTAACGAAACAAATAACAAACATAGTCTAACCTAAATTCACATTTTTCTCATCTTTTTTGTTTCCAAAAACTCTCTCCATACTTTGATTTCTCTTCGGTACCTAATATTTTGAGTAAATTACGGTTTTGGCCTATGTGGTTTTAGTGTTTTAGCTATTTCAACCCAAAATAGAATCTTCTGTCAATGCGGCCCCTATGGTTTAAACAACTAATGGTTTTGGCCCCCAAACCTAACTATAGTTGGGGGCCAAAACCGTTAATTGTTTAAACCACATGGGCTGAACCGTTAGTTGTTTAAACCACATGTGTTGCATTCATAAAATATTCTATTTTGGGTTGAAATAATTAAAACACTTAAAGGCCAAAACCGTAATTTACTCTAATTTTTTTTAGTTTATTTGAGTCACAAAATTATAATATACACCTCTATTTCATTTACATAAAACAATCTTGATCTTCTAAATAAATCTGAAGTTCGGTATTATTAATAAATTATAGACCCTTAGCACACCCAGTCATCAAGAAGAAAGAATTCCATAAAGCTCAACATGGAACTCAAGTATCTAAATCCACATATTTCTAGCTATATGTTTCATTACTGGTTACATCAATACAAGCTATTGTTAAACCAGATATAATACTTTTCACAACTTTGAAGTTATATGTCATAATTTAATAAGATATTAATGTCACATCCACAACAACAACATATTTTATTCCATAATGTCACATCTATACTACATAAATAATTAACTGATGTTGTCATGTGTTACAGTTCTATGACCCAAGAATTGTGTTTCCTGCTTCTCTTATTTCACACTTTCATATTTTATTTCTTTCACCTAATATTTTATATTTTCTTTATTCAACCCTTCATTTATTATTATCATTATTATCATTATTATCATTATTATTATTATTATTATTATTTCCTTTATTCAACTAGCCTAATACACAAGTTTCTATACTAGTACATAATATATGTGTTGGGGTATATTTAGTCTAGCAATCAACAAAATGCTAACAAACCCAATGAAAATAATGAAAAATTTTAAATTGAAGACAAATAATTTACCTAACGTAGCCATTGTTGTCGATATCCGCAGCAATAAACTGAGAGACGGTCAAACCTTGGTTCAGAACCCATTTAGCCATCCTCCTATGCCTCTTATCCACTCTAGCCTCAGCCAAATAGAGAAAGGCTCGAGCCACGGCCAGGGTTGACACAAGCAACCAAACCGAAGCAAAAATGCGACCCGCCATGGATCTAAAAGCCCGGTCACCATAGCCAACAGTGGTCACAGACATAACCGACAGATAAAACGAATCGAGCCAGTTTAGCCTCTCGACATAATGCATCACACCAACACCTACCCCAATACAAAGAATCACAACCCCTAAAGCTAATGCCACTTTCATCCTAATTCTCATTCTCCCCTTCTTAACATCAATTATATATGAAGGGTGATCTTCATCATTTCCATTGTTCTTTAATGACCTTAATAAATGACTTTCTTGAAGATCAAGAACATAGCTAACCATCCCACTAAGCAAGATATCAATAAACCCAAATCCAATCAACACAAACATGATTGAAAACAGTTTAGTGATAACAGTGTTAGGGGTTATATCACCATACCCAATTGTGCACATTGTGACAATACAAAAATAAAGAGCATCAACCACCACATGAGTCTCAGAAGCAACAAAATGTTCCCTGTTGTACCAATATATAACCACACCAAGTGATAAATACAGAATCAAAAGCAATACCGCTTGGCGAACAATCGATGACGAACTCGATTGAGGGGGTTTAGCTTCTGATGGATGTTCAAAATCATTGATGGCGGCCATGGCAGGGGCTGTTTTCGATCGATGCAAATTCGTCTTCCCAATCGAATAATTGGGATCTAATAACCACGCAACTTGTTCTGGGTCACAACCTCCATTAGGGTTTAGAATCGAATTCGAATTCGAATTATTATTCAACGACAAGGCAAGGGCATCGACGATTGGTTCTCTTGGTGAGCCAAATATGAGCATATCTTTGAGTTCTGAAGGGGTTAGTGATAAAGGGATCGAGATTTCATCGTTTTCAGGGAGAGTGCACAGAAGTGATTGTGATTTCGGTGTGTTTGCTGGAAGAAGTGGCTCTTTATCCATCACCGGATGATCGTTTTGATTCAAGAAATCGAAAGAACAGGAAGGTGATTAGATCGAAACACTTGATTACAACAAGTATGTAAGTGAAAGCGATTCAGAAGACGCCGATTGAAGCGGAAGATACGATGATTGTATATGAATATTCAACCGAGATTCACGGAGAAAAAAAGGGATAAATACGTATTAAATTTATGAATATGTCGCAGCAAAACACGATTTTGATCGGGTCAGGCGGTCAGCAGTCAGCTTAATAATGTGATCATGGAACACGTCTCGATATCCACCTGTTTAATTATTAAGCTAATCATGTGAATGACGACATAGAACGTGCACAGTAAAGGATTTGGGTACAGATTGAATCCAGGTTAAGACAATTTTGCTAAAGTAAGTGTCACACCCCGAGCCGGCGGGATAGGATCGGTTGTCCCATCGGGCGGAAAGTTCCCGAGGCGCGATATCGTGAGTGATAATCGTGATGATCAGATTGTTTACATTGCACATGATACAAATGAGAAATGCTAAACATAATAGAATTACAAAGTTAAATTACATCAGTATTGTTTATAATTTAACAATGTAAATCTACCATTAACATCATGTATTTCTATCTTGTATTTACACAAGATATACAAAATAATTTGCATGATGATGTCTTCAAAAATAATGCAGGTCCAAAAGCTAAGCCTTCTATCTGAAGTCCTAGTACGAAAGGAATAACTCCTTAGTTGACCTGTTCGTCACCTGAGAAGTCATGCAAAAAGATCAAGTCAACACATGGTTGGTGAGTTCATATAGTTTAGTATTTGAAAATGATTTGGAAATGGTATGATAATGATTTGAAAATGACTTGATAATGATTTGAAAACCTCTTTTAGTAAAGACCCTAACCTCATTAACTCCACATGTAATATCCACATCGGTATGCTTATATATAGGGAATCACGAAAGGGTCAAGCCCAGACGCTATCCCACCACATACTAATATGTATATGACACTGTTGTTAATGATAATTAAGCATTTTTACCCAACACCTCTGATTTAGAACATGATATTGAAATCTGATATGCCTTCGATTTATTGGGTTCCTCATAGATATATGATTTCCCAAAAAGACAGTGATAATGGTAAAATGTCAAATATTTAATTTATTAATTAAATAAAACATTTAAATACAACTAAGACATGATGATTGGGTATGATTTTACTCAATCAGTTAGACTTAGTTGTTGGTGGTTGTCCAAGTTGTAACCTCTCACACGTGACCCATGTCAGGCATAACTCACAAGGAGTACACCTGAACTGAGCGGGATTTTAATGATTTGCCCGTTACAGCTTGACCCAATGGTCTTCTGCATCTGAGTGGGACTTTAATGTTTTGCCCGTTACAGCCTGACCCAATGGTCTTCTGCATCTGAGTGGGACTTTAAGGATATCCTGTGATTCTTGATCTCTTGATTCTCATGATTTTGACTTTGATATTGATTTCATTTGATCGTTCATGTTATTGCCCATTACAGCCTGACCCGAAGGTCTTCTGCATCTGAGTGGGACTTTATATGTGTGTTACACGTGGTCTTGATTCCATATACAACTGACATCCACCTTGACTCGAGTATTAATGAGTTCATTAGATCATAATGATTTCATTATTTCAATGATTCACACACATTTATGATTCCTGATTTCCTGAGTCTCATGATTCTTGATTCTTTGAATTCCCATGATTTTCAATGATAGTCGATTTGACTATGATTCTTGGGTCTCAGATCACACACTGAGTTATTATTCCCTTGAATGTGATCTTTTGATTATGTTCATTTGATTTCACTTTGAATTTAGATTCTTGAATTTGAACTTGATGGACTAAGGGTTGATTTAGAATTTAAATTTAAGGTATTACTCATAAGAGTACTTAAATTCAATTGGTAATTTGATTCTTGTTTAATAATTTCCTAGACAGGAGTCTAGGAGTATCAACAACATATAATAAATAAAAGCATTTAAATAAACAGTTTAATTAAAAACAGTTTACGCATGCTTCTCAGCCTCGCGTTTTAAAACAAAAATGTTTAGAAAAGGGGCAATGAACTCACCTGTGTTGCTTTGTACCGAATTACCACAAAATGCGCGCTCGTTGTTGTAGCTTAAGCATCTTCAGTACCTGAGTTGTTTTAAGAGGATTTCGAATACGATAAGTATGTATAGTAGTCGTCGTGTCTAAGGTTTGGTCTCGGTGTGCAACTAAGTGTCCTAAATTACTAGTGTGTTTCTATCTAATTGATCTAACTTATTACCCATTATTAACCCATGTCCCAAGATTATTCATCAATAACCCTAGATGAGTAGGGTTTATTTTAATCATATAAAAGTTCTTTTAGTTAACACATTTTAAGATAAGACATTTTAAAGGTAAACTTTAATTTAGAAATCATTTAATTAATTTAATAAAGGTTTATAAATCATGTCTTTTATTAAAAGTATCATTTAGTTAACAAAACGTGAAATTTGAAGTTGATGGGCCTAGGTTAAGCTCATTGGGCCTCTCTTGACCCATTACTTGACTTTGATTTCCAAGTGAACTCCTTGCTATTTCTTATTAAACTTGTAACACCCCACCCGAAATAGGGGTGACGTGTCACTATTACATTAATCAAAGCAGAAGACATGGTTTCTATTAAGCAAATGATAGGATTACAGATCCCCAAAAGAACTGTTTAAGAGCCCTAGGTTAAATTATTAATTACATATTGATCAATTGACCGTATTAGATGAACTAGCCTAAGCTACAAAAATCCACTAACATACTTTCACGGTCTAAAAATCCTAGAGCTTAGATTTTCTCTCCTCACGTCCCGCCCGGAGTAACCTGTGAACCTGTTATGAACAAACATTAACGGAATGAGCCGAATGCCCAGTACAGATAAAGGCTTAAGTAACAGGATCAATAACTGAATACGTGATAACAAAAGACAAAATGATATGATATAAAGTAAAGCAAAACAATAAAATAAATCATATCACACGGATGTACCCTGAGCCGAATCTTAAATAACTACTGACATACACATAGAGCTGCAGACCCTATGTACCGAACGTGCAATGGAGTGTGGGCATACACAGATCCATCCACCAGAAATCAAATATATCCTAGGACCAGTCCATACGCCTTCTTATGGCCTCATGTACCTCACAAGTACGAAGAAGACGCCGTGATCTCAGCTCACCGCCACGGTTGGTGCCACGTCATTGATGCCGCAATGACGTGCTTGCGGTCACCTCCGCAAGTGGGGACATGCTCGGGTAACAGATTACAAGAACGGAAGTGGTAACTCAACAATGTATATCAGATACGCTTCTCACTAAGCGTTAAACCAAGTCATAATATAATATCAGAACATGTGATAATGATTTCAATCCAATGATTATATCACATGTAAGCAAAATATATTCAATAATAAATAATGCTTGAAAATCAATAACGGACAATGCAAATGAAACAGATCGATTATATCAAAGACGTTCAGGAATTCCAAAGGTATGTGAGAATCAAATGGGTTCAAATCATATACTGAAACGAAAAAGGAGGGGGTAAGAATCCGTACCTTTTTGCGAGTTAAAATGATTTACGTACGATACTCGTTTATCAATATTTGCAACAACCTACATTGTAGTAAATTGTTAATGAGATTTTCTATTTTTAGTCCGAACATGGACTTTGTATTTTGTTACAAAATGTTACAGTTTGACTTTGTTTTATGCTTTAGTTATTTTACAAATGTTTAAGATTATAAAGTTACTTTTGCAAGTATCATTCATTTTTTTTCTCATATAGTTAACTTGTTCAAATTATTATTTTAACCTTATGTGTATGACACGAATATGGATCACGTAACTACTATAACTTTATAACTATCATTTTTCTTAATATTAGTATTGACAGTAACCAAGTTTAAATATCTACTATGTTTCTTTAAAGAGTAGGATTACTAGAATTCTTTGTTTGATAAATTTTCACTTTATTTAACATGAGGATACATTACCTAATGTTTTTTTATAAAGAAGTTCCTGATGGGATGGTTATCAAAATAAACAAATTCTTGGTGGGATGTTATCAATAATGAATAAATAAAGATGGAAAATAATTAAAAGAGAGAGTTGGAAACAGGTTTAGAACCCAAGACCATTAGATAAAATGCAAATACAACTACCACCAAGACAAACAAACTTAATGTTAGTTAAGGTTGTTTCTAAAACATTTTGAGCTTTCTTAATATGTCATCTTCTTCAACTTTGTCTAACCAGTAAGCTTTACCCGTCCGGTTTTAATCGAACTTTAACCAACTTTTAAACACATCAGTGTATGTATGGACCTCAAATAAAGGTTAGAGCTTTGATTTTATTACCTTGTTGTAGACTCGTTTTGGACTAGAACCGGAGAACGAGAGATGGTTGTGGGTGGTGGTTGTGGGTTCTTGATGCTTCTAGACCTCTAGTCGCCTGAATAGGACGGAACACGGTGGTGATAACGAGCGTTGGTAGCAGCTTGGCGTGTAACACGGCGAAGAGGAGTCGTCGGAGAGGTCGTATGTTGCCGGAAAACACGAGAACCGGTCGTTTTATATGGTTGTGTTGCTTATGTTCGACAGTTTAGTGCAGTAAAGTGGTGGAGATAATGTGTGATGGTGTTCGTATAAACTTGGCAAGTGTTTCCTTCTCGCCGGAGCGTTCGTGTTTGCTCCGGAGATGAGAAATACCACCGAAGGTGGGGGAGAGTGGGTTTGTAAAATCTGTTGGTGACGCTTTCTATTTATAACCGAGCTCGCACCAGGACTGTCGGGGATGGAGGCACGATGTTGGATGTGCAGGTCGACCGGTTGCCGGCCGGCGACATAGTCAGTCGAGTTAGACGGCTACTCCTCCGTTCCCTTTTGTTTTGGTGGTACAAGAAGTCTGCAAGCATTAATTACGTTGTTTTGTTTTGTTTTTTTTTTTTTCGTACGTACAGATATGCATCCATTTTCCATTCATTTTATTTGTTTATTTTATTTTTTTTTTTTCTGCTGCATAGTGAAGGTAGTCTCACATATATACATACATGAATTCCATATTATTTTGATGAATAGCATTAATTATTATTATTTTTTTTTTCAACTACCGAAAATATGTCTACATATATATATATATATATATTTTTTCTTTCATTTTTTTCCCTATTTTTATTATTTTGTTATTATAAATTAGTATTGTTATTTAAACATATTATAAAGTTATAAATTTCCGGGTATTTCAACTATTACCCCCTTAAATAAATTTCGTCCTCGAAATTTAGAGAAGAGTCAAACATAACGAAAGAAATTTCATAGCAATCAAAGAGGGAACACGGTTCACAGTTACTCGTAAAAGGAAATTACGCATCAAATAAACTAGGGTACAAAGAACGAATAGATTCTTCTATTTCCCATGTTGCTTCTCGCTCTGAGTGATTCTTCCATAAGACTTTTACGAAAGGAATTACTTTCTTTCTCATGATCCTTTCTTGTCGATCCAATATAGCTTCCGGTTCTTCCTCATATGATAAATCCTCTTGAATCGTGTGCAATGGATAATTGATAACATGAAGCGGGTGGTAGTTGTATCCCCTCAACAAAGACACATGAAAGACGTTATGAACGTGAGAAAGTTGAGACGGTAGTGCTAATCGATACGAAACTTCACCAACTTTGTCAAGAATCTCAAACGGCCCGATAAAACGAGGACTAAGCTTTCCTTTTATTCCAAATCTGCGAACTCCACGACATGGCGAAACCTTCAAGAATACATGATCTCCAACTTGGAATTCTAAGGCTCGCCGATGTTTATCCGCATAACTCTTTTGCCTGCTTTGTGCTTCTTTTAACTTTTCTCGAGCAATAGCAACTTTATCATTTGTTATTTGAATCAATTCTGGCCCTTCTATTATTTTCTCGCCAACTTCATTCCAACAAATTGGTGCTCGACACTTCCGACCATATAAGAGTTCGAATGGAGCCATGTCAATGCTTGATTGCCAACTATTATTATAAGCAAACTCTACAAGGCATAAATAATCATCCCAGTTTCCCGTCCACTCGAGTGCGCAAGCTCTAAGCATATCTTCAAGTGTCTGAATAGTACGTTCTGATTGCCCATCTGTTTGCGGGTGAAAAGCCGTGCTAAACTTTAATCTTGTACCCAAAGCAGTTTGAAATCCCTTCCAAAATCGCGAAGTAAACCTCGGATCCCTATCAGACACAATCGAGGCTGGAGTACCGTGTAACCGAATAATCTCTTTTATAAACACATCCGCTAACTTGTTAACCGAAAATCCTTGTTGAATGGCTAGAAAGTGAGCTGATTTGGACAATCGATCAACCACGACCCAGATAGCATCATTCTTCTTCAAAGTTTTAGGCAAGCCTGTAACAAAGTCCATTGAGATTTCATCCCATTTCCATAATGGAATATCCAATGGCTGCAAAAGACCACTAGCTCGTTGGTGCTCAATCTTTATTTGTTGGCATGTAAGACATTCACTCACATACTTTGCAACAGCTTCCTTCATACCATTCCACCAAAAGTTTTGACGTAGATCTCGATACATCTTTGTAGATCCTGGATGGATAGAAAATGGTGAGCTATGTGCTTCTGCTAGCAATGCCTCACGAAGAGCAGCGTCGTTGGGTACGCATAATCTTTTGCCACACCAAATCACTCCATGTTCATCTACATGAAACTCAGATTGTTTTCCCACCTCCATGTTTTCCAATATAGCCCATAATTCTCCATCATCTTTTTGTGCTTCTTTAATCCGTGAGATGAGGTCAGGCTCGATTTGTAATTTTGCAAGATAACCATCTGATTGACCCATATGGATGCCAACACCCATTTTATCAAGATCCGAGATAATACAAGGTTGAATCTGAAGGCAAGATACTGCACCAAAGTTTTTCCTACTTAAAGCATCGGCTACAACATTCGCCTTCCCTGGGTGATACTGAATGTTGGCATCATAGTCTTTAAGAAGTTCTAACCATCTTCTTTGCCTTATGTTTAGCTCTTTTTGTGTAAAAATGTACTTAAGGCTTTTGTGATCAGTGAAGATGTCACAAGTCTCACCGTACAAATAGTGTCGCCAAATCTTTAATGCAAACACCACAGCTGCTAACTCTAAGTCATATGTCGGGTAGTTAACTTCATAAGGCTTCAATTGACGTGAGGCATATGCAATAACCTTCCCATGTTGCATTAGTACGCAACCAAGGCCTTTCTTTGAGGCATCACTATAAATCTGGTAACCGCCTGAACCACATGGTAGAGTAAGTATTGGAGCAGATACGAGCCTTTTCTTTAATTCTTCGAAACTTTTCTCTCGTTCTTCATTCCACGAATACTTAACCCCTTTCCTCAATAGTTGAGTGAGAGGTAATGCAATGACAGAAAATCCTTCTACAAATCTTCGGTAGTAGCCAGCTAGACCCAAGAAACTTCGAACTTCAGTGGCAGATGTAGGTCTAGGCCATTTTGTAATTGCCTCTATCTTAGCAGGATCCATCATAATTCCTTCAGCAGAAACAACGTGGGCAAGAAATGCAACTTGATTGAGCCAGAAGTCGCACTTTGAAAACTTTGCATATAACTTCTTTTGTCGCAATGTCTCAAGTACTTTTCGTAGGTGTTCTTCATGGTCTTCCTTGCTCTTAGAATATACCAAGATATCATCAATGAAGACAATCACAAATTTATCCAAAAATTCATGGAATACACGATTCATCAAATCCATGAAGACTGCAGGGGCATTGGTTAGCCCAAAAGGCATAACCAAGAACTCGTAATGCCCATAACGAGTACGAAATGCAGATTTTGAAACATCTTCTTCCCGAATCTTCAGCTGATGATACCCAGACCTTAGATCTATCTTTGAAAATAATTTGGCACCCTGAAGTTGATCAAAAAGGTCGTCGATGCGAGGAAGAGGATATCGATTTCGAATTGTAATCTTATTCAACTCTCGGTAGTCAATACACAACCGCATGCTACCATCCTTCTTCTTTACGAATAGGACTGGAGCACCCCAAGGTGAGACACTTGGTCTTATGAATCCAAGTTCCAGCAACTCTTGCAACTGCTCCTTTAACTCTTTCAACTCCAACGGGGCCATACGATATGGAGCCTTAGAAATGGGTTGGGCACCAGGAATCAAATCAATAGAGAATTCTATCTCACGGTCAGGTGGTAATCCCGGTAATTCATCCGGAAACACATCTGGATACTCACAAACAACCGGATGACTATCAATACTAGCTTCACCAACTGAAGTATCTATGATAGATGCTAAGAAACCAACACAACCATGAGATATCAACTTTTGAGCTTTAAGGGTAGAAATAATCTTAAGAGATTTATGAGGCTGGATTCCCTGATAGACAAGATCAGGATGGTGAAAATCACCGAAAACAACTCGCCGAGAATGACAATCGATGGTCACATGATGTCGTGTTAACCAATCCATCCCAAGGATGATATCAAAGTCACCCATTTGCATAGGCAAAAGATCCGCTTTACGCACAATGGTGTCAATGGTGATAGGACAATCTTTATATATGTGTGTGATGACAATCGATTCGCCGGTAGGAGTGGAAATACATAAAGTATGATCTAAAGGTGATGGTGCAATCATAAGGTATTTCGTGAACATATGAGAGACTATGGAATGTGTTGCACCTGTATCAAATAACACACAAATATCACGATCACCGATACGAAGGGTTCCAGATGCAGTACCTGGGGCACTAGCAGCATCAGTAGCAGTAAGTGAGAAGACTCTTCCTCTAGTGTTAAGTGATGTAGAGGCCCCAACATTGTTCTTCTTTTCTGGTTGAGGGCAATCCCTGATCATGTGTCCAGTTTGACCACACCGAAAACAATTTCTCCCAGCTCGATGACAAATGCCTCGATGGTGTTTCCCACAAGTGTTGCATGGTGGAATCAAGGCCTGGTTCTGGTTCCCATACTGATTTAAAGGTTGAGCTTTAACTGGTGCTACATACGGCTGAAGTTGATTTGTGGTCGGTTTCGGATTCTGGGGTCTCGATTGCCATGGTCGTGACTGATTCCCATTGTTTCTGATCACTTGAACTCTACGGTCTTGCTGATTTGAAACATTGGATGATTGACCCGAAGTCTGAATACGTTGCCCGTCTCTATCTCTTTTCTTGTTGTCCCCAGCGCGAGACAAAAATTCTTTTCTTTCAAACTCATAAGTCTTCATAGCATCAGCAACCTCTGTTAAATCTTTGAACTTCATGAACATTATTGACTTTCGAATTCGATCACACACTGCCCATTTGCACTTTTCTGCTTGAACTGCCGCAGATCCTGCTGCATCCCCCACAATACTTGCCAACCTTGCAAAACGTGTTATGAACTCTGAAGCCGGTTCATCATTCCCTTGTCGAATGACAGCATACTCCCTTTTGTAGGCTTCTTGATCAGCTGTAGAGAAATACTTATCATAGAAGATGGTACGAAAATCCGCCCATGAAATAGTAGCTACATAAGTTTCTCCACCTTTGGCTTGCTTGTATCCTTCCCACCAAGTCTGTGCATCATCTTCCAACTTGTAAGTAGCCAATCTAACTTTATACTGATCCGCAACTCCTAAAACTTCAAAAATCTTCTCAACATGGGCTATCCAGTTCCTAGCATCGATCGGATTTGTTGCATGAGTGAAGGATCTTGGCTTTTGCTTTTGGAACCTCTGAATCCATACGTGTATTCCCTCAGTAGTGTTGTTGACATTAGTTTCAATCCTCCGGTTAGTGTTACCACGTCCTTCAGTGCGGTTTTGGTTCTGAACAGCCTCCACGGTCTGAGCAACAAAGTTAGGTAATAATCCTTCAAAAGCTTGATGGATGGCAGAAACCATGTTTGGGTCAACGGGAGTTTCGTTTGAATCAGTATTGGCATGCGAGTGGTTCGTATGACGGGCGTTCCTACGCGGTTGACGACGAGGTGGCATCTAAAACAATAGACACGAAGATTAGAACATAGGAATACTAAGAATAATTGTTGTAGTCCTAACCCAAATGTCTACCCAATCCTCACATGTTCTAATTATTAAAGTTCAAGTTTTCTACAGGAAAGAGCCTTTGCTCTGATACCATAACTGTAACACCCCACCCGAAATAGGGGTGACGTGTCACTATTACATTAATCAAAGCAGAAGACATGGTTTCTATTAAGCAAATGATAGGATTACAGATCCCCAAAAGAACTGTTTAAGAGCCCTAGGTTAAATTATTAATTACATATTGATCAATTGACCGTATTAGATGAACTAGCCTAAGCTACAAAAATCCACTAACATACTTTCACGGTCTAAAAATCCTAGAGCTTAGATTTTCTCTCCTCACGTCCCGCCCGGAGTAACCTGTGAACCTGTTATGAACAAACATTAACGGAATGAGCCGAATGCCCAGTACAGATAAAGGCTTAAGTAACAGGATCAATAACTGAATACGTGATAACAAAAGACAAAATGATATGATATAAAGTAAAGCAAAACAATAAAATAAATCATATCACACGGATGTACCCTGAGCCGAATCTTAAATAACTACTGACATACACATAGAGCTGCAGACCCTATGTACCGAACGTGCAATGGAGTGTGGGCATACACAGATCCATCCACCAGAAATCAAATATATCCTAGGACCAGTCCATACGCCTTCTTATGGCCTCATGTACCTCACAAGTACGAAGAAGACGCCGTGATCTCAGCTCACCGCCACGGTTGGTGCCACGTCATTGATGCCGCAATGACGTGCTTGCGGTCACCTCCGCAAGTGGGGACATGCTCGGGTAACAGATTACAAGAACGGAAGTGGTAACTCAACAATGTATATCAGATACGCTTCTCACTAAGCGTTAAACCAAGTCATAATATAATATCAGAACATGTGATAATGATTTCAATCCAATGATTATATCACATGTAAGCAAAATATATTCAATAATAAATAATGCTTGAAAATCAATAACGGACAATGCAAATGAAACAGATCGATTATATCAAAGACGTTCAGGAATTCCAAAGGTATGTGAGAATCAAATGGGTTCAAATCATATACTGAAACGAAAAAGGAGGGGGTAAGAATCCGTACCTTTTTGCGAGTTAAAATGATTTACGTACGATACTCGTTTATCAATATTTGCAACAACCTACATTGTAGTAAATTGTTAATGAGATTTTCTATTTTTAGTCCGAACATGGACTTTGTATTTTGTTACAAAATGTTACAGTTTGACTTTGTTTTATGCTTTAGTTATTTTACAAATGTTTAAGATTATAAAGTTACTTTTGCAAGTATCATTCATTTTTTTTCTCATATAGTTAACTTGTTCAAATTATTATTTTAACCTTATGTGTATGACACGAATATGGATCACGTAACTACTATAACTTTATAACTATCATTTTTCTTAATATTAGTATTGACAGTAACCAAGTTTAAATATCTACTATGTTTCTTTAAAGAGTAGGATTACTAGAATTCTTTGTTTGATAAATTTTCACTTTATTTAACATGAGGATACATTACCTAATGTTTTTTTATAAAGAAGTTCCTGATGGGATGGTTATCAAAATAAACAAATTCTTGGTGGGATGTTTATCAATAATGAATAAATAAAGATGGAAAATAATTAAAAGAGAGAGTTGGAAACAGGTTTAGAACCCAAGACCATTAGATAAAATGCAAATACAACTACCACCAAGACAAACAAACTTAATGTTAGTTAAGGTTGTTTCTAAAACATTTTGAGCTTTCTTAATATGTCATCTTCTTCAACTTTGTCTAACCAGTAAGCTTTACCCGTCCGGTTTTAATCGAACTTTAACCAACTTTTAAACACATCAGTGTATGTATGGACCTCAAATAAAGGTTAGAGCTTTGATTTTATTACCTTGTTGTAGACTCGTTTTGGACTAGAACCGGAGAACGAGAGATGGTTGTGGGTGGTGGTTGTGGGTTCTTGATGCTTCTAGACCTCTAGTCGCCTGAATAGGACGGAACACGGTGGTGATAACGAGCGTTGGTAGCAGCTTGGCGTGTAACACGGCGAAGAGGAGTCGTCGGAGAGGTCGTATGTTGCCGGAAAACACGAGAACCGGTCGTTTTATATGGTTGTGTTGCTTATGTTCGACAGTTTAGTGCAGTAAAGTGGTGGAGATAATGTGTGATGGTGTTCGTATAAACTTGGCAAGTGTTTCCTTCTCGCCGGAGCGTTCGTGTTTGCTCCGGAGATGAGAAATACCACCGAAGGTGAGGGAGAGTGGGTTTGTAAAATCTGTTGGTGACGCTTTCTATTTATAACCGAGCTCGCACCAGGACTGTCGGGGATGGAGGCACGATGTTGGATGTGCAGGTCGACCGGTTGCCGGCCGGCGACATAGTCAGTCGAGTTAGACGGCTACTCCTCCGTTCCCTTTTGTTTTGGTGGTACAAGAAGTCTGCAAGCATTAATTACGTTGTTTTGTTTTGTTTTTTTTTTTTTCGTACGTACAGATATGCATCCATTTTCCATTCATTTTATTTGTTTATTTTATTTTTTTTTTCTGCTGCATAGTGAAGGTAGTCTCACATATATACATACATGAATTCCATATTATTTTGATGAATAGCATTAATTATTATTATTTTTTTTTTTCAACTACCGAAAATATGTCTACATATATATATATATATATATTTTTTTTCTTTCATTTTTTTCCCTATTTTTATTATTTTGTTATTATAAATTAGTATTGTTATTTAAACATATTATAAAGTTATAAATTTCCGGGTATTTCAAAACTAATCTTAGACGATTCAATGGAATCATCTAAATTTGGTTTCAAGTTCTTATGAACTTCTTAAGGTATGAGTGTTAACAATTAAATTAACCTCAACCCTCTTGATCATTTGAATAAGTTCTTGTAACCCATTTACATGATTTTATGTAATCCCCTTTATTTGTATAACTCTAGAAATCCTTTGTTTTAGTGATAACCTTATTCTAGAGATCATTATCTCTTTTAAGGTTCTATAATGAATTTAAGCTATCTCTCATGGTTGAGTTTGCATGGTTACAAAACCCTAATACATGTTCCCATGCACACACATACTTGCTAACCCCCTCCCCCCATGCAATCCTATATTCAATCACTCCCACGCATGAAGCCATGTGATCCAAATCCTAGTCAACCCTAATCTTCATGGCAGAACCATTCCGATCATTGTCTGAAGGTTGGCCCGAATGGTTGTAGCCAAGTGAGGATTAGGACCGAACCAGACTTAGGCCGAATGAGGACATGACCGATGGAGCCTTAGTCCGAAAGTGGCTTCATGCGCATGAGAAATCTTCCGAATGAAGACTGTCGAATGATCTTGTCCGAATGACACAACATCTAAGGCCGATCGAATAGGCTGGTGGGTCGAATGAGGTGTGGCCGAATAAGCTAGGTCGAATAAGAACTTGGTCGAATGGAGCCCTGGTTCGGCCGAATGAGACTACTGCCGAAGGAAGCCCCTAGCCATTCGACGAATGATTGGACAGTTGAAGGGGGTGGTTCATTCGGCGAATGAGTGGAATTACTCTTTCGGCGAATGAGGATCTTTCCTCATTCGGCGACCTGGTTATGTGGCCATTCGGCCTGTCGGACAGAGGTCATAGCAGCCATGGTTTTCGATTAGAACAACTGGATATGGAACCGAAGCTTGATCCTACATAATTCTAGTGTATGAGTGAGTGATTCCCTAAGGTTTTCTTGGCCTAGAACCGGCTTGAATGGGGTTCGAACCTAAGGGTTAGAAACCCTAAAAATCGCAACCAAGAACCATGATTTTTACCTCAAATCCGTGGATGTAACCTTAGATCTGTTGTACTTTCGAATTCTACTGATGATGGGGATGATTTTGACACCAAGAACTCAAGAAATGGTTGAGATTTGAGCACAAGATCTTAGAGAGAAGTGGGATTTCTTGTAAAAATTCTAGAGAGAGAGAGATGCACGAAAATTGGGGAGAGAGGCTGGTTGGTGGTGGTTGTTGTGGCATTAAAAGCCACAATAAATGTGGGGAAAATACCCGGGTTCGTTCGGTTTCGCGTGGTTTTGCGTAGAAACGTCGTTTTCGCGTCGTTCTCGTAACGAAACGACTCGGTTTTTAAATAGAAGTCATAAAATTATTTTAGGTTGTGATTCCTAATAAATTAACTAAATATCTTTTAATTATTTAATTTACAAAATATTTATTTAGCGTTTAAATCGAATCACGTGGCCATCGAGCGTATTTGTTCGAATCAAATACGACGATAACTACACTTTTCAATATTGTTTTCTAATTATTGAATATTATTCAGAACGTTAAACTTTCAGATTTATTCGTACAGATCGTCACCTATACGAAAAATCTGTCGGTTTAGCATCCACTTAACAATATTCGTGTTGTTTTGTCCTGTAAGGCCTCACATACGTTTATACATAATAAAATCCTAACAAATAAATTACATGATGATTCTGTGTTGCCAGATAATTATCTGACTCAAGAATCATTGTTCTGAATTGATTTCTCTGAAATGATTATGAATTCACTGTTTTGAAAATATGAAATGATACTGAGACTTGATATGAACATGAAATACACTGAATTACATGAAAATTGTACCTGATTACTGTTCACGCACTGTTACGATCACTGTTCCGGTGACGGTTCCGGCACTGATGTTACAGTAAGGTTACTGATTGATTAGTTGTGAGTTTCCTTAAAAGGTGGGCTTGAACGCATGTTTAAAAGCGTCAAATCTGAAGTGACGGTTAAGATCATTCTTAGGTGTCTACATTTCAAATCGTTCATAAAAAATTAAATAAAAGATTATATTTTTATTTTTATTTCCCCCCTAAACCATCTTTAGAGAGGAAATCATGTAAGCCAGGTGTTTTGAGTTCTCAAATATGGACTCACTATGTGGATTTTTCCAAGGATTTGATCATTGTTAACACATGAATCAAAACAATATAAAAAAACCAAACATGGAATGGGCTCACAGAAAATTCTACATTGTTATTAGGGCATGCTCAATTGGTCAATCAGTCTTATCTAGGGCTTAAGGCCTTCAAAATATGCAGGGTCTCATATTTTATATGTTTATGGGCTTATTATACATAGCTTTATTTTTTGGGCTTTTTCGATGGGCCTGTTAAAAACTGAGTAGGAGAAACCGAGTGAGTTATGCGTTCAACATTTTGGGTGGGCTTGGTAATTAAAGAAAATGAAGCTTCCTGTTCCCGTTCACTCTTCAAACTGTTCAAAGTCAGATTTCAGAAAAGGAAACTAGGGTTTTTGGCTTATGGGCACGAGGAGTCTCTACTCAATCGGTCTCTGTGGTCATCGTTCGACTTCGAGGAGTCATGATAGGGAGGGAAAGGAGGAGACGGAAGTTATCCGTTCGCCCGATCACCCTTTTCAAACAAGCCTTCTTCCTATCTTTCTTATTGTCAACGTCAATCCATATGTACTGGTATTGCATTTTATCTTTATCTTTCATATGTTAAACCCTAGTTTATATATGGAATTCGGGTTGAAACCTGAGCTTGATGTATGTTTGTTGAATACAGATTCATTATCGTCTGAATATAGTGCTGCTTGATTTTGTATGATTTATATATATTATTGATGAGCATATGTGGGCGGTTAGTTCTTTTCTCTAATCCGGGTTTTCTTTTTCATTCACAAATTTTAGGGATCCAGGGTTTCAAGATAGGTTTCAAGACAGACTTAGGTGGTTGTGCAGCCGTGCAGGACTGCGTCGTAATTTTTTTTTTGTGTAAAAGGGTCTCAATTTTATTTTCTGCTTTAGGCCTCTATAGAGCTAGATTTGGCCCTGATTGTTATATGTACATCTCCACTTCAAAATTTATGACAAAAATAAAGGAACATTCAAAAGATTCATTGAATTTACGACAATCAATGTCATAATCACAAAACTGATACAAGTGATACCAATATTTTTAGCAAGTACTTGAAATTTTCGTTTAGAATAACACTTTAACCTCTGACTCTTCTATTATGTCCTTGGACACTCTAATTATTCTAATAGTAAGTTATAGCAAATTAAAAATCCAATTTAATTTTTAGTTCATTAATTTATTAATTAATGATTGGGAATAAGACCAATAATTATCAATAAGACTTAAAACCCAATAATGTTATTTTAGAAAATTTTAACCATCATATCCTCATCCTCCTACTCGTGCTCGTCATCTTCATTGACAAAAAAATAGTTCTAAATAAAAGTTATAACAACTAGAAGAGTGTTCTAAAAGGAAGTTTTAACAACTACAAAAACCTAGTTAATTTTTCGTGATATAACCTGATAATAAATGACATATAAATAGGATGATAGGTGTCAACAATACTTAAACCCCATGATGTTATATTAGTAATACTATGTTAGAAGCTCATGTATCACATGGGTTGAATAAATATAATATGTTATGAACAACATTTTTCATAAAGATTTGTATGTTTGAATCATTAAATGTTGATATAAATAATGAATATTTAAAAATAATAAATTACAAATAATGAAAATTTAAGAATTATAAAACAATATATTAAGATTTTATATAATTGAAATTTTCTTAAGATTTGTTAACCTTTGATGATTTTAATAATATTAAGAACCACATATCTGATATTTCATTGTATAACTTAATTATTTAAAAATCATTAATCATTAATATTTAATTAATATAAAATATAATTAATATTTAATAGGAGAGAGATGAGGAAAAGTTTTTTATAACGTTCATCAAAAGATGGCATGTGTCCTAGTTTGTTACTCTTTTATTATAATAAAGATTTAAACTATTATTATTATTAATATTATTATTTTACACATACACACACAATTCAATCTCAAAATTCATATACTCTAATTATTATTATTATTGTGAAAATTATATTAAATTACATGACTTAAACCACTTATTTTCACATCTAGGATTTACATATAAAGATACGATAGAGCTAGGACGGTTATTATATGAGGTCTACCCAGTTCTAGATGCATAGGCGCATAATAGATCGATATGAACATGATCCCAAATATTAAGGAATTCCCCCTTGACAATGATATCACTAAAATCAATTTCTATGCAATGATACGCCCTGGTATCAATGGAATCTCATCATCCATACATAACGAATTGATGTGGTATATTAATATCATACTACTTCCAACGATAGTTATATACCTTCTTCGCATATACTTTGTTCTTTGTGTAAAAATGTTGAAATTATATACATTACAAACTTGTTGTTTAACATGCTCAATCTACATCTTGCAAGCCTTGATTTACAATTTATGTTGACACTTGTTTAATAACATTATTGAGGAATATGAAGACTTGTTTAGAATGCTTTTATGACTTATGAGATGATTACTTGAATTATTTTATGCTAGCATGTTTTTTAGAAAACTTGGAAGAACATATGCTTTGCATCAATTCTATTTTGACTTTGGGTTTTGCATCTTTTATTATATATTATTAAACTTTGTATGTGTTATTACAAACTATGCAAATAGTTGACAAAACATTATTTTATATATGTAACAGGCTAAGGTGAAGTTTGGTGAAGACATATAATATATACTAGTATACTAGTTTAAACTTAAACAATTTTTTGTCGTTTCTTGTATGTTTGGTTTGGGATTTTTGTAATGTTTGGTTGTGTTTAATGAATGGTTGAATGAGTTTAATTTATGAATGCTTTTGTGACACCCTGATCCCACACGGATCAGAAAACACTTGTTTAAACATAAAAACGTTGCGGAATTTGGTCCCATAAATTTTTTTTTTCAAGGGTTTGTTTGAAAACTCAATAAATAACCCTTTATAACATGTCACATGCAAAAACCAACACAAACTTGTTTAAAAACCACTTATATAGTTTAATATATACAAACACATCTATTATTTAAATAAACAGGTCTTCTCAATATTAACTTGTATCGCTCGAAGCTTCATTCGATCCAATATCATCCTTTCCCGATCACATTCGCCTTTATTACTTAAGTACCTGCATAACACACATTGTTTTCACCATTAGTTCGTTAGAACTAAGTAAGAACACCTAAACAACTTTAACACATGTTTATGGAACATTCCTATGGTTACAATGCCTTAGAATGCCACCCGAAAAGCCAAACACGAATTCAGAAAAACTGTTTGGCTAATTACAACACTATTCTCAAATTATTGGCTTATCCAATTACCCACACACTAGTGGTTTCACCAATTTAAACTCCCTGATCATCCGGTTATCCACACTCTAGTGGTTTGACTCACTATTACCAACTCATTTGGTTGTCCACCCTCTAGTGGTTTAATTGATCAATTTTACCAACTCCTTTGGCTATCCACACACACATGTGGTATAATTACTAATTACTCAACCACCGGCTCATCCGGCTATTGATATGCAAACTATGTTGCATATATTAGTTACACATAACACTTCATATTGGAACTTAACACACATATGCCAATGGGCTTTTCCCATTCAAATAATTCCAATGACTAAATTATGCATAAATCGTTTAATTCAACACTTACGTAGACACTTTCTACTATATATATATGTAATGTTTAGTAAGATGAATGACTTACACACCATTGTGTATAAATACCCATATGTCTAATGGGTCAATCATATAGTAAACACAGTTTACTAATGAACACCTAAAGTAACTTAACACAATCACACACATTGTGAATTTAGCCACGTTTTAAACACAACTCATTTCAATTAAGTGACTTACAACCCATACATATACACAATCTAATAACAAAAATCACACACACATTTCAATTATAACAATAATTAAACAAAACACACAACTTTGACTTTAAAAGTCAACATACTGGTAGCTACTACCATAAGTCAATAGTCTACTAACACTTTCATACCCTCAATGTAAACTCTAACCACACACATTACGGTTTACATTTATGTTTACGCACTCATTGCACCACATACACATATTAACCCTCATGGTTATTAAATTTAGTCTACTTACTAGTAGATAATACAATTGCCACCACAATCTTATTGTAAACTTATTTGCAGATTTAATTTAACACACGCACACACATTGTGTTTAATCCACATAATTACTATGCAGCACATGTCACCCAAGACATTAATGTCACACTCGTGTGACTTACACGCCCGTCGTGTATAGATGCCCATATATCCAGTGGGTCAATCACATAGTAAACACAATTACTATTCAACACCTGTCACTCAAGACATTCACATCACACTCATTGTGATTTACACACTCATTGTGTATTGTTGCCCATATCTCCAAGGGGTCAACCACATAGTAAATTCAATTTACTAACCATCACTTAGAGTCAATTTACCTTAATCACACACCTTGTGAATTTAACAACATATTAAGTGACTCAATCAATTAGGTGACTTACCTTTGGTCCAAAGCTCTAATTACAAAGCAAGCTCCTTTCCTTGCCTATGAACTTTGTTTTCATCACCTATGCACACATTGCAATCATCTTAACATACACACATACATACAATCAAGTTCAACCCACTTGACCCGTTTGACTTTCTCAAAGTAAATTTATCACACAATTGACTCTATCTTACTACATCTAGCAAGTTTTAGCCAATTATCATAATTAATCATATGTCATGCCTCCCTTAGGCATTTCATCAAAGATTGATGTTCATTACACTAGTTATGATCCTAATCATCTCATGATTACCCATAATCACCCATTTTAGTCAAGATTCATCCAAGATCATAACTTTTATCAATTTTAACATCAATTTATTGCATATTAACATTTAACCCATGGATTATGATCCATATCCACCCAACAACGCTTTCTAACATGATTTCTACCCAAAACCCATCATTCCTATCAAAACCCATGAACAAGTATCTTAGATACTTCTAAAACATTTATTTAGATGTACATAACCCACTAGATAATTAAATAATAAATATAGATAATTAATGAAGAGAGAGAAGCGGGAAAATAAAATTTAGATAGCATAGAAAGATGACAACTGTCCACAACTATCTTTATTTATTAGTATAGATAGATGATTAGAAATGTGCTAATTATTTATTATTTCAAAATTCTTAAAATATTTTGTTTAAATATTTGTAAATCAATAATTCTGGATCAAAAAATTACAATATTAATCATAAGTTTGAAACATAAAACATGTTAATATTGATGTGTGATACAAATATGAAGCAACCTTTAAATCTAGTTAGCATTTGTATTAATCATGATGTGTGATACATATATTGATTCTTTGTTATTGCCAGTCAAGCAAACATATATAGTACTTAGTCACCTAAGGTTGGTTATACATCACCTTCGCATTGACTTTGTGTCATTGTGTTAAAAAGATAAAAAATACATTTAGCAAACTTGTTGAATTACAAGTATTAGTTCAATGTATGTATACTTAAATTACCATTATGTATGGATACTTGTTTGGACACGTTTGGGATATTCATTCATATATATCAACTTGTTATTATACATGGCTTTGATACGTTACTAGTTAGATTTATGTTTGCATCTTTTATACATGTCTATATCAAATGTATGTGTCACTCATTGACTATGCAAATAGTTGGTCAAATATATTTTACATGTGTATCAAGTTAAGGCTTTGGGTGAAGATCATTTAGGAAATTTAGAGACCTAGTTTAATAAATTTCGAGTTTTTGTGTTGGATTTATGATGCAATGTTTGGATTGAATGTATCTGAATGGTTATTATGTTTTGACTTAAATGGAATATATAATTATTGAAACTTACAAATAACATCATAAGCTTTTGAACAATTTCAAATCATAACCCAATGTATACCCTATAGGTAGGGTTGTGACAAAAAGGGTGAAACAATAAACATCTTATAGAAGAAGTGATGACAGTAGCTTATATGTGGTGTGGTAAGAGAGGGTGTTGGATTAACAATGGGATAAAAGAATACCTGAAAAGGCAATCATACTCTTAATATGTGTGAGAAATGTTTAAAATTTGGGGCTATATGCGTAATTTATGAAACCTAGGTACTAAGAGTCAAATATTAGCAAACTATAGGGACCATCTCGGTAATTTACTCGTTCTTTTTTATTTTGATGTAACTTTTACTTTAATGTAATGCAACTTTTATTTTATTTATTTATTTTCTTGTTTCTTTTAAACAGTAAATTAAATGTATATTTATGTATTAAATATATTTGTAGATTAATTTTTTTAAAGAAAAATATACAAAAATGGTGATATAAAAGAGAAATGATGTATAGACTACACCAATTAACAATTTTCGCTTGGACTGTGACGCTATTCAAAAAAGAAAAAAAGAAGACAAAATGCTAATGGTTCAATATTTCGGTTGTCATGCTAAACTAGATTGCAATATCTTGTTTATTTGTTTTTTATTTTTTTTGTTGTACTTTATCATAATTAGTTTTTTTATAATCTTGTTTTTTTTTTAAAATTTCAATAATTAACATTTAGAAAAAAAAATCTAAAAACACTATATTGATCATTTTTTATAAACATGTAGGTATACATTTTGTGAAAAAAAAATCATTTAAAAATGTATTTTTTAATATAAATTATATTTATTCAATAAAAAATAATAAAGGTTGGGTTGTTAATGAGAGTAAAAAGTTGTCTTTGAATGAGTTGTGTAGGAGAGGGAAATTAATTTTTTTTATTAAAAGGTTGGGTTAGATTGGATTGTGAATGAGGATGATATATGTTAGAATGATGGGTTCGGCCTAAAAAGAAGATATAATGTATGTGGAAATAATAGTTAAAAAGCTGAGCTGAAAATGAAGACTAGAATGCATATGTTAAATGCTCCCGATTGCATTACGGGCTATCTTAGTATCACTTAAACTATTACTGTTGAAAAGATGCAAAATTGAATTTTCCAAGCCTGGAAAAAATTGAAATCTCGTGAGTAATCCATGTACTCTTTGGTTATTTAACAAAAAAGAACACCAAATGCATTGCAGTCCAGTGGTATCTTGGTGAGGTGATAAGGTCGAGTAACCAAATGGTATTGGGTTCGAATCTTATATGGGGTTTCTTTCAAGGTATTAAGTTTTCTCCGTGACTTGACTGTGAACATGATCGGATAGTACTGCTGATGACACAATGTACCCTAGTGATCCAAAGATCTGGTGATACTACCAGTGATGGAATGATCCTCAAATGATCCAAAAATTACCGGTTAAATAAAAATTTACAAGAAAGAACCCCTTAACAATTATCTGTCATTAGTCATTCACTTGATTCCACAGTCCATACCAAAAAACCCTCTCAAAACCCTATTCCGCCATTGAAACCTCAATGATAGCTGCTAAATTACAGTGACGACATGCTTCGTAGGCATCGGAAACCTCTCTTCGTCTCCAACGCTGTTATGGCCTCCAAGTTTTTCATCCACTTCAAATCCGCACCTTCTTCCGTTGCTTATTCCAACCACAAATCCAATATCTATCCCGACAAATATTTCATCTCCTTTCGTATCCCCTCAAATTTATACCCCAAATTGCTTCCTTTATCTCTGAAACCATCTGATTCATCGTTCTCTACTCATGCCAGCATCCCCAGGCCAGGTAAATCTATCACAATTTCTGACTCACTTCCTATTAGGGTGTTGACAGTTCGTTTAATCTCAATTTTTAGTGAAAAAGTGGACCTTAAATGCTCTTGTTTGGGGTATCTTTGTATTTTGACTCATGTTACAGTTACTAATCAATTAGCCCTTTTAGAAGTATTGCTTTCAGGTCTGAATTTCTTATTCAGCTCATTAGTGATTCAGGCCCATTTAGTATATATTATGTATAAACAGCTCAGGTTGGTTCATGCTTGATTTACTGTTATTCAGGATTACAGTATACATGGTCAATTCTTGGAATTTTTTTTTCGGTTTTTTTATGATGTATTAAACTTCAAGAATCATGGTTTACATTATTCAGTCACATCATCATTGCTTGTTGAATGAGATAAGTGTTGCATTGTCATCAAGTTAACTGAGATATGTGCTATTACATAGATAGAGTTGTAGAAATCACAAGGCGCTAGTTGGGCGGTGGGTTACCAACTAGTGATTAATCGGATTAGAAACTTTTTATGTAATTTTTCAAATTTATATACACAAATCAATATAAATAAATGTAAAATTTCAAATACTTAAATATGAAACTTAAACATAATAAATCAAGTACTTAAAAATTCAAACATTAACATATCAGTTCAAATACTTTAAAAATCAAATAATTCAAAATTGATCCATCGTCTTGTTTGTATTGGTCAATGATTTGACCGCTATCCAACTCATATTCAACCTCCTCATCCTCCAACTCAAATTCTTCGTCATTAAGTGTGCAGATCCACTTTTGCTAGCACTTGTTATATTACACAACTCTTCAACAATACTCGTGGCTTCACTAACCATCTCATAAGGTAGACCTAGCTCAACTTCTTTAGCTACGTCATCATCAATTCATTTTTTAGCCAAATTACCATCATCTGCTGCAAACACTTCATGATTTCTCAACATTCATTTCGTGTTTTTCCCCATCAAATTTGCATTAATATTAGTTGTCTTAGCAAACTTACATTTCTCCCATTCTTCACTAGAAAACACATTCCTAAGTCAACTCTTGTTTCCTACAAACTTTGTAAAGTAAGAAATGCAGAATCAAAAATCTTGTAATGTCTGGTCTCACAATATTCATTTTGTGTGTGTGTATATTTTCACATCATAGACAATGCTTACCTTTAGTCTTTTTGCTTGACCGAGAGTTTTCTTATACCTTGGTAATCCACCAAGCGTGAGATTAATGGTATGTATCACACAGGATGTCCAAAATATTGTTGGTATTTTCTCCTTCAATCGTTTTTACACCCCATTATCATTAGATGCGTTATCGGTCACAACTTGAACAACATATTTAGGATT
This sequence comes from Mikania micrantha, assembly GCA_009363875.1. Taxonomy (NCBI): domain Eukaryota; kingdom Viridiplantae; phylum Streptophyta; class Magnoliopsida; order Asterales; family Asteraceae; genus Mikania; species Mikania micrantha. The sequence goes on along the minus strand of CM018695.1, from coordinate 75,716,489 downwards.
GACTTCTTTAATGCACTTGTCTACATGACCACATACTCAAATATGTTTTCACTTATGTGATTCGTCTTAACATTCTTTAGAAGACAAAAATAGTATCTGATAGAGACATAGAGTTCATACTTCATACTTATATTAATATGTTGGTAATATTTGTTAGTAGGTTATAAATAGATAAGGGTAGTTTGGTCATATTGATTACTAGTTATTTGTCAGTAGTTTATAAATAGAGGGTAGGATGGGGAGCGAAGGCAGGAAGAGAATTGTTAGGGTTAATATTGGCTCCTGCTTGGAGAAGGGTTGTACCCTGGGACTTCGTCTTTGATGTAATCGGCTGTTTCATTTTTAATACAACATCATCATTGTTCTTGTTTTGTCATGGATTGATTATACTACTTGATTCTATTTGTTTGATTGTTCAATTGAATGGTATTCGATCTTCATCAATGGTCCGACCCTGCCTCAGACCTGCCAATTTAATCTTATTTCATCCTTGTTGGACTTAATTGCTGGCGTCTACCATCAATTCCCGTCGATTTCATCTCCATTTGTTGTCTGTTGATTTTCCAGCTTTGCCGACTAAAATAGCGCTAATTACAGGTTCTACAAACTTCAATCTCATCATCGTGTTCCCAATTTCATTTAATTGGATTCCAATTTCAGCATTGCTCGATCTAATCGCTGCCGGATACCTGCCGTTCTAAAGCTCCAATTCGAATTTTATCCAGGGTTGTCGTTGATTCCAATATTCCTCACTGCCGCCGACTGTCCTTCACACATCCAATTTCATCTCTACTGGATCAAATTACCTAATAATCTGCCGTTCTACACCTTCAATTTCCTTCCCGACGCCCCCCTGTCGGAGCTAATCGCCGCCGTTGGCCCCAATTTCAGCCGATTTCACACTGTCGGTTGAATTTTTGGCTTTGCTTCTCACATAACCGTCAATTTCAGGTTCTATCGATTACAATTTCATATCCGTATTTCCGATTTGGATTTAATTTGTACTCTGGAATTCACGATTTCAGTCAATTCGTTATATCTATTACTTCAATTTCGGTTCATCCAATTTTAATTTCTGTTGATTTCTACAATTCACGATTTGGTTCATCTTCTGTTGCCCATTTCATCATCTGACTCTCATCCTTCATGTTTTCCTTATCAATCATGGTTAATCACACCTTGCGATTAGATGCTCATGACCAACAGATCTTTCAACTACAGAAAGAGGTGGCAGAAATCAAAACGTCGCTCAAATTGTTGCAAGAGGAGCGATTGGCTTCAATTGAATTTCGCAAAACTATTCTCGATTGGATGAAGACACAAGACAACCAATTTGTTGAGGATCAATGGGGATCATCTGGCATTATTTTGCCCGATTCCAAGACGTCTTCAGGCTCCACGGATAGTTCAGTGGATTTGCAAAAGTTTCAATTGTCTGCAGTCAATGGATTTGAACCTCCGAGAGACATTCCAAAGGTGAACCTCAACTTGGGTACACATTCTACTCCTGAAGCTTTGGCAACAAACATTGAAGAAGAGATGATTCTCCCTAATCCCAACAACAATTTTGTTTCTTGTTTTAGGGATTTTAATTCCCTGCCTTTTGAAGCCACTCACATATTGGGCCAGTTTATGCTCAAACCGGGTGGTTCAACGCAACCCTATGACCGACAGTCTACACCCCAACCAGAGAATCCGTGTACGTTACCTGCCATCCGATCAGGAGCCTCTACTCAGGAGTTGGGACATGTTTTTCATCATGATCGAGTAGTTCGATATCTTTCACGTTTGGATTGGAAAGGACGTAAGAAGAAAATGATTTGTTTACGTTGGGGCAATAGATATGGGCCAGCTCACAAATGTCCTGGAGGCAAGCTACTTGGAGCACGACACGATCAATGGTTCACTCCCAAGTCTTGAGGACAAGACTTTTAAATAAGGGGGGAGTAATGATAGAGTTCATACTTATATTAATATGTTGGTAATATTTGTTAGTAGGTTATAAATAGATAAGGGTAGTTTGGTCATATTGATTACTAGTTATTTGTCAGTAGTTTATAAATAGAGGGTAGGATGGGGAGTGAAGGCAGGAAGAGAATTGTTAGGGTTAATATTGGCTCCTGCTTGGAGAAAGGTTGTACCCTGGGACATCATCTTTGATGTAATCGGCTGTTTCATTTTTAATACAACATCATCATTGTTCTTGTTTTGTCATGGATTGATTATACTACTTGATTCTATTTGTTTGATTGTTCAATTGAATGGTATTCGATCTTCATCATTATCAAACTTTGAATTAATACATAAATACATGATGTTTTCTCTTGTTCTATTTGACCATGCATTGGTCATAATAAGGCATCCTTAAAATTTTCTTTCTTTTTTGTATTTTTTCAAAGAGTTTTTAGTCCTTTTGACCTCTTGTTTTAAAAAAGTAATTCTCATCTCATATCTAGTAGGAGGCATGGCATTAGGTCCAAATTGACCAAGTGCCTCCTCTTTAGTTATGAAGCTATCCCTTTCAAAGGCATGAAATATAATCACACATTCCTACAACCACTTACAAATGTATTCTTTTACTCAAATCATTTGGTCTTTTTGAACATTACTAAGGCTATTTTGTTTGCTATTTTTATAACGCCTTTGGAAGTTGCAAATCTATCCATAGGAACGAACGAACAACCTTCTTTCAAATATCCAAAACAATCATCGAGGTTAAATGGTTCATATAAATTTTCTTCTTGGCTCTCATAGATTCATCACTATCTTGTTTAGCCTTTTTTTGTTCTTGAGATCACTAAGAGCATTTTGTACTAAGAGCATTTTGAACCCTTATTTGATCTTCTTTTGTTTCCTTTCTACAAGACAAAACATTTCCTGATATGCCCGCAATATGTTGTTTTGATTTGTAAACATCTTTGGACACAAGTTTGTGACATAATATACATTGAACTTTAACTAATTTGATTGCATCCACCGACTTTCCATATTCCCATCCATTATCATCCGAGTTTCGTTTAGTACTTGACTACCGGTTGATTCCATCGATTCCATATATTATAAAAATAGTAGTATGTTAAAGACAAAACAAAAAGATCATAAGCTAAACTTGAAACTTGAAACAAGCCAATTAGGCGATAAGCTAAACTAGAAACTTGAAATAAACACAATCAGGATAGGTTAAACTTGAAACTTGAAATAAACTAGGCAAAACTTATGATGATTTAAAACAATTAGGTCATAACAATAACTTGAAACTTGAAATAAAAAAGGTTACCAGTTATCTCCTTTAATTTCAAGAAATCGAGTCGGTTCCATAGCTCTGAGCTATTAATCCTCTATTAATTGCTGCCTAGGGTCGATTTTTACAAAACAATACATAGATGTCAAACCTGGAGGAGAGTAGGATGTAAGAAATATAATTGATAGTGTTAGATATATCACACATACATATTAGTACACACACGTTAAAGCAATAAAGAAATAGAATGGGTACCAACTAGACTAGCCTACGTCCACAGGGGTAACTAGGTTTTGCTAATTAGGTGTTAAAACATTACAAAAACAAGATCATATCTATAGAAAGTGAAATCTAGTGTTAAAAAAAATAAATAAAATGGGTGCCAGCTAGGATGAGCCCCCTTTTTTTTTCCTGTTCCGCGATCAGCCCCAACACCTACGCAACCCGACATATATATTTTGTATCTGCAACATTAGTGCTTTTAGGGTATGCATTAAGGTCTGTGGCCGCCTTATACTCTTCATACCCACATTGATTAATGGTACATGCACTTGAATACTATTCTAGTCAGTAATCATTATAGTAATTTCCCTGACTGAGGCTGTAACTTTTTTTTTTTGTGAATTATGTACTGTTATAAAAAGCAGCTTTTTATGCTTTGGAATGTCAATAATAGTGGTATTCTTGTGTCTTCTTTTGTTATAGTTTCTGAAGTATATTTGGAGAAAGTTGGTGATAAAATAACTGATATGCCACAGTTGAAGCAGCTTAGATCAAAATTGGAGGAAATTGGATTAGCCTGTGGACATTGCCTTCCTGGGCAGACCTATCGCTTCGTATGCCCCATGGTATGCACAAGCATTGTTATTTCTTTCATATTCTTGTTATTGAAAATTCACACTGTATTTTATACAGTAGAGTCTTAGGAGGGTAGGATGAAAGCAAACCTTACGTCTATCCAGTGATATTTACGAGTTTGATCCTAATGAGACCCTAACTCAAAAAAAACCTTCTTTTTTTTTAAAAAAAAAGGAAATTACATAAATGCATAAGAAAAAACAAGTATTATTTTACTAGTAGCAAAAGAGAGAAGGATAGGGAGGCATAAAATCCCCAAGACTAAAGTTAGCTAGTACTAAAGCACACCTTAAAACTAAAGACCTTGGTTTTAAAAATAGCGCGTGAGGCGCAAGCAGGTTAACGCTTCAGGGCCTTGAGGCAGCGCTTTATGAACTTATGGGTCAAATTTGATCAACAGTTGGGTATGTAGGAGGGGATATGTATAAACAACCAATGAGATTAGAGATTCATTATGGTTTGCATGATAAAAAAAGCCCAATATGTTAAAAAGACTAGACAAATGCATCTTTTAGTTGTAGATAAAACTTATTTTGTTATATACAGAGCAACGTCTCACGTACATGAGGCTCTCGCCTCATGGCTCGTGCCTTATGCCTTGGCATTTGAGGTCTAAACGCCTCAGAGCGCCTCGAGCTTTTTTAAACCAAGCTAAAGACACCTTAAATAAAATCATACCTAAGACCAAAGTAGCTAAGACTAATGGCACACCTAAGACTAAATACATGCCAAAATAGGAAGCCTCAACAACTATCAGTCATTCCCCTAAAAAGTGATTATTGTGACCTCAAGTCTCAATAAGAGACTATCATACTTATAAGCAGTGTTGTAAAAATCGACCTAGGTGGCTGATTAATTGGTGCACCTTGGCATTAAGTGGCACTCTGGCACTTTGATTTTGGCTAATTGGTCTCCCTAAAAACCAGTCAAAATTGGGCCTTGGCGAACCTAATAGGTTGAATTCCAGGGAAATTCCGACAACCTTTGAATTCCCGGCAAATTATGGCAAATCTGTTGGGTTAATCTTGCAAATTAATAATTAAGTTGATTTTATTACTTAGAATAAAAGGCTGTAGGTATGGCTGTTTGCTTTCTGTTTTTCTTTTGTTTTACAGCTGGTAATGTACCAGCTGGTGCATTCCTAGTTATAGCATAAGTTTACCTTGTTTAGATTATCTTAGGGTTAAGCTTTCAGCTATAAATAAGCTCAGTTCTCCCTTTTCATTTGTATCTTCTTCTTAATAATTTGTAATATCAAAGAGCTAAAGCGGGCCGACTGTTCTCTTTCGTTTCTGTTCTTGTTTGATTATGTGTTTGTGGTTATTATTTTGATCCAATTGGACTTCAAAACCCTCATATATATAAAAACTGAACATTTTTGTAAAAATTATATAAAAAAGTTGGTTATATATATATGATTTTGAAAAAATTACATATAAAAATTTCAATCAGATTAATGATTGCTTAAATTCTGTGAAGTTTATCTTTTTTGTTTTTATTTATTTTCATAAATGGTTAAATCTAATTGATATATCTACCCTAATAGTGCAAAGGTGGCGAATCAAATGAGAAGTCACTCTCTCTCCTTATTGCTCAGGATGGGTAAGTTGCCTCGTTTTGTTCACCGTTACTTTTTTTTTTGACACATCTCATCTTACCTTTCTACTGAAAATGTTGTAGTAATGCAGCTCTATGGAATTGTTTTAGAGCCAAGTGTGGATGGAGCGGCAATACACGTGTAACAATTTCATTTTTTATTTATTTTTTTTTCTTGCATGTTTTCTGTTGCACGTTCCTTAATTCTGTTATGGTGTTGCAGGCTTCTGCAGATGTTAAGTCCAGTTACAACAGGATGAATATAATCACCCCCAAAGTGAAAACCATCAGGGGAATCACAGTGCAGGAATTGAAGTTAGAACCCCTATGCCATGATGTAAATTTTTGTGTTCACTTTTCTTATTTATGTGTGTTTGGATTTTTATTGCAGATGGTGTGAAAATGATTTTCTTAACCTCTAATATTCAAATAATATTAAATGAAACATGTGAATCAAAGACGTACATAACTAATTAAAGTGACTTCATGTCGCAATTATGAGATAATCAGATTCAAAACACAAATCCACTACCCCTTATATTAAAGTGGGGTTGCAGAAAGTACCCTGAACATTTATGTTTGGTCTTATCATATTTATGAAACTCAGTTACGTGAATATTTTGCTGAAAGAATGATATCTGAAGAGACGTTACAGAGAAACTCTGTCATGCAAAGACGATATGAAAATCAGGTACAAAACATTTCTAGAAGCAAAGTTAAATTTTGTTCATATTGTTCTTGGTTAGAGATTCTTGAGCTGAGTTTTTTCTTGGGTGAAGCCTCTTAATCCACGAGATAAAGGTAAGGTTTGCCCTCATCTGACCCTCCCCAGACACTACTATAGAGTGGGATTTATTAGGTATATTTGTTTGTTTATTCTTGGGTTATAGATAGTGATAGTTGTGACATATTTAGTTAAGAACGAGTCAATTCATGTTATTTTTTAATCCCTATTCCCTAAAGAATCAAAAAGGTTTAGTAAGTTATAAAAATTTTAGCTTAAAAGGAAATGAATTGAAAGTCACCTACAATTGCTTTTTAATGCATGAAATCTCCTAGATCATGTTATTCAGAATAGGGGCATTTACATATTTCCCCTTCCTAATATTATTTATTACATATATACTCAAGTAAAAAAGTCAATTACATATTTACCCTTTTAAAAGATATTTCCCTTTCCAAACAAACTAGTCAATTACATATTTCCCCCTCCCAAGGGGAAATATTTTATTAATTTGAAGGGTTGGGTAAATGCCCTCATCTAACCCTCCCCAGACACTACTATCGAGTGGGATTTATTAGGTATATTTGTTTGATTATTCTTGGGTTATATATAGAAGTGATAGTTGTGACATATTTAGTTAAGAACGAGTCAATTCATGTTATTTTTTAATCCCTATTCCCTAAAGAATCAAAAAGGTTTAGTAAGTTATAAAAATTTTAGCTTAAAAGGAAATGAATTGAAAGTCACCTACAATTGATTTTTAATGCATGAAATCTCCTAGATCATGTTATTCAGAATAGGGGCATTTACATATTTCCCCCTCCTAATATTATTTATTACATATATACTTAAGTAAAAAAGTCAATTACATATTTACCTAAAAGATATTTCCCTTTCCAAACAAACTAGTCAATTACATATTTCCTCCTCCCAAGGGGAAATATTTAATTAATTTGAAGGGTTGGGTAAATAGGTAATAAATGTTCTAACTAGGGAGATATATGTAAAAGTCCCTTCAGAAAATGGTTTATGATTGAAATAATATATTTTTTGAACCATAGTTGAGATACTTCTTGCTTATAATAATCAAATAAAAATTCTGGACAAGAAAGTGTTATACAATTCAAACTGCCTGTTTTGACCCAATATCATTTTGTTCCATTACCCAACCACCATATTTTGCTATCTATACATCAGATAATACTACCTCACTTCCTTTGTATGTGTTTTGTAGGTCACCTCAATATGATAATACCCGTTTTGCCCATTATCCAACCCAACATATTTGATACTTATACATTAGATATAACGATCTCACTTGTCTTAGTATGTGTGCAAAATTTTAATTTAATTGAAATAAATCATGCTCAATATTGTGTTGGCAGACTGCTATTGCATTTACTTATAAGCGAAAGGGGGAACTTGTTAGTTGCAAGTACCGGGGTCTTGCAAAGAAATTCTGGCAGGTTCTCTCTTTCTCTCTCACGCCAATATTTGTATGTTGAAAGATGCACTCTCAGAAAAAAATCTTATGAAAGTTTCACTTTAAATTTTCAGGAAAGTGATACTGAGAAAATATTATACGGACTCGATGATATTGAAGGAGCAAGCGATATCATCATTGTATATTTTTTTGTAACACATTTATTTACAAGAGTACAACACTTCAGTGTTTTATGGTCTTTTATCTTTTCTACTTACTGATACAGTTCTTGGTTTTCCTTAACAGGTTGAGGGTGAAATGGACAAACTTGCAATGGAAGAAGCAGGTTTCAGGAACTGTGTGAGTGTCCCTGATGGTGCTCCTCCACAAGTTTCCACTAAAGATTTACCATCTCAAGAAAAGGTTAATTCAACTTTACATTCTGTTATTTTTGGTGTTTTCCTTGCTGGTTCTTTAGTCAAGGTGTTAAGTGTTTTCATGAATCATAACACAGTTTTTGCAGACATTCAGATAATGGTTTGAAGGTTTTTTTTTTTTTTTTTTTTAATTTTCAAATTGATATTGTCATATTGACATGAATAAAGCCATAGATGAATGCTTTTATCAAATATATTTATTTGCCAATGTCTGTGTCATTTGCTATATTGAGCCAACTGGGATAGGGGTAAGGTTTGTGTCCATCCTTCCCCCCAGACCCTACTGAAAAGTGCGAATATACTGGGTAAGTTTGTTTGTTTGTTTGTGTCATTTGCTAAATGGTTTATCTTGATGCGACTATACATGGTTGTGAACTTGTTTACAGACTAGAATTTTCTTGTGACCATGCTCAATGCAGTCGTTTTTATGAACATAGGATATAAAATACCAATATTTATGGAACTGCAAGGAATATTTAGAAAAGGTATGTTAAGCTACCCCCTTTTTTTTCCTTTTCCTTTTGTCATGTTACACCTGTATATTGGTGGTAAAGTCAATCTCTTCACTTCAGAATGGGTCAATTTGGGTTTCATTTTATCTCAAACAGGTCAAATAAATATGTAACTAATAAGGGAATAGCTTGAAACGGTCAAACATCACTTAAATTGTTCCTTTTATTTTTGTAATTCAGACAACCTTCTAAATCATTTTATTTAATCTTATGAATTATAATATAATCAATTAATTTTGCAATCATATTTAACACAGTTATTTTTAAGGAGTCTAACTAATGAACAACAATGTGGTCGTGGATCAGCCTGTTTTGATCTATTTCCTGACCTGCCCATCTTGCCACATCTATATATTTACACTTAGGTTCCAAAGTTTTGAGTATAACATAACTATCGGTATGTTGCAGGCATCTCGCATCATACTTGCGACTGATGGAGACCTGCCTGGTCAAGCCTTGGCTGAAGAGCTTGCACGCCGCCTTGGAAGAGAAAGGTTGACTTTGGTGACTGGTTGATGTGGACTTACTTGTTAGTGGTAGTGAAACATCTGATTTACAATAATACCCTCAAGTTTTGGTATTATTATTGCGCTTTTAAACAGGTGCTGGCGAGTCATGTGGCCAAGTAAAAACCAGAATGAGCATTTTAAAGATGCTAACGAGGTTCTCATGTTCATGGGCCCTGCTGTATTGAGGGAAGTTATTGAGTCTGCTGAATTGTACCCTATTAAAGGTTTACTCAACTTCAGAGATTACTTCAGTGAAATTGATGCATATTATCATCAAACCTTTAATTTTGATATTGGAATTTCAACTGGATGGAAAGCTTTGGATGATTTATATAATGTATGCTTACTTGTTCTTTTTAGACCTAAAGACTTTGTTATAATTGTTGCACCAGTGTGTATTTCAGATTAGATTTTATTACATTTAACACAAGTTTGTTGGTCTTTGGAGCCTTGATTTTATGTTGTGTTGAATATGTGGAGGTGGGAAAATAAGTGGGCTGGGTTGGTTGGGGAGCAAATCAAAATATGTAACCTTTTGTTTCATCCGAAAATAGGCTGGGTTAGTTAAATTTGATCCGAAACCCTTTTTGCCATTTTTTTCTTTATTTTTCATAATTTTTGTTAGTGATTACAAAATTTTTATTATTTAAACAATAATCACATGTTGAGAATAAACTAATTCAGGATGTTTAAGTCTTTTTTAATGTTTATGCATTTATTATAAGTACACATTGGCTACTCTCTTTCCTATTATGCAAGATTATTATTTAACCCATTCAAGATAAAGTATAAAGCCAGTTTGCAAGTAGAAATTGCTCCTTCCGATTTAAGTCATTTTTATTACTTAGTCTCATGTTAAGTATCTTGTAATGATGTATTCTGTGCACAGGTGGTTCCAGGAGAGTTGACTGTAGTCACCGGAGTACCCAATTCAGGAAAAAGTGAGTGGATCGACGCATTGATATGTAATCTTAATCATAGTGTTGGTTGGAAATTTGCTCTCTGTTCTATGGAGAACAATGTATGTGTGTTCTTCAAGTACCAATTTTCATTTTTGCTTTATGTTACTCATTTTATACAGTAATTTGCATGCTTTCTTGACCACATGAATTTCAAGTTATTGATTCAAGGACTCATGCATGAATATAAAAAATTGTAGACGTTATAAGGAAAGATCACTGGTAATGGTTGTTTAATGTTTCTCTACGTTTAGGTTAGAGAGCATGCAAGGAAGCTTCTAGAAAAGCACTTGCAGAAGCCATTTTTCGACGTGAGGTAAGTTTTGACTGTTGTATAATTAAAGCAGTATTGATTTCCTTTTAAGTTTTATTATAAATTTATTTGTGATGTATGTTTGTATCCCAGGTATGGAAAAAATGTTGAAAAAATGAGTTTAGAGGAATTGGAGGCAGGAAAACAATGGTTGACTGATTCTTTTCATCTCATACGGTGAGTTCTTTGTCATTAGATGGTGTTTTTTTTCTTCTTTTTTTTTATGTCGCTAAAGTTAAAAAGAACAAAAATAGGTGTGAGAATGATAGCCTACCAAGTGTCAAATGGGTGCTTGATCTTGCCAAAGCTGCAGTCCTTAGATATGGTGTGAACGGGCTCGTGATTGATCCATACAACGAGCTTGATCACCAGCGGCCTTCCAACCAGTGAGTATTTCTTCTGACCTACATTTGTTCTATGAATAGCTATGGAGTCAAAAGGCCCTGAGGCACACCCCTAGGCTTCGAAATAAAACCAATCCCAAGAATAACGCCATTGGAAGGTATAGGCCCATAGCTGGGTTGTTTTTACAAAAATGAGAGAAAGTGGGCTTTAATCAAAACGCAGGCTCACAAAGTCGGGGGCTTTTTCAAAATAAGACGATCTAATTTTTTTTTCTTTGTTTGGTTTTATTTTAATTTTATTTAATAGTTGGAGATTAGCTATAACGCCTAAACCTAGAGAAATTAGGCAATTATCAATCACATAACATCTAGATGTTTATTACGATTGTTTTCAATTATTCTACGTTTCACACAATTGTCGTTCTAGAGACTGCAGGCTAATGAACGACAAACATGTCATTTTTTTATTTTAATTTTTTGCATGCAATTGTTTATTTTATGCTTCTACATTATTGTAAAGAACTATAACAGTGACAATGTATTTCAGGATCTTCGTATTCTTCATGTACTATTAATGTGGTATTGGTTTCTGAAAATTTGGTGTTGGTTTTTGAACATGTGGTATTGGTTTTGACAATTTGGTACTAACTAAGTTTTCTTATTTGCTAAGATCTTTTATCTTTGTGAAATAATATTAATTTTAAATGCATAATAAAATTTAATCTTTTCACCTATGTGCGCTTATTTTTCCTTTGGCCCTGGTTTTTTATGCACCTTGCATCTGGGCCTCGGGCGAGGCCTTTGAGCCTAGACCCTAGAGTGCGCCTATAGCCTTTAACAACATAGATGAATAGAGTTAATTTATTTTTAAATCACAAGTTTTTTTCCTGCGTATGATTTTTGCAATTACTCGAGATGGTCGTAGTTAAAGGTGGTAATTTCATTTACCTTGAGCTCAAGTTAAAAAAAAGTTAGGTAAAAGGGGAATGGGTCAAATGGGTTGAGTCACTGAAGTGTTTAATGCATTAAACTTTTCTAATTCAGCTAATCAGATAAAACCAAAGTGTATCATTATATTCATTTATGATTTATCCATATTTACCGCATTAGTTATTTAGAAAAACTGGAACTATACTAAAAGATGAACTTGTTTGCACCTACCTTGCTTGACCTGCTGCTACCCACCCATCCTGCCATTATGTCATCTCTATCATTGAATATATTTACGCGGTCTAAAAGTTTGGGAATTAATATTGCATGTGATGCTATTGCACATTTGTTGCTTGTTTTTTATCCCATGTAACACTCTCAGCATTCATTAACAGCACTGAGACAGAGTATGTAAGCCACATGTTGACCAGCATCAAGCGATTTGCTCAACACCATTCATGCCATGTTTGGTTTGTGGCACACCCTAGACAGGTTAGCATCACGGTGAATCTTTATTCCTCATTATTGGTGGCACTTTTGACCCCATCATGTATAAATGGGTCAATTTGGGTTATATTTGCATCTTAAAGGGTCAAGCAGGTAAATCCCAGAAATTGGGCTAAAATGAAAACAGAATGAGTGCCACCCGTAGTGTCTTATATTTATAATGCATAAACTTTCTAAATTGTTTTATATGAACAGATAGACTATCATTGTGATTACATAGTTTTCTAGCATATGACACATTGGTTATTTATTGAACTCTTAAAAACAAAAATAGAAAAGCGGTTATTTATTGAACTCTAATTTTCAAAATCTGCTCAACAGCTACAGCAATGGAACGGAAAACCTCCTAATTTATATGACATTAGTGGAAGTGCACATTTCATAAACAAGTGTGATAATGGAATTGTTATTCATCGAAATAGGGATCCGGATGCAGGTGCTATGGACCTAGTGCAGGTGCTATGCCTTCTAAAAAATTAATACCTTATTAATTTTGTTTCAAAAATTTCAAAATTTAAAGTGATTATTACATAACCGAATGATCATAATCAAAATTCGTTCATCTATCTTTCCAATATTTGTCTAGGTTTGCGTGCGGAAGGTACGGAATAAGGTCTCGGGAACAATAGGTGATGCGTTCTTGGAGTACAACCGGTATGATGCTTCTACTTTCTTAGCTTTTTACATCTGAGTTGTTGACAGAAATAGCAATATTGTATTCTGTTTATTTAGTAGGCAAATAGGATTTAAATAATCCAAACTTTGATCAATTGGCCGCTGCCGGTCCCAACTCTGAAAATCCCTAATAACGGTCCGAACTTTCGACATATTTACCTCTGGCGGACCGCCATCAAAAAAATCCCTGATAATGCCGTTAGGGTTTTTTTGACGGTGGTCCGCCAGAGGTAAATATGTCAAAAGTTCGGACTGTTATTGGGGATTTTTATAGTTGGGACCAACAGCGGCCAATTGATCAAAGTTTGGATTATTAAAAGCCAATTTGCCTATTTAGTAATTTAAATTATGCAACTTTGAGGAACAAATGGTCATCTTGTGTTTTTCATGTTACTTGATTAGTACTGAAATGCAAGATAAATGCATTTTAAGAGAAATTTACGAAAATAATCATTTTTTTTGGATTTAATATGCCTATATAAATCATCATTTAGCGATGAGATACGCAACTGAGTGGTAAATCTACTTTACTTTGTGTATCATGTATTTTCTATTGAATAAACATACTCAGTAAATCCCACTTGCAGTATGATTTTTTATAGGGTTTGGAGAACGTAGGATGTAGAAAAACCTTACCTTAATCCCAGAATATCCCTGGCTTTGGAACAAGCAAGTATAATCAAGCAAAATACAAAAATATAAAGATAAAAAAGTTACTTATATAAGCAAAATAGCGAATAATGACTTAAAACACACCATTATCACGTATAGATTTGTATATATATATACTAGGAAAATACCTATGTAATACACAGGTTAAACAAATAAATTTTAAAATTATTTATTTTAAATAACATCTTACATATTTTTCAAAGACTTTCTACAAAAATAAATAATAATATGAGTTATGATGTAATAATTTTATTTGTTAAATTGAATAAAATTGTTATTATTTAATAGAAGATAAATAAGAAAAATCAAATTATAATAAAAGATGATTTACAAACAATTAATATGAGAGAGAAGCGAGAAAACTAATTTTTAGGTTGTCTACAATGGTGACATGTGTCCCACCAAAACCTTTATTTATTATATAGTATAGATATGTAATTCACATATTTAATGAAAATATAATATAGGGTTAATAGTATAGACACAACCTAATAAGAAATATCTTATCTTGACAAGACAAAAAAGTACAAGAAGCTACTTTGATGGCAAAAAAAGCTTCTAATCTTGAATTTAACACCCTGCAAAGTCAAATATTTTTCTTCATTTCCTGTTTGACTGCAGAATGGTTTTTGAATGGGTTGTGTTATTCACACACCCACGCCACACCACCTATACGCTCTATACGAGGCGTATAGGGGACAATAATTGGGTGTCAGAATTTGTCAGTGTCAATGATTGGGGACCTATACGAGGCGTATTGACATATACGCGTCGTATAGGTCTTATACGCGGCTCTATACGCGACCAATTATTGGGTGTTCGTGCCAATGATTGGGGACCTATACAAGGAGTATAGACCTATACGCAGGGCTATACGCCACATATAAATCTATACAAGGCGTATAAGGTCGGTGGGGGTGTTGAATTAAAAAAGGTGGGTGCGTGAATAACCAGTCCCTTTTGAATTTAGTTTTTTGGGGCAACTATAAATTCAATTTTGGTAATGCAGAACTACTGGTGAATATATGGACATCAAGCAGCCAAAGAACTGATGCTGAAGGGTTTTTCTTATCCATCATTTTCAGCCCTATTTTTTTAACTTTGTAAGTATTGTAATATGATGATCATCATCTGCAAAATTGTATACCTGTACTTTGCTAATTAGTTATATTTTGTCCAGCGCACTTTTTATTATTATTATTATTATTATTATTATTATTATTATTATTATTATTATTATTTATTATTATTATTATTATTATTATTATTATTATTTTTTATTTGTCTTTTTTTTATAACATCTCTTTCTTAAAATTCAACATGACATTTCGTATTTCGACCAATGCTGTAACAAAGTATAACTTGCAATATTTTAGCAAGCGGGTGTACTAATGAAGCGAGAGTAGGAAGCATTAAAATATGTCTAATCGTGTTCACAGGATAAGGATAACGCTATTATTACAAATATGTGTAGGAACACCGTTAACAAATTTATAATAAACTTTTATTAAAAATCGGCAATTTGTTTTACAATATAGAAACACAAACATATAGTAGACTTATTACAAGAAGAGAGAAAATTCTAACTACTATAAGAAATGGAAATTACATAAACATAAATTGCAATATAGAAATAAAATGTAGACAATAAACAAATTTGGTGAATGGAGATTTTTGTTAAATAGAGGGTGCTTAAAACATATTTTGGGTCACCTAGGTGAATCAACTGTTTTCTAGGGTATAATAGCCAAAAAGGTGTACTGTAGGGATTATCCTAGCATTTGAAAAAGATACCTAAAACGAGAGTTTGAAAAGTTGAGAAAGCTACAAATTCTTCAACTTTTGTGGTAGAATGCAAGTCATGTGAAAGATGATTCCAAGAGCCTTGACTTAATAATACATATAATCAATATATTTAATTTGAAAAACCTTGATTTAATTGAGTAGTATGGAGAATCTTGATTTTAATTCACATTAAATTTGAAAGTCAATCAAATTTCCAACAAAATATGAAACCAATCAGTTTAACTATTTTATATCTAATGCCTATAATTTTTTTATATGTTCCATGTACTAGGGTATTTAACGGTTTAGTTTACGGTTTATTCGGTTTAGTTTAAAAGGTTTTGAAAATTTTTTAGCCCAATCGAAAACTAAAATGAACTGTAATGGGAGTTAGTTCATACGAACCGAATTCAACCGAATAAACTGATTAAACATCTAAACAAATAAACTGAATTTAACCTAATATATTATTAATAAAAATAATAAATTTATATATAAATTAGGTTTAATCCTGAATAAACCAAACAAACCAAATTAAAAAATATATATATATATGAAACTGGAACCAAATTCAGAATTCAGATACGGTTCCCGGTTGGAACCGAACCAAAAATCATATGCAGAATTCGTTTCGGTTTTTTCGGTTACTTATATGGTTTGGTTTTCGGTTTAAAATGATTTTCAGTTTTTTGAACACTCCAACTACGTGCCAACAAAGAGACGCAATATATTTTTTATCAAAAAAGCTTAACTGTGTCATAAACCGGTCAGGAGTATTTGTAAAATTTCAAAAATTGAAAACTAAACATTTAAAAACAACTTAAATTCATGGACAAAAGAATCTTAACTACAAGTAACGCATATTGACTCTCATTTGTTTAGGTGTTTCATTCTTCGTTTTCTGTTAGTTCGTCACTTATTATTGACTTCTTTTTTTTACACTTATATAAAAAAACTAGGTTATAACCCGTGTATAACACTAGTGAAGTCACAAAAAATATGTAATTTATTATAATTTACAAAACATTGTTGCATATCAAATGAAATAAAGATAATAAACCTTTGATATATTACGAAGATTAATTACATACAAATACTTTAAATAATCTACAAATCTCTAAAAATTTACTTGTATACAACATTTGACATCTTATTTGCACATGTAACATAATATTAATAATTTCGTGCATCTATGTTTTTTACATAAATTTTGTTTTTTTGAAATAAAATATTTTTTACTTTTTAAAAATTTGATTTTAGAAAATTTCATATTTTATAAAAAAATTGAAGTGTATTTTATAATAAAAAGATAAATAATGTATTAGTTATTAGTATTATAATTATTTAATAAAAAAAATATTTAATAAGAGATAGATTGTAGTTATTTAATAAGATATATAATTAAGTGAAATGATATGAAATTAACAAGTTTCAATAATGGTATAAAAATGTGACAAGTGACAATAATGATGTAAGAAGGTGACATGTGACAAAATATTTACTCTTTTATTAAAAATTATAGAAGATTGTGATATAATCGGACAGTTTAACTTCTACCAATTATCTTCTGATGTTTTCCTCAATCATACTTGTCAGTTTTTTTCTAGTAGTGTATATACATGTTTCGCAAATCTTGTGGGACCTTTTTAAATGCGATCCAAGGTTCAGCAATATGCTCACATAGTATAGTAGATATAGTGTTGTGGACATCGAATGAAGCAAACGTGTAACATTAAAATAAGAATTTTTTAAAAAAATGGGGTCTATTTTTAAAAAATGGTTACAAGGGAGGCTCCAATTTTTTTTCGTAAATGGGGCTATCTCCATTGCTAGTGGCGAATTAAAAGAGTGATAAAATGAGAATGTAGGGGCGTAAGAAGTTAGTATATCAGTCAGCAATTAAAAATAATTGAACACGTCCTTTTCGCCATTGGTAGTGGTGAAAACTCTTAAAGCTGGTACACCATGTCCTTTTTGTCACTACAAATGGCAAAAAGAGGAGTTTTCGCCATTACAAATGACAAAAAGGACATTTCTGTAAGCTGGTACACCATGTCCTTTTCGGCACTACAAATGACAAAAATAGGAGTTTTCGCCACTACAAATGGCAAAAAAGGGCATTTCTGTAAGCTTTAAGAGTTTTCGCCACTACCAATGTCGAAAAGGACGAGTTCAATTATTTTTAATTGCTGACTAATATACTGATTTCTTACACCCCTACATTCCTATTTTATCACTCCTTAAATTCGCCACTAGAAATAGAGATAACCCCATTTGTGAAAAAAAAAATTAAGCCTCTCTTATAAACATTTTTTTAAAAAATGGACCCTATTTTAAAAAAAAAAATCTTAAAGAATCATTACTAAAAATGAAATGAAAGGAAAAGAAATGAGATGACACATTACTAATGACAAGGACATTTTTTGACATCAAATAATAGAATCAAGTCATCCCAGTTGAACTTGAACGCTCATTTCTCGAGTTTATTAAATGAGAGAATAAAAAAGAAATGAAAGAAAAAGAAATGAGAGAAAAGGAAAAGTGGAAAACTAAGTAATTTTGCCTGGTTTTCCTTCCACTTACCTTCCTTTTCCTACTTAAATGAATCTCAGAAACACGACATGTGTTATTTTCCTTTCTTTTCACCCGTTAAATAAAACTCAGGAACATAATATTTTTTCTTCCCTTATATTTCCTTTCCTTTTCTCACCGTTGGCTCACAAGGGTCTTTTTGCCGCCTATAGGATTGTATGCCAAATTAGCAGTAGAAATACAGAAAAAGAGAACAAGCACACCAATTTGATAGGTTTTTAAATACACCTATAGGATTGTATGCCAGTGAGGATAAGATGAACAAAACATTAAACAAAGTTTTTCAGTACATCACTTGTGCTTTTAAATTTAGGATCATATACCAAACCAACTCCATTCACTGCTATAAAAAAATAAATTTGCGACGCTTGATTTGTAGCAAATGCGTTGCAAAGGTATTTGATTATGTTGTGATTAGGGTAACAATAATAGAAGGATTCTGTTATACACACATCTAACTCTCAAATTTCATACTTTTATATATCTTGTATAAATTATGCGAGACGTATAAGGGACCAATTGCTAATTGTTAGATTTATCATTGATTGACCAATCAAATTGTAACTCACATATCGTTATTTTTTATACACCTTTTGTATACACTTCATTCATGAAATAATTTCATTTTACAACTTATATACATTGCACACTAATAAACTTATATGCGTGCTAGTAGAAATCACATCTTAAAATATTTTATAATTGTATGAGTATAACTCTAATGGTATACACACACGTGCATATGTTTATATGTTTATGACTTGTATAAGCTTGTAAAATAAAATTATTTTGTGTATAATAGTTTTACAAAAGTCGGTACTAAAAAATGATGTTAAAGCCTCAGTTAACATTAAAGAACATAATTTCTTATACCTAAGATAATTTCATTTTACAAACTTAAAAAATTGCAACTAATAAACATGCACATATGCTAGTATAACTCATACCTTAAAACATTTTAAAGTTCTATTAGCAAAAGCCTAATGGTGATGCACACATGCATATGTTTACAACATGTACATGTTTAGAAAATAAAATTAAGTATATCATGCATAATAAAATTTTGCAAAAGTAGAAATAAAAAAACACCGTTTAGACCTCAATAAATCATAGATAATATTTTATTATGCGTAAAATGTAGCAAGTTACTATCCAATTGCTACACATTACCAATGACAAGGACATTTTTTTCCCCAAAACTCAAATATAATTATTTTCGACTTACATTTTGTACACACTTCACATACGTTTAAATAATTTCATTTAACAAATTATACGTTACCAAGAGTTGGAATTTGTTATTTTTTTCTGGTTACTCATTTATTCTATCTTTATCATAACTACATCACACAATTGCGACAAAAATTACTGAAGTATACGTATTTTTTTGGAAAACACTGGGCATTTTTTTCGTTTCTTATATGTTTTTTAATCTATATTATTATTAATAATCAAATTAAAATAGAAATTGTGTTTTTGTTACATACTATATAATTAACTAATTTAAATTTGTCGAAAATGTGTCCCAAATCTAGGTGTACAAAATACGTCTATTTATACTAAGTCTAGGTGTACTCGAAATCTAATACTAACTATTTCGAGTACACGAATACATGATGTACTCAAAATACATGTACACGAAAATCACAAAAGATCTGGACTTTAACTCTTCCAATGTTTGACTTTGTCAGTCTTCAACGTGTAGTGGGCTCTACAAACTCCCCCTAGACTGGCGAAGTCATCCAATAGGAAGAGTGACCTTATGTGGTCCAACTCCTACATAAAGCTTCAGCTCGATAGCATATGCGACAGTGCGAGTATAGGGTTTAGCCTCTTCATCCCATCCGCCATATACTTTGATGGGAGACTCGTGTAGGCGCATCATATCTTCTTTTCCAAACTTCAGCAAATCCATCGGATCCAAAATCATATCTATATCGTTGATGTCGTCCTTGTTTCTCATAATGACGGCTGATAGAGTCTTTTCATCAAAATACCAAGACAGGAAGTTCGCAAGGGAGTTGTCAGGAGCCCTTGGAGACACTAGAACATCTTCTTCAACAAGTGGAGGAGGGTACTTGTAGTACACCCAGTATTTCTTTGTCTTAGGATCTATAATGCACTTAGACTTAAAACGCCTTCCCTTGGCAGTTCTCATCACTTTCTCGCACTGATCCTTCAAAAATTTGGCAAACAAAAAGGCTTGATTGTCCTTTGAGGGGTTGAAGAACATGGCACTGTTGATGCTTCGCAGATCAACCTTAGGCATAGTGCAGAAATCCTGAGGCCTCCTGTAATACTCCACTTTGCCATTCATCCTCTTGACCAGGTAGAGATTTCTTTCTTTATCAAAAAGCCAGCAGCAAATATTTGACCTATCATTGCGTACAACAAACAATGATCGGTCATCTGAAATGAAAGTGTGCTTGGTAAGTTCCTCGCTCATCTCTCCTACCCAAGTAGCTTTAACTTCCGGAGGTGCTGGGGTCCAATCCCTTTGTTTCTCGAACCAGCTGTTAATAACTGTTCCTAGTGGTGGAATCTCTGTAACCCCCGGTTACTATTCAACATTTTAAAATAATATCAGAGTTGGTCCCAGCAAATTTTTTCATTTTCAAACCTTGTTTAACCCTCTTTATTTAATAATATTAAACAAAGTTTAACGCAAACGCAAACGTGTCACACATTTTACAATACTTATTTACATAAGTAAGTTTAAACCAAAATTTCAAACGTTTGCAACAAGGTTTATCTGTTCAATTCCCAGTCCACCTCGATCATTACAGCCGTGTACGTCATTTTTGACCTACAAACATCACACAATAATTCCCATTAGTTCATAAGAACTAAGTAAGTAAACCCCAATGGTTTCTCAACAATAAAATGTAAAAATACATTTTTCACAATCAACATTCAAACTGAGTCATTTCTATTCGAATTGACTCTCACAATATAAAATATCACATTACCAATCATCAACTATTGCTCACAATAGTTTAATCAATATTACACTATGGGGTTCACATTCCTGTGCTTCCACCATAGCCAATTGCCAGCACATCTGGCTATCCACCATTGTGGAGTCATAAATAATTCAAGTCTTAAGATGTTCACCCACCGGTACTTCCATCTAAGACAATTGCCAGCACCTCTGGCTATCCACCATTGTGGAGTCATATATAATTCAAGTCTTAAGATGTTCACCCACCGGTACTTCCATCTAAGACAATTGCCAGCACCTCTGGCTATCCATCATTGTGGAGTCATAATTAATTCATTCAACAACAAAATTCAATATTTATTATGTGATGTCATAGTTGTGGGATTACTTACCTTAATCAGATAAAGGATTAGCAACTGCAGGCTCCTTTCCTGCTTTATGACTAGTGGTTTGACTTCCACTACCACCACCTAGTTGCAAAATACATATATACAACTAGTTTCAACACATATAACACATACAATCAAGTTCAACACACTTGACTGATTTGACTTGCTCAAAGTCAATTTATCACATAACTGACTCTATCTTACTACGTTTAGCAAGTTTTAGTCAATTATCACACTTATTCATATTTCATGCCTTCCCAGGCAATTTATCAAATAATTGATGTTCATTATATTAGTTACGATCTTTAATTATTTTTATTATTCAATTTTTATTTTTAAGATCAAAACTATTAATAATGGTAACATCAATTTATCAAAATCATCATTTAATCTATGGATTATAATCCATAATTTATTTAAAATCATATTCAACCTGTCCTGCTAGTTATCACACCATGATATGGGTTTCATAACAACCGGACATTATCCCGGCTTCAAAATGAAGATTTCACCATCAAAATATCAAGTTCTTCATTTATAACAATCCCTAGTTATCAACTAGGCAATAATCAATACCCATAATCATAGTATTACAATCAAAACTAAGTTTAATCCACACAATATTAAACTAGTAGGATAAAATGAACCGTTACCTGTTCTGACGGATTTCTACGGTTAAAACAACGATCGGGACTTGAAAACACGATCCGTGGTGCTATTTATGGCTTCAAATGGCTTTAATATAGAGTTAGGATGATAGAAATGGTTTCTTGGACGTCTGGAGGTCATTTGAGGTCAAGAAGAAAGGTTTTTGAGCATTCCCAGACGATCTGATCACTTAAACAATTTTTTTGCCGACATAGCCTTCCGGGCGCATCGCCCCGGCTCGGTGTGTGGCCTGGGGCGTATCTCCCCAAGGGGGTTTCTTCCAATTTTGAGTCAATCTTCGTTTCGCGATTCCGGGAGCATACGAACTCCGTTTTGTGCACGGTTTTCGCCTACGTTCACGATTTTTCGAGCTTTTTCCAATGGTTATAATCTCAAGACCTAAAGAGTTCAAAATATTTGACCTCTTATCTATTGCTATATTCGATTCAGCGTATCTTGAAATCGGAGCCTCGTTTCGCGATTTCGCTTACACTCATTTTCTTCATTTCCGAGTTATGATTCTCGACATGAAATCGGTTGGTCATCTATTTGAATAAGCATTAGGTGATGGATGTTTCTTTGCGATCTACTAACGCCAATTTTCACATACTATCAACATGTAATAATTAAAATTGCTAAATCATCGTGGATTTCAAGCACGACCAAATGTGCTCTTGTCATAGATGACGTAATCTCACATATTTTCAAATCACAACAACCACAATCGTTCATTTAATGATTATTCACAATACATTCATTATTAAAAACCGGTTGTTACAAATCTCCCCTCCTTACGAAGGTTTCGTCCCCGAAACCGATTAAACTTAAAAAAGGAAAGGATAATACTTTCTCATTTCGTTTTCTGACTCCCACGTAATTTCAGAACCGGTTCTATTTTTCCACTGAACCTTCACCTGACTCAGTGATTTATTTCTAAGTTGCTTGACCTTTCGGTCAAGTATCGCCACTGGCTTTTCCACATAATTCAACTTGTCATCAATTTCTATATCTTCCAGTGGTACGTATGCAGATTCGTCTGCTAGACATTTTCGTAGATAAGAAACGTGGAACGTATTATGTATTCCACTTAACTCTTCAGGTAGCTCTAGGTGATAAGCAACTTCACCAACACGAGCTATGATTTTAAATGGTCCAATAAAGCGTGGACTTAACTTTCCTCGCTTATGAAAATGTATAACACCTTTCCACGGTGAGACTTTTAACAACACAAAATCTCCTACCTGGAATTCAATGGGCCTTCTACGCTTATCAGCGTATGATTTCTGACGGTCTTGAGCCGCCTTCAGATGGGCACGTATCTGATCTATCCGTTCATTGGTAGCTTTCACTACCTTTTTATGCGCAAGTTCACGTTGCCCCACCTCTCCCCAACAAACGGGAGTTCGACACTTCCTCCCATAGAGCATCTCATACGGAGGCATTCCAATACTGGAATGATAACTATTATTATACGAGAACTCTGCCAAAGGTAGGTAATCATCCCAACTACCTCCAAAATCAATAATGCACGCTCGTAACATATCCTCCAAGGTCTGAATAGTACTTTCACTTTGTCCATCAGTCTGAGGATGATATGCCGTGCTCAACAACAGTTTTGTTCCTAATTCTTCTTGAAAATTTCTCCAAAATCGAGAAGTAAATCGAGTATCTCGATCAGAGATAATGGTTACAGGCACACCATGACGAGACACAATTTCTCGTACATATATCTCTGCCATTTTATCAGAAGAATAGGTCTCACAAATGGGCAAGAAATGAGCACTCTTAGTTAACCTATCCACAATGACCCAAATCGTATCACATCCCTTCCTTGTTCTAGGAAGTTTAGTAATTAAGTCCATTGTGATATGTTCCCATTTCCACATTGGGATTTCCAATGGTTGCAACTTACCATAAGGTTTCTGGTGCTCTGCTTTTACCTGCATACAAGTCAAACATTTCGACACATGTTTAACCACATCTCGTTTCATACCTGGCCACCAATAGTTCACCCGAAGGTCACGATACATTTTAGTAGCCCCAGGATGAATTGAGTACTTTGACTTGTGCGCTTCTTCCAACAATGCAGACTTAAGTGGACAAGTGGGAGGTATCCACACTCGACCCCACCTAATTTTTAAACCACGACTATCTTCATCAAGATTATGAACTTGCCCTTTAATCCTGTCTCGTTTCCAATTTTCTTCCTTTAAAGCTTCAGTCTGGGCTTCCTTGATCTGTTCAATTAAACCTGAAGTAATCACAAGCTGCATAGCTTTCACCTTAATTGGTTCATACTCTTCCTTCCTACTCAAGGCATCTGCCACTACATTTGCTTTACCAGGATGATAAAGAATTTCACAATCATAGTCCTTGAGTAATTCCAGCCATCGTCTTTGCCTCATATTCAATTCCTTCTGAGTGAAGAAATATTTCAAGCTCTTATGATCAGTGTAAATGGTACACTTTACACCGTACAAATAATGCCTCCAGATTTTTAAGGCAAATACGACTGCTGCAAGTTCTAAATCATGAATAGGATAATTAATTTCATGGGTTTTTAATTGCCTTGAGGCATAAGCAATCACTTTGCCTCGTTGCATAAGAACACAACCCAGACCAAGATAAGAAGCATCAGAATATATCACAAAATCATCAGGGCCATCTGGTAACGTTAATACCGGTGCCTGAGTTAATTTTGACTTTAACTCTTGGAATGCTTTCTCTTGGTCATCACCCCACACAAACTTAACATTCTTTCTTGTAAGTTTGGTTAGAGATGAAGCAATCTTGGCAAAGTCTTGAATAAATCTACGGTAATAACCAGCTAAGCCAAGAAAACTTCTGACGTCAGTTGGATTTTTGGGTAGACTCCAATTGGTCACTGCTTGAATCTTAAAAGGATCAACAAGAATGCCATCTGCATTTATCACATGTCCAAGAAATTGGACTTCATGCAACCAAAAGGCACATTTAGAAAATTTGGCATATAACTTCTCCTTTCGGAGAGTCTCAAGTACCTCCCGTAAGTGACAAGCGTGATCACCTTCATTTTTGGAATAAACAAGAATATCATCAATAAAAACGATAACAGATCGATCCAACATGGGACGACACACCCGATTCATCAAGTCCATGAATGCAGCCGGTGCATTAGTCAGCCCAAAAGACATGACAAGAAATTCGTAATGACCATATCGGGTTCGAAACGCTGTTTTAGGAATATCTTCTTCCCTAACTTTAATTTGGTGATAACCCGACCTAAGATCAATTTTAGAGAACCAAGAAGCCCCTTGTAACTGATCAAAAAGATCATCGATCCGAGGCAAAGGATATTTGTTTTTCACCGTCACTTTATTAAGCTCTCGATAATCAATACACATACGAAAACTTCCGTCCTTCTTTTTAACAAAAAGAACTGGAGCACCCCAAGGCGAGATGCTTGGACGAATAAAACCTTTATCGAGAAGATCCTGCAATTGAGTCATCAACTCTTGCAATTCAGACGGTGCTAAACGATAAGGAGCTTTTGCTATAGGCTTGGCCCCTGGAATAAGATCGATTCTAAACTCAACATCTCTATCAGAAGGGATTCCCGGTAAGTCATCCGGAAAAACGTCAGGAAAATCCCTAACAATTGGGACATCCTCCAAACACTTTATTGTTTTCTCAGCATCAATGACATAAGCTAAGAAGGATTGGGCCCCATGATTCATATACTTCATGGCCTTGACCAAAGAACATAAAACAACCCCTCCACGTTTTTCTCCTTGGATGGACAATTCATAACCACTCGGGGTTATCAATTGTATAACTTTGCGGTTGCAAAGAATATTGGCTTTATAAGAAGATAGCCAATCCATTCCAATAACAACATCAAACTCCCCCAATACCATGGGTATTAAATCAACAACATAATCCTCTTTATTGATCGTAAGCTTACAGTTTCGATAAATATCAAACACACGAAAACTTTTAGAATCAGCAACCTCTACTTCTAACGGTACAGGCAACTTTTCTAAGACAAAAGATGGATGATGCACAAATTTTATAGACACAAAAGATCGATTGGCTCCAGAATCAAATAACACATAAGCAGGTATTGAATTAACAAAGAAGGTACCTGTCACCACATCAGACGTGACTTTAGCCTCCTCTGCAGAAATCTGGAAAGCTCTCCCTTTTGGTTTGGGCGCTTCCGGTTTCTTTCCCGAGCCTTGAGATTTAAACGATCGGCTATCGTCACTAATCGGTGCTGCCCTCTTAAGTTCAGGGCACTCACTCCTCCTATGTCCTGGCTTATAACAATGATAGCACAGACTAGGAGAGCTCATACACTGGGTTGCCAAATGTCCCGGCTTCCCACATTTGTAACAGACAACAGGCCTAGCACGACATTCCCCCGCGTGCATCCTCCCACAATTGGGACAAGGTTTAGTAAAAACAGGCTTTTTAAACAATTTGGCAAACTTTGCCTTTTTAGACGAACCTGTTTCTGTTTCAGCCTTTCGTTTATCTCCCCGATCTTCCTGCCGTTTCAACTCCAATTCTCGTTCCCGAGCACAATTAATCAACTCATTAAGTGTCTCACACTTAGAAGGCGTGAGAAATTCCCGGTACTTCGTGTTTAGCATAGTATGATACCGGTTTATCCACATTCTTTCAGTCTGAAGAAGATCCGGACAAAATTTAGCTTTATCGAAGAAAATGACAGTGATAGTATCAACACTTTCATCCTTCTGCTGTAGATGCAGAAATTCCTCAGTAATACGATCAATAGCGGCTTGAGGACAAAACCGCTTCAAGAAAAGTTCTTTAAACTGGGCCCACGTCAGCCTTTTTATTCCATCTCTGCCTTTTTCCTTCCTCAACAATTCCCACCAATCTTTGGCACGATCTTTCAACTGATTTCCAGCAAACATGACCTCATCAGACGGGTCACAATGACTAGTTTCAAACGTACTTTCAATATCAGATATCCAACGCTGGCTAATCAAGGGATCTACCTCCCCTTTAAACTCAGATGGCTTACAAGCCATAAATTCTTTAAAAGTAGTTGTCTTATAAGATTGTTTCATCTCCACTCCAGTTTCAAATTCAGACAACTCTTGATGAAGAAACTCTTTTAAGGAAGACTTAATTTCATCAATATATGTAGGCAAAGCAGCTTCAAAAGCCTTTGCCACCTCTTCCTTCACCATTATTTGAGTTTCAGTGAGTTCCTTCTTCTCACTGCTATTCACACCAGAGGTATGCTCGTCAGCCATTCGTGGCTGAAATCATATAATTAAACAATCAATATCATGTATTCACAATATTTAACAATCTTGTACTTATATAGTACATAATCACCTTACCTAATATTCAAAATCATGATACAATCTGACTTAATTAAGGAAACGGTTATGTCATAAGCATCTCATTATACTGGCCAGGCATAATAACATGTTTATCACACACTCGGGCCCTTAACTTCATCATTTCATTTCATAATTGAGAAGTTCGGTTCACACAATTTATACACACAACAATGTGTACATATACAATTCAATACATAAATACTGACCTCATACCTCCGGCTTAATGATCGAGGCTGGAATCGAACGTTTAATCACATATCAAGAGCATAAGATTTGAGTTCAAGTGTATTTCTAACACTTGAATCCCTCAAACCAATGCTCTGATACCAGCTTTGTAACCCCCGGTTACTATTCAACATTTTAAAATAATATCAGAGTTGGTCCCAGCAAATTTTTTCATTTTCAAACCTTGTTTAACCCTCTTTATTTAATAATATTAAACAAAGTTTAACGCAAACGCAAACGTGTCACACATTTTACAATACTTATTTACATAAGTAAGTTTAAACCAAAATTTCAAACGTTTGCAACAAGGTTTATCTGTTCAATTCCCAGTCCACCTCGATCCTTACAGCCGTGTACGTCATTTTTGACCTACAAACATCACACAATAATTCCCATTAGTTCATAAGAACTAAGTAAGTAAACCCCAATGGTTTCTCAACAATAAAATGTAAAAATACATTTTTCACAATCAACATTCAAACTGAGTCATTTCTATTCGAATTGACTCTCACAATATAAAATATCACATTACCAATCATCAACTATTGCTCACAATAGTTTAATCAATATTACACTATGGGGTTCACATTCCTGTGCTTCCACCATAGCCAATTGCCAGCACCTCTGGCTATCCACCATTGTGGAGTCATAAATAATTCAAGTCTTAAGATGTTCACCCACCGGTACTTCCATCTAAGACAATTGCCAGCACCTCTGGCTATCCACCATTGTGGAGTCATATATAATTCAAGTCTTAAGATGTTCACCCACCGGTACTTCCATCTAAGACAATTGCCAGCACCTCTGGCTATCCACCATTGTGGAGTCATAATTAATTCATTCAACAACAAAATTCAATATTTATTATGTGATGTCATAGTTGTGGGATTACTTACCTTAATCAGATAAAGGATTAGCAACTGCAGGCTCCTTTCCTGCTCTATGACTAGTGGTTTGACTTCCACTACCACCACCTAGTTGCAAAATACATATATACAACTAGTTTCAACACATATAACACATACAATCAAGTTCAACACACTTGACTGATTTGACTTGCTCAAAGTCAATTTATCACATAACTGACTCTATCTTACTACGTTTAACAAGTTTTAGTCAATTATCACACTTATTCATATTTCATGACTTCCCAGGCAATTTATCAAATAATTGATGTTCATTATATTAGTTACGATCTTTAATTATTTTTATTATTCAATTTTTATTTTTAAGATCAAAACTATTAATAATGGTAACATCAATTTATCAAAATCATCATTTAATCTATGGATTATAATCCATAATTTATTTAAAATCATATTCAACCTGTCCTGCTAGTTATCACACCATGATATGGGTTTCATAACAACCGGACATTATCCCGGCTTCAAAATGAAGATTTCACCGTCAAAATATCAAGTTCTTCATTTATAACAATCCCTAGTTATCAACTAGGCAATAATCAATACCCATAATCATAGTATTACAATCAAAACTAAGTTTAATCCACACAATATTAAACTAGTAGGATAAAATGAACCGTTACCTGTTCTGACGGATTTCTACGGTTAAAACAACGATCGGGACTTGAAAACACGATCCGTGGTGCTATTTATGGCTTCAAATGGCTTTAATATAGAGTTAGGATGATAGAAATGGTTTCTTGGACGTCTGGAGGTCATTTGAGGTCAAGAAGAAAGGTTTTTGAGCATTCCCAGACGATCTGATCACTTAAACAATTTTTTTGCCGACATAGCCTTCCGGGCGCACCGCCCCGGCTCGGCGTGTGGCCCGGGGCGTACCTCCCCACGGGGGTTTCTTCCAATTTTGAGTCAATCTTCGTTTCGCGATTCCGGGAGCATACGAACTCCGTTTTGTGCACGGTTTTCGCTTACGTTCACGATTTTTCGAGCTCTTTCTAATGGTTATAATCTCAAGACCTAAAGAGTTCAAAATATTTGACCTCTTATCTATTGCTATATTCGATTCAGCGTATCTTGAAATCGGAGCCTCGTTTCGCGATTTCGCTTACACTCATTTTCTTCATTTCCGAGTTATGATTCTCGACATGAAATCGGTTGGTCATCTATTTGAATAAGCATTAGGTGATGGATGTTTCTTTGCGATCTACTAACGCCATTTTTCACATACTATCAACATGTAATAATTAAAATTGCTAAATCATCGTGGATTTCAAGCACGACCAAATGTGCTCTTGTCATAGATGACGTAATCTCACATATTTTCAAATCACAACAACCACAATCGTTCAATTAACGATTATTCAAAATACATTCATTATTAAAAACCGGTTGTTACAATCTCCTTGCCATCTGAACTGATATACTTGTGTGCGTACAAGTAATCGACATAAGGATCCTTGGCAAAATCTGCTATAACCACATTCTCGGGTCCGTCCTTAACCTCTTCACCAGGCCACTCATAGTCAAAATTCTCGGGCAAGTCATCGAAGAAGTTATCAAGTCCAGATCCTCCGATTTCATCAGGTTGAACACAATCTCCAAAAAGGACATCATCTGGAATATCTCCAAAAAGATCATCATAGTCACCAGTAGGCTTTCCTGACGAAGAAGGGTTTCCGGTGTCTCCTCCTTGATCTTTATCATTTGGAGGCCCTTGATCCTTTTTGTCAGAGGAGTCTTTATCTTTTTTTTCTTCACCATCAGCATCATCCTTGTCGTCCTCCTTTTTCTCTGAACATTTTTCTTTCTTGTCTCCATCATCATCATCACTGATATCATCAATATCATCATCTTCATGGTTATCATCATCAGATTCTGGGACTTCTTCTCCTTTTAGTTGTTTGATCTCCTTGTGCATATCATAATTCTCTAAGGAGAGAAATCTGATGAACTTTCGGTGAGCTTTGATCTGTCCTTGAAACTCATCAAGCTTGTCACAGACTTTGAGCATTCCTTCCTGCATCACCCGAATAGTCTCATCCTTTTCTGCGGATTCCTTTTCGAGCAAGAAGACTCCGTCTTGCAAACTCTCAAGGTCTACAGGCACCCCTTTCGGCTCATAAGGTGAATCTGCGTGTAAGGGAGACTTTCCCTTATCACTCTGTGAACGAGGTGGGGATGGTGGAGTCCCGGTGTGGGAGATAGGAGTGGTGGAAGATGAAAGTGGGGAACGAGCAGGAATTTTGATGACTAGATTGGGTTTGGCTGGTTGAGAAGGTGGTTTTGGTTTTGAAGGTGGTTTGGGTTTTGTGGGTGGCTTGGGTTGTGCGGGTGGCTTGGTTGGGTGGGTGGCTTTGGTTGCGTGGGTGGCTTGGGTTGTGCGGGTGGCTTGGGTTGTGTGGGTGGTAGGATCGATGCAGCAGAGGAGAATGATAAGTCAGAAAACATCTTCTGCAGTCTGGGATCTCTGGTCCTCTTGAACATTGTCTTTAGCCTATTTCTCTTTGGTGATGATTCGGGTGTGGGAGTGTAATTAGCATCTTATGCTTCCTCCCTTTCTTCCCTCGTCGGTGGAGGCCTTTCAGCAATGAAGTCTTCACTCGATGATGAGGATGTCTCGGAGATGTGTCCCTCGGAGATGTGGCCTTCAGCAGTTGGGTCTGTCTGGGTACCCAAGTCAGGAATGCAGTGTTCTTCAGCAACAATGGCAACAAGAGTACCTTGACCCTCTGCCACATCTTCATCTCCAACGAATCGTCCAAAATTTATCAGAGGCCTCTCCCCAGTATACTGTTTCTTCCCGCGCTTGTTCATCTTCATATACCCAAAAATGTCGTCTCTCATCCTCTTGATCTCCAGAGTACCAAGTGTGGGAGTCAGAGAAGAGTATCTTTTGTAGATGACGATTTGCAGAAACCAAGGGAAAGCGAGAAAACGTTCCTTCCTCCTTCCTTTGATGTTCGCGTGCATGTCAAGGAAAATCATCCTTGAGAAGTTGAAGTCAACACCGAGTGCTAGGGCTACCAGACAAGAGCTCAAAGTCTGGTTAAGAACATCTTATCCTCATTTCCTTCCGGAGAGGCACTGAGTAACCACGTGTGCCAAGTATCTCCAGTAAGGATGTAGCAATTTCTTCTCGGTTGGAGGATAGGCGCCCTCGTGTCCCATCTGATACACTGTCCTGTTTACCAGCTCCTGATCCAGCTCTACCGGGTCAGACTCCTTGTCTCCAAATTGCAAACACTCCCGGAGTACTTGCTCTGAGATAGTAATAGGTTGACCCAGAACTTTTCCCACAATGTTAATCACTCCGTGTGCATCAGTATGTTCTTCGACTGTGCTCCAGAAATCCCAAATAAAATCAGTCACAATCGTGGGATGTTCCATAATGGCGTAATTGACTGGTGACAGGATTAATCCTTCAACAAGAGTCTTGAACTCAGAATGCCTTTCCGGTGGATTTCCAAGATATGTTGTCATGTTGTGATCCGGCACGAAACGTAAGTCAACCATCTTTCCATACAAGAAAGCGGTCTTCACATCCATCTGATACACCGTGAAGTTCATGTAGGAGGCATAGGCCAAGAAAATTCGTATGGCTTCAAGTCTTGCAACTGGTGCAAAGACTTCCTCATAATCTATCCCCTCCTGTTGGTAGAAGCCCTGAACTACCAACTGTGCCTTGTTCCTGATAATGACTCCTGAGTCATCTTTTTTGTTCCTGAAAACCCATCTGGTTCCTATAGGCAGCTTTCCTTTGGGTAGGGGAACCAGATTCCACACCTTGAGTTTCTGAAACTGCATCAGCTCTTCCTGCATTATCTCGACCCAGCTGGACTCTTTGAGAGCCATTTTGACATTCTTGGGCTCGACCTGCGAAATAAAACAGGAATATAAACAAGAATTAATCGGACCTGATTGACATCTGGTAGTTGTCTCTTCAGGCAAGAGGTTCTGAGCTGTAATGGATCGGCTCCGAGTGAGAACGCCTTCCGAGAGAGGTCCAATAATATTTTCAACTGGATGATTCTTGTTTATGTTGAATGTCAGCACTTCCTCCACAGTTACATTGTCTAGCAAATTGCTGATGTTGTTCACTTGGTCTTCATTGGAGGAAGAAATGTTGTCGAAAGGAACAGTTTCACTTACTTCAGCTTCATGATCCACGCAATGTTCCTCAGGAATGTTATCTGAGAATAGTGGATTATCAAAGGTATGGTGGGAGGAAGATGAAACATGATCTGTTTCTGGAAGTGGCTGAACAGACTGAGAAGTGTCTGAATCTGAAGGGAGTATTTCATGTATCGGAGTTGGCTGATTTGGAGGAGCATTATTATAAATGCCTGGAGGGTCAACAGATAAAATTTGGGATCACAGGGAACATAGTCAACCCTATAGTCGCCATCATCACCTTTGTAGAAATCATCAGCTTGTTCAGATGATCCTGCACTCTCGGATGTAGTGTTGAAAGGCCTAAAAGTAGAATCATACTCAAATAGCCAGTTTGGACCAGAACCGGCATCAATAGAGTTCATTTCTTGCCAATCAATATAATACGATTCCACGATCATCCGAGTCTTCTTGTTGTAAACTCTGTAGGCTGCCTTCTCGGATGAATAACCCACAAAGTAACACTCATCTGCCTTATCATCAAACTTGTGGTTTGGCTCTGTATGAAGAAGAGTGCAAGGACATCCAAAAGACTTGAAGTGACCAACTTTAGGCTTTTGATTGAAAAGAATTTCATAGGGAGTCTTCTGATGGCGCTTGTTCAGGAGTGTTCGATTTTGAACATAACAAGCTGTATTAACAGCTTCGGCCCAGAAGAAGATTGGCAGCTTTGATTCTGATAGCATGGTTCATGCAGCCTCTATAAGCGTTCTGTTTCTCCTTTCAGCAACTCCATTTTGCTGAGGTGTTCTGGCTGCACTGTACTGCCTAGCAATCCCTTTCTCATCGCAGAAATCTATAAGAATCTGATTTCTAAATTCAGTGCCATTATCAGTTCTAATTACCTTAACCTTTAGATTCTTCTAATTTTCGATCAAGGTAATGAACTTCTTCAGAATCTCTGGTGTTTCATCCTTCTTGGCCAGAAAGAACACCCAAGTGAATCTGGAATAATCATCCGTCATAACTAGACAATATGACTTCTTCCCGATACTCATTACGTTGACTGGTCCGAAGAGATCCATTTGAAGAAGCTGAAGAACTGAAGAGATAGAATTGAACAGTTTAGGCTTGTGGGGTCTCTTGTGTTGCTTCCTCTTGTGTCACACCCCCAAATTCCCACTCGTGGTGTCAGTTCACGTGGGTGTGACGTGGCCAGGATCACAGCTCATGGTCATATAGAATGACTCTATATGAGTTACACAGTTACACAAATTGTAAAACAATACAAGTTTTCATAATTAGGCAGCGGAAGTGTTTAAACAACAAAATACATAAGTTTGCAGCGGAAAGTAATTGTTTAAGACACTACATAGTTCAAATTGTTTTCAAAACATAACAAATGCACACAAGCCTAGGACATGAGTCTATATGTAAGCTTGACTCCTTAGTGTGTCCTGGTGAGCGTCCTAGCGTGTGCTCCATTAGTTACCTGAGAATACATGCGAAAAGTGTCAACTAAAAAGTTGGTGAGTTCACAGGTTTAGACAGACAGAAATAGTAAACAGATATATACTGGGCATGTTTAAGTTTAGTTGTTGGATCTACGATCCGTGAGTGTGTCATGTCATCTTACCGAAACTCGACTGTTTCCATTTGCCTCCGCGGGTCATCGCTGAACCCGACATCAACATCGATATTACACTCGTTATGACATCCAGTCAACGTTGTTGCCGAGTGGGGCTAGTCAAACCCAGTAGTACTACGTAATAACGACTCGTTCGTAACAACTAACGGTAAGGATAAGTGAGGGCTTTATGCGATCAAAGTTACACTCAAAAAGTAACGGTTTCACAACATACCAGTCATATATCTAAAACAGTGCATTGTATTCTCACCCCAAAGTTGAGTAAAAACAGTTAGAGAGTAAAAGTGGGGCTGTAAACTCACCTGAGTTTGATAATGCGTTTGCTCAACAGAGTTAGCGTAGCTCGCCGGCTAGTAGTCACCTATATCATATAGGTACTATGAGTTTGTGTTCACAAATGCGGGTCTCACAGGACCGTGTTTAGCGTTCAACCACACTAAGCGGTTATGCGGGTCGAGTTGACCGTGTTTGACCGTGATGATCGTGTTTGACCTAACGACCCGTTGGTGACGGTTTGGATCAAGTGCTCGTGTATTGTGCGGTTTAGTGTCGTGTGAAGTGTACGGATACCAAAATCATTCCTATGAGGAAACTTACTATTTATAGTAAGTTCCTATTTTAGGAAAGTTTCCACATTAGGCAAGTCATGCATTAAATCACATTCCGATTATTCTAACATGCATATTTATCCTAAATGAGCATGTTATCACATAGCCGGTTTAACATAGTTTGTGCGTAAAAGTTTCTAAAATTAGAAAGTTTCTAAAATAAGCATATTTCATCAAGTTTAACAACCAATATCATCTAATATCATCATAAAATCACTAAATAAACATGTTATACCCATAACATTAGCATACATATTATCAAGTTGCAAACTTGTGACAAAAAGTTACTATTTATAGTAACGTTCACGAAATTCATACATTGACCACTCTAATCATTCCTATTCATCAATCAATCATCATTTAACTTCTAAACATCATTTTTAAACATAACATATGGATCTATACACATGCATGTGGTTATTTCATCAAAAACACACACTTAGTAACATTAAAGTTACTATTTATAGTAGTAACTATCATGTTCTTGACATACCTTGACCAAAATCAACCATCCTAATCATGTAGAACATCTCATATATCAATTCTAAGATCATTTCATTACTAAAATTTGCATAAAACATGGTAGATCATACATGCATGTTCACACAAGTGCCCATTTACTAGTAAAATCAACAAATACTCATCTAATCTTATCAAAATCATCATAGATCATAGTTAGATCATCAAATCAGTGAATAACACCTTCAATAACAGATTATTAACATCAAAGATTCGTGCTTAAAGTAGTGGTGGTGATGCATGTAGCCTATAGGGCTTGCATGTGTGTGTACAAGTGCTAAAAACCCAAAATGATGCTAGATAACTACCTTGGAGTGATCAAGGAGGCTGGAATGAGGTTGGAACAGACTTAGTTATCTTCCAGAAGCTTTGAAATCGCCTCCACAGCAGCTACAATTCGAGCAAAGTGATAGTTGGTGTTTTCTAGCTCACTCCAAGCTTCCAAATGTCTTCAATGGGGTCTCTAATGCCTTCAAATGGCTTCCCAGAGGTTAGAGGATGGTTTTCAGATGATAATGACGGAGGGTGATCGCTTGTAGTTCGGAGAATGGGTTAAGAGTTCAGCAGAAATGATTTGGTCTTAGTTAAATAAAGATTTGGCGTGTTGGGGTCGTCGCGTACCGCGACAACTGTCCAAAAAGTATCATCGCGTACCGCGATGATTAAAATAATAATTCTGTTCCCGAAACACGCCGCATACCGCGATGGTGGCAGATGATCGGTCATCGCGTACCGCTATGGTTTTCGGAGAATTCAAATTCCCCCGCCCAGTCTTCGCGTACCGCGGTGGTCCATTTAGGTGTCCATCGCGTACCGCGATGGGCCTCGGTGGAGCCCAATAGGCCCAATTTCATTGTTTTGAACCGAATCTCTCGTATTTCTCGAATACGATCATCGTTTCTCGACATATGGACATTGTTCTACTAACTTAGGTTCTCCGGAACCTAATTGTGCAGTGAAAGTGTACTGTGGTTCGTTCCGTTCACCAACGTTCGTTATTCAAGACACGTGTGAGTTCTGTGCGATAATTTCTCGAATTATCGGTGTGTTTGGTCCGTTGTGCCACGTGTCACACTAAATACAATTATTCTAGTGCCACGTATGAAATAATAATAAACATTATTAATAAAATAATAGAGTTGCTGACCTGGAAATTACGAGGTGTCACATCATCCCCCAGTTATTGGGAATTTCGTCCCGAAATTCAGTTCATGTGCCGGTGCTGGTTTGTTCTGTGAATAGATGAGGGTATTTCTTTTTCATCTGATCCTCCCGTTCCCAGGTGTATTCCGGTCCTCGCCGTTAGTTCCATCGAACTTTTACAATAGGTATTTTACTGAGTTTCAACTTCTTGAGTTCCCGGTCCATGATTTCCACCGGTTCCTCAACGAAGTGAAGTTGTTCGTCAATCTGGATTTCCTCCAAAGGAATCGCGAGCGTTTCGTCTGATAGACATTTCTTGAGATTTGCGACGTGAAACACGTTGTGCACACTACTCAATTCTTGTGGTAGTTGTAGTTCGTAGGCCACGGGGCCTATTCGTTTAGTGATCTCGAATGTTCCGATATAACGAGCATTTAACTTTCCCCGCTTCCCGAATCGAATCACTCCCTTCCAAGGTGAGACTTTAAGGAGTACTCGGTTTCCCACTTGGAATTCCAAAGGTTTGCGCCTCTTGTCAGCATAGCTCTTTTGTCGGTCTCGAGCTGCTGCCATTCTGTTACGTATTTGTACTATCTTTTCAGTTGTTTCGTGCACTAGTTCGGGTCCGGTCAATTGGCTTTCATCAACTTCCGCCCAACAGAGTGGTGATCTGCACTTACGTCCGTAAAGTGCTTCAAACGGTGCAGCTCCAATACTGGTGTGATAGCTGTTATTATAGGAGAACTCTACCAAAGGTAAGTGAGTCTCCCAGCTGTTACCGAAGTCAATCACACATGCTCGAAGCATGTCTTCCAAGGTCTGGATGGTTCGTTCACTTTGACCATCCGTTTGTGGGTGATAGGCAGTGCTCATATCCAATCTTGTCCCAAGCGCCTTGTGTAAGGACTTCCAAAAATGTGCCGTGAAACGGCTGTCTCGGTCAGATATAATAGAGGTTGGGACTCCGTGTCTGGATACGATTTCCTTTAAGTAGACTCGAGTTAACTTCTCCAGTTTGTCAGTTTCCTTAATCGGTAAGAAGTGTGCCATAACAGACAATCATGCTCCGATGCCTTTGAGAACAAACAAGTGTTCTCTGTGAATAAATCTGAGTTCATGTTGATAACGTAGGCATTGTTTATCCTTGGAGTTCTCATCAGAATCCACTTCTCAGGCACTACAAAGCCAGGCTTCAGAATAAGACACTCCTTGTTTGTGAAGTGTGTGGAAAAACTTTTGTCACAAATCTGAGAAACACTCAATAGACTGTGATTGAGCTCTTCAATATAATACACGTCTTCAAAACTAAGAGTTCAATTGGTGATCGTGCCCTTCATGTTTATCCTTCCTCCCTTGTCTCGCACAATGATACATATCCTCTATTGAATGGTGTAACTTCATGTAACTGAGAGAAATCCCCAGTCATATGCCGAGAGCATCCACTGTCTACATACCAAACATGTTTGAGCTTATTTGGCCGTCCCTCCTTTTGCTTGTCATCTACCTCGTCCATGAAGGCGTGACTCAGAGTTAGTTCCAATTCCTGCACCTGATCACTCCAATCATAGGAGTCAGTATCTTGAGTCACCAGAGCTTTAGATGAGCTAGCACTTCCTCCAGTAGCAGCAGTCACAGTCTTCTCTTCAGGCTTCTTCTCTCCTTCCTTAGCCACCTTTGGCTGCTTGCATTCTCTAGCAAAGTGACCCGGTTGATCACAGTTGTAACATCGCAGCTTTGACTTATCAAATCCAAGCTTCTTTCCCGGGTTGTTTCCAAAGTTGTTCCTTCCATATCTTGATGAACTTCTTTGCACGAAACACAGCCATAGCCATTTGCCATGAGATATACATCTCCTCAACATCTGCTGGATTTATCTGCTCTAGATTATCCTGAGTAAGGTTGGCAGGTGCTAACTATCCAGCTATGAAAGCATTGTAGCTGTTCATAAAACCCTTAAACAGTAGCAGATTTTCTTCACTCTCTGGATTGATCTTGGACACTGATCCGGCTTGTCCAGATGATAGGAACGCAGTTTTAAAAGGGATTGACTGAGATGATGAGTCTGATAATGCTGCATCCCTGAGGCTTGAAGATTAATTGCAGATAGAAGAGCATAGTTTTCAGATGTGGGTGGAATGCCCATTGAGCTGGCATGGTTCAGTGCTCTCTGTTTATCATCCATGTCATAGGAATTGATGATCGAGATCAGCTCACTCAGAGAGGTCTTGTACATATCCTTTGTTCTTTTGATTGTTGTACAGTTTGAATTCCAGATGTAAGGCAGTGAGTTCAGAAGCTTCTTGTTCACTTCTCCTTTAGTCATCTCAATCCCAGAACTTGTCATCTCAGTCATTAAATGAGTGAATCTATTGAGCTGTGCTTCAAGGGACTCTCCCTTGATGTGATTGAACATGTTGAACCTCTGTCTCAGCATATCCTTGCGACTCTCTCGCATGTCCTCATTTCCTTCAAACCGTTCAACCAAGGCATTCCAAAGTTCCTTTGCTGTCTTATGTTCCTTAAAGCCATGAGCTACATCAGTTGATAGAGCCATTGTGATTGAAGCATAAGCCTTTTCATCCTTCTCCATCATCAGGATGTCATTGTCAATGTACAATTCTAGA
The DNA here is from genome assembly GCA_009363875.1 of Mikania micrantha. NCBI lineage: Eukaryota > Viridiplantae > Streptophyta > Magnoliopsida > Asterales > Asteraceae > Mikania > Mikania micrantha. Next base: position 75,677,274 of record CM018695.1, on the reverse strand, counting down.
TCTTTGGGAACAAGAGGACCATTTATCTCACTTTGGTATGAGGGAACAAAAGGCCCCTCTTCAATGGATCTCCAAAGCTTTGGATCATTATATTTGATGAAGGATTGAAATCTGAATTTCCAATCTTGTAAGTTATCTCTCGACACGAGCCTAGGTGACTTTGTTCCGGTGCCGATCTCATTGTCCAAATTGAGAAGATTGGACAGATGTCACACCCCCAAATTCCCACTCGTGGTGTCAGTCCACGTGGGTGTGACGTGTCCAGAATCACAGCTCAAGGTCATATAGGACAACTCTATATGCATTTACAAATCCAAGTTTGACACATACACTTGATAAAATAGTTTGCAGCGGAAAATAAAGTTATCATAACATGCAGCGGAAAGATAGTTGTTTACACAGCGGAAATTAAATTGTCAACACAACATTGTTTAAACATAACCCAAAAGTAATTGTTTTTCAAAAGACTGATAACATGAATGCGGGATCCTATGCCCATAATCCCTAATGTGCATTCTTGCTCCATAGTCAGCTAGTTACCTGAGAATACAAGTTAGAAAAAGTGTCAACACAATGGTTGGTGAGTTCACAGGTTTTGATATACATATAGTAATGAAAGTGTGTCATGCTGTTTATCAATGTTAGTACCGAGCCCTAGGCCCAAAGTGTCAGTGCGTCACTACCGAACTAGACTTGTTTGTCCTTGCCTCCGCTATGCCTCGTACACATAGCAAATTAGGTCAGAGTTTGCACGGGTTATGACATCCAGTCAACATGGTGCCCCGTGGGGTTAGTCATTCCCTAATGGATCCATCCAAATCTACCACGTTGTTCGTACATTAACGGTAAGACTTTGTGAGGGCTTAATACGAGTTCAACACTTAATGTTTGTCCAATAAACCAGCATACACAAAATGTTTGTAATAGCAAAAATGTTTGACTCGATGCAACTAGTATTCTCCCCCTATTTAAAAGCGTTTGAAAAGGAGTAAAGAGGGGCCGTAAACTCACCTTAGTGATATGAATGCGTATAAGCGTAAGCTCCTTGAGAAAGTAGCGCGTCGGTCACCGGCAACCTATATCGTATACCGTACGTGAGTCCGTGTAAGTGACCGTGCTAGTGTTCGTGTTAGTGCTCGTGTTTGTGTCCAACAACCCTAGGTTGTTCATGTTTGTCCGTGTCGGTCCACATTGACCGTGTTTGCTCGTGTTGGTCCACATTGACCGTGTTTGACCATGTTTGACCAAGTTGACCGTGTCAAGTCAACGACTCGTTGGTGAACCGTGTGACGATTGTGAATTGTGTAGCAAATGTGTAAGTGCTCGTCGTGTGCAAAACGCGCAGGTCGCGTTTATGGACAACTTACTATTTATAGTAAGTTTCCATTTAGGGAAAGTTCACAAAGCATATCGGTTTTAGAGTTCTAGCATGCTCATTAGTCCTACGTGATCATGTTAACACATAGCACATCATCATACGAATTCATATAAGTCGTTTTCATCATGTTAGTGCACAAAAGTTTCCTAAAATGGAAAGTTTCCATTTTTAGCATACGTGTTATCGGAAACCATCTAACTTAGCATCTAAACATCATGTTATAACATATTAAGTCATTTAGCATGCTCAAATAATACAACACGTTGACAAATCGGTTTTTGTAAAAATAAAGTTACTATAAATAGTAACTTTGTGGTCTTTGCATAAAAATGACCATTTAACATTTCTAAATCTATTTTCATGTTACCAATCATCATAATAATCAATCTAATATCACTTAGGCATACCAACATAACCAAAATCATCACTTAACATTATTTCAACTAATAAAGTTACTAAAAATAGTAACTCATAACATATGACCATTTTTATCACTAAAAATCATTATCAAGTATTCAAATCATCATTCTAACACCTAATATCAATTCCATATACATGCATGTCTACCATATCATTCATAACATCATTTTACCAACAAAAAGTTTCTATAAATAGAAAGATTGTCAAAAATCATATTTTAACCATTCTAAACTAAATCAAATCATGTAGTATGCTCCCAATATCATCTATGAACATACAAAAGTACTCAAAATCATCCCAACAATCATAGATCATACATGCATGTATCAATATCACCATAAATCATCATTTTAAGCAACAAGACCTATACCCACCATCATGGATCATCACAAAACCTTATCTAATCATCTTAGATCATCAAGAAATATAGTGAAATCATCAAACCCAGAAAATAATTTCGTGCATCTGCATCCTAGGTGTTTGCATGTGCGATCTAACACATGTATGTGTGTAGTAGTGATATTAAGCCATTAGGGGTGCAAGACTACCTTCTAAAGCTCCTTGAATGTGGGAATGGTGTGTGAGCAGCTCCTAAACTTCCTGGAAATTCGAGTGTAGCAGCTCCAAGAGAGTGGTGATGATCTTAATGAGTTCCTTCCTTGATTCGGGTCTTCAAACCTTCACTCTCAAGCTTTCAAGAGTGTAACAATGGCTTCCAGAGGTGTTAATGGTGATTTGCAGGTGAAAAAGACGAGCTTGAGTGTCTGGGGGTCGAGAAATGAGAGTAGGGTGGCTAGAAAATGATTACATCTTGGTTAAATAAAGATTCTGCGAACTGGGTCTCCTCGCGTAGCGCGACGCGGGTAAGGTTTGGTCTAGCGTAGCGCGAGGGAGTTCGGCATTCAAATTTCCCCCGCCCACCTGTCGCGTACCGCGACATATTCCTTGTGGGCCTTCGCGTAGCGCGACAGATCCACTGAAGAGCCCAATAGGCCCATTTTCATTAGTTTGATCCGTTCGTTGCCGTTTTCACGTTTCCGAACTACCGTTTGGCCTTGTTTGAACTTCCAAGTTCAATGTGTGAGTGTTTCGTGAAGTTTCGAGTGTTGTGCTACACAGTGTGCTTGACGTTCACCAACGTTCGTGTGTTTTGACACGTGTGTGCTGTTTGTCGATAATTCCACGAATTATCTAGTCGTATGCCAGTGTTCGTACTGTCGTGCCACGTGTCACACTAAATTAATCTAGTTCTCGTGCCACGTGTATATAATGCATTTAAATAAACATTTAAATAAATGATAATCTGACCTGGAAATTACAGGGTGTCACAACAGATTAGTCAGATTATTAGAGGCCATGATTGATAAAAAAATTTCTAAGTGTTGTACACGAAGTCCTTGTAGATCAGATCACCAAACACTGCCCGAAGTGGAACAAGTAACCCTTTACTCGAAGTTCTAAGTGTATTCGAAACCCCTCTGTAATCGAAATCACCTAAGTAATCGAAGTCCTCTCTTATTCGAAACTCCGCAGTGTACTCGAAACAGGCTGTAGTCGAACAAAGCTGTAATCGAAGAGCCTCTATTGTTGAACACACTAGTCCTTGTAGTCGAACTGCTAACACCCTTTCGAACACTCTATCTGTACTCGAAATAGCTGAACTCGAAAATTTCGAACTCGAAAATTTCGAACTCGAAAATACTTAAGAAAATTTTATAAAAATATTTTTTAAGATCTGGAGTCCCAAATTCACACAGTAGCTAGATGGAGTAGAATAGACTGATGAATTACTAATCTTGCTTAAGAAAGTTGTTACCTTGATGATGAAAAGAGCACTCAGGCTCTGATACCACTTGTAGGTCTCAAACTAGATCAAGAACTAAACTTTATCTTCTGAATCATCATCAATAGACTCTAACTAGTGCGGAATCCAAGCTAGAATCAAGAAAGCAAGTAGATTAATGTAATCTTTGTATAAATACTGAAAGTTCGAGTACAAGTGCCTTAATACGTCTAGAGAGCAAATGCCTCGGGATTCCCACCTAAACTTGTACAAAATACGTCTATTTATACTAAGTCTAGGTATACTCGAAATCTAATACAAACTATTTCGAGTACACGAATACATGATGTACTCGAAATACATGTACACGAAAATCACAAAAGATCTGGACTTTAACTCTTCCAATGTTTGACTTTGTCAGTCTTCAACGTGTAGTGGGCTCTACAGTGGTGGTGGTGGTGGACGGTGGTGCTGAACGATGGTGGCGGAGGGTGGGTGATCAGTGGTGGTGGTCTCTGTAGACGTTAGAACATTTTAGAAGTGTTTGGGTCAGATCTGTTACAAGAAGAGACTACGCATCAATGTTTTTAAAACCGAACCGGACGTCGAACCGGTTTCTTTACCGGTCAGCGGTCGGACCGGTCCCACCGGTCGGACCGGATTTAAAAACCGGATGATGATATAAATAATTAAATATTATATAAATATATGTATAATATATTTATAATATATATGATATATTTGTATTAAATATATAATACATATAATATTTATACATTCATATATAATTTGTTTTTGATGAACGGCATATTGCTGATTAGATGTTCAATATTCACACGTTACCATTATCATCATCTCTTTTCAGTTTCCACGTTACCATTATAGGCCACTCCGTCACCCACCGCATCAGTTTGCTTCGCCGCTCACCGCCGCACCAGTCGGTTCTGATCTTGCTCCGTCACCCACCGCCAAACCAATCGGAACTGATCTCCCCATCGCCCACCACTGCACCAGCCGGATCTACTCTCGTCCCGTCGCCCTCCGCCGCACCAACCGGAGCTGCTGACGCCCAGTCGACCACAACAACCACCGCACCAACCGATCTGATCATCACTTTCGTTGCCGGAGCTTCTAGTGTCAGATCCCGGTCTAATCGCCGGTTTTCCGATCGACCCACCGGCTGCCGGTTGATCCGTCCGGTTACTTCCAAAACGATTCTCAACACATAACCGGACCGCCAGGAAATACCGAATCCCGGTCCGACCGCCCGGTCCGGTCCGGGTTTGAAAACATTGCTACGCATACGTTTTTTAATGAAATATTTCAGAAAAACAAATATTTTACATATGACATTGTCTGTGGAGGCAATGTTTTCAAACTCGGACCGGACACATAACCATTTTTGGGCAAACCGGCCGGTTCGACCGACGGCCGGTGGTTGAACCGCAAAACCGCCCTTTTAAACTGGTTTTCTGAAATTGAACCTGTGTTCTTCCCGGCGGCTTCGACCTCACCTACGACGAGTTTGTGTTCTTCCACTGATTTGACAACAGCTTGTTCTTTGGATATTTTATTTTTTTTGTACTGGATTTTTTTTTGTATTAGATTTTTGATTTTTTGTACTGAATTTTGTTTCTTTTTGTACTGTATTTCGTTTTTTGTACTGTATTACTGTTTTATGATGACACGTGTCAAATTTCTATTAGTTTCTTACTCTTCTTAGGCAAAAATCTCTTCTTCGTGGATCCAACCCCTATATATAAAAGAACATGGTGTTCAAAATGTGTTACAATGATGTGCAAAAAAAAAATCCAAGATTCGGCTTTATCTTGCCAAAGTTATTTGGGTTAGCGCGCATTTAGTGGGTTATATTTTTAACCTTCCCCTATATATATATATATATATCTATAATATTTATATATAGTATAGGGTTAGGCTAAAAAGGAGAAAAAACCATAAAAAATGTAGGAAAAAATATAAGCCATTGATTTTAAAGATCAATGGTTGTAAGTGTGTCATATCATTGGAGATAATTATGTGAGAATTTAAGTGGTTGGAGGAGTGTAATGAGTATTTTAGCCATTGTTGACTTTTTAACAACTCCCCCCTATTTTTTTTAAACGTTTATAACTTTTTTATACATTATTTTTTAAAAATAAATTACACCAAAAAAACCAGCATTTTTTAATCTTTTCAACGAGTATAATATTGCTATATAAAAAAACCGACCTGAATTTGTGTATATGAATTTTGTGTTTTATGGTGTTTTCTAGATGTTCATAACACTGAAGAGTGAACACAAAAAACATCATAAAATCTCCATTTTTGATCTCATGAATATCCGAACAACATAAACACCAAAAAATGTTAAAACCATAAATATAATAAAATATTTCGAAAAAACATCATAAAACGTAAACACTTAAAGGTAAGTTAAAAAAACACCATAAAATATCCTCTTTTATTTCGTTAACACCTAGATATCATAAACACCATAAAATAATTCGAAATAACCATAAAATGAACAGACGTGTTACAAAAAAAACACCATAAAAAACATCATAAAATGTATTATGGTGTTTTTTGTGCTCAAAAAGCATAAAATGTCTTGTTTTAGTTCATTAACTTTTAAACATCATAAACACCATAAATAACTTGAAAGACACCATAAAACATGAACACCATAAATGTAGAGATACGTTACAAAAAAACACCATAAGATTCTATTTAAATAACATTTTAAAAACACCATAAAATGAACGGTTCGTAAAACTCGGTTTAAGTCATTATTTTTATTGTAAAAAACATATTAGTATTATACTCTTTAAAAAGATAAAAAAACGCTTGATTTTATGGTGTAATTTTTTTAAAAAAATATTAACGTACGAAAAAGTTATGAGCGTTTAAAAAAATAAGAAAAATTTGCATGTGACTTGCATGTGACTTTCATGTGTAAGTTAATTTTTTGTTTTGACATGTTTACCCTTAGACACTTAATCCACATGTCATTCTTTTATGGCTTCTTAGGCTTCTTAAGGTTTTAAGTCTTTTTAGAATATACTAACCCTATAATATTTATAATATTATCCGGTTCTTAAATCCGGTTTAACTGTTCCGACAGGTCCAACCACTGATCAGTAAAGAGACCGGTTCAACGTCTGATACGGTTTAAAAACATTGTGTGGAGGTCTTTTGGGGAAACAAACATCACTACTTTTATATTACATTGTTTTGGGTTTAAAGTATTTTATTACTTAATAATTTCGATAGAAGTTTTTACTCTCTAATAGTTTATAATTTAATCAAACTAATTACTTGAATGAATTTTTATTATTATTAGCTACAAATTTGTTCCCTAATTCAAAAAAAATGCAAAATATTGAATTAATTATTTATTTTCCTTTATATTCAACTCAAGAACGTCCAAAAAAAATCCTTACATTTTATTTCTTCTTCCGAAAAGTAGAGAAAAAAATCTTAGATTTCAACATTTCATCAAGAAAATTAAATCTTGAAATCAAACAAAACTGAACAGGATTTCAACTAATTCCACATAACAAAAGGAATCAAGAAATCAACAAAAGGGATCAAGAAACCAATACATGAAGATGAAACAACTTCCGGCGAAGGAGTTACCGTTTCATCCGCCGCCTGCAGCGGTAGTGGCAGCGGCGGCGGCGGATTTAAAATCTCCGGCGTCTGATCAGCCTCACCGTAGAGCGTGTAATCAAGGATGCTCGCAACGCCATGGACGCATACGGCGGAATTACAGTAGATATCAGGCTGTATGATCAAGGAATCATCAATGGTGAAATGCGAAGGGGTATTGTCCGTAATTATGAGGGTTTTCGAGGGTAATAGCGTGGGGATTCGGGTACGGGTTCTGAAGAGTCGGAGCTCCGAGAAGGTGAGTCGTTGGGGGAGAACGTGGTAGGGGATGATGAAGGGGTCGAAGGTGTAGGCGCCGGTGGCGGCGCCGGAGAGGCGGGAGAGAGCGTCGTTGCCGGGGACGAACATGGTGGCGGTGGTGGGGAGGTTGGACGCCGGAAAAGATGAGTTTGAAGCTGGATTGAAGAGAATGTTGGCCCATGCTGCGAAGTCTCCGGCGCCGATCAGGGCGTCGATTATGTTCTTGACTTGTTGTTGCTGCATATAATCCGACGAGGAAGGCGGAGACGGTGGTGGTGGAGTCGACGGAGAAGGAGCCGGCGAGGATGAGTTGGTGGCGGTTGTGAAGGTCACCGTCGTCAAGAGGAGGAACAGAGAATAATATTTTGACATGATGTAAGCAATCCTGCGATTATGCATGTAGTCGTTCATTTGATTATAAATACATGAATCTATATTACTCTAATTAAAAAGTATTTTTAAACATTTGTCATTCTTGGTTAGATGTAAAAATGTTTTTTTTCCTTTTTTCTTCTAATAAATATTATTAACTTGTAGTAATTAATTTATATAATTAATTATTAAAAAATATGTAATAATGAGGGGTATTTTAGTAATGGTTATTTTGTTAACTTTTTATTATCATTCTATTTTTTTTAAACATTCATAACTTTTACATACGACATTATTTTTTAAAAAAATATATACTATAAAAATGAGCATTTTTATCTTCAAAATGAGTATAGTATTGTTATATAAAAAAATTTGTTTTCAGTTTATTGTTATTTTATACAGGTCATCGTATTTTGTGTTTCCGGTTCAATGTTATATTTTTTCTTCAACAATTCAAGACACATTTATGTTACAGAATAAATAATGTCAAACAATGATGACATAATAACGATTATGAATGACACAATTACTTTTAAAAAACACACAATTATCTATAACAAAAACACATTTATCTGAAGAAAAAAATATGATTATACAAATGTTTAAGAACGACACAATAACGTTAATTAATAATAATGAACTGAAAAAATTTCAATTTTTATAGCAACATTATACCTATTTTAAAAATAAGAAATGTTCATTTTTATGATATATATTTAAAAAAATATATCATATGTAAAAATTAGTAACGTTTATAAAATGTTAGGAAAAAAGTGATCATGACTAAATTACCTTATAACAACTTTTACCTCTAAAATTTTGATTTTTTCCTCTTAAATTTGATCTTATAGATCTAATGATTAATACTTATTCTTAGACTTTGTATGATAAGAAAGATTATTAAGTTTAATCTAACCCTACTAAATAAACAAAAAAAAGGTAAAGTAATACATCAAAACACGATATGTTTAACAGGACAATAAAGTAAAAAATAAGATCAAAAAGACACTACATAGTAACATGTATTCACCAATGTTGTAGAAATCGCTAGTCGCTAGTCGGTCGGTAGGGTGGGGACTAGGGATTAATCAGGATTATTCGGGATTAATCGGACAACTAATCGGCCTAATCGGATAGTCGGGCCTAGTAGGCCTTAGGGGACTAACGATTATTCAGCCAATTAATCGGCCTAGTCGGAGATTTTTACAACCATGGTATTCACTTACAAGTTTACTTGTACAAATCCATCTTTTAAAGAAGAAGTGTATTTGTTTGAGTAGAAGATAAACAACTTGTGGTCGGGTTTTACATGTTTCCTGATTATTTGTGTATTGGAGGACCTGATTGTTTACCACGTAAATGACTTTTCACGTTTTTAAAAAAAATATACAACTCTTACTATTTTTACTAAATTTAAAAGGTAACTTTTTTTTTTTTTAAATTCATGTTTGCGAATGAAGAATTAAAATAGAGAAGCAGGTTGGGCATAAGCGCAATCTTTTCCCGCTAATGCTCCTTATCTTCCAGCTTTCGTCAAATGATTTCTCCGCCGCAAGGGTTTTTCCGTTCGATTCGAACATGTAATCCCCACCATCTCCATCCACAATCAGTACGTCGACAAATTCCTCTAAAATCTTCAGGTTACCGCTGTTTAATCTTTAATGTTTCGTGTTTCCTTTTGAAATTCGATCTGTTTTGCTCAACTGGATGAAATTTCGTTCTAGTGAATTTGACGAATCTTAAAAGAGATGGAGAGACACTTGATTTGTATGAACTCAATTCTTTGAAGCAGAAGGTGGAGATTATCGGGATAAACTTCGATTCTTGTAGCCCCGGCCAATACACTCATCAAATTTGTCCCTTGGTATGACACTTTTGTGATCCAAATCGTAATATTCATGATTCATTAGGTCATAATGGCAATCCTTTTGGATTTAAATTTAGATGTTTGCATCAATTTTGAAGAAAATGTAGGAGCTGACATGCTTATCGATTGGTTTCATCAGAAAGTTTATTGATTTGCTTGAAAGAGTTTGATTTTTACGGTTTTAATTTGTGTTGAAACAGTGCAAAGGTGGGCAGTCCAAGGAGCGGAGTTTATCATTCCATATAAACCAAAATGCGTAAGCCATTTTTTGCTTTTCTTTTTTTGGCAACATGAAACCACCAAACCAAACCCAGTTCCGTCCCACTAAAGTATGATTGGGGGCGGGATGAAGGTAAACATTACCTTTATTCTGATAGGATAGAGAGAGACTGCTTTTTAACTAAAGTAGGGTCTGGAGGCCGGTGGCGGAGCTTGACCGAAACTTCACGGGGGGCGAAATAAAAAAAAAATTTCCAGGGGGGGCGAAATAAAGGTTTTTATAAAATTTTACACTACGTATCGGAAAATATACACTACTACGCGAAAAAACAGGGGGGGCGGTCGCCCCCCCTTGCCCTCATTAAGATGCGCCCATGCTGGAGGCGGGAGGTAAAGTGTTGTTTGAACTGGACCGGGAACCGGCAACTAGACTGGACCAAAATAGATGAACCGCTAGGAAGAGAACCGGCCGACCCATCCAGGTGAGCGGTCGGACAGGAACTGGACCATTGGTCCGACCGGTTTTAGTTTTTTTAACTAAAATCCAAAGAATAAAACATTAAAACCAAACAATGTATTTTTTTTTAACATGATTATGTTTGTTTAAACATTTATTATGTTTGTTTATATGTTTTTATAAATTAATTATGTCATCCGGTTCTTAAATCCAGTCTGACCGGTAACCAGTAAAACATCCGGTTTAACGTCCAATCCGGTTCTGAGAAATTGCCTTTAACTTGATGGGGGAGAGAGAGGCTCCTTCTTAAGAAGAGACCCCCAACTCAAAACTGTTGCATTGATATTTTTTATTATTTATTATTTTTTTACACATGTGGACATGTGGTATAAGCAAGGGGCATAAGCAACTGGGTTTGACTGTAGGTGCAAATAAGATTCTTATTTCAGAATACGAAATCTATTCTAACTTTTTTGTGTGAATGAACGGTCGATGAGTGCTTGTTTCTCTACCGTCTTAGACTTTTTTACACAAGTAATTTTCCTACTTGTATCAGGAAACTTGCAATGTGGAGATGCTTTAATTTTGAATGTGGATGGGCTGGTCATGTATGTATGCTTGACATTTTATTTCTTCGCTTCATAGATTCAATATTGCTTGTAAATTATTTGTCAAGTATCAAAGGGCTTCTAGCCTAGTGGTAGCCCCTTGACTTCTCTTATGAGAGGTCTTGGGTTGGAGTCTCACCTAGAGCAAATATTGCTCTGGGTTGAGCCAGGGGTTTTCCTAGTTGTAGGTTTCCTCCTGGGCGGGTGGGTTAGGTCATCACACTCTGTTATTCGGGCGGAAGAGTGATTCGTTTGCCAGGGCAATCCCGGGTGACTGGGCATTTGCTGTTCAAAAAAAGATTATTTGTCAGGTATCTAATGATATTGCAGGTTTTGTCAGATGTAGGTCCTGCACAAGATGGAGTCAACAAGGATAATAAATTGAGTGAAGAGACTTTGCGGTTAGAACCATTAGGTGACGAGGTACTTTACTATGCTTTGTACTAGGATTGTAAGTGATCCGATCCAAGCTGAGCGAGCTAGGCTGGGCTTGCTTACAAACCAATCTTATTTAGTTATCATCATTTGTTACAATGCTGCTGCTTTTCCTTTTTTTTTCACCTTCACTGACATATATTTTTTGTGATATGCTTCAGCTGATTAATTACTTTGCAGAGCGAATGATTACGGCAGAAATATTGCAGAAAAATGCTGTTATGCAAATGGTGGATGATAAGGTATATATTGAAATATTACCATAATGTTTCTAACTACAACACTTCAGATGTTTAATAAAAATTGATGCTTTTTTGTTGCTTTATTACATCTTTCTTGCCAATTGTTCATATCACCTTTTATTCTTATTGATCTGTCTATATCAGTTTATTGTATATGTTTTATTTCATGGTAGTCCTGTAAATTTTTTACATTTTCTTAATTTAACTAAAGTGATATCTTATGTAAAAGATTGCTTCTTTTGTATGATCAGAATGTGATAGCTTTTACTTATAGAAGGAAAGGAGAAATTGTCAACTGTAAATTTCGCAGCATAACAAACAGAAAGTTTTGGCAGGTTGGAATTAACAAAATTTATCCATAATTTCAATTTTACTCAAAGTCATTATCATCTTTTGCGCATCATGCTCAATTTATTCTTTGCATAAAGATGCATGGGCTTTTTATCACGTCCTAAATATGAGCTTTTGCTATAAACTTTAGGCGAAGCATGGAGAAAGGATATTATATGGGCTTGATGGTATTAAGGAAGGAAATACCATTGTTATAGTAAAAACTCAACCTTTTGTAATTTTACATGTTATTAGATACATGTATCTGTATGGCGTTCAAAAAAAAAGATGCATGTATCTGTATATATATGTGATGACAGTATGTAAATTGTGATAGTAGGTTGAAGGGGAGATTGATAAGCTATCAATGGAACAGGCTGGAATACTGAATTGTGTTAGTGTTCCAGATGGTGCCCCCCAACAAGTGTCGATAAAAGCTTTACCGTCTAAAAAACAGGTTATAATTTCCCTGATGTATTTGTTTGCTCTAATTCAGTTATCAAATATTATTTCTATACAAAAGGAGCCTCTTTATACATGGAATTTGAACCTAGTAATTTCTAATATAAATAATGCCTCTTTGTGTCCATAGAATTGTTTTTATAATACATTTTTATAAGCCTGTTTTTGTCTTGAACAATATTCATTTTTGTTGAATATATATAAATTAAAAGAAATTTTTTGGACGTAGCCCTGATCCAGAAGGTATGACTTAACCAAAAAAATCATAGGTTGATGTTTTTCTCATCAGGCTATCCAATGTTACATGCCTGCCCTTACCAAATGCCAGAATTACAATCTTTATTCATAATCAACTGGTTTTAGATCTCAATTATTATAAGTTATATGCTGTTTAAAAAATAATAATAATAATTGTGGTGGTGGAAATATTTTATATCTTGTAATTTTTCAGATCTTGGTGTTTGTTAGTTATATTGTAATTATATAAGCTTCCATGCCCTATTTTTTTTCCCGGATCTTGGTGTTTGTTAGTTGTATTGTAATTTTATATATTTCAGTTTCATTCAGTTTTCTTGTCTTTTTTAGATCCCTGTTTTATTTGCTTCAAATAACTGCTTAGTTGTTAATTTGATTGGTTATTTGTTGTGATGTACTCTTAAATTTTCTTAGTTTTATTATAGTTGGGCAATTATAAAACATGCACTTTGTATTATTGTTGATTTTTTGATTGAACATCAGTGAATGTATAACTTACATTATATGACATATTTTCTACGTACGTAATCATAAGATCATAAGGTGATTTTGCTTGTCATTCAAAACATCAAACACAATCATTTTTAATTTCTGATAGAGGGGTAAAATGGTCATTATCCATCTTTTACATTATTTATTCAACACACAAAACAAGTAGTATTTTTGTGTACTGCTTACCCTTGAAAAACCATACAAAAGTTAATGAAAGCAAAATAATAATAAAACAGGCACACAGCCACAACTACATACATAGTCAGTGAGAAAGAATTTATTTTGTTCCCTTGACTAATCTAAAATGCCCTCAATTGTATAACAAGGTGCTTATTATTGACTTTTGTTTGTATAACTAGGACATCAGATATAAGTATCTACTGGACTGCAATGGATATCTTGACAAGGTATGTGATCTTATTTTGCTTTCAATTTTGTTAAACATGCTGCAAAGATTGCAGTATATGTTTATTTTGGTCTATATTTTATTTATTTTTTTCTTTTTTTCTATAGGCGCCTAGAATTATATTGGCAACAGATGGTGATGGACCTGGTCAAGCCTTAGCTGAAGAACTTTCATGCCGCCTCGGGAAAGAAAGGTTTTATAACTGTCGTTATTATTTTGCTCAATTTGAAAAATAACACTAAGGTCTAGAGGATGAAAATTTTAATCCTTTTATTTAAAGACCGTTCCATTTGGGTTATCTTTAATTTCAAAGGGTAAGATCAAAGATGACAAATAAGTGAAGGAAACTGGTTGAATAGATCAAAAGTTACCAAAATGTACTTTTACTGAAAACACCCTCCTGAAATAAATATATTTGACAAATCATCATTATCATCATACTTAGTATATCCTAGTATTAGTAAAGCTAAGGTAGGGTTTGAGAATGGTAAGATGTAGACAACCTTACCTCTATTTTGCAGGAATAGAGATGTTGCTTCTAATAAGACCCTCAACTCATGATACCTGATCAACTTACCAACTCAACGCTTTTAACGTTATTTTCACAAAAAATTAGTAAAATAACTTTAACATTTGTGCAATTTTACTTTTGCCCCTCAATAGCCGACACACACACATATATATTATATGTGTGCACCGCAAACGGAGCCTTCTATTTGCCCTTAAAACGAGATGCCAATGTGTTAGATTTGCTACCTATTTGTCTATTTAGATAATATTTGACATACTAATATGTTTATATAATAAAAGTTTTAACAAACGGGTTAGATTCTTTACCAACGTGTCTCGTTTGTTTGAGCCACAAACATTTTTCGATGTTCATAAATAGTTAACGTGTTACTATGCTTACAAAAACTGTTTTTCACTAGTAATTTATTTTCTACAGTTAAAACAATTTAAGGGATTGTAAAATTAAAAATACAATTTGTCTAATTTTATTTTATTGATTTGACCCGTTATATCTCATGGGTATTTCATTCATCCTCCTTGACCAATTCTTTTTGCCAGATGTTGGCGTGTAACATGGCCTAAAAAAGATGAGTTCACCTGTTATAAGGATGCAAATGAGGTAACAAGACCATCCTTTTTAATAATTCATTTAAATTTGAAAGTTGTATATAAATATTTTTTTTGGAACAGGTGCTCGTGCATTTAGGCCCGGAAGCACTGAGGCAAATTGTTGAATCTGCCAAGTTATATGAGGTAAATAATTCACCCTAAAGATGTAACCTTATTTTACATAAGTGTTATACCATTCCAGTACAAATTTAATTACTAGCTAATTTGACACGTATGTAATAGGAAGCAAAAGTGAACGATGTTTTCTTTCTTATATGTTAGAGATCATTTCACGTTTATTAGCGACTCTTTATCTTCATATTTCTGTATTTTGCTTAATATGCATGTTTGTGTTGTCTCTTTGTTCATGAGTCTCTTTAAAAGCAACATTTTTTTCTTAAAAAATAGTCATACGATGAGTAGGATGCACTGATTATAGTTGTTTTGTTGTTGGTTGGTTTTACAAATTTATGTTATTTTTTATTTAATTTAATGATATTTGGCTTTATTAGCCTTGGATTAAAAGGCGCGAGGCAGGCTAGAAAACAACTAAGGGGCTTGAGGTGGCGCCTCATTTATTTATGGCAATTATGGGTAAAAGTAAGGGTCTATAAGATGTAAATACCAAAAGGATAAAGAAACTATGAAATGCTTACTTATTTTTTTGAACAAAGACGATTCTACATACCACGTATGTTGTTTTAACAGGGCCCATTTGTCTGTAAGACGCGGCCACACCAGATGAGATCCCAAGCCTAATTCACAGGACTGAAATACTTACTTGATATGTAAAATGAGTAAGATTAATAACTTTTGGTTGTACTAAAGTTTATTTGATAGTATATATAAGTATACAACGGAGGGTGATCTTTTGAGCAACTGGTAAGGTTGTTTTATGATCTTAAGGTCATGAGTTAAAGCAGTAAGAAATAGTCTCTTGCATAAATGTATAGGGTAAGACTGTGTATATTAGATCGCAAAGTGATATGGCTCATGTGAATAGGGGGAGCTAAGTCAAACAACGATTACATTCGATAGTATATAGCCCGTCTTGCATATGTGATCTGCATGTTGCTCCTTGGCTTTGAGTCCTAGATGACATGATGTGCCTCATAAGAAAAACTTTTAATTGATGTTTGTAGTCACAGGAAATACGTATAATTAATTTTTTGCAGTGAATTGTGATAATTTTAATAATTAATGCGAAAATTGGGATGTTATTATCTTGTTGGGTGCTATCATCTTCTAATTTAGTATTTGAGAGCTTCATTTTCTGATTTAAAATCTATCCTTTGATTCACAATTCATTACTCGATCAAAATTTTGGAATTATGTCTCACTCACGGCTAGAGGTGTAAAAAAAACCAAAATTCAAAATCCTTATCGAATTCGAAACTGAATAAAACCTATCTTAATTTTTATTCGTATAAATATGGGTTGGATAAATGTTTTTTATTTGGATTGGATTGAATATACAATTTTTTTTTTTAAATTTGAATTGAAAATTTGAATTCAACTTGAATAAGAAGAATAAAACTTGTTTATTTGGGTTAGATATAAAAATCATGCTTATTTTACTATGTTAGGCTTAACCAATTTGCTATATGTGAAATGCTTAACATGCTTTGAATAAATCAATATTTTTTTGTGAAGATTTGTATGTTGATTTTGTTAGTTATTGATGAAGTAAGAAACAATAAAGAATTAAGAATTATTAATAATAAGTACTAAACACATATTTTTATTAAGAAGTCTTGATAAATTATTATGTGAAGATATATTTTAGATACTTGATAAACAATACCGCTAGTCTCATCATAATCGACAAATGTCAACCAAGTTATTTATTATAATAAAATTAGTTGATTTTTGATTATTAAATAAAAAAACGAATCTTGTTCATAAAGAAAAGTTAAACTAAATATCACAATCACTAGAAAAGATTTATTAAAATACAATTTAGAAAATGCTTCAATTTCTTACTATGTTCTGTTTTGGCTAAAAATTATCTAGCTGTGATGCATGTCTATAATTACATTACTATATATACACTTACTATATAATATTAATAAATTATTATTATATTTTAATTTTTTTATTTATAAACCGGTGTAAAAATAACTTTCAACCGTTTCAAAAAGTTGAAACCACTCCCTGTAAAAACTTTTTGTTTGGGCCGCATTTCACAAATGCAATCATAAAATATTATTATTTTTTAACTTTTTATTAAGAAACGCTGTAAAAGAAAATTTTTAACCGCGTTAAAAATTCGAAACCGCTCGATCCTCTTTCTAATATTTATTAAATATTAATAATATTTTTTTTGAACGCTGTAAAAGTCCTACTATATAATTTTGTTCAAAAATTTGAAACCACTCGCGGTAAAAAAATTTTATTTGTACCGATCTAAAAGACCCTCTTTCAAATATTGCTTAAATATTAATAATATTTTTTTAAATAGTTGTAAAAGTTCTACTAGATTAAATAGGAAGGTTACTAAGATTTTTTTAAATAAAATGTCATTTTAGTTTTTGTGATTGACAACTTTTGTCATTTTAGTTCAATAGTTTAAATTTTGTTATTTTGTTCACATTGTTTCATTTTATTGGCATTTTGGTCATTATGATTTTATTTTATTGTCATTTATTTTAATTAAATTTTAAACTTTTGGACTAAAATAAAAAATTTAACCAAACCACATGGACGGAAATAACAATAATATAGAAATCTCAATAACCTAAATGACAAAATTTATACTACTAGAATACAATGACAAAAGTTATCAAACCATAAACACTAAAATGACATTTTACTCTATTTTTTTGATATCGTTGCAAAAGAACTTTTGTTTTTTCTTTTTCTTTTTTTAATTGGTAACAATTTTTTCTCTGCCACTAGGATGGCAATGAACCGGGTTTGGGACATGTTTGATTAATCCCAGTCTCATACCTGCTTATAAAAGTATGTCTCATGCCCGTCCAAACCCATCGGGTATCAGGTATCGGGTATCCCGGCGGGTTTCGGGTATACCCGTTAGTTAACTAAATATCCTCTTTGAAAATAACTGGTTTAAAACGCTTCGGGTATCGGGTAACTAATAATATACTTATTTTTTTTATAACAAAAAACTATATGTTAAATATGCCAAGAACAAACTATTAATGTATCAAATATCATGAAATTTCAAAATGTCATAAGTTGATTATAATTGTTCAAAATAAACCAAAAAATATCAATTATTAACAAAGTTCAAAAAATATTGCAGTTGTCACGAAAAAAATTAAAGATAAAAAATACAAATTGTATGAACAATTTCTAAAGTTCAAAAAGAATAAACAATTTCTAAAGTTCGAAAAGAATAAAAAAGAAACAAATTTTATTTACTTCATGTGTATATAAATAGGTATTTATAATCGAGTACACGGGACAGGTAAATGGGTATAATCGGGTAATCGGACCGGGTAAACGAGTATATGAACAAATCCCAAGCCCGTCCCATACCCGTGAAAATTTTATAAATTAATCGCATACCCGGCCTAATACCAATCGGGTTTGGGAATACCCGTCCCATATGCAGCGGGTTTCGGGTAAGACTGTCGGGCACGTGTGTTTTTGCCATCCCTATCTGCCATCGTAAAAGAGCTCTTCTTGTATTTTTTTTTTTTCGTTTAATTGGTAATAATTAAGTTTTGGGCCGCTATAAAAGAGTTTTTTTATATTGATTAAATAGTAATGTTGGTAATAGTTAAATCATAGTAGTAGTTAAATAATATAACTAATTAAATAGTGTGTTTCTGTTTCATTTCGACCAGTTTTGTATATGCATTTTGATAATCCGGATGTCACTATGGTAGGACGGTATGAATCAAACTTCAATTTATAGCCAAAAAAAATGTGGTTACCTATATCGGTATGTTAAATATTACGACTAAGCACAACATTTATTTTATGGTATGTCGAACATGTTTACGATGGTTATATTTTATGGTTTTATGTTAGAGCGATAACCGTGATATATTTGCAGTTTGATTTATATGATCGTATCAATGTTTTGAAATTTGAAAGCTTGACGGAATTTCCGCCGCAACGCGTAGAAAACCCCCCTTATATACAAATGTCAAATTTATATATATGCAGGTAATCATCAGCTGTTCATGCAAAACTAACTAATTAATAATGATAGTTAAATAAATACCTAATTTTTTCAGGAAAGAACACTTATGTCATATTGGCTTAGTTAAATAATATAATAATAATTAAACAATGTTTTTCCTGTTTTGTTTGTTAACCCTATGTTCGTATTTTTTACGTTAGATTTTACGAATGCAAAAACCTTTTTTATTGTTTTCGTTTTATAATTTTTTGCATCGTATGCTTATGTTTTGCGTTCATATTCTTTTGTGAATGTCCCATGTTTTTCGATGGCTTGTTTTACATCTGCATTTTGATCCACAAATGACAGAAATTTTATTTTTGCATATCCATATCTCGATCAGCCGAAACGAAGTGACAATCGTTGTGACTTGTTTTTATATTTGTGTTTTGAAATACATTATCATGTTTGTATTCTGATATTCAAAATTGCGACAGAATTCCCGTCGCAACGTGCAACAAATCTTGCTAGTTATATACAATTGTCAAATTCATTCAATCATTACCTTTGAATAAAGAAACTCGGGTAGCATGGGACCGAAAAAGAGGGATCATATCAACTTGCTTATATCTAAGATAACAAGCTCATGAGCTTGTTTCAAATTATTCTTTCGAATCTAAAGTAACTGATGCACTGGTTAAAGTGAAGGAGAAACAACTTAAAGGTCTCAAGTTTCATTCTTGCTTAGGGCGATGTTCCTTGGATGTCACCGACCCATTACTTACGACCATATTTTACCCATTCCTTCAATATAATGGGGTATTTGGAGGGACATGAGGATTTACCATATTCGTGGGTTTCCACAATAAATAAATCTCTTTCAAGAGATTAAGTCCATAACTAGATCTACATCATTTTGCCTGGTTGATTTGCAATTGTATATGTTCCTTTGAATAAATTAAATTCAAAACGACTCATTTTCAATAGCTGAATTCCATGAAACTATTTCATAAAAGTTCATACTATATGTACAATTACCAAAGATAATTATTACGTATAAATAAAAATTAATTAAATATTAATAATCATCAATTGTTTTTTTTGAACGACAATTGATCTCAACGTGTGAACCACTGATTTTCAGGCCATGTCACCAAAGTCGTATGGTTTAAATTCATGATAGTGGAGTGGTGGGTTGGGATTTCGATTCCCATTATTAGCATCTTTTTGTTTTTTTTCTTTTCTTTTACTGTTTTAATTAAATAAACAATGTTTTACATAAGTTGAAACCGTATTGAATGGATTGTTTTATAGTTTTAACCAAAACTTGATCGTAAAAACCGGAAGGACTGTATGTGTCTATATATATGTATGTATGTATGTATGTATGTATGTATGTATAGATTGAGTTGATAATTTAGACGTCATTTAACAAGAAAGAAAATTACAATTTTGGCTTCTAGTGTAATTATCCAGTGTCAAACTATAAACTACTCATTCGATTTTTTATTTTTAATGAGCTAAAAAACCCAAACCCAAAACACCCAAATTATAAAACCAAACTGTTGATAATAATTCAGTTAGAATTATATTTTATTTTATAACGATTCGATGTTGATTTTTATTATTCGAAACCGTTATTAACAGTTTGATTTAGAACCATAAAAATCAAATCTTAAATATCCTTGGTGCAGTGGTGCTAGGCCTGTAAACGAACCGAACGAACACGAACACATGCATGTTTGTGTTCGTTCATTTAGATTTAACCGAACACGAACACAAACACATTAACGACCATGAATTTTGTGTATGTGTTTGATTATTAAGAAAATGAATATGTTCGTGTTCGTTCATTAATAAATTAAACGAACTGTTCATGAACATAAATGAACGCAAACGAACCAAAATAAGCGAACAAATATAAATGAACATTATTTAACACCATTGAACAATAATAAACGAACATGAACAATATTTAACAAACATAAACGAACAAACATAAACGAACACAAATGACAAGTCTCTTAAATGTAAACACATTTCATTCATAAATTAGATAGTTAACCTAACATAAACTAACATTACATATTTAACGGACATTAACGAACACAAATAAACGAACATAATCGAACACTTCGTGAACATAAATAAACGAATACAAGGTGTGTTCATATTCGTTCCTTTAATTAAACGAACTCAAATTTTATGTTCGTGTTCGTTCATTTATTAAATAAACGTATATAAACGAACTTTCTACCAAACAGTTCATAAACAGTTTACGAACTGTTCGGTTTGTTTGCAGGCCTCCTTGGTGCTACTCTTTCCATGTAATGTATGCCTTGTGAAGTTGTAATCAAAAATCATTTTTGTAAAAAGTAAACAGCCTCGCTTTGTCCCTATACCCAAGAAAACGACCATCCATGTACATCCGAACCCTAATAACTACTCCACTTCAGATTCCATATGTCTTCTGGTTAACATCATTACACGTTTCTAAAATCATCGGTACGATCTGTTCTTCATTACGGCTGATCGACTTTAAAATCCTTCAGTAACCAATGGTGGGTTCAATTTCTTGTTTCAAATTCGAAATTCGATCAAGTCAAATGACCAATTCTCTGAAGTCAAATGACAAATTATGTGCTTTGTTTTCAACTTTTCATATGAATTTGTGAAATTAATAGGAGTTTGGGAGACAATTGATCAGCATGGATGTGGATGGTGGAGGAATTTCAGATGCGGGCATCGATAATCAACCTGCGCCAGTTCTTCATGGCCGCTCCAGGGGTAATTTTATTTTATTTTTTAATTTTTCTCAGGAGAAAAAAAACGTATTTGATTGTGATGCCAAATTGGTATCCCTTGAACATTAACAAATTATTACTTATTTTACTAAATTTTCTTGTTATGGATTCAAATAGTCATGAGTACTATTAGTATTAAACTATTAATCATCACATGATTGGCTAACTTTGCATCATAACTTGAATTCAAACGATGTTTGGCTAACTTTGCATCATAATTTGAATTCAAACGTAAGTATGTCACATCATTGATGTTCAATTGTGCTTTTGCAGCTGTATATCAGTTCACCCAACAAACTCTCCCTGCTTGTAAACCTGTTTTAACACCAGCATGGGTGAGTGCATAAATACACTTTACTTCTATTTGTTAATTACATCATATTCTTGGCTATAAAGGCGCTCACGAACCACGCAAGGCAAGCTGAAAAACACCTTCGGGGTTTGAGGCGCAGCCTTATGTACTTCTGGGCCAAAATTGGCTTAATTAGGGTCAAAATTGGTTTATTTGAGGCTGATATGTGAAAAGAACTAAAAGAATGAGGAAATTATGAAAGATTTACTTAATAAAAAGGTTGATATATAAAACAAACAAGATAAATGAAACTTTTGGTTGTAAATAAAGATTATTTGGTTATACATAGAGCTAAGTCTTGCGTGCGTGATGCATGCCTTGCTGCTCGGCTTTTGGGACCTAAATGCTCGGAGAGCCTTGCATTTTTTAAAACCAAGATTACTACAGATCTTGCAAGTATATGATGATACATGTCATGTTATTAGTATCATAGATGTTTAATTGTCTGGGGATCTTTTCTTGTTATTGTTGTTTTCAGGTCATTGGGACATTCTTTTTGATAGGTGTTATTTTCATCCCGGTTGGGTTAATTTCTCTTCATGCTTCACACAGTGTAAAGAACAATTATTTTTTCTTTTAATTGTATTTACAATTGTTTCTTTTACCTGGTTGTTAGCAGTCTGTTATAGTGATTTTACTTTACATTTTATTTGTAGGTTAATGAAATTGTGGATAGGTATGATATTGATTGTGTACGAGGTTCATTTAAGAGCAACAAGGAAGCTTATATTAAGAATGCATCAACTCCAAAAAGTTGCCACCGCTATTTAAAGGTGATACTCTTATATTTGTGGTTAAGGACATTTGATTCTTAATAGATTGTGAATATGGGTTTATATCTCATTTTAAGCATCTGTAATCCTGATATATGATGTAGGTGGACAAGCCTATGAAAGCTCCAATATACATATATTATCAGCTGGACAACTTTTACCAAAACCATAGGCGGTTAGTGCTTCCATTTCTTTTGCTAAGGCACTGATGCCTAAAAACTTTAAATAGTTAATCTTTCTGAATTCTGTGTTGGAAATTTGGCATTAATTTTTTATTTTTATCTTTTTTTTTGTGTGTGTTTATTTGCTTGTTCCAAATTATGGTTCCATTAGATTGATGAAGTCAAACCTAATACAATTAAAAAAGAAATATGATGATTTTCATTCTTGATAATTTATAAATGTATTTATCCTTGAGGATCAATGCATTTTTATTCAAAAATGCATTCAATGTAGGTATGTAAAAAGTAGAAGTGATGATCAACTACTACATGGACTAGGATACAATAGAACAAGTTCATGTGAACCCGAAGCATTTGAGAATGGTCTCCCAATAGTCCCTTGTGGATTAGTTGCATGGAGTTTATTTAACGACACATTTTCCTTTTCACGTGGGACAAAAAAGTTGAAAATTGAAAGAAAAAATATTGCATGGAAGAGTGATCGTGATCACAAATTTGGCAAGCACGTTTATCCTTTCAATTTTCAAAATGGTTCTTTCATTGGTGGTGGAAAGCTAGATACAACTATCCCCGTGAGTTCCCAGCTAAATTTTATATCACTTCTCTTTAGATGTGGTAATTTCTAACCAAATACCTATGATTTATGAATTGTTGATTTGGATGTTGCTTTATCTCAAATACATTAAATAAAAAAAATCACATAAAATTGTAACTAGTTGAATGAGTTAAACAAGTTGCTTCTAAGTCTGTTTTTATTGCATATTGTTTTGGTGATAATAGTTAGCCATTTAGCTCATTAACTATTTATAGATCTAAAAAAATGAAGAAAAAAAAAGTGTTTTGGCAGATCAACCTAAACCTATTTTGAAAGTTGCAAAGTCTCATTGGAAATCCACCTTGATTAATAACTAGACTTTCCCGATCTGCCAACTTGCCACCTCAAATTTTGCTAGCTACAATATTTGTCCAAGAGAATTGTTTTTTTATATATTTGGTTATTTGGTATTTGAGATTTTTATTGTTTTTAATTAATGGGACCCCTATGCTTTATTTTTGTTGTACGCGTGACAAATATTGCAATACTCTACTTCTATACAATCTTGACGACTTATATACGTAACTTATATACAGTCGTGAAGACTTACACCAGCTCTCAGTTGTGTTGTCCTGAAAGTAGTTTCAATGGTTCCATCATTATTGTTTTCTCTATAGTCGATTTGCATTGTGTTGGAAATATTCTAGGTAGCCTTTCTTCTCTTTTTTGCTACTATGTTGATCGAGTGTGATAGACTTATGTTTTCAATCACAAGTGTGCAAAATTTTAAGAATTTTATGCACCTTTTTATGAAGTAGTCTTCCTTAAATTGTGCCCGATGATAAATTGATAATGACAGTGTTTGAGGGATAGAGGGTATGAGCTACTTGCATAAATTGTGCCCGTTGGTTATCTGAGTTGAAGTGTTTTTTGAAACTTTGATGGTATTTTCTACTCTCAACTAAAGTTGTTTTACCAAAATAGAAATTGGATCGAAATTAGTTATATTATCAAGCAGTTAGCCCTAGACATGACTTTGAAATAACAAAAGATCTTGCCTTTTTTTCTCCATAATGTGATTGCATGAATTTTTTATGTGCATGCATGCATGAAATGTAGATGATATAACTGTCTTCAAGAAAAAAGGTCTTATATATGTGTATATGACTTAATCAGCTAAGTGAACAAGAGGATCTTATTGTGTGGATGCGGACGGCTGCTTTTCCAAGCTTTCGTAAATTATATGGGAGAATTGAAGAGGATCTAGAAGAAGATGACATCATCGTAGTGCACCTCATGAACAATTATAATACTTACAGTTTTGGTGGAACCAAAATGCTTGTACTTTCAACATCAAGCTGGCTGGGAGGAAAAAATAGTTTTCTTGGGGTGGCCTACATTTTTGTTGGCTCTTCTTCCATTCTCATTGCCCTCATTTTCTTGCTACTTCATGTAAAAAATCCAAGGTAGTTATTTTCATCTCTTCTGTTGTTGCAAGCTATGTTGATTGTTGCCATAAGTCCTCTAGGCATGTGCCTAGGCTAGCAGGGCGAGGTACATGAAAGCACCATGCGAGGTTCCGAAAAGGTTTTGAAATTTCTCTAGCATTTTGACCTAAGTTTGTAAGTTCTGGCAAAATTTGCAAATTTCGGCCAAACTTGCTTAAAACTTAAAAAAATGGCCTAGAACCAAGATAACCTTCCTAAACTAGCCCTAAATTAGCATAAAACATATCTTAAGCGCCTAAAAATAGCATGTTTATGCAAAGTGTCTTCTTTATCTCTGGCCCTCGTTTATTGAGTACCTTGCGCCTAGGCCTAAGGCTCACCCTTTGCGCCTTTGACAACTATGCTTGCAAGATACAATAGTACTTTTGGTTGCATTCTGAGGTGTGAATAAAGTACTTTATCTACTCGTAGATGCTAATCACATGTTCTCTGTTTTTTTTAGTATTCAAAAGAATAGGCTGTTTAACAGGAAAATTAACAGAAATTAGTCTTAGACCCCAAAATTATTACAAAATCAAAACCATAAACCCTAAATTTGCAACTTTTCAAAGTTAGTACTCAATCTTGTTATTTTACCCAAACACAAGGACCATATGTGTAATTTAACTCTAACTACTATCCTCTAGCAGAGGTCTCGGGTTTGAATCAAGCTTCCACTAATTTCCTGCTTTTAACTCTTGAAGGCCACTTGCCCATGGTAAGTTGTGCTCTTTACGTGGTCCCACTCGTTAGCATGATATTGATGAGCCCCTTGAATAACCCATAGGGAACTCTTAATGACTCAATGCTATATTTTTCATCAAAATAGCATTGAATATATGTTTCACAACTATTGCATTAGTTTTCATCATATCTTCTTATATTTGGGATGGTTTAAACTGATATTTTTTAATTTTTTCTCTCTCTCAACAGACCGTATGGTGACACGGCATATCTATCCGGCAACAGAAAGGACATGTCTAGTTAGGAAGTAGCCTGCATATTTTAAAAAAGGTATAAACCTTTAAAAAAAAAACCTTGAGACAGTAAACTGTGAAGTTATCTGGTGTTTATATGAGATCAGCGTTATCAACTTTTATTTATGATGTTTATTTGTTCACATATAGGTTGTGGTAAAAGTGAACATATTAACAGATGATGCCAATGCTCAAATTACAGAACTGGATGATACTGCCACCTTGCTACATGTAATTACACAAACTTGTTTCTGATATGACTTTGTTTCTAATGTGAAAGAGATTTGTAATGATCATAGAAAAAACTCTCTTTAAATCTGATTTTCTTGTTGTAAAACTTTTGTATGTATTTGTTTATAAGGACTTGATAGTTGGTGATATTCAGTGAATTCAACTGTTTATCTATGTTATATATTTTGGTTTGTTCTTGCTGTTTATTATGTTATCTGACGGCAATTTTGACCCATTTATTCATTTATTTATAAATGAGTTACGCCCCATTTGCGGTGCACGCATGTAATGTATATATGTGTGGGCCCTTAAGGGGCAAAAGTAAAAGTGCACTAATTTTAACGTTATTTTAGTTATTTGTGAAAATAACGTTAAAATCATTGGGATGATCAACTTCAAACGATAACTTTGAGCTGGGGACTCTTTCGGAGCAGCCTCTCTATCCCAATTGGGATAGGGGTAAGGTTTGTATCTATCCTTCCCCCCCGACCCTACTGAAAAGTGGGAATATACCGGGTAAGGTTGTTGTTGTTGTTATTTATAAATGAGTTGATTTGGGTTTTCTTAATTGATCAGAAGATCCTTTCAACTGGCTTGGTGGACTTTGGCTGCATAAGCCTTTGGCGTCGAGAGAAGGGGTGCTCGCCTATCACACGTTACGTTTAGCTATAATGTTTTCAGGAATTGGTTTATACTTAAAGTACTCGTTTTAGACTTTAGTATAAACTTGTTTTGACCCCCTACAGTTAACAGGCCTACATGACTATATTCACTTGCCACGTTTAGCTATACATGATGTAGTAACCTGTAAGCTTGCTTGATTTACATGTTGTACTAATCGATAGGATCGAACTGCAGCATTGGAAAAACTGGGTGTTATCATATAGCTCTAAGTGGCATGTGTGTGTTATAATGACAGTAGCAGACTAGCAGTAGTGAAGGACCTTCTGGTTCTTATAGAATGAATTTTGAATTTCTTACTTCAAGAAATTTGAGAGAATCCATGGAATTCTACATGCTAAGCTAAAAAAGAATAAACTGAGACTCTAATTTCTCTTGATTCAAGTGAGTTCAAATGAACTAAATGCCCACTTAAAGCTTCAATTTTTATCACCCGACTACTCATACCAATTAATATTGTTTGATTTGTATATACTTTGGGCAAAACATAAGAAAATAATACCCACAAGCACATCTTCTCCCACCCTGGACAAAAACCAAGGGTTACGAGACAACAAAAACAAAGGAAAGGGGCAT
The DNA here is from genome assembly GCA_009363875.1 of Mikania micrantha. NCBI lineage: Eukaryota > Viridiplantae > Streptophyta > Magnoliopsida > Asterales > Asteraceae > Mikania > Mikania micrantha. Next base: position 75,649,829 of record CM018695.1, on the reverse strand, counting down.
ACCCCTTCTTGCACACATCGCTTTGTACATCAGAAGCCGTGGTGTTTATTTTGGATAATGCATTTTAATATCCGAACACTTATCTAAAATTTCGAAAAATTATCCAAAATATACGAAAATTATATGAAATATCCTAAAACTATTTAGAAAAATTATCCAAAAAAGCTATTTCGGATATCGGATATCCGAACAATCAGAATATTTTCTAAATAGGTATCCGAATCCGAATTTCCCGATATCCGAACTTTCGAATACCTGAAATTTTTGGATATTCTATGTTTGGATTTTAGGATATTTCAGATTCGGATTATGATATAAATTTTTTTGAACACCTCTAATAAGAGGCTCACAAATTTGTTTTTGTTTGCTAGGATAATAACTTTTCAAGGGCGTCTATCATCGACTTTTTCTGTCACGACCTGATATAGGGGTTGGGTCGTAACAATTGTATCATATCACAAACAACTTGAAAAGAGAAATACTATTAGTCTGTCAATATAAAGTTGTGTATCATTAGCATATCATGTCTTTGAATGCAAGTAGGAAAATAAAATTATTACAAATTACAATTCTTATGAATAAACAAACTTCATGGTCACACCAACTATGTAAAACACTAAAACCTCATGGTCACACCCCAAAAGCACCTTTCTCACCATCGAGTAGACGACTAATGCTTCTTTCCACCATCAACTCCTTAAACTATGAAATCAACCACTGCTTTTGATGACTACACGTATCCAATGAAGTTGATTGCCATCTATTTCTTATTATCATTTATATCAATCTTCAACACTAATAATCATAATTACAAAGGGGTAACACCCTTCCATGTAATTGATTTTATTTTGTTTACTAAATGGGTTTTTTTTGGTTCAAGATTGGTGTATGGTTTTAAAGAACAGAGCCAACTTTGATGGTGGGATCGTTGAGGGGTGTTTTTTGTAATTTTTAACTTTATTTAAGAGATGTTTTGGCACTTTTATTATTTATTTAATCTTGTTGTAGAAAAATAAACAGATGAAATCTTAGAACAGAGAATCTAAAACGATTTGCGTAAACTTGATTATCTTAGAGTCGTGATTAAGAATCACTCTCAGATAAAATCGATTTGTGGCACACCCAAATCGTTATTATCGGATAAAACTAAGATCAACAGAGAATGAATATCAAGAAGATGAGATAAAGAATGGTGCCCTAAAACTTCCGTTTACGAGGAATAAATAACCGAGTGTTTCTATTTCCTTTTGAAAACCGTCTGATCCATTTAACACCAAAATGGGAAAATGGGCTGGACTTATTAATTTGCGTATAATTCATTCATATCAAGAATAAAGCATAAGCCCAAATTCATTATTAATAATAATAATATTCATTAATAATAATAATGATATTATTATTACAATAAATTCACAAATAACAATATTAGTTTAAACGAATCTATCTCCATCTCCAAATTCGTTATTAATCAATATTATTCACTCGATCAAAGTTAATCCAATATTACAAAATCTATATTGATAATTAATAAAATTACCAACATTCCTCCCCCATTTTAGTAATATCAATAATTAACTATACATCTCTCTCATACAATCAAATTTATGCATAAATGAAAATGTCCTAGGGATTGAATTTTCATATTAGTATATCACACGATTCAAATATTCGAATATCAAAGGTGTCCTATGGATTGAACCATTGTTATTCTGTTGAATACCTGAAGGTAATATACACATAAATTTACATATTCATTGTTCTCACTTGACACAATATTTTACTAGCTTGTGTCCTAATCCTTCAATGAGTATATCAAAGCTCAAGTCCATAGCTTCTTGAAGCAGCTAAACTTCATACTCATATAGGTAGTTTCTTTAGATTCTTGCACCTGCAAATGCAATTTTCAAAGAACTATTAAGAAGTAAAACTTCATCCTACTTTACCTTGCAGTCTGAACACATACCTTGGGATGATTAAATAATTTGTGTTCCAATGTCTTTATAACAAGCTTTCCACATTGAATTCAGCATCTAACATTGTATTAGATGGGAATTGGGTTTCTTGTCATAAGACAATTTAGATAGACTTTAGACCCATCCCTATAGCTGATCTTTTCACGAGATCTCTAGTTAACCCTTTGGTTAGATGATCAGCCATATTAAATTCTGATTTAACAAATTGTATGGATATCACACCATTCATGATTAACTCTCTAATCATGCTATGTCTAACACCCAAGTGTCTAGACTTTCCATTATATACATGGCTATAAGCTTTAGCCAATGTAGCTGCACTATCACATCTGATAGATATGGGTGATATCGGCTTAGACCACAGTGGAATCTCATAAATCAGATTTCTGAGCCACTCGGCTTCTTTACCAGCTGCAGCCAAAGCTACAAACTCAGATTCCATTGTTGAATTCGTGATGCAAGTTTGTTTCTTAGATGCCCAAGTAATTGCTCCTCCACCAAGAAGGAATACCCAACCACTAGTAGATGAATGATCTTCTATATTTGTAATCCAACTAGCATCAGAATAGCCTTCTATTACAGAAGGAAAACCTGAAAAACACAATGCATGGTTCATTGTTCCCTTTAAATATTGTAGCAATCTATTCACAGCCTGCCAATGATGGGTACTAGGATTACTAGTAAATCTACTTAGTTTTCCTACAGCATATGCTATATCTGGTCTGGTGCTAATCATAGCATACATTAGACACCCGATCACCTTAGCATATTGCAGCTGAGAAATAGAGTTGCCTTTATTAGGCATTAACTTGATATTTGAATCTATTGGAGTACTGACTGGGGAACAATCCAGGTGATTGAATTTCTTTAACACTTTCTCAATATAATGAGATTGTGTCAATGAAATTCCATGTTTGTCTCTCTTTATCCTTATTCCTAGGATAACGTCAGCTTCTCCTAAATCCTTCATATCAAAATTTGATGACAATAAGTTCTTTGTTTCATCAATTTGTGCCTGATCAGTGCCAAATATAAGCATGTCATCCACATACAAACAAATAATGACTCCTTTCCCTAATGAATCAAATCTGCTATAAACACACTTGTCTGCTTGGTTCAAAGAGAACCCATTAGACAAGATTACCTCATCAAATTTCTGATGCCATTGTTTAGGTGCTTGTTTCAGACCGTACAATGACTTGATGAGTTTACACACCTTGTGCTCATTCCCTAGTAGCACAAAACCTTCCGGTTGTCTCATATACACTTCTTCATCTAATTCACCATTTAGAAAGGCTGTTTTTACATCCATCTGATGAATTAACAAATTATGAATTGAAGCAAGTAACAACCTTATAGTTGATATTCTAGCAACAGGTGCATAAGTGTCAAAGAAGTCGATCCCTTCTTTCTGTCTAAAGCCTTGAATGACCAACCTGGCTTTAAACTTATCAATGCTACCATCCACCTTCATTTTCCTTTTGAATATCCATCTACAACCCAATGGTTTGCATCCAGGGGGCAAATCAGTCAGTTTCCAAGTATTGTTTTGCATGATGGAATCCATCTCATCTTGTATGGCTTCTTTCCAGAAGGCCACATCTCTAGAAGCCATAGCTTCTTTATAATTCCTTGGATCCTCCTCAATGTTGTAACAGTAATGAATCTGAGATTCAATTCTTTCCTTTGTACCTTCAACTAAATATAGCTGAAAATCATCTCCAAATGACTTCGTCTTTCTAACCCTAGTACTTTTCCTAGGTGCACTAGAAAGTACATTAGAGGTACTAGTAGAAGCATTAACTGAAGGATTAGCTTCAACCTAAGTTCTCAAGCTGTGAGGCATATCTTTCAACCTTGGTACAGAAGTAAATCGGTCCTCATTTCCAAAATCAGCATCTCTCGATTCAATTACAGTGTGAACTGACACGTAATCATTTGGTTCTACTACATAGAATCTATACACAGGAGAGTGCTCAGCATATCCAATAAATATGCAGTCAATGCCTCGTTCACCTAAAGTTCTTCTTTTAGGTTCAGTAATTCTTACCACAGCTCTACAGCCCCAAACCCTAAGGTAACTTAGCTTTGGAGCTTTCTTGTTCCAAAGTTCATATGGAGTTACCTTGGTTTGTTTATTGGGAATTCTGTTCAACAAATAACAGGCTGTTAACATAGCCTCCCCCCAAAATCCTTCACCCAAACCTGAATAAGACAACATGGAGTTAATCATTTCTTTTAATGTCCTATTCTTTCGTTCTGCAACACCATTTTGTTGTGGTGTGTAAGGTGCTGTCGTTTGGTGAATTATACCAGTTGACTGAAAATAGACTGGATCATAATATTCCCCACCTCTATCAGTACGGAAATTTTTTATCAAACCATTTTGATGAAGCTCTACCTCTTGTTTATAAATTTTAAATTTATCAAGAGCTTCATCTTTAAAATGCAATAGATAAATATAGCAAAATCTAGATGCATCATCTATGAAGGTAATAACATATTTTTTATTTCCTAATGAAGGAGTACTATGAAAATCACACAAATCCGAGTGTATGAGTTCTAATATTTTAGAATTTCTTCTAACATTTTGAAAAGGTTTTCTAGTAATTTTAGTCAATTTACATGTGTGGCATTTAGCTTCATGCATATCAAAACCCGGTATAAGACTCATTTTAGACATATCTTTCATCTTATAATAGTTGACATGACCTAGTCTAGCATGCCATAAAGTAGAAACTTTATCTACCGTATTTTTAGAAGATATCATACACACGGATTCATGAACAAACGGCACATGAATATTCAATTTAAACATTCCATTAGAAAGATAACCAAAGCCAATAAAGCAACCATGCTTAGATAATACAAATTTATCGGATTCGATCACTTGTTTATATCCATGATTATTTAATACAATACCGGATATCAAATTTTTTCGAATTCCAGGGACATACAATACTTTGTCTAATACAAGTTCCTTACTAGAAGTAAACATAATAGTAACATTTCCTACTCCTTTGATGGGTTCGGTGGCCACGTTCCCCATTCGCACCACGGATCCGTCTTCAATATACTTTAGATTTTTAAACCATCTAGGATCCTTGCAAACATGGCTTGTAGCCCCTGAATCCACCCACCATGCAACTGAATCATCCTGTGTATACACAGATTCAGAAACAAAAGAAACATAGTTTACTGTTGAGTCAAAGTTGTATACACTGTTTCCACATAAGTTAGAATTATTATCATAACTTAATAGTGGATCAGAACCAGACAAACCGAGTTTGTATTTACTCGGCCCATTAAAGTGGGGTCTGTGATTGGTTTCAAGGTAATAGTTCAATTTAAAATCATTGTTTTGACCTGCACTACTGTCAAACGGATATGATTTTAGAATTGAATCTGGCATGGAACAAAAATTATTTTGAGATGAACCAAAATTGGAAGTGTGGCCCACTAACAAATTTAAACCACTTGCACCATTATGACTTAAATTAAAGTCAGAAGACATGTTCATACATGTATCAGATTTCAAGATCTCATTTTGACTTTCAAGACTACACACATGATAATCTGATATATTAAAATTTGGTGCAATGTTTTTTCTTTTATTAAATACACTATCATGGTTCAACACTAAATTAGACGTGAGATCTAAATTACCCAAAGAATCTGATTTAGTGGCCATACCTTTTTGTCCCGGGGGGTCCTTTGACCCACTCGGCCCTGCACCATCTGATGCAAATTTAACCCCTGCAGTCCCTTTCATCTTCACTCGACAGTCACGCTTTATATGTCCGGGCTTCCCACAATTCCAACAAACCTTTTTCTCTTTCTTATTCGAACCTTGATCGTTTCCTTTAAACTTTCGTTTACCCTTTTGATTTTTGTTCGCTTTCTTTGGTTTATTTTGGGTTTCAACCATATTTACAGTGGAATTATTATCTACAGTTTTTCCTTTTCCTTTTTCATTTTCTTGAGACCTTAAGGATTCCTCAATCCTCAAAGCACTTCCCAATTGAACAAGATTCAAATCATCCTCTCGGTGTTTCAAAGTGTGTTTAAAATCTTTCCACAGGGGTGGAAGTTTGTCAATGATACAAGACACCGAAATCGATTCATCCATGTGCATATTGTGTTGGGTAAATTGACCGAGGATGTGAAGCAATTCATTAAATTGCTCCATAATTGGTCGACTATCTATCATCCTGTATGAATTGAAATTAGTTACAAGAAATTTCTTACTGGATGAGTCTTCTGCCATATATTTTGTCTCCAAAGCATCCCATAATTCTTTTGCTGATTCTGCGTTCTGGTGCACATCAAATAGGGCATCCGACATCCCGTTTAGAATATGCCCTCGGCATATGTAGTCGTCGTTTTCCCATTTCAGTCGACGCCGTTGTTGGTCCAAAGTCTCATTTTCTGCCTCTTCTGGCATCGGTGTCGAAAGGACATAGACAACCTTCAAAGTTGTAAGCAGAAAATGCATTTTTTTCTTCCATCTACGAAAGTCTTGGCCCTCGAATTTGTCAAGTTTTGCGAATTTGCTTGACATGTCTTTTACGGATTCTCCAGTCGCCATTGAACAGATCGATTTTATCTTTGTTGTAGAAAAATAAACAGATGAAATCTTAGAACAGAGAATCTAAAACGATTTGCGTAAACTTGATTATCTTAGAGTCGTGATTAAGAATCACTCTCAGATAAAATCGATTTGTGGCACACCCAAATCGTTATTATCGGATAAAACTAAGATCAACAGAGAATGAATATCAAGAAGATGAGATAAAGAATGGTGCCCTAAAACTTCCGTTTACGAGGAATAAATAACCGAGTGTTTCTATTTCTTTTTGAAAACCGTCTGATCCATTTAACACCAAAATGGGAAAATGGGCTGGACTTATTAATTTGCGTATAATTCATTCATATCAAGAATAAAGCATAAGCCCAAATTCATTATTAATAATAATAATATTCATTAATAATAATAATGATATTATTATTACAATAAATTCACAAATAACAATATTAGTTTAAACGAATCTATCTCCATCTCTAAATTCGTTAGTAATCAATATTATTCACTCGATCAAAGTTAATCCAATATTACAAAATCTATATTGATAATTAATAAAATTACCAACAAATCTTTTGTTTACGGATCAAAAACCACTTCCCATTGTTATGAAAGTGAACAAACGACCCGGTTGTTTGCGGTTGTAACCCCGATTTATCTGTTTTTTTCGTTAGTCAGGTATTGAAGAAGACAGGATCATTTCGATCTAACGGCTACAATTGTGTATCTAGAGTGTTCTATACTAATATCTAGAAGTCTCGAACCAGATCTAGTAGCGCTCGAGCACGAATAGAGATTTGTGATAGCAGCAGCCCGGTTCGATCGATAAAGGGGGCTCTTGCCCAGTGGGGTACTCGATGATCAGTCAAGCGTTGTACTGGTCTGCAGATATCACTTGCAGATCAGGGACAACCGATGGTAATATATATCATATCGGGTCTATACCAGATACTAAAGTTCATTCTATGAACTACTGACATGTATCTGATGGCTTTCCGTATTGATTTCATATAGTGACTGACGTCGACGGGACAGGATCGGCTTCCAAGGATTACTGAGGCGAAAGAAAGGAGCAAGATACAGCCAAAAAAAAAGCCGGAAATTCTCGCGCAGTAGCGATTAATCTCTTTCCTCCTGTCCCACGTTTACCGAAAAAAACAAACGTGATACTGGTTTTTCTTGTATTCAAAGGCAAACAATAATTAGCAGTCAAATCGAAGAAATAGAGTTATAGGTTGATGGGTTTGAGCCAATCTTGCGGTATTTTAATTACATGGGATCATATTTGGTTCATACAACATCCAAAATCGCTGGACTTGCAAAATCAGGGAGAGTTATATATGCCCGGAAGCTGTTCGATGAAATGTCACAAAGAGACACGGTCCTTTGGAACACAATGCTCACTTGTTATACCCATCTAAATCTTTATCAAGAAGCCCTGTTACTGTTCCACCAAATGACACGATTTAGCAACACTAAACCTGATCATTACTCGTTTACTGCAACTTTGAGTGCGTGTGCAGGCTCGTGCAAGCTCTGTTATGGACAAAATGTTCATGCTTTAATTGTTGTTACTGGTTGCTCTTCACTTCCAGTATATAATGCACTGATTGATATGTATGCCAAGTGTTTGAAACCTTGTAGTGCTAATGGCGCGTTTAAAGAGCTTGAGTTTAGAAACAACGTCTCGTGGTGTTCGTTGTTGTTTGCTTATGTTCATGCTAATCAGTTTGATTCTGCCCAATCTGTGTTTGATTCCATGCCAAATAGGGTGAACATTGCTTGGAATACTATGATTGCTGGTCATGCTCGACATGGCAACATTAGAACTTGCCTTGATTTGTTCAAGAAGATGATGGCTGAATCATGTGACCAAGATCAGTGGACTTACAGTTCTCTTATGAATGCTTCTACTGAATCACAACAATATAGTATCGGTTTGTTGGTTCATGCTGTTATTATTAAGAAAGGCTGGATTTTTGCAGTTGAGGCTAGTAACTCAGTTCTTAGCTTTTATGCACAAATCGGTAGTCCTGCTGATGTGGTGAAGATGTTTGAGTCCATCGAGACTCGAACCCAAGTTTCATGGAATGCAATAATAGATGCTTATATGAAAATAGGAGATACCCACAAAGCAGTTATCGCGTTTCAGCAGTCCCCTGAAAAGAATGTTATTTCATGGACTTCAGTGATGACAGGCTATGTTAGAAATGGAAATGCTGAAGAAGCAGTAGGTTATTTTGTAAATATGTTAAAAAGCAGCCTCCAGCCTGATGATTTTTCACTTGGAACAGTTTTACATGCATGTTCTATCATGGCGACACTAGGGCATGGCAAAATGATCCACAATCTTGCAGTAGTCCACGGTTTTCATGGTTATGCTTATGTAGGAAACGGGTTGGTTAACATGTATGCAAAATGCGGAGACATTGATGGTTCGAAGCAATCATTCAATGATATTATTAAAAAAGATTTAGTTTCATGGAATACAATGTTGATCGCCTACGGCCTTCATGGTTGGGGCGAAAAAGCCTTAAAGAATTATGAAGACATGTTAGTATTTGGTTTGAAACCAGATAAAGTGACCTTCATAAGCCTGCTAATGACATGTAGCCACTTGGGACTTATCAACAAAGGCAGGACTCTTTTCAATTCAATGAGTCAGACACATGGGATTTCTCCAGAAATAGACCATGCGGCATGCATGGTGGATATGCTTGCTCGAGGAGGGTACTTGGAAGAAGCGAGAGAGATGGCAAATATATTTAGGACACGTGGCATGACCGTTGGGTCAAGTGAGGCTATCTTTGGGTCATGTTATGTACATGGTGACATATTGATGGGGACCGAATTGGGGGGACGGTTGAATTTGTTGGAACCTGAATGTGAAATGAGTTATGTGGTTCTTTCAAATTTGTATTGTGCAAGTGAAAAATGGAAAGAAGCTGAGTTGGTTAGGAAAGATATGGGTGAATATGGTGTGAAGAAGAAGCCTGGTTGTAGCTGGATTGAAGTAAAAAACAAGGTGACAGCTTTTGTTGCTGGTAGTAATATGTGTGTATACAAAGAAGACATGTCTTCCATTCTATGCTTGCTTGAATACCAATTAAAGAATCCATGATGATGGGTGATTTATTTACTTTCATTATTTTTCAAAGATTTATAATTATATGTTTTCTGTGGATTAATTATATTTTAACTAGCTTCTATCATTTAGAGTCATTCCTGACCAATCGGTCCAATCCTATTTCTTTCATATTTGCACAATTAATCAGTTCTTTGTTGCAGCTTTTTATCAGTTCAAAATGAATTTGTAGGTTCACATTTTTGTGAGGTGCGCATATGTAGAGGGGAAAAAGTAAAATTGCACGAATTTTAACGTTGTTTTACTTGATTTTTGTGAAAATAACATTAAAAGCGTTTGGTTGGTCGGTTAATCAGCATCATAAGCCGGAGGTCTCATTTGGAAGCAGCCTCTTTATTCCTACGAGGTGGAGGTAAGACTATCTACATCTTAACCTCCTTATAGTGAAATATATAGAGTTCGATGATGATGACTTGTTTTCTCTCTTAAAAAAACCCTTGGAGGCATGTTGATTTATTTTTCAGCTGGTGTTGCTTCACTTGCATTCTATTTTGTTGGATGACTTGTTGGACTACAAGGGTTCCTTAAGCAAGAGAATTGGATGACTTAGGTTTGTGATTGGTTGAAATTATAATCTGAATTTCATTTATTAATGTGTTTGGTTTGTAGAATTTGCTGGAATTGGAATGTGAATTCTAATCTTAATGTGTTTGATTGAGAAATGAATTCTATTGGAATTTGGATTAATTCACCCAAATTCCTTCATGTAAAGTAATTCAATTTTTTTTCCAAACTTTGTTGGAATTCATACAAATTGAGACTAGTAGGGGTGTCCATAGAACCAAAAAAACCTAACCAAAAAGTCAAAAAAAAACATGTCAAAATAACCCATGCCAAATAGAAACTGATAAGTTTGATTTAAGTTTTTTTTTTCAAAAATCAAAAGTTATGGTTGGTTTTAGATTTACCTAAAATAAAAACCAAAAAATCGAACTTACCCATTACATGTAACATAGATCCAATGTATAATTTATTTGTATTTTGACTAGGGTTGTTCAAAATGCTCGTGAATCGGGCTCGATCGAAGCTTTGTTTGAAAAAAGCTCAAAAAAAGTTTGGCTCTAAAAAAATTGTTTAAAACAAGCCCGATCCATGGTTGGCTCTGCTCGTGCCTCGGCTTGACTTTTATATATATATATATATATATATATATATATATAATTATACACACACAAACATATGTGTGTGTAAAATAGAGGAAGATAAAAAAAACGATGACTTGAGATTTTTTGTGAGCAAGAGCTTGAGCTTGAGCTTAAACACTTGGCTCGAAAAAGGAGGCTTAGCTCAGAAATTATCAAGCCAGACTTGGCTCGATTTGATTAGCACTAATTTTGATAAGGCTTATCATATATTTTTAGCCCTTGGAAGTAGGATACCACGCTTTTCAATTAAAAAAAACTAGATTTTGACAAAGCTTGCCATATTGTTTATGTTTTAACCATTCGATAAATAACAATAACAATAAGTTTTCTCAAATACAATAGATTTGATGATTATTTTCAAGGCCACAAAAAATTTTAAGGCCGAAGCAGAAAAACTGAAAAACTACACCCGAAATCTAATAAAATCCTATATTTTTATTTTTGGGTTTGGTTTGATCAGCCAAAAACCGACCATGCACACTCATAGAAATCCAAGGTCTATCTAAGTTCAACCCTTCTTAGACCTTATAAAAGCAACTATAATATAAGTTAGATTTAATATGTATAGTTTTCTTAGACCTTATAAAAGCAACTATAATATAATTAAGATTTAATATGTATAGTTGTTATTGTTATTGAATTGCATATAAGTGATTGATTACAAGAGCCAGGAGAAAAAGTCAACTATTTATACATTTTTGACAAATGAAATATTGGACAGAAAAATTCATACTTGCAAAGTAAATTTGAATATAAAACATATAAAAATAGTTCAGTTTAAATGAGTCAAAGCTAAGTAAGCTATATAAAATAAATAATTTGATTAATTATTAATATTTTTTCAAAAATATTAATAATTAGTATAGCTTAATGAAATCTATAAAATTAAAGTGATGAAAGGAATCAACGAAGAACAAAGACATCCACTCTATTTCTTCTAAATGTCAAAATAAACATTTCACTTAGATACATTTTTTTTTTTATCAAAATCCATGAAAAGTGAGGAAGAACATCTTGCATATGATTTCTTCATCATAAGTTAGACATGAAAGAAAATTAAAGTATATTATCTTTAATATCGTCATTAAAGCCATGATCGAATCTTCTAACAAGCAAACATTTCTATTTTTAATTTATTTTATGTTGAATTTAATCAACAATAGTATATTTTAAAAAATTATACAGAATGTACATTACTAACAAGTGTTATTTGTGTTGTAGCCTAGTGATAGAGGTAAAGTCTTTCTATAGAAACATTATTTTTAACTTAAGCACGTAAAACTTAGAAAAATGTATAGTTTAAAAGTAGTGCTTGTGAATATCTAGTACATATTAAAAAGAAAAAAATTAAAAAAAGGATATGTTAGTTGAGTCTGTCAAAATGGACGGGTTGTGTAACGGATTCGAATGGGTTTAGGTCAGGATGTGTGCAGGTCAGAATATGTTTTAAGCAAAATTTGTTCAGACAATAATGAGTCGTTTTTAAAAAAAACTTCAATTTAGTCCAAATTAAAATGAGTTGTAAGAAAACAAATAATGTATTTTAATAATATTTAGTGATTTTTTTCTTCAAACATATTATTAATAACTATTATCCATTTGAATCCATTCTTTGTTAGATAGTTTTTAAGTGACTCATCTTGATCCCCATTGTATTAAGGAATTACACATCTTAACTCATTCTACATTATAATGCTATCAACTTCAACCCAAAATATAATAATTGTTCACCCAAACCAACCCATTTATCTTACAATAGGTCAAGATTGTCGGGTGTAATGTTAGTAGTGTTTTTATGCATTTATTTTTTGAACATTTAAGCCTTCTTGTGTGGTATTAAATTATTGATTTGTTGATCGTCGTTGTCATATTCAGTATATCTCACCATTGGTATATATATTGATTTGCTGATAATAATATATAAACATGGAAAAAAAAAAGATGAATGAGGACACATGCATGCAACAATGGCGGATTGCACAAGGTAGAGGACGGCATCTTCTTGTTGTATGCCGTTTCAGAAACACCAAATTTGCTCATTTCTGTGCTAATTTTCATAATCTATCATGCCTGATTCAATGCTACAAAACCAACAGGTAAACTTTTTAATTTGCTTCAACCAGTTATACTCATCATCATCAATCCCACCATATATATATATGGTGATCATATATAGGAGAATTTGTATATTTCTGAGTGAATTTTCAGTGGGTTGTTACTAAATATGTTGCAGGTTGAGTTAAAAAAACAAAAGAAATTAAGCTTCTTAGAAATTTTCTACATATATTTGATTGAAATCTATAGAATTTTTTACATCAGAAACAAATTACAATATAAACATGAAAAAATTACAAATTATTTAAAAAAACTATGGAATCTGGGACCTGGTTTGCAGTCCATAATTTGAGGCCTCTTCTTAGACTGTTGATGAAGTTGTATGTATTAAAATTATAATTCAGGCTATTATTGACCCGTTAGAGATAACATATAACTTAAAACGAGAATCGTAATAAGTTATAGGTAGTATATATCAACTGATCGTTATTTTTAAGCAGGGGAAATACATTCGTGCGCGAGAAAATCCATTTTTTGATGGATTAATTAGACGTAACTCCTCCAGGATCAATCGAAACTCACCTTTTGACTTCATGGGGAAGCCGAAAATGGCCCATTCGTCGTCGGTCATCGGTCATAAAGAGTATAAAAGTGATACTGTTTCACACAGTTCATCTAAGGTTTCACATGTGAAAGAGCCTGTTGGACTGTCATTATCTGAAAGTGTTGATTTAAGTTCACCTCAAAGACCAGATAATATTCAAAGTTTTAATATGAGGAAACAAGTTTCGCTTCCTCCATGTGCAGCATCTTTCTATTATGGTAATTCACCACAGATAGATGCTGTGGAGTCCTGTCAAAGCATACAGAAGCTAAACATGTATCTGAAAGCTGGTAGGGATGCTGTTAATGCAGGTGTTCCGGGACGCTTTTTTCGTGCTGTACTTGGACCCGTCTCAGGTAATTGCATTACAATAACGTCAACAATCATACCCGCTTATAGCAAAGCTAGGGCTGTAAACGAACCGAACGAACACGAACGAGCCCTTGTTCGTGTTCGTTCGTTTAACTTTTAACTTGTTCACGAACGGTTCACGAACGCTTACCGAACGAAAATTCTTGTTCGTGTTCGTTCATTAAGGAATTTAGCTTGTTCACGAACGCTAACGAACACATATTATTTAAACAATAAAAATCAACATTTTTAATCTCAAGTAATGGAGATAATCATTTATAAATATATAAATTAAGACATTATAGTATTAAACTAAAAATAACTTAAGTATTATGGTATTAAACTAAAAATTAAAACTAAACAACACATTTAATAAATAAATATAATAAATAAACTTAACCGAACATAAAAGAACGTAAACGAACATGTTACCGAACGTTCATGAACACAAATGAACGAACACGACCTCTGTTCATGTTCGTTCGTTTATCTCAACGAACGGAATTTCTTGCTCGTGTTCGTTCGTTTATTAAACAAACGAACATAAATGAACTTCCTGCCGAACGGTTCACGAACTGTTCGCTTAACGTTCGGTTCGTTTACAGCCCTAAGCAAAGCTATTGGTGCCTCGGGCGTGTTGCCCAGTTGGCTAAAGGTGGAGTATTTTGTACTTTAACAAAAGAAAATGATATTGGTAGGGTCTGGAAAAGTGAGATGTAGGCAAGCAAGTAAACAAACGACAAATAAACAAACACAACACAAGCGATCAACAAACAACTTGCTTTAAGCATATATCACTACTACAAAATCAGCCTAATGCAACCTTTTTATTACATAATGCAACTTTTTTAAAAGAGTTACATTTAAAAAAGTTCATTATGTAAAAAAAAAGTTGCATTATATCTAATACAACTTCAGCTAATGTAACATTGTTTTGAATATAAAGATTGCATTAGGTTGATTTTGTAGTAGTGTACAGATGGAAAACTACGGATACGCATATGATGTCCAGGATTGATCACTTCATAAGGACCATTTTGGTTTGGTTTAGAATGAACAATAGATGGATTATGCACATATTTGCATTGAACTCATGAAGAACAATATGAAGGGGAAAAAATAAAATACACAAACAAGCACCAACACTGTTAACATAGCTAACTTAACTAACGTAACTGTAACTATCTTAACATTAACCGAATTTTAAATTTTACATTTAACATAACTTTGACTTCCAATTTCATCAAATAATCTTGATTATCCAATTCCAATAGTGTAAAGTCACTTTTAATCTGTTTCTTTGAGTTATAAATCATTTTCTTATAAATATATGCAGATGCAGGATCTTTTATCTCAGTTATCATGTATTCCTTCTACTTAAATGAAACAGACAAGACTTCTCAGTTTTGCACTGTGCCTGTAATCAACCTTAAAAGAGAAGACATCAACTCTCATGGTGAGCTAGAATGGCTTCTTCGATCTTGTGGCATTGATCTCCGGTCACTTCTATTCATTGATGAGGTAAAATTATGGGGAAAGATCAAATAAGAAGATATTATTGTCTAAAAAGAGTAAGAATCAATAGAAATTTGACATGTGTCATGACTAAGAAGAGATTTTAGTATTGGATTCTTTTTTGTTCTATATTTTTTTGTACTATATTTTTTTGTACTAGATTTTTGTTTTTTTTGTACTGGATTTTTGTTTTTTTGTACTGTATTTTTATTTTCTTGTATTGGATTTATGATTTTTTGTACTGGATTTATGATTTTTGTACTGGATTTTTGATTTTTTGTACTATATTTTTGATTTTTGTACTGGATTTTATTTTTTTTACTGGATTTTGTCTTTCGTACTAGATTTTTGTTTTTATATTATTAGCATGCCACATGTCAAATTCCTATTGATTCTTACTCTTCTTAGGCAAAATCTCTTTTCACTGGATCAAACCTCGTAAAATTATTACTTTAATTAATTCAAACTCTTTAAGGGTCTGTTTGGTATGAAGGATTGGAATGAACGAGGGAATGGAATGAGCGAGGGAAATAAATGAATCATTATCATTCTATTGTCCTGTTTGGTTACCTCTAGTAATGCAATGATTCATTACTTCTTGTGGTTTGGTAGACATGAAAAGATGAAGCAATTGAAGACAATATATGGGTCGAGTCGTTTTAATCATTGTTTGAATCATGGATCAAGTCGGGTCGCAGGTCGAGTCATGTGTCATGGGTCGAGTCATGGTTCGGACCATTGGTCAGTCATTGTTTAGCTCATGGTTTGATCATGAGGCATTTCATGGATCGCGTCATGGTTTGGGTCATGGGTCGGGTCATAGTTTGGGTCACGGGTCGGGTCATTGTTTGAGTCAATGGTCGGGTAATTTTTTGAGTCATGGATTGGGTCATAGTTCGAGCATGGTTTGGATCATAGTTTGTGTCATTGTTCGTGTCATGGTTTAGGTCATGGGTCGGTTCATGGTTCGACTCATGGTTTGCGGGTCATGCTTCAGGTCTTGGGTCGGATCAAGGGTCGGTCATGGCTCGGGTCATGGGTCAGATCATTCCTTCAAGAAAATGAACGAAAGAAAAGTACCCGCACCCATACTCTAAGAAATGAAAATCATCAAAATTATGAAATGGTGCATTCCATTCCTATGTGGTAACCAAACACGTTTCTTTTCATTCCAACGTAATGACTTATTCCATTCCATATTTCATTCATGCATACCAAACACTACCTAAGGTTCATGGCATTTTATATTTTGCAATATTGCATTTTGTTCTCATGATTTCTTGACATTGTTGTTTTGTTTTGTGTTTATTATTTGGGCAGGTTGATCTTTCATATTATGATCTATTTGGAAGCCTTAAAATCGTTTTACTGAATGCTGATAAGCTTCAAGATAAACAAGAGGTAAAGTTTTTGTTTCAACTGTCACTTATAGAGCTTGCATTTTAAACATATTCACATGTGAAAGGTCCGTTTTGGGTTGTGTTTTATCTCAAACGGGTTGTAGAGGGTCGAATCAAATATTTTAGCCGAAAGGGAAACATGTTTAATTGGGTTGAAAGTTGCTAAATTCTGTTTTTAATGCATGCAACCTCCTAAAATCATTCTATTTTAAGACTTTGATTATTGTAGGACTGTTGTTTTTGTGGTCGTAAGTCATAGTTATCTCACATTAAATAACGAGTCATCATCGTACTTAGTATATCTTATCATTAGCAAAACTAAGGTGTGGTTTAAGGAGGGTAAGATGTAGACAGTCTTACCTCTATACCTAGTAGGAATGGAAAAATTGTTTCCAATGAGAACAATCAACCAACCCAATGATTTTAACGTTATTTTTTACAAAAATTAAGTAAAATAGTATTAAAATTAGTGTAATTTTACTTTCACCCCTCAAGGGCCAACACATATATACATTATATGTGTGCACCGCAAATGAAACACATTAAATAATAAGTAAAAAAAAATACTTAAATAGACAATAAAATGTTTTCAAGTCAACCAACTTGGTATGTACTAAACAATGAAGAATCTCAACCCTAACCCATTTTGAACCATTATCAACCCACCACTTGTATATGAAATAGTACACTGAAAGGATACCTACTTTTTTTTTTTTTAAACAGGCATTGAAGGATTCAATAGTAGAAGTATTTAATTGCCAAAAGGTTAGACTCTAATTTTTTTTTTTAACAGCTAAACGAGTCATCGTATCCAACAACCCACGCGCTGCAACCACAGACCACTACCAACCCCGGAAACATTTAAAGCCGGGCGCTGGCAAGTGCCGAATCGAGGAACTGTCACATTATCTATGAGGAAACTCACACTGATAAAACCCCCTAGCTCACCCAAAACATTTTTTGCTCTAGGCGAGACTCGAACCCAAGACCTTCCATTGCTGGTGGTCAAGGAGTACCAGTAGGCTATAAGCCCAATGATATCATACTCTAATTAATCTAATGTTTTTGATGTTCTATAATGACTTTTGATTTGTATTATAGGGTACTTGTGCTTATCCTTCAAATGATACTACTGTTGACAAAGAGGTGACCAAATACAAATACATAAAAACTCAAGCTTCTTTTTATTGGAATATATTATTACTAGGCCGGGTTTATTAGTATGAACCCATGGGTCAAGTTAGGTTTCTAGAGTTACTTATGATCTCTATATTATTTAGTATAGTGAAAAATTATATTATTAAGGTTTTATTAGTTTGAGCATATAGGCCAGGTTGGGATTTTAGGGTTCCTTAAAACAGGTGGGTCTTAAAGCAAGTGTATGAGGTGTGAGGAGGTCCTAATTCTTTTTAAAAAAATTGTATATATTATATACATTAATTTATTTTACAACAAACACATATAATTTACATTCCAATTTTTTAAATACATTTATGACAGTTACGAATTTTATAAAAGCTAAAAGAAAAACTTTTTCTTAAACATTTGACCCAATAACTCATTACAGTTTATAATTTAGGTTAAAAAAACTAATTACCACACACGCACACATAGGGACCCATTTTTAGTATTCGCACCGAGCACCTAATCTCTCAGAGACGGCCGTGCCTTAGAAACCTATGTATACTATAAACCTAATTGGGCTTGTGGGCTCATACTAATAAACCTTAATAATATATTATTCCTAGAGGTGATAAAATTGAATGGATGAGGTGTGTAACGGGTCACATTTGCTAGCTTTTAAGTATGGCCAAACATGTCAGGTTGTTTGGGCTGACATGCAAAACATTTTTATCTCTTCCTGAATTTCTTAAACAATAATTGTTCTAAAAATGCTTGAAAACTACATCACTTCAATGATAATTGGAACTTTAAAATAAATTGATAGGAGGTTTTATGCATTATGATCACTCTTATTGTGGTTTTTAACCTGGTTTGCCACGTCTAAGTCACTGGTGATGCATGATAAAGAAAAGTGGTCAATGTTATTGAAACTTAAAAGTGTGTTTCTAAATGCATATGTTTGACAGAAATATGTAACTAGTAGCAGTAAAGATGAGTCTAACATGGTCTATTCTATTAGTTAATTCATAATATAGCTTAGCAAAATAGACGGGTTGGGTAACAGGTTAAAATAAGTTCGGGTCAGGATGAGTGTTGGTTAGGATGAGTTTTAAGCAAAATCAATTTGGGCCTGAATGGGTTGTTTTTAAAAAACTTTAATTTAGTCCAACTCAAAATGAGTTGTAACTAAACAAATAGTCTATTTAAATAAACTATAGTGATTTTTACATGAAGCATGTTGTAAATAATTATTATCAATATGAATTCATTCTATCTACATAGTTTTTAATTTACCCATCTTGACAAACATTGTGTTAGGAAGTCACATACCTCAACCCGCTCTATGTTATGGTGCTACCTATTTCAACCCAAAATACAATACTTATTCACCAAAACCAACCCGTTTTGCATACTTTGGGTCAAGATTTCTGGGTCTATTAGTATTTGATGTGATTTGAATAATATGAAGCCCAACAATTCAGGATTGTTCAAGTTGTGCCCTTATTGCTGAAAAGTTTGCTTCTACATCACCTGGGCTATTGGCAGGGAAGGGCTTCTCTCGCCTGCTGGTATGCAATCTATTGTTACTCATTCCACATAACTTGTCTTTAGGGGTGTTTGGATGCATGTTTTCATAGTGTCTTTGTGACTTCAAGACTTGTTGTCAGATAATCTGTAGATTTATATTTGTGTAGGTGGATAACTTTGTGCTCATCCAAATTAACCATTTTTTCAGTAGCAACTCCCCTTATATGCTTCTCAAAAAATGATTATTTAGACTCTAAATAATCAGAAAAGTTGGATAACAATCAGTAAGCAAATTGTCTGTGATCTTAAAATGGTCAAGCTAGCTAGTCTCCAGCTCTTGATTTTTAATCTAGTCTTAAATTTTATAATCATCATTGTTGTACTTAGTATATCCCACCAATAGTAAAGCTAAGGTAGGGTCTGAGGAGGGTAATATGCAGACAGCCTTACCTCTACGCCATATGAATAGAGATGCTGCTTCCAATGAGACTCCCATCTCATGATGCATAATTAACTGACCAATGCAACGTTTTTAATGTTATTTTCACAAAAATTAAGTAAAATAATGTTATAGTTAGTAGACAACCTTACCTCTATGTCATAGGAAGAGAGATGCTGCTTCCAATGAGACTCCGGCGCATGATGCCTAATTAACCGACCAACACAACGCTTTTAACATTATTTTCACAAAAGTTAAATAAAATAATGTTAAAATTAGTGAAAATTTACTTTTGCCTCTCGATGACTGACACATATATACATTATATGCGCGCTCCGCAAACGGGACATGCTTAGATTTTTTATTCAATTAAACTAAACACAACCAGAGACCAGAACACACACATACAAGTGTACCTATCGCATAATAGTATTGCTATGACATGTTTAAGCGAGTGTTGGTCTCTCATGGAACTGCAATAGCAGTTTTCATCAGTTTGTTTTCTCTTCCTTTTTGTATTCAAACTATAAATCAAATTAAACAGTTGAGTATTAGATATCAAGATATCCTTTCTGCCATTATGGATTTAATTTCTTCTAAAAAATTGTTTAATTTTTCTGCATATGTATTTCATATATCTATTTGTTCATGCAGCTATCAGGTATCCTCTTGGATACTGAAAATCTAACTAGTCCCAAGTGTGCTTCTGTAGATAGATACATGTCAACATTATTACTTAACGGGGCTGGTCGATTTGGGTGCAATGGGCTTTACCATATTTGTAAGCTTGCTTTCTTTCTTTCTTGTTCTTTTTCTTCTTCTTGTTATTGTTAACTAGGGCTGTAAATGAACCGAACGAGCTCTTGTTCGTGTTCGTTCGTTTAACATTTAACTTGTTTACAAACGCTTCATGAATACTTAATTACCGAACGAAAAATCTTGTCTGTTCGTTCATTAAGGAATTGGACTTGTTCATGAACAATTCACGAACATAAACGAACGCATATTATTAGAAAAAGAAAAATTAGCATTTTGAATCTCAAATATTAGTCATATTCATCTTAAAATTAAACATTTAATATAAAAATTAAAAATAAATTTCTTTAAACAGAGCAAAAATAAAAAATAATATTTTGTAATTAAATTTACTTTAAACTAATATTCCAAATATCTGAGTTTCAAATTACTATATTTTTAACAAGATATAAATTTCACATGACTAGACATTAATATAAATATTATGGTGTTAAACTAAAACATAAAAAAATTAAGATAATAAAACATATTTAACAAATAAACATAATAAATGAACATTAACAGACTTAACGAACATAAACGAACGAACATAGCCTCTGTTCATGTTTGCTCATTTAACTAAACGAATGAAATTTCTTGTTTGTGCTCGTTCCTTTATTAAACGAACGAACACAAACGAACTTATCGTACAACGGTTCACGACTATTCGTTGAACGTTCGGTTCGTTTACATCCCTATTTTTAACGATAGTGGACGGGGACTGCTTCAAATTCTATTAAGTATATATCACTTGTTTGTAGTGAGATCTAAAATGCACAATGTATCGCACCTTACTGTTGGACAAATCTTGCATCAAGACTTCAAAAAGCAGACAGCAACTGGTGAGAAAAAAATTCTTTTCAATTTTATTTTTTAAAATCATGAAATAAAAGAATCTTGACATGGTAAATGACTAGACTGTTTGGCTGGTTTTTTAAAACAGGTAAAACTGATATTTCTGGATGTAGAATGGTTGTAGGGATGAGTGCAGTTGGGATATCTATTTCTCAACTTTTGTCCCATAACAAGACTTCAATGCAAGAAATCGTCGTCTTCCAGCGTGAGTTTGTTTAACGAATTTGCGTTTCGAATGTAGTTTTTAATCCGATTGTGTTGGTACCATCCAACCGAATCCAATTGAATTGTTTACTTATTCAATGAATAAATTTTCAAGTTTAGTCAACCCATTTTCAAAATATCAAGTAGATGAATATGAATCTTGATAAAATCTTTCATTTGACTATCATTATAGACAATTCCATCTATTAGGGGTGTGCATGGGTCGGTTTGAGTCGGTTTTTGGCTTAGTCCAGACCCAAAACCGAAATTTCGGTTTTTAAGAAAATAAATATAGACGGTTTATAAATTGTTGAAATTTTTCAAAGGTAATATATATGCATATACGCATGTATTCGGTTTTTCTTTAAGATAAAACCAAACCTAAACCCAAACTTTCGGTTTTTAGAAAATTAACACCAAACCCGTCGGTTTCTATTTGGGTTCGGTTTTTTCGGGTCGGATTTTTCGGTTTTTGGGTTCTGGGTCGTTTTTTTTGGTTTTATGCACACCCCTACCATCTATATTATCTATGGAATTTGAACCTGAACTCTATTTGCGATTCGTTATTTCTATATCATCGGTTCTTCTTATATGGATTATGTGATTATGAATACTTAGAGTCAGATAATCAAATACAAGGTATCCATTGTTTGTTTTTGTGTGCAGAGTTGGAAAAACTGAGGTTGCTCGTAGTTATCTCGGGATGTAATCATCTTCAAAACTTTAAGGTTAGGAGTAATATGTTACATATAATTTTTGAGCAATTGATGATATTTTTTATTGATGTACAACGTATATATCATAACAAAGCAGGTCAGAAATTACACAGTTTGAATCATTAAAATAATACAATTAATAATATACTGATATAACTTGGTGGATTTTTGTCGAAGAAGAAAATGTAACTAAAGGAATAAGAATCAAATATGGTTATGTTAATAAGAAATCTATTAATATAGATATTATTACGAAAACTAAAAAAAACAAAATTAAAGAGTAAAAAACTGAGCGAAAAATAAAAAAAAAACAGGTGCATATTTGCATAATATGGGCATGTTTGGCTTTGCTTATTTAACTTAAAAGTAGGCCTGTATATGAACCGAACAGTTTGGTAAGAAGTTCGTTTATGTTCGTTTATTTAATAAATAAACGAACACGAACATAAAATTTGTGTTCGTTTAATTAAGTGAACGAACATGAACACACCTTGTGTTCATTTATTTATGTTCATGAACAGTTCGGTTATGTTCGTTTATTTACGTTCGTTTATTTGTGTTTGTTAATTATGTAATGTTAGTTTTTGTTCGGTTAACTGACTAATTTACGAATGATATGTATTTACATTTAAGAGACCTGTCATTTTTGCTCGTTTATATTTGTTCAATTGTGTTCGTTTATGTTTGTTCAATAGTGTTCATGTTCGTTTATGATTGTTCAATGGTGTTAAAAAAATGTCCATTTATGTTTGTTCGTTTATTTTAGTTCGTTTGTTTTCGTGAACAGTTCGTTTAATTTACTAATGAACGAACACAAACGAACACGAACATATTCATTTTCTTAATAAACGAACACGAACACAAAATTCATGTTCGTTAAGGTGTTCGTGTTCGTGTTCGGTTAAGTTTAAATGAACAAACACGAACATGCATGTGTTCGTGTTCGTTCGGTTCGTTTACTGGCCTACTTAAAAGTAACTTTTTATCAAAAGTGTTTTTCACTTATTACTTTTTTAAAATGAAGTTTTTTAAAAAGATATTTGGATTAGCTTTTAATATGTAAATAGTCAATAAATTGTTTGGATTAGCTTCAAAAAAGTTTTTGGATTAGTTTTAACCTATTCCATTAAAAAGTTAAAAAGTCAGTCTAAAAGTTAGAAATCATAGCTTCTTAAAAACAACTATTTAACTTTATTTAAAAAGTTAAAACAAAAGGTCATTGACAATACCAATTATTTTTTAACTTACTGACTTCTTCATAAAGTTAATAAGTTAATAAGTTGCTTTCAAGTGGAATCCCAAACATGCATTATGATGACACATGTACCACAGTATTTTTATTTATTATATTTTAGATAAGACTACTATAGGTAAGATTAATGAAGGAGGTTGGTTAATACACAATGATGGCAAAGTCAAAATTTTCAATTTTTAGTGGTCACTTATCTCAAGAAGCAGAGTTTAGAATCTGTTTATCCAAACATTAAAAAAATAATAATTGCAAGGAACCAGAGTGGTTATGTGGTGTGTTCTTTCACATCTTTATTATTGACACATGTCTAACTTTCGATGAAGTGTAGAAATTTTTTTCCTCCTCTCTCTTTTATTAAATACCAATTATCTTTTATATTAAAGATTAATGTTTTTAAATAATTAAGTTATACAAGAAATATCAAATATGTGGTTCTTTTTATTATTAAAACCATTAAAACTTATCAAATCTCAAGAAAATTTCAATTATATAATATCTTAAAATATAGTTTTATAATTCTTAAATTTTCATTATTTATAATTTATTATTTTTAAAAATTCATTATTTATATAAACATTTAATGATATTAAACATACAAATGTTTATGAAAAATAGTGTTTCTAACATACTAGGTTAAATCCCGTGTGTTACACGGGCTGAAGAAATAAAATGTTATATAATTTATAATAAAAAAGTTATGTCTTTAAAAAGCAATGTATTGCAATAGTTAAATGAACATATTATATTTATTCAACCCATGTAATACATGTGTTTCTAACCTAGTTTATTATATAATACACTCTTTAATATTTTTATCACTTGTGTTTATATATTTTAATATATGTTTAAAGGAAATGTTGATCTCTGCTGAATCTGGGGATCTCATGAAAGACCTCCTTTGTTTTCTAGATACTCATGCTTCATATCAACAACTTCAGGCGTTGTATCAACCAGGTTGGGTTATTTTTCTTTCATTTATTATTATTATTATTATTATTATTATTATTATTATAATTAATTTCTTCAGTCAAGCTTATTTTCTATATTTTTTTTAGTTATAAGGGACCAAATTAGTTTACTAAACTTGTTTGGATAGGTCTGATTTTCATTGAATTGTCATTTTTTTTTTTTTTGAGTTTTGTTCTTGTTTTGACTTGATGTAAGTTCCAATGAACATAAGGTATTATGTATTAATAAACAATTATATACAAATACACCGAGGAAAAGTAAGCCAAATAAAACCATCTCTCCTAATTAGAGAATAACTAAGACCGGAAAAATAAGGGGTTGGGTTGGATCGGGTAATGAGTCAGAACGAGTTCGGATCAGGATGAGTTTTATAAAAAAATCAGTTTGGGATTAAATGAGTCACTTTTTAAAAAACATCAATTTTATTCAAGTTAAAATGGGTTGTTCATAAAAATGGTTTATTTGTATAATTCTTTAGCAATTTTATCATCAAATTAGTAAGTGAAAATTTTTACATGTTTGAATTTATTCAACTATCTTAGTTTTTAGGTTACCCATCTTGACTCGTATTGTGTTAAGGTATTATCCATCTCAACCTGATCTATGTTATTGCTACCCTTTTTAACCTAAAATATAATACTTGTTCACCCAAATCAACCCATTTATTTTGCTTTGAGTCAAGATTCACATGTTTGAATAATCACACTATATAAAATTCAACTTACGACGAAGTTATTTTTAGTGTCTAGAGAGAATGAAATGTAGACTAACCTTTTCTCTATCACTAGAGAGGAAAGAAAGACTATGTTTCTGAGAAACCATTAACTCAAACAACAAACAAACACAAACAAACATTCAAAGAAACAAACAACAATCAACAATAACTGAACAAATAGTTGTTTCATATAAAGATAAACACCTACCAATACATAAATTTACCTCTTCTAGCTAGTTATGGTGGTAATAATTACTATAATCCATTATTCCTATAATCTATCTAACTAGTAGGCGCAGACGTGCGTTGCCACATATATCTAACTATCTTGTTTCGTATCAGGTGATCTAGTTCTAAAATTCCTAGTCAAAACTAAACCGAGTATGCATACGTTGGCTACTTGGTTTAACAATAAAAATAGCATTAATAAAAGCAAAAACTTGAAAAAACCCTTATAAACTCAGCACAAGATGATGGCTGAGTCACGTACAAACAAAATCTAAAGAAACAAATATTTTAATTTGTGAAGAGAGCTACCGCATAAGTTGATCTTTATGTATCTCAAGCTTTCTAAGATTAATACATTCTTAAATAAATCAAATTTTATAATTGCTCTAATTTTATAATAAATATACACCTTTATAAATTACAACATAAAACAAACTTACCAAGTATATCTCACTCTTTAGTAGGGTTTGGGGAAATTATAGAGACAAACCTTACCCCTATACCAGTTGGGACAAAGAGGATGTTCCGAAAAAGTCTTCGGCTCAAATTTATTATTTGAAGTTAATCATCCTAACGCTTTTAACGTATTTTTAACATTGTAGGTTTCCTCCTGGACAGGTGGGTCAGGTCACCACGCTCTGTTATTCGGGCGGAAGAGTGATTTATTTGCCAGGATGATCCTGAATGACCAGACGTTTACTGTTCAATAAAAAAGAGAGTGAAATAACATTAAAATTAGTGTAATTTTTATTTTTGTACTTTAGGGACTATAATAACTTTTCTAAAGGATAAAAATAATGACATATAATTGGAAGTGACTGTCTAGAATGAAATTTGTAAGATGTGAGTTTGAAAAGGCTTTTAAAATAAAATGATTTTAAAGTGTGGTTTTTAAAGAGTTTCTCGAATTTAAGAACCAATCACACGGAATCACATTCCTTTGAAGTGGTTGCTGACAAAAAGAAAGAAAAAAATGTGACTAATAAAAATAAAATAAAATACTATTCATACTTTTATTTTTTGAACAATTTCATTTTGTTTATGTAGATAATATGGTCTTGATTTTTTTTTTTTTTAAGTTTTCACGACTGATTTTGAACGCTTATACCAATTAGGATTATTCATCAAGGATAATTATGTATTTATACTAACTACACTCACATAATTAACTTACTTCACAATTTTGAGGCTGCTTAAATCCTCATGATCATTTGTGTCTACTTCAACAAGAATAAACTTTTCTAAATGAATAGTTTTGGTGCAGTTGTAGGTGTTGAGATGAGAGCATTTACAGTTGATAGTGATCTATCAAGGAAGACCATAGAGCAGCTGCTCCAAGATTTTTGTACAGCTTAAAAAAACATATGGCTTCGTTAAAGTTAAACGTTTACGAAATATTAAAAAGCTAGCTAAGATGGAAACGGGTCAAGCCCGTTTATGAAAGATTAAAAGTTAGCTAAGATGGAAACGGGTCAAGACGAGAGAATCAAAAATGCATAAACCTCATGAAAGTGTATTGTTAGAAAGATATATTGGTTTATGTAATGATACACTTTGAAATTACATTCAACCCATCAAAAGTTTTCTGTTTTGATGGAAGCCTATATTGACCTAATACTGAATTTGACAGACTCAACAACTTTACAATATCTATGTTTTACATTTTTTTTGTTGGGTTTTTGACATATTATATTGAAAATCATTTTATAATGGAAGCACTTTTGACATGTGATCTATAAAACTTTATAGACAAGCCCACAAAGGATCCATATATGAGAAACTTGTAACTTTAAATAATACATTTATTGGATGTTTAGAAGGTTTTAACATTTGAAGAGTAGTGGTTGCTAGTGAAGATGATGATCAAGAACCTAAGTGTGTTCTTCTCTAATAGTATCTACATTAAACACACTTTATCCAAGATGTTAGTTTTTAACTACACGAGTCAAGAACACTTAATTACTAAAACCCTCTTATATTAGTGACTGGAGGCATTTAAATATTTCTTCTTTCTAAGTTGCAAAATTACTTATTTCCTCAAGTCATGCTTTAAGAGGATTTTACATTATGCATTAAAAATTTGTTTGCAACTTAGGAAGGAAAAATATGTAATTCTTTTAAATGAAATTCAAACAAGATTAAGGAACCAAAACAAATTAAAAAGGGTTTAAATTGTGTCATTTTCTAAGTACAACCAAACAATTCAACAAGAAAAATTGTTCTTTAGTTAATCATAATGTTTGAACAAGTTGGCATAAAACCACTCAAGTGGGCATGGAGATTACTAGCAAACAAAATTCATAACACACGGATAAATCACACATCCTATTGTTGGATAGATTAATCTTTCCTTTCCTTTCCTTTTTTTTTTTTTTTTAATTTTTTTTTGGGGGGGGGGGGGGGGGGTTGTGACTTATGCCACACATAATCAACTTAATACATAATGATTTAAATAAAAAAAAATCAAGTTGTTGGTAGGGGTGTAAACGAGCTGATCCCGGGCTCGTTAAGGCTTGAGCTCGGCACGTGTAGATAAATTCGGGTTCGACCTCGAGCTCGGCTCGGCTCAGCTAGATTTTTTTTATTTAATTTATTTACTTTAATTACTAATTTAATTATGTTTATAATTATATTTTCAAAATTTAACATAAAATATTTGATTTAAATATATTTAACATAATTTTTTATATAAAAATAATTAATTTTATAAATAAACACTTAATATAATAAATAAAAATTATATATTCAAAAAGCTCGTTAAGGCTCGCGAGCCGGCTCGAGCTCGATATGTGAAGCTCGAGCTCGGGCTCGATAACTAAACGAGCCACACTTTTGGGCTCGAGCTCGGGCTCGTTAAGGCTCGGCTCGTTTAAGCTTTTTACTGATCTAATCCCATACATTTCATGAGCTGCCTTGTTCGTTTACACCCCTAGTTGTTGGTAGTGTTTTATAAATATTTCCACCTTTTATATATTTACATAGACTAAGGAATGTTTACATATATTAGCTATTTTCATTGGCTCAATTATATAAATAAACATATTATTTATATTCCATGTAAGAGCATAAAATATAATTATAATAATATGTTAATATTTAAATTTTGTCATTATTTTACTTAATGATAATAATCTTAACATAAATCATGATTGTACATGTTAAAAACTTAATTATTTTATAACATGTAATGATTATTTGCTTAATGTGTAATCTTTGGAGTCATATATCAATGACAACATTGCTACACATCGTGTATAGTTTCAACATTGGATTTGAAAAAGCTTACTAATGTACATGAAAATAATATTATTTATTTGCAAGTGAAGTGTCAAAAAGTTTGATTCTAGTACTAATGTTGTTTTTATTTGCTTAATTGCTCGTTCGTATTTGCTTCATTGCTTGTTGTGATTATTAATACCTTATTTCTTATTATGAAATTTTCATAGAGTGATTGTAATAACATTTTGGCTTCTTTGGGCGTGTGCTCTTCCCACTCCTTATAGTAATCGCTTTTAAATACCGCTTTGGATTCTACGCTCGACAAACTCCCGAATTTTCTCTCTTATCTTATCAGCAAGATGTCTCACTATCCTCTATAGAATTTACAGTGATGTTATCTGTCTCTTAATTTAAGATATCATGTCACTTATACCTAGTCTGGTTCTTAGGCATAAATTAAGTTTAACAACTACGGTTGCTACAACATCACCTCTTAATTTAAAGTATCATGTTACCTATACCTAGTCTGCTTCTTAGCCATAAAATAAGTTTAACTACGGTTGCTACAACACGAGCTCCTCTATGTTTGATTTCTTATCTCTAAAAGTGTCGTTGCTTTTATTAGATGAATTTTTACCTCAATAAATTGTAATTATTTGTATCCATAATTAGTTTAGCAATCTCCTTAATTAGAGGAGTAATCCGTGTAATTATTTTTTATATATAGGAGTCTAAACCTCTATCATTCATGAGGTTGATTTATCATATTATTCACATGGTATCAGCCATTCCCTTCCAACTTCTCTTTCATCTCTAACCTTCTACGTTTTCTTCTTCCTGGGATTATACCATGGCAGCTACTTCCTCAAATGATGCTTCTTTTTCCATGAATACCTTGTTACACATGATGAATATTAAACTCTCATCAGGAAACTATCTTCTATGGAGAAATAATATGCTTCCTATCTTTGCCTATCAGAAGTTATTAAATCATATTGATGGTTCAGACTCCTCTCCATCGCCCACCATAACAGTGGATAACAAAACTCTTCCAAATCCAGCCCTTGACGCATGGAATGCAACAGATCAAAGAGCCATCATTCTCTTGCAATCATCTCTTACTGAAGAAGCCGCGGCGGAGGTTCTAGGTCTCACGAGTGCTAGACAAATCTGGCTGGCACTTGAGACCGCCTATAGTAACGCGTCTGTTGAACGAATTCATTCGTTACGTGACTCTCTTCGCCAAATGACCAAAGGTACCTCTTCGGTTATCGATTTTAGTAGACGTTTTAAAGCCATATGTGACCAGTTGGCTGCAATCGGTCACCCTGTTGCGGATATGGATAAGCTACATTGGTTTCTTTGTGGTCTAGGGGCTTCATATGAGACCTTCTCTACTGCAATTCGTGCCACAAAACCCGCACCA
This sequence comes from Mikania micrantha, assembly GCA_009363875.1. NCBI lineage: Eukaryota > Viridiplantae > Streptophyta > Magnoliopsida > Asterales > Asteraceae > Mikania > Mikania micrantha. The sequence goes on along the minus strand of CM018695.1, from coordinate 75,619,589 downwards.
GTTTTTCGTGACTTAGTTTCACAAGCTGAAAGCCATGAATTATTTTTACAATCTATACATGGAACCTCAAATCCACCCGCTGCCTTTAATGCTCATCAAACTCGGAATACTCAATTCCGGGGCCGATCTTCTTATCGTGGTCGCGGCTCACAAAATGGTGGAAGAGGACGTGGTCAAAACCGACGACTTCCGCATTGTCAACTTTGTCGCAACAATGGTCATTATGCATCCGCTTGTCCTAATCTTCATACTTATGCTAATCAAGCTTCTGCATCTGATGAATCCTTGGCGAAAGCTTTTCAGGCCCAATGTCACGTCACTCAAAACACTCCTGATTGGCATGCTGATTCTGGAGCCACAGATCATATGATTCCTGATTGTGACTCGCTAAATCATTCGGTTCCTTACCAAGGTAACAATCAAGTAATGTTTGGAAATGGTCACAAGCTTCCAATCACCCATATGGGTTCTTCTATCATTTCTAACAATATTTCTTTACGTGATGTTCTTGTCATTCCTAATCTCAAAAAGAAATTATTATCTATAAGCAAATTAACCACGGATCATCCGGTGGATGTTCTATTTTCTCAATCTTATTTTGTTATTCAGGATCGAAAAACAAAAAGGATTCTCGCTAAAGGAAGTTGTGTAAATGGACTTTATGTGCTCAAGGATGAACCTCGGGCCTTCAATGCTACTACTACAGTTTCTAATCGTGCATCTTTTGAATTATGGCATGCCCGTTTAGGCCACGTGTCATTTGATATTATTTCTCTTTTGAATAAATTGGGTGTTTTGTCTATTACTTCTTTGTTACCAAAACCGAATATTTGCACACCGTGCCAACTTGCAAAAGGTCAACGATTATCTTTTGATCTTAATTTGAAACGTGCCTCTAATCCTTTAGATTTGATACATTGTGATTTATGGGGTCCAGCACCTATTTGTTCTAAAGATGGTTATCGATATTATGTTGCATTTATTGACGATTATTCAAGGTTTACGTGGTTTTATCCACTTAAAACTAAAACGGGCTTTTATTCGGTTTTACCAACATTCATCAATCTTGTTCAAACACAATGTGCAAGAAAAATAAAAGTTTTTCAAAGTGATGGTGGCACAGAGTTTGTGAATCACACGGTCCGAAAAATATTTGAAGATAATGGTACTTTTCATCGTTTTTCATGCCCACACACACCCCAACAAAATGGTCGTGCGGAACGAAAACATAGGCATATTGTTGAAACCGGCCTAGTTATGCTATTTAATGCACACGTTCCAGCATGCTATTGGGTGGATGCTTTTATTTCTGCAACATTTATAATAAATCGTTTGCCCACTCCATTATTGAAAAACACAACTCCATTCCGGTTGATTTTTAATGAAGACCCGCAATATTCAAATTTTCGGACATACGGTTGTCGTGTGTTCCCATATTTGCGTGACTATTCCAAGCATAAACTTGAACCACGGAGTATTCCGTGTATTTTTATTGGTTATAGTCCGCAACATAAAGGGTATCGTTGTCTCGACCCAACAACTTCTCGCATATTTATCACTCGACATGCGAGATTTAATGAGGCAGTATTTCCATTTCGTTGTTCTTCAAATGACACTAATATTTCTAAATTAGAGCTCACTACCTTTGTGGAAAAATTGCATGCTCCTTTACCTCCTGTTGAATCGAGTAACAAACCAAACCCCACATCAAAAACAAATTGGGGCCCAAATGCATGTACTTTATGCAGGCACCCATTTAATGTTCCAGAGACCCACATGGCTCCCTCTTTTGACCATCAGCAGCCTTCATCAACACCATCACCCGATAACAATTCAGGACCAGATGGTAGAAACTCAGATCCAGAACCGGAAATCAGCTTAGTCCAGGATAATATTTCAGGTCCAATACCAGAATTGTCTACAACTCCCACTCCTGTATCTGTCACGGACTCTATTGCCACTTCTATTAGTCCCACACCAGCTACCATTTCTGATGATCAAACAACGTCAGTACCTATCTCAGGCCATCCTATGATTACGCGAGCAAAGGCGGGTATTTTTAGACCCAAGCATCAAGCTGATTTTGCCACTCTAACAACTCATGCTCTTCACGTTGCATTAACATCAGCAACTGAACCACGAGGATTCAAAACGGCATCAAAAGATCCAAAATGGTTGGCTGCAATGCATGAAGAACTACAAGCCTTACATCAAAATCAAACGTGGACTTTAGTACCACGTCCTTGTTCATCCAATATTGTTGGATCAAAGTGGGTTTATCGCATCAAATATCCACTCGGACGGAACTATTGAGCGGTATAAAGCTCGGTTAGTTGCACAAGGTTACACTCAAATTCCCGGGCTTGATTACTCTCATACTTTCAGTCCAGTTGTAAAAGCAGCCACAGTAAGAATAGTTTTATCTCTTGCAGTCTTGAACAATTGGAAGTTGCACCAACTTGATGTCAAGAATGCTTTCTTGAATGGCAACTTAAGTGAGACTGTATTCATGGAGCAACCTCCAGGTTTCATAAATCCCAACTTTCCTAATCATGTTTGCAAATTATCAAAGGCTTTATATGGCTTAAAACAAGCCCCACGTGCATGGTTTCAACGTTTAAGCACATTTCTTCTTTCTTATGGATTTACATGCAGTCGTGCCGACACCTCACTATTTATATTCACAAGAAATTCATGCATAATGTATTTGCTTGTGTACGTGGATGATCTTATTCTTACAGGTAACAATGAGAATGACATTGATACTTTCATTTCTTGTCTTAATCACGAGTTTGCCATCAAAGACCTTGGAGATTTGAGCTATTTCTTAGGCTTGGAGGTTGTCTACACAGACAACGGATTGTTTCTTACTCAATCCAAATATGCTAAAGACATACTTACAAGAGCTGACTTGTATTACTCGAGACCAGTTAGTACACCTTTAGCTCCTCATGAATCTTTCACAACCAATGGGCTGCCCTTCTCGGATCCAACTTTATACAGGTCCTTAGTAGGAGCTCTACAATACTTAACAATCACTAGACCATATTTGTCTTATGCTGTTAATCAAGTTTCTCAATTTCTCCATGCTCCATCTATTGATCACTTCCAGTCAGTTAAGCGGATCCTCAGATATGTTAAAGGCACAATTTCTTTTGGTCTTACCTACAGTCGACCTCACACAACTTCCATAGTTGGGTACTCTGATGCTGATTGGGCACGTTGTTTGGAGACCAGGCGCTCTACGTATGGTTATTCTATATTCTTAGGTGGAAATCTTGTCTCTTGGAGTGCAAAAAAGCAACCTACGGTCTCTCGATCTAGTTGTGAATCTGAATATAGAGCTATGGCAAACACGGCTGCTGAAATTGTTTGGGTTACGCATCTTCTTCGTGAGTTACGTGCTTTACCTCCTAACCGACCTACTCTTCTTTGTGACAACAAGAGTGCATTGTTTATGACTCAGAATCCTATCTCGCATAAGCGAGCCAAACATATTGACTTAGATTATCATTTTATTAGGGAGCTCGTCAACTCTGGCAAACTGTACACAAAGTTTGTTCCAACCAATCTTCAGGTGGCAGATATCTTCACAAAAAGTCTTCCGCGCGCTCAATTTGAAACTTTTCGTGCCATGCTCCGTCTCGGACCACCACCATTTCGATTGAAGGGGGGTATTAGATGAATTTTTACCTAAATAAATTGTAATTATTTGTATCCATAATTAGTTTAGCAATCTCCTTAATTAGAGGAGTAATCCGTGTAATTATTTTTTATATATAGGAGTCTAAACCTCTATCATTCATGAGGTTGATTTATCATATTATTCACAGCTTTGCCCCTAATCTCAAAACAAAGTCTGCATTTTTGGGTGCTAATTAAACCAAAGTGAGTTACCATTCTTCCAAGCAATACTGGTCTGGATGGTTCCTCCCTCCCGAGTTATAAGAACTTTCGAAGACATTGCATTGTCCATGGTTAGGATTCCTTGTAAAATTAACATGCTCCCGAGAGTAATCGACTACCGTTGGGCACTAAACAGTATTATGGCCTCCTCTCCATATCTCACACTTAGCATTGCCCCTCCTTCAACCTAGGAAACCAAAACAATGTTAGAATCAACTTGCAAAACACCTGAAGTCATAGAAGTAGTCTTGCCTTATGTGAACAACTGGTAAATGCTTATCACCATATTCTAAAAAAAAATATACGCACTCCCCAAGTGTCAAGTTAATTAGTGAGAAAATTACCTCTAGTAGTAAACAATGTGTGTCTACTTACATAGGTCACTCCACTGGACCACTTCTACTCGTGTTGTGGGCATTTGCCCACCACACTACAAGGAAATGGATCTAAGGGAACTAACTCTATAGGGACGACAGAATGTTGTGTCTATAGCTAGAGCTATAACGACAATAGGTCGTCTCTATAGGCTAAAAGTTACTTTTTTGACTTTTTCATCAATAGTGATAATATGTCGTCGCAATAGCTCACTCTGGAATTGGCGGGCATTGAATGAAATATTGGCGCTTGCTGAAAACTCTATAGCAATGACGAGTCGTCGCAATAGGTTAATTTAATTTTTTTCCTTTTTTTTTAATTTGTTTTTATCCTGATGTGATTAAAAAGAAAATAAAAAATAATTATATTTTTCCTATAGCGACGTGTCGTCGCAATAGCCTTAATTTAGAAAATAAAAATATCTATCTATTATAATAAATCGAAGTTTCTAGGGACACATGGCGTGATTATAGAGCACCTCAACTTTGATTTTCCCGCTTCTCTATCCTATTAAATACACCTCATATTAAATAGTAATATTATATATTAAATACTTTGTTTTACATTTTTAAACTAAGAAACTTATTTTATAATACATTAAAAATATATTAATATTAAAAAAAAACACATTTTAATCCAACTTATTATAAAATATACAATTTTTAAAAATAGTATTTAGAAAAAATAAAGAAACAAACTTTGAAAAAAATTATTGTTTAAAGAAATAATATAGTTATTTTATTACTTAAATTATTAGATTACACAAAATTTTATCCATATTTTATATGAAAAAAATCTTATATTACCTGTATTTTCATTAATGATTGTTTAATATATTTTTATCATTCAACCCGTGTAATACACGGGGTGCTAACCTAGTATTTATTCAAGACAGGTTAAACGACCGCGTTTCGTGACGACAAATGTCGTCGCTAAAGGCGATTTTCATTGTAGTGGGCCAACTTCTTAAACCTGTCATATGTAGCAAAGAAACTCTCTCCTTCAAATGAATAAATCAATCTACTAAAATGAGTATAATTGGCAAGAAGGAAATACTTAGTTAAGACAACTCTTGTATATCATGCATGCCATGTAGTAATACAATTAGCTAGATAATAATTTAGAGATATTTAATATACTTTTAGATTCAAATCCTAAAAATGTTAGATAATAAAAAAAATATAGAAATTTAACATTACAAAATCATCACATGGTATGTTGATATGTACTTAGTACATGATTATGCATGGATCCATAACTCAAGCGATTATAACAAGTATATCGTCAAAAGTTCAAACACTAAATATTTCCAAAAATTATTCATTTTATTAAAATTATTATTATTTTTATTATTTAATGTTAAAAAAAATATGGATTTTATGCGTGATTAAAAGTTTCCTAAAGAAGAATTTTAAGATTATTGTTCAAAAATGGTCGAATTGAAAGGAAGGGGTTTGACTTTGACTTGATGACAGGGGTCGTATGTGTAAAATGCATTAAATAAGGCTGCCTCCTTCAATGAACGTGAACCAACTGCTCACGTTCTCATCATATCAAACGACGTTAGAATCCAAACACAATCAACATCACCATCAGGTAAGATTTCAACTTTTTCTTCTTTGGATCCTCCTTCAATTCTTCATATACGCATGTCAATCAATAATGATCTTCATTCAATCCCGTTGACGTTAATCGATTACAGTTCGTCCGTCTGAATCAACTGCTCCCAATTTCATGGTTTCAGCAGTTGTCCGATTTTGAAGTTCCGGTCATCTGTCAATTGATCCTTCTACTTGCAACTGTAAGTTGATTGATAAGTTCAGTTTCAATTTTGGCCAGTTGATCAAGTTGCAATTGAGTAAAGAAGGTTGCATTTCGATTTATAATCAAGTTTGGGGATCTGTTTTGTCTGGTTTACAAGCTCTGATTTTCTTTGTCTTTTGATTTTGTTGAATTTTTGTGTTAGTGTAGAGCTGTTTATTAAGAAAAGCGAAAGTTGTGTTCGGTGATTGTTGTCTGTAAACAAAAGAATGAGTCGCCAATCATCAGTAGTTGGGAAAACATCTTCTGGTATGATTTAGATGCTCAATTTGAATTCTCTGTGCTTGATTCTTGTAATTAATAAAATTATTCAAGTTGTAGTATAATATATCATGAATCAAGGAAATTTTTGATAGAATCAATAAATCACCATTGTTGGATATCTACAAGGATTTTTGAAAGAACAATGGTTAAGAATTTCAGTTTATCCCTTGTTTTCTGCACTTTTTGTTTATTACTTCTTACTAATTACAAAGACACAACATGATATGTATATTATACATATTTAACTTCTTGAATATGGAAATAGTTTAATAAGTTTAAAGTTTTACAGTTGGTTTAAATTGTTAAGGAGCCTGCCCTAATAATGTAGGTAACAGACGGTTGCAAAAACTACTGCAGCAGCATGATAATCGAATATGTGCTGATTGTGGTGCACCTGACCCTAAGTGGGCGTAAGTTCTTTCAACCTGAATTTACATTCAAAGTACTTGTCCTCAGTATGCATTCCTCATATTTACTGTTATGAATGGACATATACATTCACATATAGCTCATAGTCTTTTTTGCCTACCTATTCACTCATTATATATCTTCCTAAAATGCATTTTATTTCTTCCATTTATGTTCTACAAAATTGGTGAGGGTTCATGCAGGATGCAGCTATGGATAAGATTGTAAACAAAATCTTAAATTTAAATTTAATGATTTCCCTGTTATGTAATAGCAGTAACATTTTCACAATAAAGGAGATTGTAAAAAGAAGATGCCAAGCGGAATGCTGGTGTATAAGTCACTGCGGCATCTAAGTGCCTAAGAACTCTGCTTTAATATTGTTTACTTTCAAAAAAATTAAATATTTATTAATTTATGTATATATGTTTGTGTTTATGGTCCGGTTAACTGTTTTAAGCTTTTTCTGAAGTACCATACTAAAACTGAAACACATAATGCAGACTGTCAAATTTCCCCTAACTGACACCCGTCCACATTGTGCAGTTAATCTTTTTTGCTACTGTTTGGCAAACTCTTCAACATCCCTACTCAGTTCTACAGATAGAAAAATTTAAAATTTAATGAAAATAAGTAAAGTATCCTTGTTTGATAGAATTGTTTCAAAGGACTTGACTGATAATTTATTTTACTTTCATTAGTAGATATATCTGTATATTTATATATTAAAGGTTCATTCTGAATTTCAGGTCGGCCAACATTGGAGTTTTTATATGCTTAAAATGTTGTGGCGTGCACCGCAGTCTTGGTGTTCATATTTCAAAGGTAGTTACCCCTATCTCAGTCTTTCTTAAATCTTAATCAATTAGGCATACCTTATAGAGATACATTTTTTGTTACCTTTATTTATCTATAATTTGATTTGATTTGTAAAATTCATTACTATATATGTAGCTGACACAATTTATATTCAGTATTGTTGCTTTATTCAAATGGAGTAAAGTTGGATGTATGCACCATGCAGTACAACATGACATGTGTTCATGATGATTGGAATTTAACATCGCAAGCATCTAAACATACATTTGTAACACATATCCATACTAGAGATAGCAAAAATGGGTAAAATAGGCTGGCTGGGTAACCAGCCATAATAGGTCTAAGTCTAGGGGTGTCCGCGGTCCGATTTTTACGGTTTTTATATGGAACCGTAAACCAAACCATTAACAATGGTTTTTGAATAACGTAAGCCAAAACCGAACCGTTCAAAATAAAAACCAAATCAAACCGAACCGTTATCAACGGTTTGGCTTACGGTTTGGGCTTTTGATCCCGTAAAAAATATAATCGAATCAAACCAAACCTTTAATAGTTCAAGGTGAATCAATTATACCAAGTACAAATGTATTTTTTTTTAAATGACGCATAAATCATGAACTCAATTTGCACACACATATATAGACATGCATATAGATATGAGTATATGCATATATAAATAAATAAATATATATATATATATATATATAGATATATCTATGTGTGTATACATATATCTATATTTATATACACACACATACGGTCCAGTCCGATTTTTTACGACCGGGTTAATGAAAATTGTAAACCAAACCGTTTCTTACGGTTTTGAACTTTTGAAACTGACCGTGATACCAAACTAGTGACCGGTTTGGGCAGTTTCGCGGTTTGGAACCGAACCGTGAACGCCCCTAGGTCTAACATGGGAAGGCTGACCCATAAAATTTCTGTTTCTCCGCTTTATTTTTTAAACATAACTATATTGTTAATTAAGATCACAAAACAATATTATTAAATTAATAATCTAAATCTTTGAGTATAAACTATTAAAATATATGACGCATAAATCATGAACTCAATAAGGCAATTAATTTGATGTGACCTTTTGAAACTAAACATAACCCAAATCGACCCACTAATAAGGTAATTAGTTATTATTACGATCTCTAATCGATGCCTGGATGAGTTTGGAGTTCACATCTGACAGCTGAACTGAACAGGTTTTATCAGTGTCATTGGATGCATGGAGTGATGCTGAAATTGATGCAATGATTGAAGTCGGAGGAAATGCATCTGCAAATTCAATATATGAGGCTTATATTCCTCATGGAATCTCTAAACCTGGACCAGATTCTACTCAAGATCACCGTAACAGTTTCATTAGGTGAATTTATAATTTTATATATTCATCTGTTCACATTTTTGCATGATTATCTTTATATTCATCTTGATCACCACCAGCAATTTACACAATTGGGTTTCAATTATATGTTCCTGCTGAACTCAAATCAGTCAACCTAAAAACCATTTTGTATTTTAGAACTTAACTATCATGCCTAATGGATTTAGTGGTTATTTACTTTCCTTGCTAAAATCCTTGTAATTTTTCTTTAAGGTCAAAGTATGAGCTTCAAGACTTCTTGAAACCTAGTTTGAGGATCTTGTCAAGTAATTCTAGCTCTCTGAAAGCAAGCTTGTCCAGAAAGACGATAAACAATATTCCCAGTACTGTAAGTTTATTTATTCAGGAAATATATGTCATAATGTTGGTGCTTTCAAAAAATGATTTTGAGCAGATGGTGTGAAAACTTTTAACAGAAGGGCATGGTGGAATTCATTGGAGTGTTGAAGATCACAGTGATAAAAGGCACCAATCTTGCTGTTCGTGACATGCTATCAAGTGATCCTTATGTTGTTCTTACATTAGGACATCAGGTATGTCCTTTTGTCCGCAATTCTTTTTTGAAATGTTTATATACATGCCATGACTTATTTTGCGAAGAAGCTTAGTTATACCCAAGGGAAATGAAGCATCTGGATATATGTTTTGAAATTGGTTATGAAATTAGAAAAAGATAGCAAGTTCTGAGCGATAAAATATATTACATGAATTTCCGACATGACGTACATAACACGAAATCACTGCTTTGCTTTAGCCCAAACAGGTTTAGGCTAGTTTCGGGTCGGACCATGAACACTAGGTTGTTCAAAAGAATCCACATCAAAATCCGAAATATCCAAAAATCCGAACCTGAAATATCCAAAAATTCGGATACGGATCCCTATTTTGAAAATTTTCGGATAGTTTAGGCATCGGATATCCGAAATAGTTCTTTTTTATCTAATATTTCGGATATCCCAGATAATTTTTTGGATATTTCGGATAATTTTATGATATTTCGGATAATTTTATGATATTTCGGATATTCGGATATCCGAAATATATTTTTTTGAAATTTTTTAACTTTTGTTCTAAGTTCGGATATCGTTTAGACATCTGAATCACCGGATATCCGAAAATGAACACCCTTAAATTGAACACATTTAAGTAAATAGGTCAGCATGTTGGGTCATTCAACCCATTTATTTTCATAAATTTATAGAAAATATGTGTTTGGTGTCATAATTTGAATTGATTCGGTATTTTATGTCATTATTTAAAGGTTAAAATATAATGAGCATTAGATTTATAGTTTAAGCCTAATTGTTTTATGCACGTTTGTATTGTGGTTGAAAATATTAATTTTAGAGTATGGATATACAAAAAAGGATAAATAACCTTTTTGGGGTTAACCTGGTCACGTCTGTGTTATCTTGCCAATACGTGTGTTGTATGTGGGTTCATGTGTTTGACATGATTTTGGCGTTCGTGTAAAATTTTCAAGTGTGTGTCGAGTTCCATAAACACGACCCATTTAGTTTAGCCCTTTTTGTAATAACCAAAAATCTAGTTATTGGAGTGCTTAATTCATAAAATGATCAAAAAGGACATTCTTGTGTAAAAATGAGATACTATACGTCTTCTGGGAATAGAAGTCTCTAATGTGTAATTATGTGTAGGAAGCTTGTACGAAACTAATTATATAAGGTTTAATTAATTTGATGATTAGAAGTTGGATTTGTTTATCTAAAGTTCTAAACATTAAAACTTGATTTATGCGACTAAGATAGCTAATTTAAAAAAAATTAAACAAAAGTAACACACATACTTGTATGCTGTGAATTATGACACCCTAAACCGACAATATCACATTTTAGGACATGTTCAAAGTGCTACTATAATTTATTGATTTCTTTGTTCTCTCTTTTTCCTTTTCGGGTTTGCGAGCATTAGAAGGCGCAAACAACTGTAAGAAATAGCAACTTGAATCCAGTTTGGAATGAAGAACTCATGCTTTCTGTTCCTCAGAATTACAAGCCGGTTAAAGTGGTAAGTCTAAATTAAAATATTAAATGCTTTTACTTGTGCTCTAAAGGTGGCAACATGCATGGGTTCACAATTTTATGTTCTTTAGTATGGGCCGGGTCGGGTACTTTGGTTGAAATGCAAACCCGTTTTTAAAAAATAATTGATATGTTAATTATGATTACAAAAAATGGGTTATGACAATGATGATTCAATTTTTTAAATAAATTGATTTAGATGGTCGCATGCATTGTTATACAAACTAGACGTTGCGATATTGGTCCATTTACTTAAAATGAGTTGATATAGGTTATATTCTATATGAAACACGTCAAGCAAGCAAGTTTTTAAAAAACTATATCATGGAAACACCTTACAATTATAACCTACCCTTTAAGAAATAGGTTACTTTGGGTATTTTTTTTGCTTATTCAGGGCTACTCAAATTACACAATGTGCCACTCTTATGAAACTTGCTAATTTAGAACAGATCCGAAAAGGCCAACACCACACACTACCACCGGTAGGTGCCATTAAAACAAATATAGCATGTGAACCAACCTTACTTGACATACGTTTTGACTTGTTAGAGCATTCACATCCCAGTATCCCACCTCCTAACTCCATTTATCTTAAAAAATTGCTTATTTTCTAAAAGCCTTTCACAATCCATTCCTCATATCTACAGTTATTAAACTAAATAATACTTGTTTATTCCTTTTTTTCGTAATTTTTCTCTTTCTTCCACTTGCAAAAGAAAATAAAAAATACGAGTGATAAATTTAGAAGACACAATTGTTTTCCCTTAAAATTTGGAGATAGGACTTAGGAGATTGGGATGGAGGAGTTAAAAAAAGAGATATTTTTCTTTTCCTCTATAAAATGAGGATGGGGATGGGGATAGGAGATGGTTGTGAATGCGCTTACACAATGTGATTGGCGCGCTTGTTCTGCTACTTGAAATTCCAAAATAAACATGTTAATGCATCACAAGTGTTTTTTGCCTTTTTGGTGCTTAAAATAGTTTCATTGAAAGTGTTAGGCTAACTTCCGAATGATATAATTTCTTAATCATGTTTAGTAGATTAAACGTTTGTTAAGGGGCAGGTGGTTGGGGTTCAGAGATAAGAGAAGAGTCTCACAACCAGACGGTTATGGGTTCAAACATTGTGAAACAAAAATAATTCACCATTATAAAAAAAATAAATTAAGCGTTTGTGGCTTTTCGGGTGCAGCAAGTTTTTGACCACGACACATTCTCGGCTGACGACATAATGGGGGAAGCAGAAATTGATATTCAGCCGTTGATAACGTCAGGAATGGCGTTCGGGGATGCCGGGATATTGGAGGATATGCAGATAGGAAAATGGCTGAAATCTGAAGATAATGCATTATTAGAAGATAGCATTGTGAACATCATTGATGGGAAGGTGACACAAGAGGTTACACTTCAACTCCAAAACGTTGAATCTGGTGAAATTGACCTCCGAATAGAGTGGATGCCACTTGAACAGTAAGTGGAATTTGTATTTAATACTCGTCATGTATTATGGTTTTCTTTTTTTCGTTTTTATTTTTCTTTATTTGAAATTTAATGATTAATACGATTTTTTGATTGTAACTAATGAAATTAACATGTATTGTATTGGAGCCTTTAATCGGTTGATGGAAGTTTTGAAACAAAATATGAAAATATTAAATGTAATATCAATTTATTTTTGTAGATTTTATTTAGGGTGTAAATTGCCTAGCCTGAGTTTTTATTTAAACTTCTTTTGCTTTGTTTATGTTTGTCATTTCATTTTTTTTTCACTTTCATTCTCATGACGTGCACTTTTCAGTTTTATAAAGTTTTTTAGTATTAGATTCTTATAAATAATTTTAGACATTTTATTCACTTGTAATTTTTAAAATTTATTTTTTTATAAAATGTTGAATATACTATTATGACTATGTTACTGTACAAATTTTATCAAAATAGAGTCGGACTACGTTTTAACATAATATTCAAGACAGAGCGAAGTCAAATATGAATTGCTTTTATTTATTTACGAAGTTAAATCTCGTGTGTTACACGTGTTTAATATACAAAATGTTATATACTTTTTAATAAAAAAGTTATGTCTATAAAAAAAATAAGAATTACACTTGATTTTTTTTATAATTATACATATTGTATTTTAACATTCAAATCATCCAAGCTAAATATTTTAAAATATTTTAAAATAATTCATGGAAACTAATTACTATTATTATTATCATTATTATTGTTGAATATTTTAATGAACATAATTTGAAGTTAATGATAGTAAGAGACATAAATAGAAGTTTAGAAAAGAAAATAAGTTTAAATAAAAACTTTATAACTAATTGCAGATTAACTTCATTTGCTTAATAATATATTAATTATTTTTCATATCTATAATTAACAATGCATTATTAAATAATGTATATCAATAATTAAATAATAGATACACATTCAACAATAAAAATTAAATGACTATAATGATATTTAATGTTACCAATTATTTATATTTTTTAAATTAAGATTTATAAACATATAATAACAATTTAAAATAAGTTTTTGTCAAAAAAAAAAGAAAGAAATAAAATATTAATATTAAAGTGAATTTTCATATTGTATTATATATAAATAGCTGAATAAGTAAAATTATTTATATACTAACATTTAATAATATTACTATACATAAAAAGAATTAACTTTTATGAATTATAATTATACTATAATTTGTAAAATATATTAATAAGTCCTTAATTTTTGTAACTTACCTAAAAAATGAAAAGATTTAAAAGTTTTATATTATTTAATGAAAGTAGTAAGTTAAAATATAAAAATATATAAATATACATGAAATAATTTAGGTTTTTAATATTCTTAGTATTAATAAAATCATTATTTGTATAGTTTACGATTTGTCGATTAGTTTTATAATATATCTATTTTATTTTATTTTATTTTATTTTGTTATAAAAATATATGAATATACATGAAATAATTTAGGTTTTTAATATTCTCATTTTTAATAAAATCATTATTTGTATAGTTTACAATTTGTTTTATAATGTATCTATTTTATTCTATTTTGTTTAGTTATTTGCTTTTTTCTATATACTCTATAAACATATTATTAAATTTCTAAATTGAAGTGTAAGATATTTATGACTTAATTATTTATTTGTATACATAATTTATTAAATATAAGAAAAAAAGTTAAAGTAATAATTTGTCAAATTTATTAATTATCACTATTAATAAAAAAATGTTAAAGTTTTAAAAGGGAAACAAAAATGAAACATCATCCATTGCATGATATGTGACAAATAAAACCTTGATTTGTTATATAAGATAGATTTATTTTTCTGATGTTTCATAGTTTCATATTTTTGTATGACTATGGTTTGTGTAAATCTTAAATTTCATGTTTTTTAATACTCATTCTAATGACTAAATAAGCATTATGTGTTTTTTTTGAATATATCTTCACGTCTTGTTTTTTTATTTACTTCACAATATTTAAAATTGAAATGTGATAACCTTATACGCTTTTCTTAAGGTATTTAACAATGGTACGAAATTTATAAAAACAAGTGTTTACAAAAAGTACATTCTACATCATCTCCTAGTGTACTTGCCTTCATTGCTTCATGCCTTCATTTATTCATGTCTCTTAGCCTTTGACACTATAAGCAACACTCTTAGCTTATCTGTATCATGCTAATGAGTTGAAGTTTCTATAAGTCATGTTAAAACATATGCATTTCTTTGAACAATTTATGCAACACATTTAAAAGAAATTAATCAATCATTATAAAACGTAGAGGTGCACAAACTGGTTAACCGGTCGAAAACCGGTTTCGGAATAACCGAACCGTTTAATCGGTCAAAGTCTAGTAACCGGTTTTTACTAATAACCGGTTCGGATAATAACCGGTTTTTCAACCTTTAAAACGAAACCGATTTAATAACCGAAACCTGTTAACTGCAAAATAACCGATTTTTTAGTAAGATGGACCGGTTAACTGGTTTGAAAAACCGGTCCTAAACCACCGGTTTTTTCAAAAACCTATAACCGATACGAATAACTGGTTTAAAAACCGGTTTCTAACCAGTTACGAACCGGTACCGGTTCGGTTAACTGTTTTTTTGTGCATCTCTAATAAAACGTATGTGATGAAAGCACTATTCTATCCATAGTTACTTTCATCATCTGCTATGTTAGTGACAAGTCTTTGATACTAGGTTAATTCTCACCAAATCTATACTTTCATTTGCACATAATCTATCGTTATAAGACTATGTGTTATCCATCACTCCCCCTCACTCCACGTAGACGTCACATAATCAACCAACACCGTCACCTCCTTATCACTCCACATCATCTTTACATATGTTATCCATCACTCCACGTAGGGGTGAGCTATTCGGGTAGACCGGACCGAAATACCAAGTAACCGACCCGACCCGAAACCGAAGAAATTAAAATTGAAGGACCGAAGACCGGGAGGTAAAATGGTATACGGGTTCGGTTACCCTTTAATCGGGTATAATCGGGTATTAAAGAAACCCTAAAACCGAATACTCCTCACTCTCCACTTCCAGTGCAGCTCCATTCCAATCCAATTATCTCCTCTATCATGTCCGAACAGTCCACCTATGCTCCATTTTCTCCTCCGATCAGATCTGCTCTTCTCCTCTGCTCCGATTAGATTTGCAAGTGAGGTATGCTTGTATTTTGGTTTTTTCTTGAATTGGTTAATCAGTTGCTTGGTTTTTTTTACAAAAATCCCATGTTTCACCGCTGCTAAAGGTCATTAGTCCTCAAACTACTCCTCCGATCAGCTCCACTACGATTAGCTCTGGTCCGATTAGTCTCCTACTTGGTGATGTTTTCATCGGGTTTCTCCTATTTTGTTCATCCAAGGTAGGGCTAATCTTTCTAATAACTAGGTTAATCAAGGTTATGACTAAAATTGCTTCTAATAATATGTAAATCTCTTTTTCATTTCAGGTTGATGATGGTGGTTCACTGAATCACTGGTTCTGATGCATGTGTTATTTCAGGTTGATGAAATGGGTTAGTTCAAAAGTTGTCAAAAGTGTATTCTTAATGCATAAAATCTGATATATAAAAGTTTTTGCTATTATTGAATTTATATTATTTTTTTGTAATATGACATTGCAGCAAATGTGATTCTTTTCATTGATGAGATTCATACCTTAATTGGTTCAGGCAACGTTGGAAGAGGTAACAAGGGATCTGGACTTGACATTGGTAATCTTTTGAAGCCATCTCTTGGAAGGGATGAATTACAGGTTCCTCTTTTTCACTCACCATTTTAAAGCTTACAATTCTATCCCAATTTTGGGTAAACATGTTACATATATAAGAATAAGCATATTCATGCCAGTTGCAACATTATTGATTTTCATATGGTAAAATCAAAATTTATAAGTTTTTGAGAAATTTTTACTTCATTTTCTTCCAAAATTTTTACTATTATTGAGATGGTGTCAAACATTCAAACAGCTGATTATGTAGTTATTACTACTAAAAACAACACAAACATGATCTAAACATCTTTAAACAATCCAAGTAAATGAAAAACCAATAATTAACCACCAATATTTAAACATCCAACAAAATGAAATAAAAACCATTCAAGTCAAATGATAATAAAGTAAAAAAGTCATCAAAATCTTACTAAAAAAACTTGAATCAAATGTATTGAATTGAAAAAGTAAGTATTTCAGCAATTCATTAAACAAATAAGGGACACTTCCTTAAGCCTTGGCTAGTCGACCTCGTGATTTGTGTGATTAGGATCGAGCTTCTCTGAGATTTCTATATAAACAAATAACAAACTACATGTGTGTCACAGCACACTTTATTGATGACGACTGGGTTTTACATAAAAGAGTGATTAATTTTAAACCAATCTATAGCCACAAGGGAGAGGAGATAGGTAAGGTTTTGCTTCAGTGTCTAAAAGAATGGGATATTGATAGCGTGCTAACTATTACAACAGACAACGCTTCGTCTAATGACACAGCCCTTCTCTTCTAGAAAGATTTCACCAACATCTCTGGAAACTGTGAACCTACTAGGTACCTTAAAATTAGGACATATTGTTTCCATAAGCTTTTTAAAACCCTCGTGTTCTACAGTTGTGAACGGAAGCTCATCCAATACAATCATCTCTGCAATAGCCTTTCTACTTGTTTTCGCGCAGAATTTCCATGTTTTGACTTCACCACTTGTTCCTCCCACGTCATCATTCTTTTTTATAAAGATATTGGTTTGATCTTTTAATTTCTCGGGGTGCTTTTCACATGAAATTATGTGGCGTTTTAACGCCGAAGTTCCGTTTCTAGTTGGATCTGCAGCCAAAACTTTGGAGCAGTGTTTGCATGTTGCCTTTACTTCTCCTTCATCGTCTGTAAACTTGTTAAAATCATCCCAAACATGAGACCGTCCTTTCCTGCTTGCATTTGATGTTTTAGCCTTTTTCTTTTGTATTTCTTTCTTAACAGGTTCAGGCTTTCGTTTCTCTGGTCCTTGATTGTCATCACTTGATAAATCTTGAATTGTATTCGATTCCATCTAGACAAATACACTGGCAATATGAAACTGAATTCAAGTTAATCATAAATATCAAAATTCTTGCTGATTTAATTATGTTATGATTTAAACTAAAAAAATGTATATAAAAAGATTTTTCGAAATCATCAAAGGCATTTAGATTGTAGGAGAATATGATTAAACAAGAGTTAACTAGTGCTTAAAGTAGTTAAGCTGAGTTCCATTTTGGTTCAGTATGATCATTGTCATGTTCATGGCTTTGTGATTTTTCAATTTAAGTTCTCACAAACCAGCTGTATAGGTAGCATATTCAGAGATAACATGAATGGGTGGAATGAACTAATCTTGAAAAAAAAATGGTTCAATAAAATATTTATTGGTTAAAAGCGTTGCGCTATTTGTTAGGCTGCCTGTTTTTACTTGTCATTGAAATCATTCAATACTTTGCCTAGACTGAATTTGAATCTTTTACGTATTCATATTTTAATATGTTAAAGTTTATACAATAAATCATAATTAAAAACACTGTTGTTGTGATAAAACTAAAGCAGATAATGTGACTTATCATTGTAATCTAACCTTGTTGCAGGATTCTTCAATGGTGGTATGCAAGGAATAGAGTTTTTTGGAACGTGGAAGTTTACGTGATTTTGGTCTTCTAGGTTTTCTGGCTGCTGCGTACGTGGTTTTTTTTTATATTTTACATGGGCCTACGGGCCAACTATTAACATTTGACTTTTTTGTATTGTTCGGGTTTTTTTTAATTTCGGGTAGTTCCTCTTCATGACCGGTACCCGACCCGATACCCGGAATTGTATGCAAATTAGGACCGAACATGTTCAACCAAATCGTCTTTAAGCATGTTATGTATCTCCCTGTTTCGGATCTCGGCTCGTATTTCAACTCTTTATTCCGGTGTAACCTCTTCAACCGGAGGGTCGACCTCTTCGTAATTTTGGCAAATAGATTTGCCTTTGTCCTCCAAAATCATGTTATGCAAAATAATGCAAGCATACATAGCGTCTCGAATTTTACTTTTGTGCCAAATCCTACATGGAGTTGAATGTTGGTTTAAGAAGAGTGGTTTAATTTTTTTTTTATTCCAACGGTTAGATTTAGGTTTTTTTTCCTTCTTTCCAACGGTAACAAAGAATTTTTTTTACTTTTCCTTCCTGCCATCACGGGGTGATCAGGCTCACGCCTGCCGCTCTAACGCCTCCCTCACGCCCCTTTGTAATGGGAGATGGCGCAACCAGGACGTGACCAAGCCCACTCACCCTCACTCATGATGGATAACACATAGTCTAACCCCTCATGGGATACCACAATATCATCTTTTGTTTTAAAGTGAACAGTACAATACTTTTCGAGAACTTTCCATACTATTGTTAGTTAAGGTAGTTTAAAATACTAGTATTTAATAGAGCATGACACGTTTTGTGAGCTCTAATTTCTATAAAACTATTACAACTATGGTGTAAAAAAACCAAGTCGAGTCCGCGTTTGTTAAGGCTCGAGCTTGACCCGTTTTTATTTAAGAGTGCCTGAGCTCGAGCTCGGCTCATTCAATTTTTATTTCTAAAGCTTAAACTTGGCTCGTAAGAAAGAAATTTCAAACTTGAGTTTTGCTGAACCCGGCTTGTTTGGTATTTAGTTATTTTAATTTTATTACTAGTTATATACATATACATATACATTTGTGATTATACTTTTCATATATAACATAATAAACATGATTTTGTTATATTTATCTTAATTTTAAGTATAAAAATAATTATTTATACAAATATACACTTATTAAATTGAATAAAAATTTATAAACAAAAAGCTTATTTAGGCTTACAAGCCGGTTTGGGCTTGATATAAGAAGCTCTAGCTCGGCTTAATATCTAAATGAGTCATAGGCTTGAACCCGAGCTTATTTAAGTTCCAATCGGTAGTTGATAGTTAAGGCAATTAACACTTGGTTGATATCATTAACCGTGCTAACCTTGGTAGGGAAGTTATGCATGAATGTAATGCGTTTTTTCAAGCTTTTTATCGATCCGATCGCGATTAGTTCACGAGCCAGTTCAATTAAAAGGATGAAACATGTTAATATACAAATAATATGGATAATAAATGAAAGTTGTTCAAAGCAGAGGATAAGATGCATTTGGGTAAGCCGTTTTCCATTCACCACGACACACCATAGACTGCTTCCGACGTTGAGCACCGATGGCTCAATCGCTAGCAACACCAGTCGCACCTTCGCTCTCTCTTATCTCAACCAGCTTCGCATCGTTCAAATCCAAATCTGCCTCAACTTCTCTGTCATTCTCGACCTTCAATCCTCCCAAGGTAACAACGATGATGAATTAAAAAAATATGTTCAATTGAGGATGAATTTGTTTGTTTTGGTTTGATTTGATTTGATTTGCAGGTTGTTATACGGTGTGCTCGTGTGGGAGGAGTGGAGATACCTAACAACAAGAGGGTTCAGTATTCGCTACAGTATATCCATGGAATTGGGCGTACCAGAGCACTTGAAATCCTTAATGACCTCAAAATGGAGAACAAAATCACCAAAGATCTTACCGAAGATGAGCTAATTCTTCTTCGTGATGAAGTCTCCAAGTACATGATTGAAGGAGATCTTGTATGTTCGAATCCCTTATCCGTCACTACTATGAAATTCATTCCTGGTTATCATTATTCGATTATTGTTTGATTTTAGGGTTGCATGTCTAATGAATTTGAAGTTGGTTTTTAGGGTTTTAGTCTCCAATGTGTTTGATTCTCTCGAAGGGGCTTGCACAGTACAAAACCAATTTTATGTATAGAAAATCATGCCTCCCTGTACAATAGAAGAGAGAGGCTGTTAGGCTATGGGGTATGCCCCATTACCCACTCACTCCACCTATGCGCCACGTAGGCGCCACGTAAGCACTCACCACAACCACTCACCCCACCATTTTGGTGGAAATGCCTCATTACCCACTCACTCCACGTCATCATTCCTTTTTTTTAACTTATATATATACATGTGTGTGTGTAAGAGAGAGAGAGATAGAAAGAGAGTTGCAAGTGCCGTGGTTCCACTCACGCCTCCCCCATCCATGCCCACTCACGCCACAAGGGGGCGGTGTGCCACGCCCCCTCATGCCCTACCCACGCCCACTCAAGGGGCACACCCACCGGTATTATGTGGAAACATAACTGTCTTATGGTACACAGATAAAGTGACAGCTACATATGTTTATGTCATAGTTGTCAAAGGCGCACAAGGCGCGTGTGCGTTGCGTGAATAGGCACACTCTTGGGTGTCTCTGGCCAGATTTTGGCCAAAAATCGTTTGAACTTTGAATAGCTAAATCCATTACACTAGCCCTAGTTTGGTTTCAACCTAATATAGTCTAAACTCTAAAGTAGACCTAAACAAGCGTAAAACATGTTAAAAAACCCCTAAAATTGTATTTTTATATGATGTGTCTTGCTTAAAAAAATCGTTGCTTTTTAAGCGCCTCGCACCAAGGATCAGGTGAGGCCTATGTGCCTTGAAAACTATGGTTTATGTGGCTCTCGTAGTTGCTACTTAAAATTGGTTTTGTATTGCAACGTTGTACACTTGTACATATAATTGTTTCTACTTTCTAAAACCTCATATTTAGGCAAAAAGGTAGCTATGTTATCAACAAATATTATAAAGACTTGTAGGTTCCTTTTGTTCAAACCTGGTTACGTAAGCAAGCTATCAATGAACGATATAACTAATTGTTTAGAAAGTAATTGTATTGAACCACTATAGTATTGTTATTTTTTGCACATATTCAAAAATGTAAAAATAAGTAATATTAAAAATTTCTCTTAACTTGTAACATAAGTTTAACCTCTAAACGGTCATTCAACTTCTACTTTGCATAACACTTATTCTTGAAAAGCTGATTTTCAGCTATTGTTCTTGCGGGAGAAGATTGAGTGCTCCATCATGTCTTTCTTTAAAGGGGCAATTCAATATTATTTTATGTATTAAACACAATTCAAATCAAGAGTCTCTATGTGAACCATTAATTCGATCATACAACGAAGCTTGATTCAAAAAGAATATTTATGTTGAGGTTGACTGGTTTAGTTTTGTTTTCACAGAGGCGATTCAATGCGCTTGCAATCCGGAGATTGAAAGAAATTCAGTGTTACAGAGGCATACGCCATATTCAGGGACTGCCTTGTAGAGGGCAGCGCACGAAGAACAACTGCAGGACTTTGAAGGGCAAAAAGGTTGCCATTGCTGGTAAAAAGAAGGCCCCTCGTTAGCCTCACCTCAACTCTTGGTTTGTTTACTTTTTTCAAACACTCTTGTTTAATGTAGATTAGCTATGATCTTCATTTTGTGCAAATTTGACTACATTCTGCGTTTAATGATTCAATTTATGATTTTCCCGCCACTTGCATTATAGACAACCATTCTAACTTCACAATGTAGTCCAAGGATTTGGGTATGCCCGCCTATAATTTGTTCATCAGTAAGAGACACTTCGATTCTTGAATAATTCACATCACTTCTGTTTCTATTGTAACAAAAGATTCTCCTTTTATGTGGAAAAGACCCGTATCAACAATTATGATTTTACGTATGAACAATTCCTCAATATCTTGTTCATTCGCAACTGCATTGATCATGTGGACTAAATATCCGAACCGCCCAAACCGAACCAACTTGGGGCTACTTCAGTTGTTTCGGCGGTTTGGTTTGAGATTTATACAATTTATTTCATTGTGCCCAGGGTTTGGAACCTGGAACTGACTGCATAATCCGAATTTAATATTAATATATACTATCAAATATATATATTTTTTTTATTATTTTGAAATATACAGTTATGCATGTGTGATGTATAATATTTATGAATCAGTTTTATCATTTTGAAAATTTAGTACGTATGAACAATGATACTATATACCCAAAAAAAAAAAGAAAAATAGAAAAAGAGATGAAAGGTAGTTGCTTGTTTGGTCCAAGTGGTATGCATTTTTTTTCCTTTAAATTTTTGTTTATTTCTTTATATTATATTTAGTTTCAAGAGTATCCTTTTTATACGTTTTATTTATTTATGTGTTTTTTTAATGTTTTACTTTTAATGATCATTTTATTAGGCTGCGTTATCATCAAGCCACATCACTTCACGTAGGCGTCATATAGGCTGATAGGCACCACATAATCAACCAACACCATCACCCTCTCATCACTCCACGTCATCACCACATGTGTTATCGTCACCCCATCATCAAGCCTCCATCAATCTTTTTTTCCCCTTTTTCTTCCTCTTCACATCATAAGGACTGTCACGAGTTTGCTCCTCACGCCCCTGTGTAGTGGGGGGAGAGCGCCACCGGGGCGTGACCGGCCCCTCTCACGCCCCCATCACACCCCATAACACATACCCTTAGTGTTGTGTTTGTGGTTGTGTCTTCGTTTGCACTTTTGTTTTGTTGACTGTTTTTTTATTTTCTTTTAATTTTTATTTTAAATTCTGTTTTTTTATTCTTTTACATGTCCCTGTCACAGATCGATTGGTTGAGGTGTATTTTACAGTTATTTTTCAAGATTCTGGTTCCAGTAGCATTATTTTTATCATGAGGCGTGTAGAAGTTTGCCCAATTTTTTTTAAGAAATTGGGTCCACCCTGAAAAGTTCTCCTTATTTTTTGATTGGCAATGATAAAAGAGTAATCATATGAATAGGAGAAGATTTACCTCAAAAACCGGATTTTAGAGTGACCAACATTAGGACTCTAGCCATGAAGCTCTTAGGTTTTTGAGGTAAATAACGAGAACTTTTCAGGGTGGACCCTAGCCATGAAGCTCTTAGGTTATGTGTAAAGAGTGGTGACCATGTATAATACCCCTTGGTCACACCCTCTCCTCATTGCATATAGAGCGTGATCTATGAGAGGGTGCAACTGACTGTATTCACGAGGTGAAAGAAAAATTCCAGCCAATCCAATTTTTTATTTTTCGTTTTATTTTATAAACTAATAAAAAATCTACGTCACCTTTTTGTTTTTTTACATCTTACCACTACACTTATTTTCCACTCACATTCACTAATTATTAATTCGCCTATGTGGTACGCCAGTTAAGCTCACATCAAGCCCACATTACACATAACTTTATACCGTGTAGTGGGGCGTGTTAGTGATAAAAAATTGTCACCATGCTTGCTTCAACTAAAGAGTTAAATGATAGTGATAAAGATGTGTGCTTGTGAATAAAGGGTTTAATTTAAAAAAGAGAATAATTTGGTTGAAAAAAATCAGTTATCACCCCCACAAGATGTAAAACGCCCCAAATTGAAGCATGGGGGCTCTGACGTTGTGTAACTGTAAGGGCGTGAATAGAGAGAGACGGGCAAAAAAACTGGACCCGGAACCGGCAACCCGAACCGGTGGGTACAAACGGGTCCGGTTTTTCATACAAATTAGAACCGGAACCGGAAAAACCGGAACTGGTTCCACCTATACCCGGCCAAAACCCGAACCGGAACCGGTCTAAACCTCGAACTGGAACCGGAATCGGGTCTTGACTTTGTTGACCGGAACTGGAACCGGTTCCAAAAAAACCCGATTTCCGCATCTCTAGGCGTGATGCGACCACAACATGGTCAGGGTAAGGCCCACCACATATATCCTTAAATTCAGGATCGTTCATGATACGCATTGTTGACTTATTTTAATATTCATTTGCTAGAAAATCATCCCACGATGAACATAGATTCAGTCACACAATCTTTTCATCATAATCTTTATTATTTGCTAAAGGTTAACTCTCTTTTTTTTTCTTCTAATTTCTTTTTAATCGAAGGTATTGGGAAATAACAATTTTAAAACATTTTCCACCCCTATTAAGTAGAACCCCGGGTTTGGGTTTGTTCATCGTGTCAGATAACGGTTTCTTCGAGTAAGATAATTGTTTGTTCAGATTTCAAAATTTTAAGACCGTATCCGAAACCCGACCCGATCCGAACTTGAAAGTTTTCAATCCGATCCGAATCTATCCAAATAAACTTATTTTTCATCTAAATAATCCGAACTCAAATAACCCGGATAAACAGGGTTTATTCAGATTGAATTCGGATATCTGATCCGAATAAACAAGTTTTTGTATATCTGATATACGATCCGAATTCGGAAAACGGATATCCGATCCAAGCCTTTAATTCGGATCGCTTTTTTCGGGTTTCGAATACGATTCAGATTTTGTATTTTTTTTTTTGGATTTGGGATTTTTTTAACACCCTCAAGTTTGACCAATCATGATCCGAAAAATAAAACCAAACTGGATTCAAATCACGACTTTGAATTTCCATATCTGGTTATCATCCGAATTTGGTTTCCGAATCAAGCTGATACGAATATGTGACCATTAAGGCTGTTAAAATTGTGGCAGCGAAGAATGATAAATGATTAATGATACGATTAAGCAACAATATCAAACACCAACTCTGGCCATGAAACATCCAGTTCACGCCCTAAATCTCCGTTGCCTGCATAGTGATTCGAATAATCGAATCGTAATGTTATCGGCAAACGAAACAAACATAATTTTTGTTATATGATAAATAAAAAAGCAAACATAATTTTTGTTACATCATACTTAATATAAACAGAGGCAGGAAATTTTCATAACATAAGAAAATAAAAATAAATTTATGACCCATTATCATGTTTATTCTCAAGCCCATTCTTCCCTTGTTCAACTTTGGCCCACTGCTTTTCATCCTCCTTAGCAGTGTCATATGCTGCATGAAGTCCAAACAAGAAGTAATACACCAACAAAAAACCAGTCCATGCTGCAAATCTTATAAACGAGTCTTTATCAATCGACCCAAGAAGAAATATGTTTATCGCAATCGATGCCGATGGCAACCACGGGACCAACGGGACCCCCCACATCTTCGGTTCTCGTGCTTGCGGAACAAAAGCCCAAAGGCAGACCGTTGCGGCTAGCCAAATTGGGACAGTGATGCAGTATCCGATCCAACCGTGCTCAGAGAGACCCCAGTACCCGGCCGTGAAGGCTGAGGAAACAATCATGGTTACTAAGCATGCAATGAGTTTGTTGCGGTTGGCGGTTGTGGTTACTCCAGAGGCGTAGTAGCGGCGAACGAGCAGGGCAACTGCCACGAGCATGAAGATGAAGAGTGTGGATATGGAGAGGAGGTTTGAGAGGATATCAAGTTTGGTGAAGAACGCAATCACGGCCGTGGCTACAAGCATGACCACGGTTGCATTGACGGGTGTCCCGGTTTTTGCGTCCACGATTGCGAACCATGGTGGCATCATGTGTGTTCGGGCGATATGAGTCAAGTATCTGCAATAGTTTTAGACAAGAATATGATATGAGACAATAAACTATGCGTTTTGAGTACACCGGTAAAGTTGACCCTAAATATATCAGTTTTTGAACTAACCTGGCTTGACCAACGGCTCCAACCAGGAGGACGGAGGTCATACCCTTTAAAGCTCCGGCAGCCACCACGTATTTGGCCCAATCCCACCCGACGGCTTGAAACGCCACCGAAAAAGGAGCATCAACATTAATTTTATCATAGGGTTGCATCAAGCATAAGGTTACAGCTAAAGCACAATACAAGGTGGTGGTAATGACCATCGAACCCACAAGCCCAATGGGGATGTCTTTGGCTGGATTCTTAGTCTCCTCAGCCATGGTTGAAACCGCATCGAACCCGACATACGCAAAAAATAGCACAGCCGAGGCCTTGAACACGCCTCGTGCCCCATAATGACCAAAGTCCCTGTAATTCTTCGTGTCCGCCTTGATGAGACCGCATATGATGATGAACAAGATCACGATAACGTGAACAACAGAGGCAATGTAGTTAAGTCGTGACGAGCCTTTGGTGCTGAGGACCGCGATGACACATATGATGGCGATGACGCCTACTGCAATCGGGTCTAAATGGTTGTAGTCCTCAGAGAGCCCGTGAGCCATGATACGGAAGTCATCAGGGTCATGGTTGCAAAGGGTGGCGAAGTATGATGTCCATGACCGTGCCACCGCGGCTCCGCCTATCACGTACTCCAGGAGGATGTTTCCGGCGGCGATAAACGCCACGAAATCACCTAACTCCACCCTCAAATATGCAAATGACCCACCTAAACGTTACCTCGTGTTAAAAATGAGAAAATTATAAACTATAAGGAAACAAATTAAAAAAAAATAACACTATTTTTAACCGTTAATCTAATAAGTAAACACATCATGTATACATACGGATATAATGATGTAATTGAACTGTCAGTCATTTACTTTATAAGAAAAATCTTCCAATTCTAATAATTAGTTCTAAAAAATTACAGATGACATCTCCTATTATTTCGATAATAAATATTTGTTTTTAAATATAAATCTCACCATTAATTTTATTAATAATATACATTGTTTACATTAATAAATTAAATTAATACTAATAACTAATAATATTCTAATAAAAAAAATAACAAAAATTGACACATGTCAATCTCTTAATCACTTTCTTATTTTTTTTCTACCAAAAGGGCATGTGTCCGAATAGTACCAATGTGTGTTAAGTTGTTTCCTTCTTAAAATTGTTGAGGGTTCTAGTCTCATAATAGATAAAGGTGAAAATAATTGTTACTCAAAAAAATAATACTAACTTCTCTCCTATTTAATACTAACTGTTTTAAATAATCAAATAAAATATAACTATATATAGTAACTAGCATGGTACCCTCGCGTTGCAGCGGAAAATGCAACACATAAGTTGTGTGATTTTAAAGATTTGTCTGGTTCGGTTTTAAGCCATAACCATAACAAAAACTTTTTTTTAATTTAGTAGTTAACTAAAAATGATTTTAACTCCAAACATAAAAGGTCAAATGGACCAAAAATGCCAAGTATTGATTTAATTGTTTTCAGGGGGTTTTTCTTTTATAACTTTCTATCTCACTTACAATCTAAAACTATCAATGTGAGACAAAGTGAAAAGAGAAATAAAACATTTAGGTTAGATTTAAAAATTGTACAATGTGCTTTAAGAGTTGTAAAACTCTTAATTTTAAGAGATTTAGTTAAATTACTATTTTGTCCTTCTAATATGTATTATATAGTAGTATAGATATAAATTTTTTTATTCTACTATTTTATTAAAACTTAATTAATCATATCAATAAGATTTCAACCAAAATTTTTAAATCTATTTTTAAATATTTTTTAAAATATATTTTTATTTTTTTTAATATTTATTATATATAATTTTTAAATTACTTTTTCTATCTTTAATCTAACATTCTTTTATTTGAATAGCTTAATGTATCTATGTATTTTCAGTTTCATACAAAAATAATTAGTTGGATATTTGAACATATAAATTAAATTTTTCCATTCAATTTCTGCAAAATTAACAATCAATCATTTTATAATTATTAAATTTTAATTACTAATTCATATTATTTAATATAATTTCTAATCTCCCGTGTAATTACCTAGTATGATAATAAATACCATCTATGTTTACTATGTATTAAAAACATTTTTTTATAACTTTTTATAAAAAAAAATTAAATATAAAAAAGACATACTTAACAACATTATTTTAATTACGTAAATTTTTGAAAATAGAATTATAAAATCACATAATTTTTATTCGTTATAACCTGTATTATAATTAATTCCACAAATGTGGGCGGTGATGAATTGCCCACATATCCTATCGTTGACTCCAAAAGTCTGAATGCAAACACACCCCCACACATGGGTTTCTTCAACTCCAAAGTCTGAATGCAAAACGTTACAATTCAATGTTGACTTTCATGGATGATCTCCTTTTTGACTGCCTAAATTTCTTTAAAACTAAAATATCATACTCTTGAATATATTTATAACTATAATTTTTATTTTATTTCATACATAACATTATGTTTTTATTTTAGCCACGTCTCTAAATGCCGTTTCTCTTTCGTCATCCCACCCTAAATCCTACCATTATAATACCTTACATATATAATATTATGAGTATTATTTTGTATGTATGATAGATTGAGCTCAAACATAGTCGAAACTTTAAATGCATTGAGTTAAACTCAAGCTTTAAAGATTAATCGTTAAATGAGTTGAGCTCGAATTTAGGTGAGATTAGGCTTAATTCGTTTATACCTCGTTTGGTTCAATCCTTTGGCCAAATGATAAATTTATTTTAGTTTATATAAATTTTAAAAAATAAAAACACAACTAAGATATTTTTAAATTTCAGACAGGGACATGTAGAGTTGCAACTCCCCACCGATGATTCTTTTCTTTGCAAAATCAGACTAAACAAATATAACTACATATATAGTTTTTAATTCATAATTAATCTATAATAATAATATTTCTAATTATAGTTTTTATAAAACGTAAGAAAATTGATATCTACCTTTTAGACCATTTGTTTCCCCAATTTATACTCATTCTTAAAATTACTAAAAAATCATAAATTTTATTATTTGTTCTCGTGCATAAGCTTAGAAGCAATATCTCTACCATATATTTTAGATTTAAGATAATATGTATCTTTATCTTATTTTCAAACACTACGTAGTAGAAATAGACGGGGTATGTTTGTTTTTATGCTATTAGCTTCTAGTCTCTATTTTTTTGTCCCAAAAATATTACAGATAAAGGACAACAAAACCTCTTATTTGAGCCTTTGAGGGTAGCACAATTTCTCAAAATACGACAAATTCATATATTCTATTTAAATTTTCATAATTAAATATCTTTCCTAATCATATTATGCAATAAAACTAGTGAAATATATAAACTTTCAAAAGAGATATATATAATTCTCCAATAAAAAGATAAATATTAAAATTAGAATAAAAACTAATTTTTAACTTAAATGAAAATAGATACATAGAATAAAATCAATGAATGAGATGTGAGATTTAAAAAAATAATAATAAAAATTTATAAAATAATGTCATGAGTAACATACTTTGAATGATTTGAGTCATGTTTTCAAAAAAGATTAAAAAATTTAAAATTTTGACAAGTGATACAGATTACAGAGAGTAGGATACCTGCAACAGGAATCTCAACGGCAAACTCAGTATAACAAAAGACCGACATGAGAGCCGATGCGCCGGAGACGACGTACGACAACACCACTGCCGGACCGGCTACTTTATTAGCTTCAAGTCCGGTAAGCACAAAGATTCCGGCACCGATCACCGCACCCATGCCGAACCAGATGAGATCCCACCACGTCAGCGTCTTCTTCATCTCCGACTGGCTTCGCGCTCTCGCATCAAGTTCCGCCTGGTCGCCGGAGCGAGTCAGAATCCGGTCGATCAGCCGGTGAGGAGTCTGCATCAACGCCGCCGTATAGTTCTCCCATGATTTGAAGGATTCTTCCGGTAGGAAATCACCTTTCTGGTATGAACATCCTCTTCTTCTGATGCCTGCCGTCGATTGATTTTCATGATTCACCTTCATCTTCACACACACACACTATGAATCTGGAGATATGATTGTGTGAGAAAATTGCATTAGAAGCGGAATTATAGTTTTGACGTTGTAGTTTAATTCGGCAGATTTGAGAAAGGGTTATGCTAAATATACCTCCCTTTGTATTTTTTTTACTTGTCGTACCCCTCCTTAAGTTTTTTAAATATATACAAGTAAACCTTATGTTTTTAATTAACTAAAAAGAACCATAAACCTTTAAATAAAAACATGAGGGACTGTTTTTACAAAACTCAAACATCACGGAATCATTATCATCATCAATTCATCGTTTAAAAATCAAATAAATACGAAATCTAAGCTTAAATAACCATAGTCGAACTCAAACTCAAAGTCTATTAAAACGAGCATAAAACTCAAAATTAATTGAACCCAAACAATCCTTTAACCTCTGCGAAACTCTCTGCGTAAACAAAAGTTATTCACAATCTCAACACAAATCAAGAAAAAGGCATGTAAGAACCCGACGGTTCGACTTCGGTTCATCAAGCAACGAACATGAATTAGTTAGCTAAGGTAGGTGTTTCATATATAATTACACTCGTTTTTGTTCGAGGAACGAAAGCCCTATGTTTGTAACAACAATCAGGCCTCAGTTCAATCGAATTTGAACAAAGAGGAACTAGGGTTCATACAAATAAATCTGATTTTGGATGAATTTAATTTTATATTTTGTATAAGGTATGCCAAGTAAGAGGGGATACATTTAGTAGAATTTAAAGTAAAAATAATATTTGGTGTATTTTGGTTGTGTTATATAGTTGAAAGGTTGATTATAACAAATTTATATTTAATATTTTAGGGGAAGGGGTATGACAAGTTCAAAAGAGGGGTACATTTAGCCACACCCTTTGAGAAAATGACGAAAAGAAACGGACGAAAAAGATCTCCTGTTGAATCGGTTCATATATCATGCATT
The DNA here is from genome assembly GCA_009363875.1 of Mikania micrantha. Lineage (NCBI taxonomy): Eukaryota > Viridiplantae > Streptophyta > Magnoliopsida > Asterales > Asteraceae > Mikania > Mikania micrantha. The sequence continues at coordinate 75,588,550 of CM018695.1, read as the reverse complement.
TCAATTTATTTATTTTTTATTTTTATTATTAAACAAAATTAGTCGGATGGTTGCTGTGATTTAATAATATTTGAGTTCTGATTTTTGTGTTTAATAAATTACTCATATGATTCTACGTATTTTATAAACAATCCATATGGTCCCAACATTTAAACATTTGTAAGAACATTCACAACTGTCGTCCTACTGAAATTCTTCCCTGCTGAAATTTTCTGCCACATCCACCTCACAAAAATAATTAAAACTACACAGTAGTCACTCAACCGAAAAACATTCCCTACTGTGCGACATCACCACCACCATATAATTTTCTTTATTCTTTTTTAGTTGTAAAATTAATAATTAAAAAGAATGATAAAATAAAAACGTTAACATTAAATTAAACGAGCTACATAAATTAAACGGTTCTTTTTTCCGTGGCCAATCACGAACGAGATCCACAAGTGGGGAGCGGAACGATCACCGCTGGGGTTGGGGACGGTGATCCCACCTAGCCCTGCCGAAACAAAAGACCTTGCCGGTTCCATGGGTCCACGGCGACGGCATTAATCTACTAGTGACTAAGAGTGAAATTTAAGAAATTATATGTATGACAAATATTTAAAGATTCAAATCATATAAGTATTTTATAAAAAAAAATATAAATCAAGAGTGAAATATTTGAACCATCTAATTACGCAATTTATTTCATTTATTTATGTTGTGAAAAGCATTGTTCTACTATTTTTTGTCAAACATAAAGCAAGAATTAGAGAATGGATTTATAGATAGAAGGACCTGTTAAGGAGACGCCAAGCTGGTTCAACATACACCATTTATACGACTTGTATGGGTCTATACGGGTCGTATGGATATTTTATTTCCGACAAAAACTGGCACATCAAATCACGTTTCTGACACGCACCCATACGACCCGTATAGATCTTTGTTTTGTTGGAGATCAGAGGGAATTTTGGAAACAAAACAGAAAATAAACTCAAGAAAAATTGCAGTCGAAGGCTTTTCTATTACTACTTTAATGAATACAAAGAAATGAAAGGAAAGTTCAAGTACAAAAGCATTACAATCTACTGCTACTTAAATAACAAAAAAAAAAAAACAAACAGAAACCCTATAAACTAGCTCTTATTCCAACTTTTCAGAACTAATCAAACGTCTACTTCTGATTGATGCTTGTGGGCTACACATTGCTGGAGGAGGTCACTTCTATATGAGGAGGTCACATTGCTGGATCCGTATAAGATCATACGACCCGTATGAGACTAGGTGGCGTTAACTGATTAATAGGAGGTGTCTAAATAACGCTCCCATAGATAAAACAAAATATAATCAACATCATATACAGTCAGTAGACGACTTTTCAACGTCAATATATTATGGAAACAAAAAAAGATATTTTGTCCTTAATAACGCATTTACATAAAAAAAATATTAAATATAGATATAGAAAAACTATGCAATGATAATGATACGATATTGTTTCTGATAATGTATATATATATCATCGGTTATCATCTTTTTATTTTGCTTATATTATTAACGTTTTATACTTTTATATGTATATTTCTGTATTTGTTTAGTTTAGTCTGCTTGTAATTGAATAAGATGTCTTTTCTATAAGTAGTTTGTTTTTCTTCATAAGTTAAAACAGCAACTTATTATATTGCTTCTTGTGAGTTGTGGTTTAGATAAATTTTTCATATTCATCTAAATTCTTTTCTTTTCTTTTTTTTTTTTGCTAATTTGACATCATGGTTTTCGGTTTTTTTTTGTCATTTTCGTCCACCTTGTTAATTTCATCCAAAAAATCTGTGAAATTTAAGGGTATTTTTGTTTATCTTTATTTATTTTTTCAATAAAACACCTTTTGAACCAACATCAGATCAGTTGAGTATGATACTTTCATAATAATATATGACATATATGCATTGTTATATTTTTTAATATTAAATGAGATTAACAAGAAGAAGTAAAATGACAAAAATACTCTTAAACTTAATTGAATTTTTGGATGGAGTTAACCAGATGAAATCAAATGACAAAAAAAAAACATAAACCAAGATGTTAAATTGGCAAAAAATAAAAATTTAGATGAATAAGACAAATTCATCCAAACAACAGGTAGCAAAATTACAATGTATTCTAAATTAAAGTAAGGTTTGTTGTAATTCATCATTCCCATACCCTATAAATTATCATGTTATAAATAAGATATGCTGACACATTAAGTAAAGTTGCTTGTTTGTTTGATGTGAAAAAAATGAAAAATGACACTCTTTTTTATTTGCTTCTTACTATGTCGTATCATTTTTTTTTTTTTAGTTTTATATTTACTATCTTAATCTCCTTGTCTTTATTCTTATAATTTAACTAAGTCTTACTTTTTTTTAAAAAAAAATAATATATACATTTTGTTTAATGATTCACATCTTATTCTTCATCTATGTGTTTAACTAGTGGGGTTTCCTCGCACGTTGCGACAAAAATTTCGCTACGATTGCGAACATTAGAATGAAGACATATTCTTTATATCAAAATACAAATATAAAAATATATTTCAACGATTGTCACTTTAACATAAAAAAAAATATATGACCAACAAATAAAATAGAAAAAAATTAATTATGATTTATATAAATAATATTATTGTTCATTTATTAGCATTCAGTCATAGTAAAAAAAATTAAAAATAACCTAAACTCGTCTCACACCATGTCACCAAATGAAAAAAATAAAGGTTGAGCCATATTGCTGATATGAAAACCACATCACAACAACGGTAACAATATCGCGAATATTAAAGCATAGACTCAAAAATTGGCCACAGCTGTTGTCAACCCGTTAACATACGACACTCCTAAAGAATACGTAATCAAACAAAAGCATGCGATACTAAAAATCGTAGAACGAAAATAGTAAAAAGGTTTTGCATTCTCAAATACTAGCATAAAGAAATACGAATATAAGGCTAACAAATAAAACGGAGAAAACATGTTTAATTATTTATTACTACTACTATTTAAGTATTATGTTATTATTTATAATATTAAAAGAGGTGGGGGGAATAGTAACAGTGGGCCCCACCTTTTTTTTTTCTCTTACACATACTCCCACATATTATATATACACCCACTCTCACATATTATATTATATATACTGGTATATTATTAAAAGAGATAAGGGGAATAGTAAAATGGGTCACCTAGACTTTATCTGTATCATTGATTTGGAATTTTGAAAATAAAAATGTGGTGCGCATTGAATATGAATAAAAAAATTGGTTTTGAATAAACAAATCAGCTTTAATGTGGGTTAATGTGAACCACGTATTTATTTTCAAGATTCGAAATCGACGACCCAAATAGGGTTTAGGGGTTTTTTCTCTATGATTAGTGAGAAAATGTGGTCATTTCTACGGTTTAGGTGGTGTTCGAAAAAGTAGTTGTTATTTGTTTGTTTTCATAGAAAATCGATGTGTGCTTAGGGATTTGGGGTTTTTTTAATTCAACCAATTGGTTGCAGATGAGAAGGATATTGCCAGTTTTTTTTAATCATTTTCGTAACATATTTGTATGGATTTTGTATGATTTTATGTTTTTATAAGAAATTTGTATAGAGTTCATGATAATACATTTGATTTTGCTATGTAACTTATGTTTCTGCAAATGACATATAATACCCGTTGTCAGGAGTGTGCTGTGATGACCCGCCGCAACGCGCGGCGGGTATAAACCTAGTTAATTAATTAAAGTAGTAAGGATGGGTTAAAAAAAACCATTAATGTAAAGTATTTAAGGAAGAAAAAAAAAACTGTAAAGTTGTAAAGTAAAAATAAACCCGCTTGTGATGGGAATTGAGCTCGCAATGCCTCATTCCAAAGCTTTGAGCTTTAACCAGCAAGTCCCAGCTTGAGAAGCATTCTTATTTATACACTAAATATTTTTATTTAATAAAATAAAATTTACACACACTTATTTAATTATTTTTTTCTCTGTATACTCGCAAATCTTTATGTTAAACAAATATTTACTAAAAAAATTCTACATTTTAAACATGAAGACGAAGATGAAAATGAAGATATAGATTCAAATATAGATAAAAAAATAAAATAAATCTTTTAGGTTATAGAAATGAAGGTCAATACAGAGTTTGCGACTTTAAGCATAAAATAATTATAATTATAATTATAATTATAATTATAATTATAATTATAATTATAATTATAATTATAATTATAATTATAATTATAATTATAATTATAAGGTAGATGTTTTCCAAAGGACTACAAAGTTTTCAAGATAAACATTGTATGGTAATTGACTTTTAAGATCTTATCTTAACTATACATATATTCAAGTTTTGCATGTAAACAAGTAAACAACCATAAGTAGACTGAAGTTTTAGAAATTGTGGTCAAAGGACCCCATTAATTGGTTCTTAGCGTAAATTATCAAAGATGTTAAAACCTCATAATTTTTAGAAAATTGACATCATATAATAATGATTTTTTGAACGGCTTGGAACGCAGACACCTTGCGGTCCTTGCCTTCTCGCATTTGATGCTTTGGGCCTTGAGGCATACGCCCGAGCTCATTCCAAGAGGAATGTCACAACTAGATAAAGCTCTTAATATTGTATCAGCAAATATGTCTTTAATTGAATTCGAACATAAGACCTCTTATATGAAAGTTAAGGAAGGAAGCACTTTAATTTGGAAGATGCTGGATGAAGTAAAATTATTAACTCACTGGCTTTCATGATGTAGAATTTATAAAACATCAGAAAGACCAATAGACGTGAAGATTAGAGCCCATTAACCACATCTTTTAGCTAAATTTTTTTTTGTTATTTTGTGTTTTTTTTCCCGAAATTAATCATTTAATTACTTTTTCTAGCTCCACCACCACCACCACACAATAATAATTTTTCCATTCAAAAAAACATCATGATAGGTGCATTATGTGTTCGATTTCATTTTTACATATACGCAGACGTCTTATTAACAAAAGAGATTCTAGCCTAATAGTACTCCTTAACTTTTATATAAAGGGTCTTAGGCTCGAATTTGAGACGAAGCATATTTGCCGAGGCAATGTCAGAGAGTTTACCCAGTTGTGAGGTACCTTCTAAGGTGGACTCGTGCGTACGTCCCAAAGCTTCAAATTCAAGAAGACGGTTGAAATTCTCTCTTGGATGTCGTCGTACCAAGCGGTTAAAAAACACATACGTCTTATTGTATTTAATTACTTTGAAATTATTCATGTAGTATTTTATTACATTGTGATTAGCGATATTTGTTCTTTACTTTATTTTTTTATGACATTGGTTGTATTTTTTATACTAAACTAGATAGGATGTAATCTAATCTTCAGAAAAGTGTATGTGTATATAATGAATGTGTAAAATGGAAATCCTTTTGAGTTGAGAAAACTATAAAAAAACGATGTAAAAGGAATTCATTTTTTTTACAGGTTTCTAACTTTATTCGGGTCATTTTTATAAAAAAAAACATAAAAAAAGGCCGAGAGAAGTTAATTTTTTTTGTAAACCATGTAAAGCATATGCAAACGTTTCTCCTGAACATAACAAGATGTGTTACAAGGCATTTATTACTTGATTTAAATATTTGCTTTTTATAAAAATTCTTTGGATGCTTTTTTGAATTTTTTTATAAATATGACCCAAATAATGTTACAAACGTGTAAAAAAATAAAAAGAAACTTTTTTACATGGTTTTTTCTATGGTTCTCAAAGTTTACTCTAACTCGATCAAGAGGATTTTCTTTTTATCCTTCCTCCATACATGCATGTACGTATATATGTGTGATTAATTTTTAAAATATTTTAATACAATCTCTGGCTTTAATGTTTTTCAAGTAGTCTTACTTCTCTTTGTACTCTTATTCGCTATTATACTAGATCCTCTCAGCTTCAAAAAAATACACTTTTGAGTTATGGGGGAAATAGGTTACTTAAATTCTGAAGTATGAAGAATGTTCACTTAAAAGAACAAAGAGAAATTCATAGTTATCAAATTAATTTTGAGACATTTCTAAAAGTCTAAAATCTATGATTATAAGTTTTTTAATTGATATAACAAGCAAACATTTCAACGGATAGACTGATAGAAATACCTGCCTACGTCTAGGAATGGATAAATAGAAAATTTCTATTTGAATTTCGAACCTCAACATCTTGCTGGTCATTGTGTTTCACGATCGGTATTGGAAATGAATGAAGAAATGATGGAACATGTTTTTCCGTTGGCTGATGTTGCGTATTGCACGCTTGTTATATTTGTTTATATAGCGTGAGTTCTATAATTAATTTCAAATCCCTGCGAATTTAGTTTCAAGAAAGCAGCCGTCCATGTTTGGAATCAAAGTTGTTGATGTAACTGCTATTCTTTCTTTCTTTTTTTTCATCTCCATTGGGATGGTGTTCAGTGTACTGCTATACTAAAAATTGTAATCCCAATAAAAAAAATTCTTAAGTTGGTTACTATAAACAGCTACACTAGGGTTTGTTAGCCTTTTATATTTGGTTCAATATGTGAATTATAAACAATTTGCTCGTGTTATTTGGACAGCATGAGAGTTCTTTAGGCCTTCATGAACTCATTTGACACATATACGACTAATATAGGGCAATATGAGTCGTATATTTGTCAGACGTTTTGAATTTGTCTGACGGCAGAACCATACGAATCATATAAACTCAAACAATTCGTGTGGGTCTTAATTTTTTTTCTTGTCATATTTTCACAATGAGAGCTAATTAACATAACATTAATTTATATTAAACATGATTTAAACTAATAATACATAATAGAACATAACATAAATAGAATATAATACAAGAAGGTAGATCTAGAGGTGCTCAAACCGGTTTTTTTGCTCAAACCGGTTTGGGTGAAAACCGGTTCGGTTTGGAAACCGGTTTGGGAGATGAGGATGTCAAACCTATAGGAACCGGTTTGGACCGGCTTGAAACCGGTTTGGAGGGGTTGAAACCGGTTTGGGAGATGAGGATGTCAAACCTATTACAAACCGACGGTTCGGACCGGTTTGGGTGAAATCGGTTTGAGGGGTGTCAACTACCGGTTTATAAACCGGTTTGAGAATACGAACCAGTTTTTTTGCCCATGTCTAGGTAGATCTAAACATGCACAAATTGGTCAACCGGCTGGAAACCGGTTTTTGATTAACCAAACCGGTTAACCGGCTCAATAAGGCTCATAGGGTTTACCGGTTTTTCTCAATAACTGGTTAGGATAAAACTGGTTTTTGTATCCTATTTTTAATAACCGAAGGAACCGAACCGGTTATTAACCGGACCGGTTAACCGGTGGAACCGATTCTAAAACCGGTTTTTTTTTCTTTCTTTTGTAAAATAAATAACAAAATGAAAAAAGTAAACAAATAAAATTAAATGAATAAAAATTAAGTACAAACTTATATAAATAAAATAAAAAACTAATATTTATTCAAAATTATTACTAGTTTTTACTAGTTTTACAAACATTATGTATATAAAATTAAATGAATAAAAATTAAGTAAGAATAAAATAAAATAACAATCTTTCAACACAATAAATTAAAAACAAAACTAGATAAAAAAATGTAATACCTAATTACACAAGATTATAAATAAAAAAGGAAATATAATTTAAATCGTAATTAGCATTCGGAATGCGCTTCAGATTGGAGTTTAGGGCTATTGTTCAGTATCCAATCATCCATTGCTTGTTCTTCATTAGAAAGTGGTAAGTTATTCCTTCCTCAACTTTCATCCCATGTATTGTGTCACACCCCGAGCCGGCGGGGTAGGATCGGATGTCCCCGTCGGGCGGAAAGTTCTCGGGGCGCGATATCGTGGATGATAATCGGGTTGATCAGATTGTTTACATAGCATCAATGTTAAGAACAACTAAAGCACAATTAGCATTAAGCTAGGATTACAAAGTTAGATTACATTTGTCAATGTTTGGTAATTTAACTAAATAAACCTATCAAAAAGAATCTAATGTTTCTATCTTGTATCTGTACAAGATATCAAAAGAGATTCGTATTAACTACAAAAGATGTGCTTTCAAAAGTCTGCTAGGTCCTCTAGTTGGGCTGCCTAGCATGCAATCCTGAAGCCTTAGTCTATTCCTGTACGTCACCTGAGAAAGCATGTAAAAGAAAACAAGGTCAATACAATGGTTGCTGAGTTCATGTAGTTTATAAGTTTAAATAGCTTTAGCAAACCTCTTCCGGTAAAACCTTAATCTTATTAACTCCACCTGTAATATCCAAATCGGTATGCTTATATATAGGGCATACCCCTGGGTCGAGCCTACGACCCGCCCAGACGCCATCCCACCACATACTAATCCGCATATGACACTGTTATTAATAATAATTAAGCATTTTACCTACCCTTCAATTTCGTTTCCCCATTATAGTTTAAGCATTTTGTTTATAAGTTTACCCATAGCATCCGTGAGTTTAGCTTGAGAGTCACCAGAATAGACAACTGAATGCCCGAAGGAATTCAGTATCAATCCATACCAGCACTAAGTGTAATTAGCAATTTAGGGGGAGATAGAGGATTTCCATGATGACACAAAGTCAACTAAGGATCACCAATATCGTCCTAATTACTGATCACATGTGTAAATAGTTTTGGGAAACACTGCATGGCAAGCACTGAGAGGCCATCAGTCCGTTTCCTCGTTTCAGACCATGAAGGACACCCTATGGCAAGCACTGAGAGACCATAGTAGGTTCCTTCTAGTCCCGACTGTGAAGAACACATGAAGGCAAGCACTGAGAGACCAACCATTGTTCTTCAAGTCCCGACTAGGAAGAACACATGAAGGCAAGCACTGAGAGACCAACTATTGTTCTTCCATAGCCAATAGTTTTAGCATAGCATTCAAATAGTCCAGCATTTACGTAACTTGTGCACAAGTACTAGCTTTACAACCGGTAGGGCAAGCACTAAGAGGCCAAACCGTTGTTTTAGCATGGCAATCAAATAGCATTCAAGAGTTCATAGTATTCATAGCTTCAAGTTTTCAGTATGTATGTAAGTATGTGTTTAGCATCCTCATGGCATCATAGCATCAATAGCATTTAGTGTTTAACATTAGTATCTAGCATAACCCATAGCATTAACATGTAGTATAACCCATAGCTCTAGCATTAAGCATAACTCGTAGCATTAGTATTTAGCATAACTCATAGCATTAGTTTGTAGCATAACCCCGTAGCATTAGCATTCACAATAGCATCATCAGATAGTAAATACCCTTAGCACTTGGTATTAACACATAGCTTTAGTTTTAGCAATTTAGCTTATGTCTTTAGCACTTGACATAATCATGTAGCATTAGTATTTATAGCGAACTTATGCCTTTAGCACTTGGCATAATCATGTAGCATTAGTATTAATAGTGAACTTATGCCTTTAGCACTTGACATAATCATGTAGCATTAACATTTGTCTATAAGAATCGTATAAAAGCATTTTGTTAAATTTAAAACATTTGTTTTAAAATGTATAACATGCTTCTCAGTCCCGAAGTAAAACTCAAAATAGTTTGAAAAGGGACAATGAACTCACCTTGTAATTGTTGTAGTTGACTTAGCCTAAAACAAGAATGTACACGCGCTCTTTGTTGTACTTGCTGTATTCACGATCCTGTATTGATTTCACGTTGTTGATAACTTGTAACTTTGTAAGTATAAGTTGTATATGTTAGAATGTGTGTAGGTGTTAGTCCTAAAGTTGACTAACACACTTAAGTTAAGATCAATATGAATCATGAAAGTTGTAACTGAGGCTTGCCCTGCATTCCTCTTTTCTTTCAACTCTTTGAGATAGACTGGACAATTCCTCATCCAATGTCCTATCTCACCACACTTAAAGCATGGGGCATTTGCAGCAACCTTTTGCTTCTTTTCTTTGGGTTTTGGTGGTTCCACTTTACCCTTACCCTTCCTTTTTCCCTTTGAGTACCCTTTACCTTTGGCAACATTTGCCTTAGGTTCGGGATGCTGCCTTTTCTTGTTAGCCCCTTCATTGATATTGAGAACGGGTAAAACCTTTTTACCCATTGCAGCCTCGGCAGTTTTGAGCATTGAGTGAAGTTCACCAACGCTCTTGTCCCATCCGTTCATGTTATAGTTCATGACAAAGTTGTCAAACCTTTTGCTGATTCGGCCTTGGTTCTCTTGTTATAGTTCAACATTACTATATGTCTTTATGTTGTGTGTCTTGCTTGATTCATTGCCATAATAAATTTATGAAAACTTTAACCCATAGAAATTTCTATGTGAAATGCTTAGAAGTTTAATTTGTTTTAACCTACCATGATAGATTACTCAAAGGCGTGGTCATTATTCTTAATGTGATGTTGTACTTAAAAATGACATTTTACATTTTAACACATGCTAAAAGAATTCTAGATGTTAATACTCCTTAAAGGATTTTGTCGCAAGCCTCGTAATATACTTGGACTTTTATGTGTTTGTTTACAAAACAACCAAGTGAGCCGAATTAGATCTCATGGATTATTAATTCATATGGGCTTGTTGTAGGATGGGATTGGGCCTTGAATAGTACTTTGGGCCGGTTGAACCAAAATGGATCAACTAGTTGAAATAGAGTCGAATGAGGTTATTGGGCCGACTGTCTTGAATTAATTCGGGCCTCATTATTCAAGTGGGCCGAACAAGTGGCCATGGGCCGATCTAGGTGGTATCATGAAGGGGTTGGGCCGAAATAGCAGGCCACGAACCACAATAGTGGGTTATATGATGCTGTCGAGCTGATCTAGTGACATTGGGCCAAACCAAGCTCCTGGGCCAACTAGTGGGCCGATACAGTGGAATGGGCTGTACAATTGGGCCAAGAAGCCACATGGATTTCTTGTTAAAAGAATGTTGGGCCTGGACAGTGTAGGTTGGATGGGTGATGTTTGGGCCGCAACACCATGCATTGGGTCAATAGTTGAGTTGAACCATGGGTCACTTGAAGATGGTCGAATGGCACTGTTTGGCCGAATGACTGTGCCTGGCGAATGACCACATGTGTGGCGAATGGAAGTTGGTTCGAATGAGGATAGTTCACGAATGAGTAGGTCCGAATGGCTGGCGAATGATTGCACCGATCTAATAGGTGTGTGGTCGAATAAGAAGCAGCCGGTGAGTGAAGGTTGCGCATGAGGCCATTCGGCCTAGCTCCTTCGGCCAAAGGCCATTCGGCTAGCAACAGTTCACGGTTGACTAGGTGGTTCGAACCAGGGTTGAGTCGAGCTGGGTGGGAGTGTTCCATGATGGTGTCATGCGAGGGTATGTTTCAGGTGAGTAAAACTCGATGGTGAAGATATAGAACCGGTATAGAGATGGTGGCCGGATATAGTGGGTGAAAACCCTAAATTTTTGTGACTTTGTAGCTTCTTACCTCAAATTTCAGTGGGTTTTGCACTAGATCTGTTGTACTTTCAGGTAGAAGGTAATGAGATATTCGTTTAGGTCCAAGAATGATGCGATTTGGTTAAGAAATGACCAAGATATGCAAGTTTGAAGTTCAAAAATGGTGGGGGAAAGTATAATCCGGAAATTAGGGTTTAAAGAGAGAAGGAGGAGAAGAAAAATGAGTTGGTTGAACTCATTTAGGGTATTTATACCCCGAGTGAGTTCGGGTTCATTCCGGTTGCTCGGTTCGCGTTTTCGTTACGTTTCCGGAACGTAACGTGCGTTTTTCGTAGATTTAAATAGAAAGAGTTTATTTTAACGATTTAAATGTTATTTATTTCTAAGAATTATTTTAAGTATCGTTTAATTAATTTGCTCACGATTTATTAAAACAGTTTTGTTTAATTTCATTTGTGATGAGTTTCAAAATTGTAAAATAGGAAATATTTTACTTCCTTAATTTTATAATCGCTCGTAACGTTATTCGATTTCGTTTTCGTTTCGTCAGAACGCGTCGCCATCGCACGTATTCGTTCGAATCGTCATTTGAACGTACACGACGATGGTTTTGCTTTCTGACTTTTGTTTTCTACTTTCCAGTCATTATTTCAGAACGTTAAACTATCAGAATCATTCGTACAGATCGTCACCTATACGAATAACTCGTCGGTTTAGCATTCTGTAACAATAACCGTTTATAGTTTTGTTTCGTTTAACCTCGCATATGTTTACACATAATAGCGTATTAATAAGCATTTGTATCACCGTTCAATGTTGTCTGACATGTTTCTAACTGTTAAACTGTTAAGTTTAATCAGATTATAGATACAATAGCATAATAGTTTAATATCAAGCATCATGATATTATTAGCATAACAATAGTTTTCGTAGTTTGTACCTGAGTTACTGTGCCTTTACTGTTCCGTTCACCGTTCCGGCGACGTTTCCGGCACAGATGTTACATATTGTTTCTTCTACCTCAAGCTCGCCTTCACGATTTATGTTGTCTTATGCACATTCTATTGCGTCCAAAGGGTCTTTCAAGCAAATGCACATTTTAAATGATGCTGGAGTAAGCCTCTTCCTTGGTATCGATAAAGCCCTACTACTAAGAGAAAAAGCAGGTTTCGAAACTACCGTACAAGCTTGGACGCTTAGTAAATCACGGGCCATGGCGGATGGAATTGGAAATTGGGATTACTTTGTTTCCACTAGGCTAAAATATCAAAGTTTTCAAATTATTCCGTATTAATATCGGAAATCTAATCCGTCCCTAGGTACCTTCCATGTTTGATATTTGCGCCAGTACCTCGAGCACGTTTGGTTGCATTTTGCCTTATAAGTTAAAAAATCAAAGTTAACATCTTGGCTTATACACGAACTAGAAGCCGCATACATTGTTTGTTGTATGTTAGATGTTTCACCATACTTATGTAAATGATGATCAAACATATTTTGCAAATAGATGTTGAAACTATTTTTTGTGTTTGTAGCAAAGTTTGGGTCATCCAAACCCAAAGCATTAACAATTTCATCAAGTAATGGTTCAAAGATGGCACCATTGAAACATGTGTTTAACGTCGTCGCACAAGTAAAAACGGTCGGTATTTCTTGAAAGTATTTCAAAAGTTTTAATTTTATTGAAAGCAACATTCCCGGTAGACATTTGTGAGTGCTCTATCGACACCATGTCAGGAACGAAATTCCAAACTACACACTCTGTAGACATTTGTGATTGATCATTTGCCGGGTTATTCTTGACTATAGCAAAATGTTTGGTCAAATGGCTTCTTAAAGTGGAGTTAGATTCCGGTTTGAGAAATGTACTGCAACCTTTGCAGCGTGCTTTATCGACACCGTTCAACATTTCGCATAAGTCGAAAGGTTGGAATAGATCTTTGTTCCTTATTGTAGTTTTGATTCTTACAACAGTTGGTTCGGTTGAAGAAGACGCACTAATACCAACGAAACTTTGAGCACTTCGCGAGCTTGCCATTGAATTGAAATTGAATTAAGAAGTAGGTGATCATTTTTGAGCATTTTTGATCATTTTGTGTCGTTTTCGAGTGTTGAAGAGTTTAAGAGAAAAATAGATGTTGTGTTGTCAAATCAAAACACCCCCATCTATTTATACTTTCGTTTAGGGTCAAAATTTTCCAAAAAATTGTGAAAAATGGCTAGTTTTTAATTTTCACCAAATCGGTTAACCTGTTAATAACCGGTTACCCCGGTTCCAGCAGCTACAAAAACGGCTATTTTTTTTAACACTAACCCGGTTTCCAATCGATTAAAAAAACCGGCTTTTGGAAAAAATGTTGGAACCGGTCTCAAACCGCTGGTTAAACCTAATACCTAAAACCGGTATGAAAAACCGGTTTGGAACCCGGATCGGTTCGAGTGACCGGTTTTTTTGTGCATAATGACTAAAATAGCAAAATTTAAACTATTGGACTAAAATGATAAAAGTTGTCAAAATATAAGGACTAAAATTTAAACTTTGAAGTTGATAATTTTCAGTATATCATTCGGACAATTGAGATGGTTTAGATTTGTTCGTGGAATGCTTATAAATATACTACTAATTATTTTCTAAAATTTGTACTTTGATTGAAAAACCATGTATTTTAACACTTATGTTGGATAAACATTTTTAATTTAAGAATGACCTTAGGATTTCTCATGATAAGATCTCATTCCACTTGACTAAGGTGAATTCGTGACCTTCTTACTATAAATATTTTGGGGCTATATACAAGCATACATATGTTCTGTGAAATGTTTATCAAATATGCTTTAAGTTAAATTGTAATATCATGGTAGTTTGTCAAACAATATACTTAGGCTTATTTGGTATTTTTGGGATAATTTGTACGCCATGACAAAATCATCAAGGTAAAGGGCTTAGGTAAGATCTCTAAACATATATGAGTTTAGTCGGATATGGTCAAAATTAGGAAAACAGTGACTTATAGAGTAATATTTAATATCTCACATCGGTTGGGAAAGTGAACGAAACCTTAGGAGTTGGATACTTCCATATCAAGACGTGTTTTGCTTGTGAGATCAACTCGTCGGGTGAAAACAAAAATTAAAAACTATTATTTTTATATATCAATATCGTAATCATATTAAAAATAGAAAATGTTTGATTTTAGGATTAATTTTTAAAAAATAATAACATATGAAAAAAATTATTAATATTTAAAAAAGTAAAAAAATTTAAAAAAAATCAGCAAAAGATAGTATTTTTAAATTTTATTTTCCTTTTTAGTATACCGTATGTCAAATTTTTAATATTGCTTCTTACATTTTTTAAATAATAATAATTTCTTATTTAAATTTCCTTTATATGTACACTAGCCTAAAATCCGTATATTATACAGGTTGAATATTTAAAAAAAATCATTAATATCAAATAATAATAATATTTAATAATTATAAAATTATATTTTCAGATAAGATAAAATTGAAATATTCTTATAGTTTATTTAATTTTAATAAATTAGTAAATTATTAGAATAAGAAAAATATTTTTTTTAATATTTAAAAGTATAATTTAATTACCAAAAATAATTAGCATTTATTAAAAGAGAGAGAGGGTAAAAAATTACAAATTTCACCAATTCGTGACACGTGTCTCCTAAAATAATTACTTTATTAGAGTAGATCGAGTAGATATGTTGTGTTTGTGTGTTGACACAAACGGTAAAATCAAATATATTCCATTGGAGTTCATCATCTATTTACGCCATTACACCAACTACCGAATTTACACCTTAGGCGCAAATAGATCATGAGCTCCAATGGAATGTATTTGATTTTACCGTTTGTGTCAGTTAGGGGTTGTTTAATTGTTTGATAGGTTTTTAAGTATTCTGTTTAAAGGCTATTTTTACGACCAAAAGGCTTCTAGCCTAGTGGTAGCCCCTTGACTTCTCTTATGAGAGGTCTTGGGTTGGAGTCTCATCTAGAGTAAATATTGCTCTGGGGTGAGCCAGGGGGTTTTCATAGTTGTAGGTTTCCTCCTGAGCAGGTGGGTCAGGTCACCACAATCTGTTATTCGGACGGAAGAGTGATATATTTGCCCGGGTGATCCCGGGTGACCGGGCGTTTGCTGTTAAAAAAAAGGCTATTTTTACGGTCAGATTTTTTTAACGGCAGAGAGTCTCGTCGTGCTACCTTCAGTTATCCTGGCGATATGGTAACTAAGATCGATTCCTCGTTCGCCGACCGTGATGCGAGAGAACCCCGTGGAATGGGTAAACCCTCGCCCCTCATTGGTTCATAAACCAAGATTAAGCTCAAGATTCTTTCCTTCACCTGGTATCCATTAAAGTGTTGCTAGTAAGACTTGAACCATAGTCTACAAGGAGGAATGGCTAAGCCTTAATCACTCGGTTAATTTTGTTGGATTTACGATCAGATTTGGTTTAATAAAAAAACCACATCTGAATTAGTGACAAACTTTTTATATATTAAGCTTTAAATAGATACTTAATTTTCTATTTAATGAACCACAATCCCTAAATATTTGTTATGCATATATATCTTTTTTTTAATGAACAATATATAATTAGTTTTAATATCATATCATCAAACTCCAATTAGTATATTGATGACGCAAATATGCAATCATGCAAGGATTGAGATATAATTGGATTCATCGTAAATTGTTTTTTTTTGTCTTTTGATTGAACGATATATTGCAAAATGCAAAACTAATAATGCTCAAATTATTTTGCTTCGTCACGCAAACGCACTCTAACAACGAATCAACGATTATGAATATACAAATATTATGGTGGTTTTCAAATATATTATGGCCAAACGACTTCTATTTATTAACATATATATACCTTACAAAGAAAGTATTTTTTTAAACATATATTATATTATATAATATTATAAAAAAGTTTAACTATGTAAAAAATTTACAAAGTATAATTCTATATATTTTATTTATTATAGAACCGGTTAATGATATATCTAATTTATTATAATAAAAGTATGCATTTGTTCGTGATAGTCTTAATTTTTATCATATAAGTTAGTTTAATTATAATTAACCATAATCGGCTTATTGCTAATTAATCCCAAATTAAGCAAATGTCCACTCAACCTTTAGAGATGATGACTAAAAAATGTTTGACATATCACATTGTATCTCTTATACTCTAATCAAATCCTCGTATAATATACGAGGGAATGATCAAACACGATTTTTTTTCCACTATGAACCAATATAAGTTTGACATATGATGTGTTACAATATATAAATGATAATTTAGGTATTACATCGTTTTTTTTGCTAGTTTTTTATTTTTTTTGTATTCGATTTTTTTTGTTCATTATTTTTTGGTAATCGATTTTTTATGCTGAATTTTTGTTTTTTATCTGTATTTATGGTTTTTGTACTGTATTTTTTGTTTTTTTTATATAAAAGTTTGTTTTTTGTACTTCATTTTGTTTTTATGTTTTTAAAATATCACATGTCACACTCATATTGACTTTTACTCTTATTAAGCAAAATTCTCCTCATATTGGATTCAACCACATAATATATGATCTTATTTAGCAATGTCGGTGTTTACCTCGTACATTTAGGCAAACATTACGTTCAGGCTAGTAATTCAAGTTATGTTGTTCACTTCATTTGGTGAATTATATAATGGAGGTCTAGGGTTTAAAGCCCAACACCACCCAATTTTTCCTGAGTAACGCGATTTACCACCTTCATGTTGGTTGTGAGACCGGTGATCAGTGAGGGGCGGCTAACGTTTATCAATTGTTTTTATTTGGTGAATTAACTTTTTTATATAGCTTTATGCAGGAGTCTAAATACAAAGAACCACCTGGTATGTTGGTAAAGTCGCATGTATATGATATGGGTATCTAGAGTTCAACCCAAGTCCCTTGGCTTTATTGATTTTCTGCTCTCTTTTTAAATAGAAAACTATTTTTAAGCTAATATATATAAACAATCTAATAATTCTTTTGATTTAAATTATTTAACCAATTGCCGTTGCTACATGCTTCATTAGTATTTCGACATGATTTATTTTAACGTTTTATTTTTTAACATAAATTTTTTATTTCTTCTTTAATTCTTTCTTTTTGGTCACTTTCTATTTTGATTTAAATTCTTTCATGATCTTATCTCTGCTGTGTGGTCAATTTTATTAAGGTTTTAACATGAACCTTTTTAACAATTACGTTTTTATAACATCTAGATGCCTAACGCCAAACTTAATTAATGCATGTAAAATGTATTCTAAGGTTTCTTTTGAAGTATTTGACCATCTGTAAAACTCACCCTACTGAAATCTCACTATACTGAAATTTTATAGCCACGTCATCATCTCACTGAAAATCTTAAAACCCTTTAACGGTCACCTCAGTGAAATACCTTCCCCAATAAACCACATCATCACCAATTTATAATTTTATTTGTTATTTTTTTAAGTTATAAATTAATAGGTAAAATAAATAACAAAATAAAAACGTTAACATTAAAATAAAAATAAAATGTTACATTGCTAACTTTAAAAAAAATTAACGATATCTATCAAATATTTCCGCTCTTAATTTTCTCATAATCTCTCGTTTTTCGTCGCCGAGTTCTTCGGGATGCACAATACCCATAACTTTGAGGTCGGCTAGGAGAAATCGGTCCTCGTGTTTTGTATTTTGAAATCTCGTGAACTCTTCAAGTTGATGAGCGAATCCGTTTGTTGTCGGGATAAAGGAGGATGTTAGATGACTCGAAGACGAAGCCCGTTTTGCCGTATCCCGTCCAACCGGTCTAACCGGTTCCAGGATTTTGAATTTATCGTCTTGTTCGAGGTTAACCGTATGTACATCCGAACCCCCGGTGAATATTCGTTCATCTCGGAATTTTTAGTCCTTTTTGAAAAACTTTGGCCCTTGTTATCTTCTTGACAAAGAACGCGAAATTTTGGAGCGTCTTTTATCGTGACCCAAACATGATAGTGGTTAAATGTATGGTCGTTCGACTTTAGTCGATATTCTTTTTCCGCCCATTTTAACACACCTTCGTCGTTCATACCGCTTTTGCGGTTGTTGACACAGTTGCTGTAGATGCCACTAAACCGCATCAATTCCACGCTCATATCCTTCCATTTTGAACATAGTTGATGATATGTGCGGTATTCGTGTTCTATATAACCCATCATCTCTTGCCAACTTTCGGTTAATTTTTTCCAAAAGTTTTCGCATTTTTGCGAATTACCATTGGTCTTGTTCTCAGAATAATCAATGTAGCATCTTCCGAGTGCGGTTTCTTCGTCACGAGTCCATGGTTTTGGGGCCATTGGACCGCTACTTCCGCCCGTTTCCGTGTCTTTCGCTCGCTTCCCTTTTTTCTTCCTTTTTTGTGGCTCTTGAGTCTCGAGCACGACATCGTTAGACACGAACCCCGGTTCATGTCGGAGTTGAGGTGCACTTTGTTGAAAACTCGGTTGCGTGAAAGATGAAAAACTTGGTTGAAAACCCGGTTGTGAGAAATACAAAAACCCGGTTGCGTGAAAGATGAAAAACCTGGTTGAAAAACCTGGTTGTGAGAAATACGAAAACCCGGTTTGAGGTTTCGGTTGTTGCCATTGAGTGTTCGGGTTTTGTTACATTTGTTGCATTTGAAACAAACACCTTCGGATTGTTTCCGGGTCGTTCAACAAGTTGAAATCGGGGTTGTTTGAGTTTAGGTTCATCTTTTAAATAAGAGGATAGATGTAAAAGAGAGTAAGAATTTTTGTAAGTATGGGGTGATTTTTTATAAAATATGAAAGGGTTTATATTGGAGATAAAAAAAGTTTTTTTTTTTTAAATTCGACTGTTGGCAAGGGTCAAAAGGTGAAAAATCAAGAAATTCCCAACGGGGAGAGGGGGCCACCCAACTCACGATTTCATTCCCGCCGAGGGGGGCCGGTGTTCCCGCCAAGGGCCGCTATCCCACCGAACCCCACTGGGCGCGTGGGGTGTGTATAACCCACGATCTTATAGATAGGGATGAGATTTTTATACCGAATACCGGTACCGTACCGGTAGATTCGGTACCGGTAACGGTACTTCATTTTCTCAAGTTTCGGTAGCGGTACTAACCGGTACCGGTACCGGTAAAATACCGAAAATTCCCGAAACGGTACCGGTACCGGAATATAGATATTTTTTGTTTTGAATTTGATTATTTACTAATCTAGTGTAGTTTAAAAAATATTTACCATGATGCGTTAACACCTAATTAATATTTTAATTATTAAATATAAAAAATACTATAGAAATCCAAAGGACGATACGTTCAAATTTTATAGTTTGTAATTCTTCGTTTTGTGAACTTGATTTTTTTATAATGTATTCATATGATGCATTCATATGCATATATTTTTCTTATAATTATGACATAATAACATCTATAATTTCAAGACTAATATTTTTCATCTTCATCTCAACAAAAATTGAGAAAACGGTACAAAACCGGTAAAGTACTGAAAATACCGGTACCGATACCGAACCGGTACCGTACCTAATGTTTCGGTACCGGTATCGGTACCCATTTTTCAAGAATTTCGGTACCGGTACGGTACCGATCTCATCCCTACTTATAGATGTTACCATTTTAACGGTAAATGTTACCGTCACAACGTACACGTAAAATTAATTGTTACTAATATTGACGGAGCTTGAAAAACATGTCAAAGGGAGCCGAAAGTTATGGGCCATTTTTTTATCGCTATGTTTCGGGCTAAAAAACCTGTTGTCAAATGTTAATTCGGGTCGGGTCAAACAATTTAAAATAAAAAATATCAAGTATTTGTTCAACTTAAAAAAATAAATATGTTTGTATCAAACAAGACATAAAACGTTTAAAACGAGAAGGTGAGTATCCAGAATTAAATTCACAATTTAGTGCGACGACATTTAAGTTCTTTGAACTCATTAATCACATATTTCGAATCAATAGGTAAATAGGTAATGTTTAATACTTAAGGCCCATTTTAATTTTTAAAACAAAAAACAAGCTTTAAACTCAAGATCGGCTAAAGAGTAAGATAACAACCAAATTTATGAATCCCTTAAAAATAATGTTAAAACTTACAATATTAGTTCAACTTTATTATTTTTTAAAATCCAAGGGTGTCCAAGAAATTTTAGGAAGAAACACCGAAGGGACCGGACTCAATACCTATAAAATTTTCCGCCCCTGGTTAATAATAACTATCAAAACATGTATAGCATGCTTTTAGCCCAAAAACTATAGTAATACGGGGAAAAATTTACGAACTCGGCTCGATTATAGCAATCAGGCGTGACATTTGTAGTGAACAACGTTACTCCTTCGATGTTCCTAAACAATGCATGTCTGCCATCCAAACACATTCAATATGTTCAAATATCAAAACACCCTTTTACGGTTTTTGTTAACAGTGGCGGGCCGTCTGGCATTCATGTCAGACAACCATGATCTGGCTTCTTTGATAGGTTGAATACTCGTTGCTGATGGGGTGTTTGGTTGGGTCATCAAACGGGCATTTAACCTGTCTTTTTGTTATTTTTACCAAATTTTAAACATTTCAATCGGATTTTCTATCTTAAATAGATCTATAACTTATTTATGAGTGACCAAAACCCAATTTTTCCAACACTACGACTCGTTAGTAACCGATGTTCGTGAGATGCTTTAAAGCACATTAAATATACCATTAGCACTTGTATGCTAAATGTTCAAGGTCGTTTATCCTTTGGTTTAATTGTCTTGGTTTCTGATGATGTTCACAGGACGATCTAGAACCAATCCTTAGCTCACGAGCTTGCTATGCAAGTCCAAAATAGGGGTGTGCTCGTTTGGTTCGGTTTTTGGGTAAAGCTGCAACCGAAACCGACGTAGTTGGTTTTTAGTTATCAACATTGACGGAGCTTAAAAAAAGCCCAGAGAGAGCCGAAGGATTTTTAGGAAGAAAACGGAGGGGCCGAAGGATTTTTAGGAAGAAAACGGAGGGGCCGAAGGATTTTTAGGAAAAAAACGGAGTGAACCAAGGGATTTTACAACGAAATACTACTAAACCGACCCTTCTGACCGAAAAACAGGGGCCCCTAAAAAGGTCCGTCCTTGGTTATTAAGAACTATTCTGTTTTTGTTTTTTTTTGTCGGTTTCAGTTTTTTCTTTTTTCTCTCTCTTTCACCTAATAAAACAATATATTGATAATTCAAAAATTAATTGATCGAATATTAACTAAATAATATACCAAAAGCGTAATCATATTATTTTTATTACTATATATATAAGTGGTATAGAATGGTAATCACATGCTGTCTTGTCAAAAAGAAAGGAAAAAAAATACATTTTCATTAAAAAAAGATGATATAAATGATTATAGAAAGTTATGTCATATGTGTGAATTTAGATGTATAAAGCATTTTCTATAATATATTAAATATATATATTGATTAAAGGATAAAACAACAAAAAAATTTGGATTAATTAGTAAAATTTTAATAAAAGTATTATAAAAGCATCTACAGGTGTAAAAACTTGAAATCACTCAAATTAGTTAAAATTTAACTATTAAAAATTAAAATATTAGTATCCTATACATTGTAGAGTATAAACAGAAAACAAACACGAATTTTACATCAAATGAATTTAAGGTCGTGACTAACACTATCAGTTCAAACCATTTGTGGTTCACCTAAATATTTGATCACACAAAATTCAATTCAAAATCAAAGAACAAGTATGAATTCGTAATTGATTTCTTATTGAACCAGTTTGATCGAATATCTTTTTTCAGGAGATATACAGGACTTGAAAAAACTGCCTCTCGACAGTTTCAAACTTTATTTTTCCTAAAATATCTAACATAGATAAATATCAATAAATTGGATCCAAATAGAGTAACATTTGAACAGCTGGTTTCTGTACACAGGATGCGTAATACTTGGACTTAATTAAGCTAGACAACTCATTCATACCAATTTCATATTTGATGTATTTTATTCATACCTCAAATTTGACTATTTTCTAGACACCGGATGTGTAATACTTGTACTTATAGATTCAACTCATTCATACCACTTTCTTATTTAATGCATTTAATTCCTACCTAAAATATAAATATTTTCTTTACATAGTTTTACAACACATTAATATTCACCCGTGAAAAAATAATTTAAAAAGTTTATAAAAATAAACATTTCAAATCGGATTAATTTAAATTTTATAAGCATTCTATTTAAAGGTTGTATGATTAAAAAAACTGAAAAAGAAAACGAAAGTTTGAAACAGCTTTGATATGACTTGTATTACAATGGAAAAGTTAGTGTCGATTGAATTTATATCGAAATGTAAATAAAATTAGAAACATCAAAATGTTATATTCGGATAATTAGACACTTATGAAGTTGTGCTGACTCAATTTTAAATTACGAGACATGTATATAAAAACACGTTGTAACACTATATAAAAGTTTCCTTTGTAAAAAAAGTGTTAATAAACATGAAAAAATATATCATATTTTACAAGTTTTGGTTTAAAATTTTTTTTATGTGAAACGTATAAACCGGTTTGATTAATTATATAAAAACTAATACATATAAATAAACACATCGTAATGTTATATTTGAAATTTAAAATATATATATTATAAAAATTATAAAAGAGAAACTAAACAAATTGAAAATTTTAGATAAATCTATAATATAAAAAAAATGGAAAAAAAAAAGAAAAAAGTCAAATGAGCTGCAACAAATATAAAAAAAAAATAAAAAGAAAAGAAAAAAGGATGGAGGGTAGACTCGGACCATGGTTTGGAAAGAATGCAGCCAACATTCGTATAACTGATTCTGAGCATTTATTTATCTAAAAAATAATATAAAAAAATAGTTTCTAACCACATAATTTTAAATAGATAAAAGTAACTTTACATTTACGCTTTTATCGTATGTGATTATAAATTATTATTTTTTGTTTCTTAACAATTTGTTGGTGTTGGTTGCTATACAAATGATTAAAGGGAAAATTACCAAACTGATCATTGTTGATCACCTTTTTACCAAACTAATCAATCAAATTTCGGTGTCTAAGACACCCCTTTAGACGTCTCTTTAGACTCCTTTTTTCTGTACTTTTTGTAAATATACGAGCCCACATGTCGGCGGCTTTGTTTGGTGTCTAAGATCCCTTTAGACGCCCTTTTTCTGCACTTTTTGTAAACATACGGGCGTCTAAAATCGTCTAAAGCGGCGTCTAAAGCGGTGTCTAAGACGCCGGTAGAAAAGGGGTCTTAGACACCCATTTAGAACCCGACAAAGCCGCCGACATGTGGGCCCGTATGTTTGCAAAAAGTACAAAAAAAGGCGTCTAAAGGGGCGTCTAAGACGCCGGTAGAAAAAGGGTCTTAGACACCCCGACAAAAGCCACCGACAGACATGTGGGCCAGTATGTTTAAAATAAGTACATAAAAAGGGAGTCTAAAGGGCGTCTAAAGAGGCGTCTTAGACGCCGGAATTCGATTGATTATTTTGGTAAAAAGGTGGTCAGCAATGATGTTTTTGGTAATTTTCCCATGATTAAATGTATGTGAAATTATCAAAAAAACAATTAACACTTATGTATTAATATCACACATATATAATAATCTATCTACTGATATGCATGATAATTCCATTTATACGTAATATTATCATGTAAGTAATAATCGTTTTTTGCTTGATAATTTCATGCACATGTGCATCTAAACACAAATTAGCATTTTAAACATTCGCTACACACACAATCCCAAATGAATGCAAATGTACGAATTCTGCTGAAATTATCACACAAGAAATATTAACACTTGCATAATAATATGACGCATAAATAAAGTCAGGCCTGGTCTTGAAATCAAAAAAAATTCCCGCACCCGGGGCGAGAGAAAAAAAATTGGCCCCTCTTAAAAAAATTAGCTTTGTAATTTATATATAAAATGTTAATAATATGAATATATATGTTAAAAAAATTAATAAAACCAAAGTATTGTAGCATAATAATATATTTTAAGTAAATAAGCAAACCATAAAGCTCTCCGAGCATTTTTTGAAGCAAAAGTCCCGTTCATTTATTCGGTATCCACATTTTTAAGATGTCGTTCTCAATAGAATTCATTGACAATCCGTTAAGTCGGTCTTGTGACATTGACGATCGTAAATACGACATCAACAATTTCAACTTCGAAAAGCTTATTTCTGCCGATGCCATAGTTATCGGAATAGTTAACAAAACTCTATATGCAATTAATGCACTTAGAAAAAACTCAAGATGGTTCAACTTGTTTGTAGTATCAAAAAGTGTGATAATTTTTTTATACAAAAATGTCTCAAATAACTTCAACTCCAAATAAGATTCATCCGCATCAATATCTGATTGTTCTCCATACTTCAATGCGTGGCTCGTTGGAAACTGCAATCGTGGCTGTGCAATTGAAGGAGTGGAGGCTGAAGGGGATCTGCTTTGTTGAATTTGGAAGGTAGGACTGAAGGCTGGAGGGGTAGAGTTGGACGTTGGTCCGGCTGCTAGAGAACGTCTGTGAATTGAAAGAGTGGAAAGTAAAACCAATTTAGGGGAAAGTTAATAAAAACCGAATATATTTTTAAATATGTGAGACTGTTTTTAAAGGTAATCCGTTATCAATTAAACTATTTTCATTATATCAAAACTTGTTGGGCCATAGGTTTTATAATTTTTTTCATAATGTAAAAAAAAAATTTAAAAATTTCGGGCCCCTAAAAACGTTGGACGCGGGCGGTCGCCCACCTTGCCCTCCCCCAAGGCCGGCCCTGAATAAAGTTACCACTCATAATCATTATGCGTGATATTTGCACCCTACTTAACTGATAATCCTTGCATAATGAGCGCTTCAAAAACTTTATACGCACAACATACTTAGTATTTGAACCTTGCATGTATATGTTTGTGCACACACGTAGTCACGCAGATGTTTGGATAAAAGAAAGACAAACACTAGAGAATATACGTAGAAATCTTAGCCTCATGATCATGATATTTTTTTTCCCTGAGATTAATGTAATGACATAATAGTAAATAATAGTAAATCATAAATAACTAAAAAGGAAATAATAAAAAGATTAATAAAGAACACACATATGCAAGTCACATGATATTTCGAAAAAATTGTTTTAATTTAAAAGTATATATGAACTGGGTGTTTTCGACATGGCCTTTTAGTTTGTGATGCCAAGTGAAACGTGATGTTATAGCTTTTTACAACATGACAATTTTAATTTTTAATATTGTAAGAAACAGGGGATGAAAACGTGATTGAAGACAACGATTAAAAACCAAATCTCGGATTATATTGGAGTCGTGATAATATATATCACTCTCAGATAAAATCGATTTCTGGCACAAGAACTCGTTTTATCGGATAAAACCAAGAGAAAATATGATGAACAGATCTATTTTCTTGAGAGAAACAGATCTCCATCTCCAAATTCGTTAGTAATCATTATTGTTCACTCGATTAAAGTTAATCCAATATTACAAAATCTATATTGATTATACATGACAATTTTAATTTTTAATATTGTGTTCTATATTTTGGTGGTGTTTTAACACCTAAGGCATGATGTTTGCCATTAGTTTATGACGTTTTATATTAGAAAGTCGTATTGAGCATAACATTTTACATTATGGTGTCAATAATGTAATGATCTTGAAAGTGCAATTGAGTGGTGTTTTCACACGTGAAACATGTTGTTTTACATTTTGTTTATCATGTTTTACGCTATAACGTCAATATTTAACATGACATTTTACATTATGGACCAATAATGCAGAGATCTTAAAATAAAAGGTCATGCTAACAAAAAAAACGTTACGTTTAAGAACGCCATTGTGACAATAAAAAGCAATGTTTATAAATAAATTTAATAATGTGGAACTCGATTTAACTCTTAATGTTTTAAACACGTGTTTTTATGAGCATGAATATTGTTTTTCCTTTTAGATGCATTTATTCTTTTTCCTTTGGTTATGTGTCGTGCCTTTCTAATCTTCTTAAAGCTTTTCACATATGTGTAATATCCATCCAATTAATATAATATATAGGACTTGTATTCTATGATAATTTAACTTTAAAGAGTTAACCTTTAACTTCTCGTATTCTCATTCTAAATCATGAAAAATAAATATGTGGTCCATAATTTTTAACGAGTAGGAATTGATTAGGAACTCGTCAAACACATCAAGCTTAAGTGATAATGGCAAAGCATGAGACCCTATTGTTGCTTTACTAAAATCCGTCCATAATGAGACCACAAAACGAAAAAGAGGTACCATATCATCAAGCGAACTTGAGACGCATAATGGAACGGATATTATATCCACTTTCCAAGCAAATGATTATCACAATTTAGATTTTTTAGCCTGATAGAAAGAAAGGAATACGACATTCTAGTTCTAGCTACCAAGGCCTTTGATTACTAACTGCCCAAATTTCTGCAACAATTAAATGAGAGGCCCCGTTCCCCGGAAGTCCCTCAGTTGGTTAAACATCAAAAGCATAGCTCTTAAACCGTAGAATAGTAGAATACTATGGCAGCGGAAATCTTTACATAACATTTAATCTTAACAGGAATGCCAGTTCTTGTGTAGGTAGTCCTCATGTCTTGCCACGAGCCATCATATCCTTATCATAACCTGCTCAACCTGACATGCATGTAAAACAAGTCAGCTTTATGCTGGTGAGTTCTAAGTTCATTTCTTAGAAAAATCTTTATTCATTCATGTCATCACATGAAATAAATTAAATACGTTGCATAACTGTTCTCATATCATTGTTTCATAACATACATAGCCTCATAACATAATTACATAACATACATATCATCATAACATCATTCATACGGTGAAGAAACTTCACCGTTAACTGCTGACCCTGAAGTCAAACAGGCTTGAGCAGCACAAAGCTCTTTAACTACCAACCCGCAGCTGGTAACTCATACATGTATAAGATTTCTTTAACACTATCAACGCGCAGCTGATAACTCAAGCATGCCTAAGATTTCTTTAACTGAACTGGCGACACACAGTCGGCAGGCCTGTTCTTTCACAGGACTCTTTAACCATCAACCGAAATTGACGGCTCATACCGGTACAAGACTTCTTTACATATATCATTCATACATAATATGGTTTAAATCATTTAAACCATCATCATCATAAACGGCTCCTTTCACCGTAGTGTTCAAGTTTTGCCCAACCGCAGCCAGCAAAACCTCATTTCCTATTCAACCTCGGTTGAGTCCTTTAAAATCATTTCTTTCTCAACCGCAGTTGAGACTTTAAAACATTCATCATATTTTAGCTGAGATTCTTAAAAATCATTTACTTCTCAATCATCATTGAGACTTAACATATTCATTACATCTCAGCTGAAATTCTTAAAATCATTTACTTCTCAATCATAGTTGAGACTTAAAACATTCTTTTCTTTAAAACATTCTTTATCTATAAACATTCTTTATCTGTAAACTTTCTTTATCTGTAAACATGTTTTACCTGACTATAATCAGGTTAAAATCACTTTCATACAATACTTTATACATACATACAATCATTTTCATAACAGAACTTTATAACATGCATATCAGCCCAAAATGATAAAACATTTAAAACAGGGCTATAAGAACTCACAATCATTTCAAAGATATTTATCATACATGCACATCAGCCCTAAAACGTTAAAACAGTAAAAGAGGGCTCATAGAACTCACCTGATGTCTTACTGTAGCAAGATCACTCGCAAACTGGTACTAATGGTGTAATTCTGCATTCGTTTACACTTAATAAATCATTTATGTTTTAACCTACTGATTAGATCTTTCTGAACGTTCAATGTCAAAGACATTATCTTGAAAGTCATCAAATAGTTAGTGTTGTTGATTATAATGCTAAAACAGTTCCTGAACAGATTAATGGCTTAGAAATGATAAATCCTTATCGTTGATTACCCAGATATCATAAAATATACAACATCGTCTTAGAATAGGTTTAATAACCATGTTTAACATACTAATCTGACTGTTATCACAAACATCAGATAATCGTTCCAATAAGTATGTTAATAATTGTGATTAGTTTGAAACACTTAGATTTAACCTTTGCATTTCAAAGATTAACCAAACTAATCATCTAGATTATCATAATCAAATGGATTAAACCATTATAATCATAGTTGTGATTTCATGCAAACCGGGCATTACAACGGCTCAAAACAAGGATTTAACCGTTAGAACATCGTGTTCTTCATTTCTAATCAATCCTAGCCATCATCTAGGCAATAATCAACAATCCTAACTATCTTATTACATTAAAAATCAAGATCTAATCAATCAAAATCAAACTAGAAGGTTAAAACGAACCGTTACCTGATCTGACGAGTTTCTGCGGGTAAAACGACGATCAGGACTTGTATATACGATCCCTGGGATGATCCGGATGTTTAGAAACCTCAAATATGAAGATTGGAGATGTTAGGAAGGTAAAATAACGTCTGGAGGTCGAAGGAAGTCGATATTTGCAACTTTTACGCGTTCTGGTGGTTTTTATCCAACTTTGGCCGACATAGTCCCTGGGCGCATAGCCTGACTCTGGAGGGTTGGGAGTTAGGCTATGCGCCTAGCGTGTTTTTCTTCCAATATTTGATTTAAACTTCGTTTCGCGATTCCGGGAGCATACGAACTCCGTTTTGCGCACGGTTTTCGCCCACGTTCATTATTTTTCACATACTATCAATCCCCAATAACAAAAGTTACTAAATCCTCGTGGATTTCAAGCACGATCAAATGTGCTCACGTCATAATTGCCGAATTTTTTTTCGTACGCCGTCGTCACAGTTTCCACAGTAACCGAAATCTCGTACGTTTACTATTAAATTTCTAAATTTTCGGTTGTTACAAATCTACCCTCCTTACAATAGGTTTCGTCCTCGAAACCTGTTACATTTCATACAAATGTGGGTAGAGTCGTTCCGTCTCGTTTTCAGTCTCCCATGAAAACCCCAAATTCTTTTCGGTGTTTCTATTAAACCGTAATTTGTCTAATCGTCTTGTTATGCAATTGTTTTCTTTTGTGTCGACAATTGCAACTGCTTCTTCTATGTAGTTTAGCTTTGCATTAACCTTAGTGTCCTTTATAGAAACATGTGCCTGCTTGTCTGCCAGACACTTACTACTCATCATACATCATGCATCACTGTTGACCAAAGTCAATAGTCTCAATCATATCGAACATAAAACATCATTTCGTTCACATCATCCAACCCTGGTCACATAAATATCCTAATCATCATTTTACAACCACTGCTACTGAACGTAACAATGGGCTTATGCCGGCACAAGGCTCTGTATCCGTTGATCTGACCCGCCGAAACGTTTTGCAGATCCATGCTTACCCAATAACAAGCACTGGAGCAACCATAATTACCTAAACGAATATGGGAGCAACATCATACTTATCCCGTAACAAGTACGGGAGTAACCATACCCAGTTATAGTCGTGGTTGATTTTGTGTTTATAGCCCGATCGGCTCCATATCCTGATATTATCAGGTCATCTCTTTCATACTTACTCTATAACACTTATAAGGACATCATTCATTTATCTTACATGATACACTAGCATCATATCACCATTCATCATAATCATCATGCATTCCATGCTAGCATCATAACGGCATTCATCATAATCACCATGACATCCTAAACCTGTCATGCTAGCACTATTTTATCATATTAATTTCCTAGTAACATAGGAATCATTATACTCATAATATGCTTTGCTAGTATCATAACATCCTAGCATCATACCATGTCATGCTAGCAACATATCATCATATCATTCATCATGGTATCGTGAACACGTTATGCTAGCATATAATCATCATAGCATCATACTGTTATCCTAACAGCCTAGGATTTCATCATAACACCTATAATTGTCATCATACCATGTTATCATACAATTCATCATCCTAACTTACTAGCATACATCCATCATGCTTAGCCGACTTTCATGCATAAATCGTGCTAAAGCTAAACATACATACATAGTCATGGTATATCATTATTCATCATTCGTTCATGAGCATCATAAACACAGAACAACGTACACATAACAATAAGCATGCTTTAATCACACGTTGAAGATCACATGGTAACAAATCGCCTTCCCCTTTATGTCATACTTTAGTTGTGACAGGTAGCTTATTATGACCCTTAATCCTTACGTCCTTATCTTTTCCTAACAGTATGCTACCACATGTCATATTCTTTAGCTACATCATGCGTTATTCCTTACTTTGTTGACTGTGCTAACATTTTCACATTTAATCTCTACCAACACTTATCTCTCTTGGTATTAAACCATTTATAAAGCACTCGTTGGAAGTTGGTCATAAATAAACTTTCGTAACATAACTTACATACATATCTTAACACATAAGGTTGTCAATACATAAAGCCAACCAACTTTTTCATTGCATAAACAGACTAAAACCAAGTCTTGGTGTTGTTACAATATTTCATTAGTCGCCTTATAATGAGGATTTTTCTTATTTCCCTTCAATAAGAAGGCTTTATCATTTACCTCATCATTTGCCTCATTAAGAGGATTTCATCATTTGATCCACTTTATGCATGACAATCTTATCATAAAACTTTCCTTTGATAACATACGTATGCACACTATCATATAACAATACCATGAATTTTCTTATACATGAGATAGTGGTTATCATCCTTTATCATTAAATTTGAACTAATACAAAGTTCCTTGAGTAGTTTATTGCAACAGATGCAAGACTCTCTTAACACCTGTAACTGTATTAAATCCACATTTTACAATCCATCCTTTACGCTCCATACATATCTTATACATGTTCAACATCTATTATCTTGTGAGGACAAGATAGTTCATTAAATGATAATAATGTTGCAACACTTATGTATCCTCTTCTAGCATAAATAGCTTCCCGCTAGAGTTATTAAAATTATCAATAACATCTTTAGCATAGCAATTCTAGGTCTGGTCAGTGTTCACATGAATTCTTGTCTAAGGCAAATCGTATCATTTCAACTTTTCATAACCTTCGAACCATCTTGATGGTTGAACATTTCCTTTTTCCTTTGCATTTGACATAAGACTGACTCTAGTCTTTGAGATTCACCTATACCTAAAGCCAGGCATATATTCATTTATTCGCTTATCAATTCCTAATGTCAACGTGTATTCCTCATTCTAGTGAGACCTTGTCAGGATTTAAGATACTAACAAAGCATTATCACTCTTGACATAGAGAATAATCTCATCAAATCTCTAGGTCAAATTTTAACTTACATCACCTCAATCTGATGTACTTATCCTTACTTTATAATATTATTCATTCTCAGGCGATGAATAATTTATCCCTAAATAAAGTTCCTTGATTCCTTTATAAGCCATTTCCTTCATTCATACGTTAGTTCTATTATTCGTAAACCAATTGGATCACCTACACATAAACTCAGTCAACCGTGCTGATTCTCTTCATCTATGATTGATTTATTTCATCCATATTGGTATACATACATTCCTATCTTCATCATGTTACCGTTGCCCGAGTAATAACACCCTGCACTGCATTCATCATTGTTGTCCTCATCACTTTCCATGTATGCTTTATTTCTTGGACCATCATCGTCTTCAAACTACATTTCTATCATTGATCGAACTTTGTTTCCATGTTCTAAGGGTTTACTTCATTATTGACCTTTTAGGACATGTCCTTCACCAATAGCTTCCCAATAGCCTCAACAATGAATTCACTGTGACCATAATGTAATTTAGGAAATAAAAGGTATTCGTATGATAGACAATAACACAAACTCAGTTGTATAGTAAATCATTAATAACAGTGTCCGGAATGTCATTAATCATTTACTTTTCCAACCTTGTTTCTATTATTCGCATTCATACTTTATACCCATTAATCCATGTATCTTTGTCAAACCAATAAAGTAAGACCTTAATCAGTATCCATCTGACCAAACAAACATTCCCAATTGTTTATATAACTCTTTCAACCTTTCTAATCACCTTTTGTTCTTTACCTTTCTTGGCATCACATAGTTATAATTTATTCGGTCATTGAATCCTTCGTCTTGTGTCCAAGTCATATGACAGATGAAACCCGAGCATTAGTCATATAGATAAATCCGTAACCGCAGTAGCTAATTGCGGTCACTATTTATCTGTACTCGTGTGTCTAGGGTTTCTTCCACCACATGCTTAGTTCATTTCCTAATAAGCATTATTATTACCCATAGTCTAAACAATCCAACATATTCATGCATCTTAACACATATAGGCACATAAACATACATCTTTACTTTAACTACATCATATTGACTTTAAGGTACATAAACCTTCAATCTATTTCAAATATATCATGACACATATTCCTTACTTTAGCAAGATGCTCGTGGCATTGAACTACCTTTAACTGGCTTCCTTAACCTTGATCCCATTCTCAGTTTAAGTTCAGGCATTAGGTTATGCCCGAATCTCTCAAACTATGGCTCTGATACCAACTTGAGAGGCCCCGTTCCCCGGAAGTCCCTCAGTTGGTTAAACATCAAAAGCATAGCTCTTAAACCGTAGAATAGTAGAATACTATGGCAGCGGAAATCTTTACATAACATTTAATCTTAACAGGAATGCCAGTTCTTGTGTAGGTAGTCTTCATGTCTTGCCACGAGCCATCATATCCTTATCATAACCTGCTCAACCTGACATGCATGTAAAACAAGTCAGCTTTATGCTGGTGAGTTCTAAGTTCATTTCTTAGAAAAATCTTTATTCATTCATGTCATCACATGAAATAAATTAAATACGTTGCATAACTGTTCTCATATCATTGTTTCATAACATACATAGCCTCATAACATAATTACATAACATACATATCATCATAACATCATTCATACGGTGAAGAAACTTCACCGTTAACTGCTGACCCTGAAGTCAAACAGGCTTGAGCAGCACAAAGCTCTTTAACTACCAACCCGCAGCTGGTAACTCATACATGTATAAGATTTCTTTAACACTATCAACGCGCAGCTGATAACTCAAGCATGCCTAAGATTTCTTTAACTGAACTGGCGACACACAGTCGGCAGGCCTGTTCTTTCACAGGACTCTTTAACCATCAACCGAAATTGACGGCTCATACCGGTACAAGACTTCTTTACATATATCATTCATACATAATATGGTTTAAATCATTTAAACCATCATCATCATAAACGGCTCCTTTCACCGTAGTGTTCAAGTTTTGCCCAACCGCAGCCAGCAAAACCTCATTTCCTATTCAACCTCGGTTGAGTCCTTTAAAATCATTTCTTTCTCAACCGCAGTTGAGACTTTAAAACATTCATCATATTTTAGCTGAGATTCTTAAAAATCATTTACTTCTCAATCATCATTGAGACTTAACATATTCATTACATCTCAGCTGAAATTCTTAAAATCATTTACTTCTCAATCATAGTTGAGACTTAAAACATTCTTTTCTTTAAAACATTCTTTATCTATAAACATTCTTTATCTGTAAACTTTCTTTATCTGTAAACATGTTTTACCTGACTATAATCAGGTTAAAATCACTTTCATACAATACTTTATACATACATACAATCATTTTCATAACAGAACTTTATAACATGCATATCAGCCCAAAATGATAAAACATTTAAAACAGGGCTATAAGAACTCACAATCATTTCAAAGATATTTATCATACATGCACATCAGCCCTAAAACGTTAAAACAGTAAAAGAGGGCTCATAGAACTCACCTGATGTCTTACTGTAGCAAGATCACTCGCAAACTGGTACTAATGGTGTAATTCTGCATTCGTTTACACTTAATAAATCATTTATGTTTTAACCTACTGATTAGATCTTTCTGAACGTTCAATGTCAAAGACATTATCTTGAAAGTCATCAAATAGTTAGTGTTGTTGATTATAATGCTAAAACAGTTCCTGAACAGATTAATGGCTTAGAAATGATAAATCCTTATCGTTGATTACCCAGATATCATAAAATATACAACATCGTCTTAGAATAGGTTTAATAACCATGTTTAACATACTAATCTGACTGTTATCACAAACATCAGATAATCGTTCCAATAAGTATGTTAATAATTGTGATTAGTTTGAAACACTTAGATTTAACCTTTGCATTTCAAAGATTAACCAAACTAATCATCTAGATTATCATAATCAAATGGATTAAACCATTATAATCATAGTTGTGATTTCATGCAAACCGGGCATTACAACGGCTCAAAACAAGGATTTAACCGTTAGAACATCGTGTTCTTCATTTCTAATCAATCCTAGCCATCATCTAGGCAATAATCAACAATCCTAACTATCTTATTACATTAAAAATCAAGATCTAATCAATCAAAATCAAACTAGAAGGTTAAAACGAACCGTTACCTGATCTGACGAGTTTCTGCGGGTAAAACGACGATCAGGACTTGTATATACGATCCCTGGGATGATCCGGATGTTTAGAAACCTCAAATATGAAGATTGGAGATGTTAGG
This sequence comes from Mikania micrantha, assembly GCA_009363875.1. Classification (NCBI taxonomy): domain Eukaryota; kingdom Viridiplantae; phylum Streptophyta; class Magnoliopsida; order Asterales; family Asteraceae; genus Mikania; species Mikania micrantha. The sequence goes on along the minus strand of CM018695.1, from coordinate 75,553,412 downwards.
AAGGTAAAATAACGTCTGGAGGTCGAAGGAAGTCGATATTTGCAACTTTTACGCGTTCTGGTGGTTTTTATCCAACTTTGGCCGACATAGTCCCTGGGCGCATAGCCTGACTCTGGAGGGTTGGGAGTTAGGCTATGCGCCTAGCGTGTTTTTCTTCCAATATTTGATTTAAACTTCGTTTCGCGATTCCGGGAGCATACGAACTCCGTTTTGCGCACGGTTTTCGCTCACGTTCATTATTTTTCACATACTATCAATCCCCAATAACAAAAGTTACTAAATCCTCGTGGATTTCAAGCACGATCAAATGTGCTCACGTCATAATTGCCGAATTTTTTTTCGTACGCCGTCGTCACAGTTTCCACAGTAACCGAAATCTCGTACGTTTACTATTAAATTTCTAAATTTTCGGTTGTTACATTAAAGAACCCGCATTTACTCTTTTAATGGTATGATTTAATTATTACAAAGAAACAAGACTCACACCGAAGTTTCCAGAGATGTGTATTTGCTTAAATTATCACTTGAACACAATCAATCGATTTCAAGATGCCAAAAGCAGCGGCGCAGGTTTGTTAGGACTAGGGGGCGACCGCCCCCCTGTTTTTTCGCCTAGTAATGTACATTTTTCGATTCGTAGTGTAAAATTTTTAAAAAATTTTTATTTTGCCCCCTGGAAAAAAATATATACCCTATGTTCGCCCCCCCCAAAAAAAATATTAAAATTTTTTTAAATAATTTATAAACATATAAAATCAAATTAATTAATTAAGTAATAACTATTAACTATTAACTTAATTTTTTTTTGATTTAACTTAATTAATAGCATACAAGCATTTAAGCCCAACTGTTAATTCCAGCCCAACCCAATTGCCACTTTAATTCTTTAAACCCAATTCACCATTTGTAGTAGTCTAGTCATACAAGAAAAGAAGAAAAAAAACTCCCGAATCTCACTGCTTCTTGTTGCTGCTGTCGCCCGACCTTCCCTTGCGCCAAGACCCCAGCCGGCCAGCCACGAGCCACCAGCAGCACCGCCGAGACCTGCGGCCTTGCCTCCCTGCCGCCTGCGGCCTGCTTCAGCTTGTTCCTTCTTGCGTGAACCAAGTAATAAATTCGGCCTCTCACCTCTTCGTACTTGTTGTTACTTGCTTTGATTAAGTTTTTGAGTAGTTTAATTGTTGTTTATTGTTACTTTGTTAGTGAATTTAAACATTTAGATTTTAGGTTTTGATTTTTGTTCAAATTTTTTACAGAATTATTGGTATAAATTTAGTGTCGGATTCTTGGTATATCATGGGGAAGGGGAAAACTATTGAATCGTTTTTTAAAAAACAAGTTGTTGATGAAGAGAGTGATAAGGCACGTTAAGAGAAACAAAAACGTCAAAGATGCTCAACCAGTGAGCCGGATCATCCGGTTAATGAAGTGAATCTTAACCATGGTATTCCAAATGGTAATGAAGTGGTTGTTAACAATTTAGAAAGAGACCCGGCTAAACGAATGCAAATGTTTGATCGTCCGGTTAAAAATTTTAAAGGTTGTTGGGCTGAGTTGTAATATTCTTTAAGGTACTCAACTTTTTCACTCATCATGATAATTATTTTAAATCTTTGTTTGTTTTAAAAAATCTACTTTTTATTGTTTGACGGTTTGACCCGACCCGACCCGGACCCAAATCGCCAACCCGAACATTTAACTTTTAGCGTTAGGGGAAAAAATTTTAAATGTTGCAAAGTTTCGCCCCCCCTATGCTTTTGGTCAAGCTCCGCCACTGGCCAAAAGCCTCGAATATGAAATAGAACTTGAAACAAAAGTATATGAGGATGAGGCGGATGAAGAATTATCTTCCGACATATCTAACGAAGAACTTGACTTCAACGCCCAAAGCCGCTCGCAATAATAAAAAATAAAATTGTTATTATTAAAATTGTATTTCATATGAGTAACTATTTGTGGAACCAGTTACTAGCCCTAATGCCCTATCGTAACCGATTCATCAAACCAGTTCTTGTTCCTCAAAGACCACGGGTGTGTTATTTTTTTTTTAAAAAGTCTTCCTAACCTCTTCTATCTGCGCTGCGCAGACCACGGGCAGAGGTTGAGGTCTGAGTCTGTTTGTTTTTTGAAAGACATTTCATTAAAAAAAAGTTTTCCCGTCCTCTTCTTGAAGCATACATGAACAAACCACTTCTAATGTCTATTTAACATTTTCTTCTCTTCTTTTCTTTATGTTAAAAAGTTCCCTCCTTCATGATCGCCTCCTTCTCGCCGTTCCTCTCCACTACCTTCCCCCACGGGTTCCCGATTCACCTCTCTCCTCAACCGTCGTCGACAATCTACCTCTCCCTTCCACCGCCTCGACCGCTTCATCCTAGTAACTCCTTCAATCGACACTGGTAACTCCTTAGACGTCGACGGTGGGTCTTCGTTCTCATCAAAGGCACCAAGAAAGAATTGAGGTGGGGTTGGGCCTGAGCACGTGCAAACCTACATGTTTGTGAGATTCGAAGATGGCAGATATATGGGATTTGGGGATCCCCTTTTTACATGACCAAGGAAGAGGTTTTTAAAAAATGTTGAAAACCTTTAAAAAAACAAACATTCTTCTTGCAGAGATTTGGTCCATCTCTTTTGTTACAGATTTGCAGATGTGGTCTGAAAACTGCAGACATTTTACCTCTGAAAAAACAAAAACCACCTACAATTTCGTACGTGACAGATAGAATTCAGGAAAGCTTTAAAGGTAACAAGTAGTTATGAAGTAAACAGAGATGCGTGGTTCGGTGCCCAAAAGGGCTTTCGCTTCATACAGAAGGACCCTTGAAACCAATTTAGGTGTAACCGGAGCCACATAAACCTATTCTAATTCCAAAATGAAAAGTTATTTATGACTTCTAATTAGTTGCAGCGTAATGGGCTCAGGCCCACTACCAAATTACCAAAATCCCAATTGCTTTAAGCCCAATCAACATGAATTAACCTAAACATAACTTACATTAGGGGTGTAAGGGTGTTCACGGTAGAGGTGGGAAAAAAAAAGGAACCGAAAACCCAAACCGCGACCAGTCCTACATGAACTGACGGGTACATCCACTATAACCGGTTCCACCTTACTCGGCCAAAACCGGAACCAGAGTTGGCCAAAACTCGATAAAAACCGGTTAAAAACCAGACTCTAACCAAAACCGGTTATTGGCTTTGTTATCAAAACCAGAGCCGTCTCTAAGAGATTAGGTGCCTTGTACGAATGCTAAAAATTAGCCCCTATGTGTGCGTTTGTGGTAATTAGTTTGTAACTAAATATGAAGTGAGTTAATTTGTTTTTTTGACCTAAATTTTATATTGTAATGAGTTATTGGGTCAAATGTTTAATTAAAAGTTTTTCTTTTAACATTTATAAATTCGTAACTAGGTTAAATATATTTAAAAAATTAGAATGTAAATTATATGTTTTTGTTGTAAAATAAATTAATATATATATCTATATCTATAGTATATAATAAAAGAATAAAAAATTTGCCACATGTCACTCTCATATTCATTTGTAATTAATTTTTCACACTTGTCATTAACACATTCATTTCTCATTCAATTGTTTTTTATTAATTCTTTCTCTTATTTAATGTTAAACATTTTAAATAATTAAATTATATAATAAAATATAAAAATATAAATCTTTTATTTTAATAATTTATTATAAGTTTATAATCACAATTAAGTTTCAATTATATCTTATTTTAAAATAAAATTTATAATATCTAAATATTTATTATTTTTAATTTATAATAATTTTAATAACGATTGATGTGATATCCAACATATATAATTTTTATAAAACTACTGGTTTGCAACATGTTAAATTTATTCATTTCATTTAAAACTTTTTATGTATTTCTTAGCTGTTGAAAAAATCTTTAATAATTATGAAAACAGTATCTTACCTTTTTGTACTATAAAAGAAGGTCGAATATAAATTATATAGTTATTAAACTTTTTAGTTGTTGTTTCACTACTTAAAATATTTATTAATACGTAGCATAATCATTTTATCTCAAAATATTATTTTTTAATTTCTAAATTATCAGTTTTAACTATTCAATATTTTATATTTATTCCGTGTAATACACGGGGTAATAACCTAGTATAATATATACAAAAAAAATTTAAATAATAGGGCCCTCTAAAAAATGGGTCATATGCGGTTGCACCTCCCACACTTGCTCTAAGACCCCACCGACCAAAACCAGAACCTGTTTTAAGAAAAATTCGGTTTGTGCACCTCTAGTTCACGGTCCGGTTACAAATCGCGAAACCACCGAAACCAGCCATTGGTTTGGTTTTAATGTTGGTTTCTTCAAACATTTGATCAGTCGATTCAAAAGTTTAAAACCATAATAAATGGTTCGATTTACGGTTTTAATCAAAACCGGTCGTTAAAAACCATATCGGACCTTATGTGTGTGTGCGCGCGTATATACGCATAGATATATCTATATATGCATATATATATGTGTGTGTGTGTATTATATATATAAACACACATATGTACATACATGTCTATATATATGTGCGCATAAATTGAGTTCATGATTTATTCGTCATTTAAAAAAATATATTTAGACTTGGAGTAATTAGTTCATCTTGAACAATAAAGGTTTGGTTTGATTCGGTTTTATTTTTAATGGGATCGAAAGCCAAACCGTTGATAACGGTTTGTTTTGGTTTGGTTAGGTTTTTTATTTTGAACTGTTCGGTTTTGATTTTCATTATTCAAAAACCGTTATTAACGGTTTGGTTTACAGTTACACTTAAAAACCATAAAAAGAAGACCATGAACACCGCTAACTTAAATAATTATATATATTCAATCTTTAGCAATATATAATCCAAGATTCCAAGATATTACGGTATATACACTATAATATTATCTCCATAAATAATATTAAAGGTTACTAATTATTAAGTATACTCAATAACAAATGTATAAATGTTACCACTGAAATAAATCTTGAAAAAAAAAAAAAAAAAAACTTTACACACAATCGTTTCACGAGTCAAAGATAAAAAAGGAAAAAAAAATTAACCTGAATGTAACCACTGACACAAATACAAAGCTTTGCATTCGAGCAGACACTAAAAAAATAAATTGAGGCATATTAATTTTTCTTAAAATTAAACAACACTCTTGTTTTGGAATTTGGATTACAGATGAACTTAAGTTTAAAAATAATAATAAAATAAAATAAAAAACAAAAAAAAACTTAAAAGTTAAAAGGAGATGTATATTCTGACAGAAAGTAAATTTAAAAACAAATAGAGATGAACAAGTAAAAATATCCTTGCCAGCTTCTAAATTTCATGATCTCTTGCTGAATTGCACTTCATCTCTCTGTTTCCTCTTGTGTTCTTCATGCAAGGAATGAAAGGGAGAGTTGGTTAGGGAGAATATCCCACTTTTGATTCTTCAACTGGCCTTTTTTAATTATTTATTTATTTATTTACGATCGTGGGAACCTGCTTATACGTGGTAAACCTCCGAGTCCCTCCAATACCGACTAACAGGGAAACATAGGTAAAGCACGGTCGCAAGCAACTGGGTAGGTGGTCTCCAAATCATGCTAAGTGAGATTTGAACATGAGACTTTTAGATTTTCTTTCTTCTATTTTAACCATTACGTTACTTTCTTGGAAATTAAATTCATCTAGCCTCTTGTTGTAACACAAGTTTATCTGCTTTCTTTCGTGTCTTATGACTTATCACGAAATTTTGGGGTGTTACACAGAAAATAATAACACTCGGCAACTTGGGCGACAACCGTATCTGATTTAATAAATAAGGGGTGTTGTGAAAATTGATTATGAAAATATCGCTAAATCTTCAATTTATTATTTATTTTAAAATTTTAATTAAAAGTGTAGAATCATTTTTTAAAATAATGTTATTTAAAGTGTATAGTTTTGTAGGCACATAAAATTCGTAATTTGTTTTTCCTATCGATCGGTTAATGCTTCAAATGATTTAACATTAATTAAAATGTTATCACATCATGTACTCATTTTTTTCTCATTTAATTGTTTAATCATTAATATCTTTTTATTAACGTAATAATATCTAACTAAATGGTTCTTATTTTCGTAATAATATTTAACTTATATTCCCCTAAATACAACTTTTTTTTTACGTAGACATACTTTCAATATGATGTAGTTTCAAAAGCAATCAAATGACTCAAGAACAATTAGATAATTAATTAAAGACTATAATATGAACTCAATGACATAGCTCCAAGAACAATGTTCTTATATTAAAACTTAATAAAAAACTATTGATATATCCACGAAAACAAAACTTAATATTTATACTAAACCCTATCACCTAAAGAAAATGAAAAACTAAACATAAATAAACTTAAAAATAATTAAATAGATAAATATTTAAAGTCAAATCTTTAAAATAATTTTCAACCGGTGTCAAACTTTAAATCGATTACTAGGTCTCCCCCATCACATTACCATAATAATAGGTATATAAGTAAATTAAATTGTATTATTATACTATATAATTAAAAAGCAACTAAAAAGAAATAGTAAATTTTTGATATTTTATTATATATATAAACAAAATAAAATTAAATAGTAAAAATAAATAATAAATATATATATTATTATATTAAATAGTAAATATTATATATATATATATATATATATTGAAAAAAACATGGTTCATAAAATTGAATAATAAATATCTTGAATCATCATAAGCTTTTTTAATTCTGAAAAGTAGTAAGTACAAATAAGAGCATTAAATTTGAGAGATTTTCTTAAAGATTTTGTTTTTTATTAAATTTGAGAAATTTGCTTAAATATTTGAGTATTGTTTTAATTCAACCGATTGGTTGATGGTGAAAAAGATTTTATGGGTAATTGTTTCTATTATTTTTGTAGCATATTTGTGTTGATTTTGTATAATTTTATATTTTTATAAAAAATTTGTATGGAGTTCGTGATTAGAAATTTGATTTTGCTATATAATTTATGCTTCTGTAAATGATATATAATACTCGTTCTCAGGAGTTTACTGTTATAACTCGCCGCAACGCGCCAGGGAGAAAAAACCTAGTTAATATATATATTAAAAACCAACCAAATGAACAGTAAAAAAATTATATTATATTGAAATATTGATTAATTAATATATATATATATATACACACACATATACTATTTCAATATTTACATATACTATTTCAATATAATATACATATATATATATATATATATATATATTTATTATTAAATAGTATGAATACTATAATGATAAAACGTTATTCTTTCTAGGGTTTTAGTGGTGTTTTGAGGAGATAACGGTAATTTATTTGTTTTCATAAAAAATTGATTTTTGTTTAGAGATTTTAGTTTTTTTTCAGCCAATTGGTTATCGGTAAAAAGATTTTGTGAGTAATTTTTCCTATTATTAGTATTTCAATATAATATACATTCATATATATATATATATATATATTATTAAATAGTATGAATACTATAATGACAAAACATGGTTCTTTCTAGGGTTTCAGCGGTGTTTTGAGGAGATAACGGTGATTTATTTGTTTTCATAAAAAAATGATTTTTGTTTAGAGATTTTTGTTTTTTTTTATTTCAGCAAATTGGTTATCGGTAAGAAAGATTTTGTGAGTAATTTTTCCTATTATTTTCGTAACATATTTTTATGTATTTTGTATTATTTTATTTTTAATGAGAAATTAGTGTAGAGTTCGTGATAAAAATTTGATTTTGCTATGTAACTTATACTTTTGCAAATGATATATAATATCATATTTTTTAATGAGAAATTAGTATAGAGTTCGTGATGAAAAATTTTATTTTGCTATGTAACTTATACTTTTTGCAAATGATATATAATACTCATTCTCAAGAGTTTACTGTGATAACCCACCGCAACGCGCGGCGGGGAAAAAACCTAGTTTTAATAATTTAGTAATACACAATTTTTATCATCAATATTTAATAAACAAATATATGTGTCATAATCAGACATTGATAGTTTGGTGGGAAATTTAGACATATTAAAGTAGGGTAGTTAGGCTTTGGTATATCTATGCATACATAAATAAATAAAGACCAAATTTATTAAATGGGGCTCTAAGACCAAGTTGAATATGAAAACATATATCATATTAAAGGAATACATTACTTAAAGTAGTAAACTAAAAAAACAGATTCACTAATTTCAAAATTAAATATTGAGAGTTTAACTAACAGAATATTTAATATGCAAATAAGTAAAAAAAAATTGAAAATCATGATATTCTAGTTTTGCTATCTAGTCCTTTAAATTACATATATCCTCTTATATAAAGTTTTAAATTATATATATCTACTTATTAAAGAAGAAAATTTTGTAAGAATGAGATATATGTAATTTTACTTTTGACTTGCACATATATGCAAATAGAATTGTAAATAGGGAGATCTATGTAATTATTCCAGTATTTTAAAATTTAAGAAATCACTCATTAAAAATAATTTCTATCATCATTTTTATTTTATTTTCTATTTTTGAAATATTTTAAAAAACATATATAATTTGAACTTAGTTTAGAAACTTAAATAGAAGCTCTAGATAAGAAACTAAATTTTTTTAAAACCTTCATAATTAATTTCAAATTAAATTCATTTTATTAACTTCATATTTATACTAAATAATAAGTATCAATAATTAAATAATATAGACAACTAAAAAAGTAAATGATCTACGATAATAACAAGCGTCTTGTTATTTTTATTTTTTAATATTAACAGTTATAAATACATAATAACCATTTAACATTGTCTGTTGTTCAAAAAAAATATTATATGGATGAATATTTTTTTTAACTTTTAGATTTTATCATATAGATTGTTGAATAAGTAAAAACATTTATCAGCCAACATTTAATAATTTTATTACACATAAAAATAATTACATGTTGTAAATTATAAGTAAAACTTAATTTGTGAAATGTATAAATTAGCCTATAATTATGTAACTTACCTAAAAAATAACATAATTTAAAAGTTTTTATAATAGTTGATAAATATAAGTTTATATTTAAATATAATAATATAAATGTATGTCTTAGAAAATACATTAATATAATAACTGGTTAAATTTATTAATTATTACCGTTAATAAAGAAATATTTATAAATGAATTAATTCTCTAAATTTAAGACAACAAAAATAAACTTAAACATGATTCATTGAATAACACGTGTCAAATTAAAACCTTTATTTACTATATAAGTTAGATTAAATCCATGAGTTGTTTATTATTTTCCTACAATTAACGAGACCGAGTCTAACACGGTGTTGACGGTAAATTGGATACAATAACTTTTATGTGAGATGCAGAGCATCTAACTGGTGTAAGATAGTCTCCATGTATATAAAATCCGTAGAAATAAGATGCACGATGTACGTTTGGTGGACTGCCAAATAGTGACATATGAGGAGCAGGTAAACGTTTCTTAATTTACTAACTAGACAATTGCCAATGGCTTTTGCTACATTATTTCAATTACTTGAGGAAATTGGAAGACACCAATGATATGTATATATTAACTACTCACAAATGTCAATCGCCTATTAGTTTTGTAAAGTCTTGTATTTATTCTTGTTAAAGTGATATGCGTTTAAATCTTACATAGTAACATGTAGATTAGGGGTGTATTTCAGATTAGTGTGTGTTTTCCCTCAAAAAAATTATTGATAGAGGATGTGTTCTTTGCAATTTCATCAAAATTATTCATGGCAAGTATTCTTACACGATTTTGAATATCAGAACCCAAACATGATCCTGTATAACAAAACATGGATATAAAAAATGTCACAACGGTACGTTATCACTTCTACCCAAAACCCTTTTAAACTTGATCTCCTGATTTAATGGTCAATAAAACCAATATATAAAGTCATATATATAGTTTGCAACAAATCAATGGAATAGGCACCGTTCATGAGTTGATCTTTAGTTTTAAGTTTATATATATATATATATATATATATATATATTTAATATTTAATCTAATTATTTTTATATTACTAGGACTTGTGATTAACTGGTAGGTTCCCAGCGTGTTGCGGCGGGAATTCCTTCACGATTTCGAATATCATAATGTAGACTTGATTTTGTATATAAAAACACATATATAAAAATACGTCAAAACAAGTGTCACTCTGATGTAAAATCCTAAAGTTTAACTGTCATAAACGTTTTCATCACATAACATCGTGTTTAGTCATAAAATCAACCATCAACAAACACAAATATAAAATGTACAAATAAATCGGGAAAAATAAATATTATTGTAATAATTTGAATAATACTATTGTTCATATATAGTAATTTAACAATAGTAACAAAAAACAACCTAAAATTCACTTCATACAATGCTATTAAATTAAAATTGTGCAAAATATTTTTTTAAGATATACTACCGATATGGGTATATTCATTCATGACAATGGTGATACCATCATGAACATCCAACAACACACTAAAAATCGATCGCAACGAACATCAATCTATTTGACATATTTGTAACTAATTTTATCTTTTGACTTAAAATTAAAAGTTGAGTCACACCATCATGTTAAGTGATAGTATCACGAATATTGCAACTTAAAAACCGGTTGCAACAACTATTAGTCCATCTTAAAACAACAACTCGAATCATATACAAAAGTTTTGACTATTAATTAATTAACTATTATCATCTATTTATTAGTATTGTATAATAATTAAGAATTATTAATAATTTTATTATTTATCTATGTGAAAAAAAAAAGTAAAATAGAAGAGAAGTGCCGCACGGATTCGAACAAGAGTGTATGTGAGACTAAGGTGCTTAACAAAATGGAGTTTGCCAATTGATCTAGATAGCAAACTTAAACTACTTCAATTGATGCCATAGGCAATATATGTAAAACAAAAAAAATAAAATTATTATTATTATTATTGTTGAGGCACGAATTATGACATTATTATGAATATTAGAACACATACATAATCTCATCTATCAAAACGCAATATAAAAACATATCACAATGATTATCAGTCTGTCATAAGCAATAAATTAAGTGTTACTCTTAAGAAATTATACAAACTCAAATATAAACACATAATGTTAAAAATCATAAAACAAAATCATAAGAAAAACTTCACATTTCCTAATTATTAATATTATTATTATTTATATGCTATTATTTAACTAATAATATTATTTAATTATTAATATCATTTAATTATTAGTATTGTTATATTATTATTATTATTATTAAATTTAAATAGTTTTATTTAAATATTAATAATATTTAACTATTAGTATTATTTACTTATTATGATTAATCAATTATTGTTATTATTATTGCTATTTACAGACAAATAGACAATTATTACGTTTTTTTTGTATATAATAATACAATGTTTGTGAAGTATTTACAAAGAAAATGATATAAACAATAAAAATACTCGATAATGCACAGACGCGTTATAAGATTGTGAATAACACGCAAATTTATATGATCGTTTTGGTTCAAAATTTATATTAACATTCATCAGACAATTGCGATAAAATTCATATAATCGTGACTATTGTTCGGTATTGTAATGACACGTTAAAAACATGTGAACATTAAAAATATGTGAGTAAGAGGCAGGAAAATTTAAAAATAAGAGTCCCAAATTAAATAAAATTTAAGTATTATTATTAAATTTAGATAGTATTATTCAACTATTAATAATATTTAATTATTAATCTTATATAATTATTATGAGTATTCAATTATAATTGTTAATATATATATATATATATATTATTGCTATTTACAAATAGTAATTATATTTGTCTTGTATATATACATAATGTTTACGAAATAATTATGTCTCAAATGATATAAATGCTCGATAATGTACATAAACATTATAAGATTGTGAATAACGCGCAAAATTTCTTTAATTGTTTGAGTTCAAAATTTATATAAACGTTCGTGAGATAATTGCAATCAAATTAAAATAACATGTCTATCATCCGACAACGTAATTATGTGTTAAAAGTATGCAAACATCAAAAATATGTGATTAAAATTGGGGCTGTTTAAATCGCTCGCCGCTCGTTGCTCGTTCGTCGCTCGCTCGGAAAAGGCTCGTTCGAATTCCGCTCGGTTTTAAACGAGCTGCGCACGCTCGGTTCGGTTTATAAATGAGCCGAGCACGAGCCAAGGTAAGCTCGCTCGTTGCTTGCTCGGATAGTCGCTCGATTGGCTCGCTCGTTTGGCTCACTCGGATAGTCGCTCGGTTGGCTCGCTCGTTTAGCTCGTTCGCTTAAGTATAACTAAATTATATATATATATATATATAATATTTTCAATGTATAACTATAATTGTTTTTATATTTAAACTACTTTTAAAAGACCCAAATAGGCAAATACCCAGTACCCAAAAATTTAAAATTTATTCCTAAATCCATTTGTTTCACTTTTCACGTTAAAACCTATTTCCCAAATACCCAATATTATGCCGCTCGTTTACTCCCAGTTGTGATCTTTTTGCTTAGACTAGCATAGATGTTTAGATGTGTTTTTAGAGGTTTAGACTCTCTGGATTGTGTTTTGAAAAATTTTTGTCAGTGCTTGAGATTATTGTTAATGAGCATGGCTTTCTTTAATCTCAAATTTGATTGTTGTGGTTTGGAATTATTAGATGCTAATGTGAGTGTTGATATGTAACTATAATAACAGACTAGATGGCAGTTGGTAGTTATTTGCTAGATTAAATTTTATTTTTAAACCGAGCAAAACCGAACCAAGCCGAGCCGCTCGGTTTTAAAACGAGCTGAGCAACAAACACAAAATTTGGCTCGATTCTACAAATTTGAACCAAGCCGAGCCGCTCGGTTTGAAAACGAGCCGAGCACGAGCATACTCTCGCTCGGTTCGGTTCGGCTCGCGAACAACCCTAATTAAAATGAAAAAAGGCTTTAAAAATAAAAGTATAAAGTTTATAATTTGAAAAGAAAACATTCAAAATTAATTCAAAGTTCTAGAAGTTACTTTGGTCGTGAGATACAGAATCAACAACAAAAAATCTAAGATCTATTAAAAAACTATTGACAGTAATTTAAGGTACGTACGTATTTCCTGTCATTGTACTTGTAAAGATGGTTCATATATTAATTTACCTGGTTTTATTATTTTAGATGGTTTGAGGTTGGCTGGTTTATAGATTTTTGAGACTATGTGCTACTAGTAACTAGTGAAAATGACTTATTTAATATAAAAATTTATATACGTGTATAAATAAAATTCAGTAATAATAAAATAATTTTTATTACCATAAACAAAACAACATTATTTTAACAATCGACTTAATTGAGATAATTCAATGAATCTTGTAACTTTCAAGTACACTAGAAAATAAAATGGTTAATCAACTTTTCATAATCATGCTTTAAAATACATTATTATTAATAACTATCATTAGCACCCATTATTATTTTTTTCTTATAACATAATATATTATAAGTAGGATTTCAACTACAATTTTAAAAAACTTCTTGATGTCTATGTCACCGTTGCCAATATAGTCAACATTTATGTGTAAGGATTGAATTACAAAAATAATTAGTTTTTTTGAATATTATAAAACATCATTAGGTTTGATAGCCTGATTAGATAACAATTTATCAGACAACCTTAACTTCTAACTTCATCTAAAGCTCATTAGCATTAATATATAATTATTAACCATACTTGAAGACATCTTCCACAACAACACATCTTTTAGATCCATATATCCTTAAATTCTGTTAACCATATATGTTATTATATTCATAGTATTGTTCAAATCTTGTTTTACGAGAAACACTTGATTGATTATTTTTATACAGAAAAAAATAATTTTAATTTGAATTCTCATCAAATTGTTTTTCCTAAGAAACATTAATGCTCTCGAGGAAAATGTCGAATCAATTCGTTTTAATAACAAGTCCTTAGCATCACCTTGAATAATTGGTTTCTCTAAATTCCAATGTTGCAAAAGTCGCTAAGCGCTCCCAGGTCGGAACAACTCCTTGGAGCGAGTAATCGGGGAGTACTCGGTCTAGGCGGGGAAGTACTCGGCCTAGACGGGGAGTACTCGGGTAATACTCGGGAAGTACTTGGCCTTGAAACAACTTCTTAGAGCCAGTACTAGGCCTGTGAGATCGACTTTTGCAACCATGCTAAATTCATTGAAGTATTCAATTAGCATGTTTACTTCTTTAATAACAACCTCAAGAATTATATCATTCTATCATAAGTTTGTACTCGAAATATTCACCATGTAGAATATTTGATATCAGATTTCTATCCAAAAATTCAAAATAATCAAGTTAATATTTGATACTGATGTAGCTTTATTTTAAATTTAGCTCACTATCAATTTTTGCTACTTCAAGCAAAGTGTCTCTTAGACCATCCACAATGGTAACCCCGTTGAAATCTTTCCCCACCGAAATTTTATGTCACATCATCACTTTACTGAAAACCTTAAAACATCATAGTAGTCATCCTACTAGAAAACCTTTCACACTATGTCACATCATCACACCACTAAACTTTAAGACACCCACATGCCACAGTGGCCAATCACGATCGTAGGAGAAAGCGGGGATCGGGAATGCTTTTGACTCATGTGAGTTGCCGCCGGGGGAGGGAGTGGTGTTTCCGCCAACCCCCGCTGAAATTAAAGAGTGGTCATCGTTGAAACTGGGGGGCATGACCCGTTGAGAAAGTCAAACTGCTAGGAGTGTGATGGTCCTTTGGTTTGATTATGGTCTGACTCTATTGCATCATCATTGCCCTAGTGATTGGATTTCCGCCACCTTTAAATGATCGAGTTAGTCATCGTCAAAATTCCAACCCGTGAGAAATCCCTAGTATTTCACTATATAAAGACACCAAGTTTGTATTTTCAGCCCCATTCGTCCCTATTGCTACCTGCTACAAGGTTTTAGAGTATTCTAAAATGATTTGGAGAACGAGACATATATAAACCATATAAGATTTTGAAGCATTTGGTATTTGTTAATTTGCATTGTTTGTTTCTTTGATTTTTCTCGTTGTTTTAAACTCATGGATTATTACTACTATACTTACTTCTGATTATAGTATTAAACTATGGCTAGCTAGTTTTTTATTATCGTATATTCGTATAATAAGTATTAGGTTAGAAACTCATGTGTTACTTCAGGTGAACGAATCTAATATGTTACAGTAATATTTTTTTATATAGATTTTTTTGTATAATATAATTAATTGTTGATAAAATAATAAATAATGAAGACTTAAAAATAATAAAAATTTAAGAATTATTAAATTATATTTTAAGAAATTTTATAATTGAAATTTTCTTATGGTTTATTTTTTTAATAATTTTTATAATAATATTTATATATTTGATATTTGATATTTAATTGTATAATTTAATTATTTAAAATCATTAATATTTAACTTAATATAAAAGGATAATTAATATTTTATAGAAGAGATATGAAGGAAAAAAATTTCTACAGTTTATAAAAAGGTGACATATGTCTAAAACTAGGGTGAAACCCGCGCTTCGCGGCGGTAATCGGGGCAATTGATAATAAAGTTCTGACATAAATGTTTACCGTTGTAAAAATGGGTATTTGAAACATGAAAACGAATCTATAAACACCAAATAAAAAAGTCCGAAGATATTTAAAAAACATGTATACCCGCGCTTCTTGGCTTTAATCGGGCCCATTAATAATAAATGCAAGACTTGAACCAGATTTAAAAAAAATTATACCCGCGCTTCGCGACGTTAATCGGCCAATTGATAATAAATGCAAGACTCGAACCAGATTAAAAAATAATAATTTATACCCACGTTTCGCGGTGTTAATCGGACCAATTGATAATAAAATCAAGACTCCAACCAGATTAAAAATATATATATATACTCACGCTTCGCGGCGTTAATCGTTGCAATTGATAAGAAATACAAGACTCGAAACAGATTAAAAAAAATTACAACCGTAAGATTAAAAATATATATACCCACGCTTCGCGGCGTTAATCGGGGCAATTGATAAGAAATACAAGACTTCAAACAGGTTAAAAAAAAGAATTACAACTGTACCCCGGATCCATACAAAAAAAAATACCACTGTTCGGATATCGTTACAAAAAAAATTTTGCCCTTTTCTTTGACTTTATTGTGTAAAAAAAATACCTTTTTTTTAACCTTGGGGTAAAAAAAAAAAAAAAAAAACCTAATTACAACTGTAGCATCAAGTTGTAAATGCATGTATTTATAATATTTATTTTTTGTATTAGAATAACGATGTGAGTACGGACTATGTTTGACTTTGATTAGATAGAACCATGGTTTTGGGTAGAAGTACCCATTTTGAGTGTTTCCTCTATTTCAAAGCTGTTGACTTTATACTTGCGAATTTAGACTTGATGCCTTCGCGGGTGATAAGTGAATTCAGATATAGTAGGGACTGATTTGGTGAGCTAACAATTAAATTTGGTTTGAATAAAGAATTAGATTCTTTGTTGGGGTTATTTTCATTCTCTGACAAGTTGTGATATTAATATTCTCATTGTTCTTTGGTTTCCGACTACGTAAGTTTTTTGTGTTGTCAAGAAACACTTGGGTAACATTTTGTATGCATGAACGAATGATGAAATGAAATGTACTATTTCATAAGAAATGTGATTCATTCACTTTTAATGATTTTCATTCCTTGAAGTAGGGGTGTTTTTTTTCATTCATTCTCTTGAAGAATTGATCCGACCAAAGACCCGACCCATGTCCAAAACCATGCCCCGACCATGACCAGAACCATGACCGACCCTTGACCTGACCCATGACTAGAACCATGATTCGAACTATGACACAACCCATAATTAAACCCTTGACCCAAACCATGACCCAAATCATGACTCGAACGATGACTTGAGCCATGATACAATTAATGACTCAAACAATTATCCGACCCATGACTCAAACAATGACCCGAAAAATAAACCAAACCATGACCCGACCCATGACTCAAACCATGATCTGAACTATGATCTGCCACATGACCCGATCCACAAACCAAACCATGACCCGATCCATGAACTGCCCCATGACACGACCCATGATCGAGCCATGAACTAAATGAAAACCGACCAATGAACCAACTAATGGTCCGAGCCATGACTCTACCCATGACCCCCGACCCGACCCGACCTGACCCATGATTCAAACAATGACTAGAACCATGACTCGATCCATTAATTATATTCCATTCCTTCATCTTTTCATGTCTACCCAACAACATGAAGTAATAAATCATTTAATTATCAGAGGTAACCAAACTGGATAATGAAATGGTAAGGATCTATTTCATTTCCCTTGTCCATTACATCCCCGTCCATTCTATTTTCACGTTCATTTCATTCCTTCATATCAAATAGACCCTTATATTCAAAAGAGTCCAAATTGGTAATTTAGCCATTTTTCATAAAATAACTATAGCAATTACAAAATAATTCGAAAACAGTTGCAATCATGAACACACAAGCTTTCCAATTCATCAATGGTAAACTAGTTCGTAAGATTATAAAAAGCTTATGTTTATCAAAACATTATCTCCCTTGATCAATTTCATCTCCCACAAGTCCAAGAAGCATCAGAATGTATATTTAGCCTTCAGAAGCATTCAACCTTCAGAAGGAACAACTAATTTCCAGAAGACTTCAATTCCGAAGAATAACTTTATCCTTCCGATGGTAAGACAGAATACAGCTTCCGAAGATAAATGAACATCAGAAGAAATTCTAGTTGCAATGATCAATTGATGAATGTCATCTGAAGAAAAAGACAGAAGACAAAGCTGTCGAAGATAGAAGAGTATTGGACGGTCTCCACGCTAAAATGATCAATATCATTTTAAAGATATTTGTTTTTGAACCAATCCAAACTAATAATAACTAATTTCATTTTAAAGATAATTTAAACGGATAATAACATTAAATTAATACAATAATCCTATAATTTACACAATGATTTTATCTTATAAATGCATTTTAAAATGCAATGGGAATTTAATAAATCTTAAAGATATATCCGCACGCAATTGACGTACATATATACCGATTACATGTGAGAAAGCCAAACCAACTCCTAGTTTCTTCATTACCAAACCACATAATATCATTGCGTACTCAACAAGGTTGATTTATTTATTTATTATTTTTTATCAGATTTCTTCTTCTAAGCTTCTACCATGCGTTGACTGTAGGATCACCATTAAAGGAAACTTCTAAGGATCACATAACTTACTTGAAGACATAACACAATACTGTTACTAATAGCAATCAAGCCATACTAAAAACAGCAAAGAGTTCACTAGGTTGATGACTTGATGCCTGATGGTATGGCTGAATATAGTCAGTGGCGGAGTTTGATCAAAAGTTTAGAGGGGCGGAAATTTTTCAAGGGGAGCGAAATAAAATTTTTTTAAAAATTTTACACTATGTATCGAGAAATGCACACTATTACACGAAAAAACAGGGGAGGCGGTCGCCCACCCGGTCCCTACAAAGCACCGCCCTTGAATATAGTATGCCCAAGGGTCAACATAAGCTTATATTGCTAACAAATTCTTCAGAATCATACAACAAATCTATCTATTATAATAAATAAAGGTTTTTTAGTGACACATGTCACCTTTCTAGAGCACATCAATTTTAATTTTCCCACCTCTCTCTTATTAAATACATTTTTATATTAAATCATACTATTAAATATTAAATATACTTTTATATATTTTTAAATTAAAAAAAGTTTTTTTAAGACATTAAAAATATATTAATATTAAAAAACATTTTAAAAAATCAAATTATTATAAAATATAAAATTCAATAACAATTTTTTAAATGACATGTTTAAAGAAACAAAATTTAAGAAACTTAGTATTTAAATAGAAAATATAATTATTTTATTACTTAAAGTATTAAATACAAAAAATTTTAATCACATGTCATATTTAAATATCATCTTATAATGTTTAAATTTTAATTAATAATCATTTATCATATTTTTCATTCAATCCGTGTAACACACGGGGTACTAACATAGTAACGTATAAAGGAGACATCTTATACATGTAAATGAATCAAAAATGGAAATTAATCAGTTATAGTCATGGATGAAAATTGATTGTTATTTATAATAATAAAAATAATAATTACAATTTAAAATAAACTTTGTAAAATTTTGGTTTAATTTATATGCTCCATAGGCTATTTTATATAAACTAGGTTTGTTCCCCCACGTGTTGCGGCGTGTTATTAAGTACACTTTTAAGAACAAGTATTATATATCATTTGCAAAATCATAAGTTGCATAGCAAAATCAAATATCTTATCACGACGAACTCTATACAAAATTCTTACAAATATGTTTTAAAAATAATAGAAAAATTATTCACAAAAGTCGTCTCACCGACAGCCAATCAATTGAATTATAAGAAAAACCCAAATCTTTAAGCAAATCTCTCAAATTTAATAAAACTCAAATCTTCAAGCAAATCTATCAAATTTAATAAAAATTCAAATCTCTAAACAAATCTTTTAAATTTAATACACTTATCTTTTTGTTTGTTACTTTTCAAAGTTAAAAAAAACTTCAGATGGTCCAAGTCCAAATTTTCAAAACATCACTACATAGATAATACACCTAAATTTTATATATATATATATATATATATAATATAATATAATAACCAACTTGGCCACTAACTCTATTATAATATTATTTATACTATTCCTTTTCACCACTTTTAATTATATATATAGTAATAAGATTTAGGTAAAATAATATTAATTATTATTTATAATAAATTGTGTATATTGTGGGATGTGTGTAAGATAATTTTCAATTAATAACACACTGTAAAAATGATAACACATAAATTCATCAAGATCAATTCAAATCTTTTTTTTCGAACAACATTGCTATACATGTAAAACATTTTATTATTTTATGTGTCTGTGAAAATTCATGAATTTTTAAGAGTAAACATTGGTGTGAGGTTTAGATTTATGTTAGAATAAGTTTTTAGACTTAAAAATTTACATCACATCCAACTTTTAAACGGTAATGAATTATGCTTACACAAAAAAAAAAAGAAAGTATTGTACATGTTTAACAATAATGTTCGGAAAAAAATTTGAATTGATCTTGTAAGAGTTTGATGAGTCATCACTTTAATAATAAGTTTTCATTTAATCATGATCCTATGTATGTATGTATGTATGTATGTATGTGTGTGTGTGTGTGTGTCTGTATGAGAGTGTGTGTGTGGCAACCCAACTAACTGCGTCTATATCAACCCAAATCTTTGTTTTTTTCTTTATTTTTATTATGCATGTACAACACTATCGCTTGTAATGTGCATGTGCAAATATTATGCATTTATAATTTAAAATAAAGTTAAGTTTATGGTACACTGTAAATAACTATTTAATTTAATAAAAACTTACATTAGTGTAACATTGCAAACAAATATGATTTTGCACACACATAAAAAAAGATAATCTTATACATACATAATAAATATTATAAAAAAAATCAAAGAATGGATTGATTAATGATGGAATTAGTTGAGTTATCATAATTAAGGTAAGCTATTATTTTATCTCAGTCATGCGTGTCTGTGTGTTCGTGTGTAGGATCAGGATTATATAATAACTTTCATTTATTACATTAAGCCGTGTAACTTCATCAAGATCAACTCAATTCGTTGTTTTTTATTGTCATTATTATACATGTATAACACTTTCTTATTTTATATGTTGTGTAAATTCACAAGCGTTTATCACTTAACACAAGTGTAAATGTATGTTATAGTTTAGCGACACATATAATGTACCGAAAACTTACGCGTGTGTAAGATCTTAAATGCTTTTAAATTTATATAAACACATAAATAAAGAAAGTGATTTACGTGTCTTATAACGATAATAAAAAAAAGTTTTGGATTGCTCTTAAAACAGTTATACGAGTTAAAACAATAAAAGTGGGTTAACAAAGGATTTATGCCCTACACACACACACAAGATGGGAAGAGTTCCTTTGATAACCGTCATTTTAGAAAAAACTAAGAAAATAATCATAATCATAGCCAATTAACTTTCTTTTCATTTTTTCTTTTTTATTTCTTATTATGATAAGGTAAGAAATATACAAGAAAGGAAACTATTAAGAAAAAAAATATGCATTTCATGTTATTACATATATGTAATTTTATGAGTTACATGCGTTACTTTTTGAGTTACATATACGTAACTTCGTGATATACATGTCTTTATTAAAATTTTATTTTATTATTATTAAATTTTTAACCTTATAATAAAAAATTATGAAAAAAAATTTATCGGTAAGTATGAGTTTTCTTGGTTTTATCCAAAATTGGGAGTTTTCTTTTGAACATTCATCTATGCAAAAATGAGATCAAATAATAACTCACTCTTATTATGTTAACATGTATAATCCTGCAAAGATCAATCTAAATCATTGTTTTTTAATATTATTATTACACATAGACAACACTTTTTGTTTTGTGTGTATATATAAATTTATCACCGTTACCGTTTAAGATTTAAAATAATTTTAAGCTACATTGTACTGAAAATTATAAATAATGTTAATATAATCAAAACTCACATTACTTTTAAATCTGACTACACATAATAGAAGAAATTGTTGTACATATATGCAGTGATGACATTTAAAAATAACAACAAAGTTTTGGATTTATCTTGACAGAGATATACATGATGACATAATAAGAATGAGTTAACAATGGATGTTCCCCTATATATATTAGGATTTAATGTGTGCGCACACACACACTAATATATATATATATATATATATATATATATATGTATGTATAAGGTTTGGCTAAAAAGTTTTAAAACCATGAGAAGTGTGAGAAGAGATCTCAACCATTAGATCAATTGGTTTTGTGGTTGAGATTAATTTAGTGGTATTTTCGTAAATAGTTATAAGTTAAAACCATCAGTAGGGGTAGAATGGGAAGATCTAGCCAAAAACCTGCACATGCAAGTCACATGTATTTTCCTCCATCTTTTTTAAACGTTTATAACTTTTTTATACGTTAGTATTTTTTTAAAAAATTACACCATAAAATCGAGCATTTTTTTATCTTTCTAATGAGTATAATATTAGTATATTTTTTAAAATTAAAATAACAACCTAAAATGAGTTTCACGAACCATATGTTTATGGTGTTTTTCCAATATATACGAAACTGATCTTTTATGGTGTTTTTTACACATATGTTTGTTTTATGGTGTTTTCAAAGATATTTTATGGTGTTTATGATGTTAAAATTTTATGTTATTTTTTGGTGTTTGCGTATTAATAAAACTAAAAGAGGGCATTTTTTGGTGTTTTTGAAAACGAAAAACACCATAAACACCTAAGTTTGTACGTGTTGTTTTTAACTTAGTTTATGATGTTTTTTCGAGATATTTTATTGTTTATGGCGTTTTTTCAAGATATGTTATTGTGTTTATGGTGTTAACATTTTATGGTGTTTTTGTGTTCGGATATTCATGAAACTAAGACCAGGAATTTTTATGGTGTTTTTGAATACTAAAAACACCATAAATCGCTATATTTCATAAACATTTGAAAAACACCATAACAAAAACACCTGGTTCATAAACATTTTATACATGACGTTTTAAACTTAAATGTGTAAAAACACAAAGTTTAGAGCGACATGTTTTTTAGTTTTCAAAAACGCCATAAAACACAATGTGTAAAATTATACAGTCCAAAAACACCATAAATAAAATTACAGTTCAAAAACACCATAAAATGTCTGTGAAAATTACACAGTACAGAAACACCATAAAACGTCATGTGTAAATGACGCAATTAAAAAACGTTGTGTTTTGTTTATGTTCAAAACACCATAAAACGTCTAGTTTCACAAACAATATGAAAACACCATAAAAACGCACAAGTTTCAAGAACAATCAGGTTTGTTCTTTTTCTATTGTTAAATATAACAATATTATACTCGTTAGAAAGGTAAAGAAATTTGTGATTTTATGGTGTAATTTTTTTTAAAAAAATTTAACGTATAAAATAGTTACATACGTTTAAAAAATTTGGTGGAATTAGCATGTGACTTGCATGTGCAGCCTCCATTTATGTGTTGACGTTTATACCCTTTACCCTAAAATACACGTGTCACATTCTCATGGCTTCTCACACTTCTCATGGTTTTTTGCCTTCTTAGAATATCCCTCCCCTATATATATAGGGAGAGAATCAAATGTTAACCCATGTTTATTGCGTTAACCGAATAACTACATCTTATTACTTTGGGGCCCACACTAAAGTAAATATAAAGGTGTAGGTTTTTTTCTTTTTCTTTTTTAATTAATGTAGAGCCCATTTACATTAATAAAAAAATTAAGAAAAAAAACTATATATAGTAAGATTTGCTTTAATATGGGCCCAAAATAATAAAATGTAGTTATTCGGTTATCGCAATAAGGAAGGGTTAACATTCGAACCATCCTATATATATATATAGGATTTGGTTCTTTTAATAACCCTTAGTAATTGTGTTAACCCAAATAATTCTCATAAGATCAACCCAAATATTAAGTTTTTTCCATGACCTTTATTATACATGCACAAGACTATGTTCTTTTATGTGTATGAGCTAATTCACGAGCGTACGTGAAATTGCACTAGTGTAAAGTTTTGGAAAATTTTAAATGTTACAAAAAAATGTCAAAACTTTACACTATTGCAATTTTGCGTACCCTCGTAAATTAGCTCATACACATAAAACAACATAGTCTTGCACTAGTGTAATAAATGTCATGAAAAAAAAACAAAAGATTTGGGTTGACCTTGTGAGAGCTATTTGGGTTACCACAATTAAAGTGGGTTAACAATGTAACTGGCAATCCCCTATATATATATATATATATATATATATGATTGGGATCATATAATAACCCACCTTAATTGAGGCAACTCATTAACCCAGGCAAAAAACGCTCAAATCTATGAAATTTTTTTTCATGGTCTTTTTTAAACAAAAATAGGGAGCTCCTTTTTTAAGTTTTTGTTAATTCACAAGCGCTTAGAATATTTGAATATTTGAGCGTTTTTTGCTAAGGTTAACGGTTTGCCGCAATTAAGGTGAGTTAACAACGAATCCTTACCCTATATATATAGGGTTATAATAAAAAGGGTTAGATTGGTGAGAAGTGTGAGAAGGATTGTGGGCCACTAGATACATAATTTAATGGTTGAGATCAAAATTGTATTAAAAAAATTAGTGGAAGAATATTTTAGTCATAGACACTTTTGTTGACTTTTTATAATGTTCCCCTAAATTTTTTAAACGGTCATAACTTTTATATACAATATTATTTTTTTACAAAAACTACACCAAAAAAACGAGCATTTTTTTATCTTTAAAACGAGTATAATATTGTTATATAAAAAATAAAAAACAATACATTTTCCTCCACCTTTTATATTTGTAATGCGTAATTGTGTCTTTTTGTTTGTTATTGTGTCTTTTTGTTTGTGATTGCTTCTTTTTGTTCGACGTTGTGTCTAACTATTTTTTTTTTATAAAATGATGAGCTTTAAAGATAATATTGGCGAAACAATGACTTGAGCGTAAACCATAATGACCTAAACGCAAAACACAATAATGAGTATATTACACAATGACCTGAACGTAAAACATAACTATGATCCCCAAAACCCACACACGTGTGACACGTGTTTTAACACAAGATATCAAAATAGGTCCCAGATTTTTCAAACCGACAAATGCAATTAACACCATAAACACCCCACTTGAATGGACTTTACAAAATAATTGATGTTAATTACACATTCAACAACCATAAAATACATTAGAGTTGTTCACAAAAACCTTTGTTTTAAACCAACAAAGAAAAACCCCAAACATGTTTGATCTGAGTCCTTGCCAAGCATTCCGATCACGACCGCTTTTAACCCTTCCGTTCACCTGAAAACATGTTAATTAAGTCACCATTAGTTCATTAGAACCAAGTAAGATCACCATGCCAACCAACCCGAGCTTACATGACCAAAATAGTCAATTTTGGTCAAATTCAACACTTGGCATATGAGTTTGGCGTATCTGGGGCGTATCACAGAGAGTATCAACTTTTGAGCTGAAGGTGGCATATTGGTTGGCGTATCCCTGGCGTATGATACGTCGGGCACTACCTGCACGGCCAAATTTTCTGTTTTACGCCCCCTCGACCCATTCCACTCGATTCTGATCATTCCAATACCCCCATAAACATTATATAACACCATATAATCATATTGAAAACCTTAATTCACCAATTTATGATCATCATGGTCATAATTTCAAACGATTTACTAACGGGTCGTTTGCACCCAAAACTCCTTTGAAATGTTATTCCACAAGATTTCTCAAGTTAAGTAAACCACACCACTTGTGTTTTACTAACTTGATTACACCCAGCAAAGGACATTCACACACCATATGAATAATCCAATGTCATGATCACACCACTTGTGATTCCAAACACCAATTTGATTTGATTTCCAATTACAATTCACACACCTTGTGAAATAATTCAAATCATTCAACACACATACAATTTAACACCAAGTCAATCATGAACTAGCATAAAAACACCATACCAACAAAAATCAAGCAACATATATCATCTATTGCTTATTATTGTCTATCAACAAGCACCAATATCATCTATTCACCATAAGGTCAATCTTCCACAACATATTCATTCATGCATAACACCATTACACATAACAAATAGAAGATTGGGTGACTTACCTTGTTCCAACGCGCTATCCTCTATAACAACTTCCTTCCCGGGTCGTTTGGTGCCACTTACACCTTCACTATCAATTCCTATTATCACAACTAATAGGTTTAATATAAAGTTTGACTACAATTAGTCAATATACACCCATTCACCCCAATGTCACCATTTTAACTTAATTACTTCTAATTGACCCTTAACCACATCAACTCACCCTTGTTGATTTAATATCCACACATATTTCATATCACCATTAGTTTTAAACTAACTTTTAAATGGATTACTCTACTTGGCATTTCATCAAACACCCTACATGCACAAGTTCATCTACTAATGATCATTCATCATTAACACACCTATGTAACTCCATTATTTTGTTTATAAATGATCAATTTCATCACTTTAACCATAAACTACAACAATTTATTAACAATCATCGAATCCCAACCATTAAACACTCATTTCACACATCATGTTCATCTACTCCATGAACACCCCAATTCCCCCATTATCATAACAATCAAATCATGAAAGAAAACAATCAAAAGTGGTTCCTAGATGATTATCAACATCATTAACCACATTTGACACTCTCAAAACACCCAATTGAGAGTTTTACCCATCAAACCCACAACCCCCATGGAGACCCACGAAAATCCCATCAAAAACACCCTAAAATCTTACCTAGATGTTGTTTGATGCAAGGGGAACTCCAATTTATGCTTGCATTAAAGATCAGATCCACATTCAACCTCCAATTTGATCAATTTTTGGAGTTCTTGAGTTTTTCTCCTTGTTTTCTCTTAATGCTCGTCGCCTCTAACCCCAAGATCAGTCTTTGACTGATTTTGACCCATATTTTCTTATTTAACCCCATTTAATTAAGTTTCATAGATTGCATATTCAGCCCCTCAAGTTCTAGTTTAAAATAACTAGTTATAACTAACTAAACTAAGTTAATAAACACCCAACATATTGTTAAAATTAACAAATATTAATAAAACACCCATCAAATTAAAATAAAACATAATTTATACTCCAATTACATTTTACTTATAATAATTCTCCAAAATGGGTTGTTACATATGAGTATATTACACAATGACCTGAACGTAAAACACAATGATGCGTATATTACACAATGACCTTAATGTAAAACATAATAATGACTATTACATAATGACCTGAACGTAAGACACAATGATGAATATATTACAAAATGTTCTGAAGATAAAACACAATAATGAATATATTAAACAATGATCTAAACATAAAATACAATGACGAAAATGTATTTTTCAAAAAATTAAAACAATTTATGTTTTTTAAAATTATGAGTTTTAAAAACTTAATGGTGAAATAACAGAATTAAGTATTTTTAATAAATAAAACATAAAAAATAAATAAAACAATTTATTAAATGCATAAAAAACATTAACAAAATAACACAATATATAAAAAATAAAATACAATAATAAAAACATTAAACACAATGATATAAACATTAAACACAATGACTTAAAACATTAAAAACATTGACCAAAATACCCTTTTTATAAAATTAGAGAAATGACACTTGTCAACTCCATAATCATTCTCACCCTTCTCATCAATCTTACCATTTTTACTTGAACCTAATCCTATATATATATATATATAAGGGAGGGTTCCTAAGAAACCATCATTTTGAAGAAACCTAAGAAAAATAATTACATTAATTACCAATTAATTTTTTTTTTTCATTTCTTCCTTTTTATTTCATTTTATTATAAGATAAGAAATGTAAAAAAGAAAAAAAAATTTAAAAAATATGTACTACACATACTGATTACATCTACGTAATTCGTGATCTACATATTATTTTTTTAAATTTCTTTTTTATTATAAATATTTCTAACCTTATAGTAAAAAAATTAATAAGTTTTTTTTTAAATTTATTAGTTAGTATGAGTTTTCTTGGTTTTCTCCAAAATAAGGAATTTTCTTATAAATCTTCCTCTATACTAGGATCTTTTTTCTATATATGGATTCATTGATATATATATATATATCATGTAAAAACTCAATCTTAAAGATAAACTTTTAAATATACTTGTGTATTATATTTGGAATCATAGAAAGAAATATATGGTTTATATTAAAATTGAATAAAAAAACGAGTTTAAATAAAAAAATCAATTTTAATGTGTGTTAATGTGGATCATATATTTTTTACAAGATTTTAAATAGAGTGCGCAGATAAAATTTAATGAATATGTGTGCTTGTGCATGTGTGTGTATAAGAATGTTCATAAGAAAACTCTTTATTTTAAAGAAAGTTAAGAAAAATCATATTAACAAACAAAGTTTTACATTTTTTTTCAAAATTATTTATTATAATGTTAGAAATGTTATAACGATTTTTTTTAATTAAGATATGTATATCACAAAGTTATGACGTATTTGTGTGTATATGTTAATTTGATTTTATAAACCTAGTGTATCTTAAATCCATTAGGCTCCCTCCAATGCGCATTTGGGGAGGGTGTATTTGGCCCACGTGAACATTGCACTTCAGAAGGATGCACTAAAGTGTGCTGACTAGGCAGTTGCACTTCAATGAGTGCACTTGGCTTGGAGTAAATGTGGGCCCCATTTTCCAAAATCATCATAAATATATATAAAATAAAACTGTGATGTGGAAGAGAGAAAATGCATGTGAGAAGTATGTGTTGAAGTTAAAAAGAGGAGAGAGAATGCATGTAGAAATTATGAGTAAAAAGCTGATATGCCAGTAATAACTAGGATGCATGTAGTAAATGTATGCTGATGCATTGCGGGTAGTCTTATGTCTTCAATGTGTTGACTACTCAACTAGGTAACCTAGGTCCTAAGATTAGGGGCGAGAACATAGATCAACTTGACGAATGGACCAGATATTAAAAAAGGATGCCAGAGCAAGTAGGATTACTTGAATATATTAAGATTAATTTAGAATATTTTTTCAGGGAGAGGAATAGAGGATCCTCGCTTGTAGCCACAAAAAACCTAACGATATAGTTAATTAAGGTCCAATTTTTGGCCTCCCGTATTTCTACATAAATGGGAGTTAGATAAATTTATAAAGTGTTTCTTAGATCAAGTTTGAACCCTATAACCTCTCATTTATTACAATATTATTAGGCTATAAACCCTTTAATTATTAATGTAGATTGTAATTTGTAGTTTGTCAATATTTTTTATGGTTGTATAAGTTGTCGGGCGCTAGTCAGGTGACGATGTATCGTTTATAGATTAATCGGTGTTAGACGGATTGTAATTTTTATATGCAATTTTACAAATATATATTATATACACACATCAATATCAATAATTTAATATAATACTTCAAATAATTTAAAAAATAAACATAAACATATTAAATCAAGTACTTCAAAGTTCAAAGTTAAACACCGAGTTCAAAGTTTAGAGATGGATGTCGGTGTTTAGTGGCTAGATTCGATGTTTAAGACATTAGATTCGATATTTTATAGAATTATTAATGATTTTGAGTTGAGAAATGTCTCGAATAATCATTGATCTGAGTCCTTTTTATCCGGAAAAAGTCAAAAAAAAATATAAATAGGTTGCCTAGGCCCCACTTGAGCCAACTAGGCCCCGTCAGCCTAGCTAGACACCGCTTAGAACAAAATCGACAAAGTTGTAGGGCGCATAACGCCTAGGCGACCGCTTAGACCGATTTTTAAAACAGTAATATTTTCTACCGAGTTAGATGCCTTAGAAGGCTATTGAGGTATTAAACAATCCTAAACTCGGGTTAACAATTGTTTGTCTGATTAATATATTTTGCGTGTTCATATATATGCGATATTAAAGTATGAAAATTAGTTTTTTATTAGACAAAGAATTCTAGAACGTGGTTGCTAAACGACCGAATTAAAAATTATTAGGTGTTAATATTGGGTTTAGAACCATTGTGAAGGTTTAAAAAATTAGAGAGTTTACAATAAAATGAGTTTTGAATCAAATAATAAAACGAAGTTTTATTAAATTAAAAAAAAACTTTTATAAATAAAAATTGGTTTACGTTTTAGCCCCCTAATATATAATACAAAGAGCTACATTTGTCTCTAACTCTTCCAAACAACTATGTTTCAAAAACCCTAATCTCATTCATTTGTTGATTTTTCTGTGTAAGTTTCACTTTAGATTTATTGATTTTAGGCAAGGATTGTAGTTTTCTTGTAGTTTTCTAGGGTATAATCGAACCAAGCTGAGCCAGAGATCGTTAAGGCTCTGGCTCTGCTTGTTTTGACTAAATAAAGCTCGAACTTGAGATCGACTCACTAAGAGCTTTATTTTTAAATCTCGATGAGAGGCCCCAAACCCCTCGGTTGGCAACATCAAACCCATACTCTTTAAAACATATTTACATTACCATAGCAGCGGAATTTAAGGCGATTACATAAAATATTATACAAACCTAAACAAACATTAATACATATCTCATATCATTATTAGGTTTATAACATAGCCAGTCTATGCCAGAGGTAGTCTTTAACATATGCCATGAGCCCTCCTGGTCTCCTTTCTCAAACTATTCAACCTGATATGCATGTAAAACAAATCAGCTTTATGCTGGTGAGTTCTAAGTTCATTTCTTAGAAAAATCCTTATTCATTCATGACGTCATATGTCATAATTCCAATACATAGCATACATGTTCTCATATCATAATTACATTACATACATAGCATCAT
Organism: Mikania micrantha; assembly: GCA_009363875.1. Taxonomy (NCBI): domain Eukaryota; kingdom Viridiplantae; phylum Streptophyta; class Magnoliopsida; order Asterales; family Asteraceae; genus Mikania; species Mikania micrantha. Next base: position 75,522,684 of record CM018695.1, on the reverse strand, counting down.
AACATAATTCCATAACATACATCTCATCATAACATAATTCGTACAGTGAAGGAACTTCACTGTCAACTGCTGACCCTGAAGTCAAACAGGCTTGTGCAGCACAAGGCTCTTAAACTATCAACTCGCAGCTGATAACTCATACATGTATAAGATTTCTTTAACACTATCAACGCGCAGCTGATAACTCAAGCATGCCTAAGATTTCTTTAACTGAACTGGCGACACACAGTCGGCAGGCCTATGTTTCCACAGGACTCTTTAACCATCAACCGAAATTGACGGCTCATACCGGTATAAGACTTCTTTACATATATCATTCATACATAATATGGTTTAAATCATTTATACCATTATCATCATAAACGGCTCCTTTTACCGTAGTGTTCAAGTTTTGCCCAACTGCAGCCAGCAAAACCTCATTTCCTACTCAACCTCGGTTGAGTCCTTTAAAATCATTTCTTCTCAACCGCAGTTGAGACTTTAAAACATTCATTATATTTCAGCTGAGATTCTTAAAATCATTTACGTCTCAATCATCATTGAGACTTAACATATTCATTACATCTCTGCTGAAATTTTTAAAATCATTTACTTCTCAACCATAGTTGAGACTTAAAACATTCTTTATCTGAAAACATACTTTACCTGACCATAATCAGGTTAAAATCACTTTCGTACACAATCATTTTCATAAAATAACTTTATAACATGCATATCAGCCCAAAATGATAAAACATTTAAAACAGGGCTATAAGAACTCACTTGATATCTTACGGTAGCAAGATTCCTCGTAAACTGGTACTAATGGTGTAACTCTGCATCAGTTTACACTTAATAAGTTATTTATGTTTTAACCTACTGATTTGATCTTTCTGAACGTTCAATGTCAAAGACATTGCCTTGAAAGTCATCAAATAGTTAATGTTGTTGATTATAATGCTAAAACAGTTCCTAAACAGATTAATGGCTTAGAAATGATCAATCATTATCATTGATTGCCCAAATATCATGAAATATCACAATGTAGTCTTAGAATAGGTTTAATAACCATGTTTAACATACTAATCTGACAATTATCATAAACATCAGATAATCGTTCCAAGGAGTATGTTAATGTTTGTGATTAGTTTGAAACACTTAGATTTAACCTTTGCATTTCAAAGATTAACCAAACTAATCACCTACATTGTCATAATCAAATGGATTAAACCATTATAATCATAGTTGTGATTTCATGCAAAACGGGCATTACAACGGATCAAAACAAGGATTTAACCGTTAGAACATCGTGTTCTTCATTTCTAATCAATCCTAGCCATCATCTAGGCAATAATCAACAATCTTAACTATATCATTACGTTCAAAATCAAGATCTAATCAATCAAAATCAAGCTAGAAGGTTGAAACAAATCATTACCTAATCTAACGGAGTTCTACGGCTAAAACAACGATCAGGACTTGTAAACACGTTCCTTGGTGCGATCCTTGAAGTTTGGCAGCTTCAAATTGAAGTTTAGATGGTGGAAATAGGTGGTGGTTCGTCTGTGAAGAGTTTAAGTTCGAGAAGGAGAAGATAATAATCTTATGCATGCATTTTGGATGAAGTTATCAACTTTCTCCACCGCCTCATCCGTCGCGTACCGTGACGGGGAGCCAATTAGGGCTTCGCGTACCGCGAAGAAATCCGGAGGATTTCAGATATTTTGGTCCATCGCGTATCGCGAAGGATTCTCAACCTCTTCGTCGCGTACCGCGACGAGTCCAAAAATTCTATACCTTGAGATTTTTCTTCGTTTCGCGATTCCGGACAATCCGTAACTCCGTTTCGCGCACGGTTTTCGCCCACGTTCACCATTTCCCGCTTACTATCATCCTATAATAATTTCAGTTGTCAAGTCCACGTGGATTTCATACACGATCAAATATGCTAATTATTCGGTTGTTACACTCGCGCTCAAGCTCAGTCCGGTAGAAAATTTCAGGCTCGAGTTCAGCTCAGCTCGTTTATTTTTTTAATTATTCAATTTATTTATTATTAATTTAATATATATTTATAATTATAGTTTCTAAATTTAAGATAAAATATATTATTTGAATAATATATAACTGAAAATAAAAAGATAGAGAAACATGAAAATATTATTTAATATATTTATTTAAAAGAATTGAGAGACGTGAAAATAAAAGCAAGAAAACATTAGAAAGTCGCATGTGGCTATTGTTAGTTTTATATATTATTATAAAGACATATATAGCATAACATAACATAACATATAACATAACATCTAATAAACAAAAATCTTCATTTGACACTTGTCACATTCTAAGTCTATAATGTCATTTTTCAATTTTTTATGCACTTATTTAATTATATTTCATTAAATACATTATTTTATCTTTCTTATTAAATAAATTATATTATCTATCCTATTAAATATTTATAATGATAATAACTAATGATATTATTTTTATTTTATAAATTTAAAAATAGTTTTTATATATTTAAATCGAGTCATTTTATCATAAAACATATTTTTTCATAAATATCAATTTTTTTAGAAAAACAATAAATATTTCATTTTGTTATTTTTAGAAAATAATAGTTATACAAAAAAAATTCTTAAAATCCATTTTTTTTTAAAAAATAAAATATAAAGAGAAAATTATATAAATGATGATAAAAATTACATTTTTTTGTCTTGTATATTTAACGGTAATTTCAAATTAGGTTCTTTAACTTTAATAATTACAAAATTATTAACTTATCATCTTACTTTAAAATTGTTAGTTTTTGATAGAAAACTAACTAATTAGATTTTTAATTTTAGTTAGTTCAAAGATCTCAGTAATTACAAATCAAGAACGTTAAAGATATTACTATTGTTATTAAAAAAATTTGATTATTGCTTTATTATCTAAAGTAATTATTAATACATAATGTAATCATTTTATATAAAAATATCGTCATTTATAATTTTTATTATTAACTATTTAATATTTTATATATTCAACCAGCGTATTCACACGGGTAATAGCCTAGTAACATAATCTAATATATTAATGTAATAAATGATAATGATATAAATATCACGCACACCGATGACAAGTTAAGATATATGTTTTTGAACCAACATTTACCTATCCCAACTAATAATAACTAATTTCATTATAGAGATTCTTCAACCGTGTAATTAAAATAAATTAATATAATAATCATTCAATTAAAACAATGATTTTATTTTAATTATAAATATATTTTAAAACTCAATAAGAATTTAATAAACCTTATGGATACATGATACCTCCACACGCAAATGAAGCACATATATAACGATTAGATATGAGGGCCAAACCAACTCCAAGTTTCTTCATTACCAAACCACATAATATCATTGCATATCGATCAACAAGGTTGATTTATTTATTTCTGTATTTATTTTATCAGTTTTCTTCTTCATACTATATTTTCTGTTTTTCTCTAGACATGCATGGTCTGTGACGATTTGCATGAAGATATATCGATGACAGGAATTTCATCAAGAACCGATGCAAACGGGCTCAAGAAGGGTCCATGGACTCCTGAAGAAGATCAGAAGCTTATAGATTACATCGAGTGTCACGGCCATGGGAGTTGGAGAGCACTGCCTTCACTTGCTGGTCTGAATCGGTGTGGTAAAAGCTGTCGTTTGAGATGGACTAATTATCTTCGACCCGATATAAAGAGAGGCAATTTTACTGAAGATGAAGAGAAACTCATCATACACCTCCATTCCTATCTTGGAAACAAGTAATATTTTCTTCTAGTAGCTTGTTCTTAATTATATGAAAGTCAATATATATGGTGGACATTCTTGAATTATTTTGTAAGATTAGGTATGAAACTCTTGGGTGTTTTTGTTGAGCTTTGGTGTTTTAGGTAGGTTGTACCCCCAAATTCAACTTCAAAAAAACAAACCTCATTATTATCATTATTATGGTACTCAGTATATCTCATTATAAGCAAAGCTAATGTAAGGTTTAAAGACGGTAAGATATAGACAACATTACATCTACCTTGCGTAGAAATAGAGAGGCTGATTCTAACGAGACATCACCTCATGATGCCTGATTAAGCGACCAACCCAATGCTTTTAATGTTTTTTTCATAAAAATTAATGTTAAAATTAGTACGATCTTACTTTTGTCCCTTGAAGGCTGAGATATGTATATTTTACTTTATTTTTCTGCTCGTGTCAGGTGGTCTACGATAGCAACACATCTTCCAGGAAGGACTGATAACGAGATCAAGAACTTTTGGAACACGCATTTGAAGAAGAAATTGCTTCAAATGGGGATCGATCCTGTTACGCACCAACCAAGAACCGATCAACTTGACATCCTTACCAATCTACCACAACTTCTGACATTAGCCTCAAACACTAACCTAATCAGCCCATCATTGCTCGATCTTAATCTCAGCACCCTAATGTCACAAGTGGACGCCACTCAGATCAGCAAACTTCAGTTGCTTCAAACCATACTCAAAGTCTTCAGTATCAACCAGGCTTCAAATATTCTTCAAAACATTGACCCCTTTAACACCATCCAGCTATTACAATACCTAAAGAATATGAACCATCCACTCATGCAAAACCATCAAGGGTTAGCCATGACCGAGACACCATCGACATCAGCCCATGATTTCATTCCACCAGTTTACCAGAACCTAGACTTGGATCTTGATCAAGGGTCAAAAGCGTTCGACGAACATGATGGGTTAACCATGGGGAAAGAGGAATACGCCAACTTTGAACCTGTTCCACTGCTGGTGGCTGCAGCCTCATCCGAGCATCTTGGTCAAGGTGACACTTGTGTTCTAAAACATTGTGATCATGTTGCATCTTCTAACCCCACATCTTCTTCAATCACTCTTGATGATAAATGGCAAGAATTTATGGATGATGAAGCGAGTGGTTGTTATTGGAAACAGATAATCGAGTAAGCTCTCACTATACTTTCGTTATAAAAACAATTAATTTATAGAAATACTAACATATTCTGATGTGTGTGGTTATAAAATATAAGAATAATAGTCCTTTGTGTATACTGCAAGTTTATAGCTTGTGGAATACATTTTTGCTACTTGCTAAATGAATATTATAATTAACTAGGTTAAAATATATATTATATGAATTAACAAAATATTTATTATTTAATAGGAGACAAAAGATAAAAAAAATGAAATTTATAAATTAACAAAAGCCAACATGTGACATTTAATATTTAATAAATAAGATAAAAAAACAAATTTTTAGGTGGTCTATAAAACCAATATGAGTGTTCAATTAGTTTTATTTATTAAATATAATGTTTAATCAAAAGACATTTTACTTAGCAGTTAATAATATTTTTTAATTATGTATATGTTATTTGACATATAAAGATTTTTTATTAAAAAATAAAAATGAGAGGATAATCAACCTATTATAATAAATAAGGGTTTTAAAGACACATAACATGAATGCAGATCACCTCAACATTGATTTCTCGTATTTATTTCATAATAAATACATCTTATATTAAATAATAGTAATAAATATTAAATATATTAAGCAACCTAGGGGTGTTCATCGATTCGAATTCGAAATTTATTCGAAAAACCCAATTTGAATTCAGAATTTGAATTTGATCCGAATTCGTTTCAAATTCAACTAGAATTCAAATTGTTTTATTTGAATTTAATTAAAAAATTGTTTATTCTTGTTATATTTATATATTCAAAATATTAAATAATCAAAACCTTAAACATCCAAATATCAAATAGCCAACATCTAAATTGCAATATTAGATATATCATTTAAACTAATAAAATGGTAAAAATTCAATATATAATGTCAATGGTAGCATACAAAAAAACATAAAGTGACAAGTAATCAAAATATTAGAAATTAACAGCCAAAATGATCAATTTTTCGAGCTTCACAATTGATGTGTTTGTTGTGAATGTTTAGCTTTAGTGTATTTAAAAATGTTAAAATTATGGGTATTTTACAATTAATTAACATTTGTGCAATAGGCTTTCAGTTTTTATAAACTAACCACCTAACGAAAAAACATAATTTTTAAATATAATAAATGCTTGTATATATTAAATAAAAATATATAAATAATTTAAATTCGAATTTCGAATCGAATGGAATTAACAATATGAAATTCGAAATTCGATATTATACTATGAATCAAATCGAATTCGTATATGAAAATTCGAATCGAATTTTGACCTGATGTTTCTCGAATTGAAATCGAATCGTATTTCAATTTTTTCGAGTCATATTTGAAAACTAAACACCCCTAAAGTAACCTAAGGCCTTCTTTGGGATTTCATCTAAAAATGACTTGTTAACTTATTGGCTTTTTCAAAAAACCAATAAGTTAATAATTAAGTTGTTTGTCAAACTTAAAATAACTTTTGAAAATGACTTTTTGTAAAAGGGTAAAAAGTTATTTTTTAAAAGATAAAAATTATAGCTTTTCAAAATGACTTATAACTTATTGACATAAAATTACAAATATACCATACTCTTTACCCTTTACCCAATAACATTAAAATAATGTAAATGTCCTTTTTGGTCATTTTAAAAATTTATCATGCAAAAGCTAATCCAAACACTTTTTAAAAACTTCATTTCAAAAAGTTACAAGTTAATAAGCAACTTTCACAAAAAGTCATTTTCAAGTTAAATAAGTAATCAAAAGCCTAAATCTTGATTCACATCCTGTTTTTCCTATTAAATACATCTATTAAATAAGAGTATTAAATACTAAATATATTTAATACATTTTTAGTATAAAAATATTTTTTAATACAATAAAAATACATTAATTTTAAAAACACAATTATAAAAAAACAAATTATTATAAAATAAAAAATTTACAAAAAAAAATCTAAAACAAATTGTTTGAGGAAACAAACTTTAAAAAAGTAATGTTTAAAAAAAATAATATTATTATTTTAATATTTAAAGTATTAATTTACCTGAAATTTTAATCATATTTTATATTTAAAAATCGTTTCATTTGACTCACAAAAGTCAACAAAATAATCATTAACTTAAATAAATGAATTTAAAATTATTTATTTTATATAATACATCATATATTTTTTAAAGATTGTTTTGTAATTTATAAAAAAATTTAAAACTATGACTTATATTGTACTCATATTATTACCAAATTGAATAAAATAATTACTATTTAATATTAAATTTAGAAAAATTAAAAATTATAAAAATATTTTACAAATATTTAATTTGAGAGATACGAGAAAGTAACATCAACTAAATCCGTAACCTGAAAATGGGCGATAAAATAACAGGTTCATATCTCCAAAAGTAAGCACACATTATATATATATTTTTTGAACGGCATAAGCTCACATTATATATCTCGTTTATATATAAATCACTCCTATACTTAAAACCAATGTTTTTAAAACAAGGCCGATTGTCAAATCTATCTCTTTGCAAGTCAGCAGTCAGACCGGATTTAAGAACCAGATTACGCTATAAATATTATATGTATATATCTAAATTAAGAAAAATCTAAATATTAATTATATAGTAAAAAAAATGGTTAAACCGGGCGGTTTTCCAGTCGGACCACCAGTCGAACATGACGGTTCGCCCAAAAATAGTTCTAAGTATATAATCGGACCTCCTAAGTGGCTGAAACCTGGTCCGACCGATCCGGTCCGGTCTAGGTTTAAAATCAGTGGTTTTAAACTATTGTGCTGTCAAACCTTAGAAATCTTAGGTTTTGAACTATAAGTTTAGGTTTCTAAATAATTTAAATAATAAAATTTTTAAATATTTTTAAAATAAAGAAAGTTAGGTCGTATGGGACTACTGTGAATTCATCCTATTGTGATTTCATACAAATGTAGTTTTTTACAAGTGTGCGGAATCAGTCAAATGTGGATTAATTAAAATGATAGCTTGAAAATTCAAAAGTGTTACCCTGCGGACGGAGCTTAGATTTTATCGATTGTGATTTCAGTCAAATTAGGTTTCAGATGAATTAGGATTAGGCTAAATGTCAACTAAGGTTGATTTTTTAATTAGGGCTGCTACAGTGTTGGTTAATGGTTGATGGTTTAGCCAATTTCGGGTTGTCTGCAACTATTTGACAAAAAGAACGACGATAGTGGTTTTTTACGATGGTAGAAGGGAAGAACTAGTGATTGTTTTGATGGTGATGGTGATGGTGATGGTGATGGTGATAGGGTTTTACCTATGTGGGTGTTCAAAAAAATTTGTATATGAATCCGAATGCTTGTTTTGAAAATTTTTGGATAGTTCGGATATCCAAACTATTCGAAATAGTTATTTCTCGGATATATTTTGGATATTTCGGAAAACTTCTGATAATTTTCGGTATTTCGGGAAGTTTTGGATATTCGGATGACCAAAATATTTTATATCTTTTAAAAAATTCTAACTTTAGACATACGTTTGATATCCGAATCTAAGATTTCGGATATTGATTCAGACATTGAAAATCACTATTTGAAATTTGGATATAAAAATCACCGGATATTCGTAAATAAACACCTCTATTTAAAGCTCTATATTATGGTAGTGGTGGAGCTCTACTGCTCTAGGATCTTCAACCAAATAAGAGTCTAGAGTATACAATTGTGTATTAATTGTTGATGAAAACAACAAAGGAATGAGTATATAAAGATTGAATCCCCTACAAAAATTTTTTTTTTCTAAAAGAATAGTAAAGATCTTAATATTTTAATTTTAAATGAATGATTTAGATTAAAATTTGAAAAAAAAAGTTGAAAGTGTATATTGTAAATAACTTTTCTTTTAATTTTTTTCAAATTCTCTTATTCGTATTTTTTATACTATATATAATTTTTTAAATAATCACATCACAAAATCAAACTTTTTTTTTATTTGAGTATAATGATGATATATTAAAAAAACAAGTACGTTAATGTTTATACTATATATATATACACACAATATTTTTGTGATGTATTTTTTTAGATTTATTTTTTTGTGTTATATTTTTTGTTTTGTTATCGTATACTATATTACATTAAACATGCAATACCTTTTCGGAAAAATTCAATACATGTTTTAAAATTTTAATAGATGTACCAAAAATCTAGTACTATTTAAAATAATTAAATTTTTATTTTTTAAATACCTATATTATACTCATATCAAAGATAAAAAAAATGTTTGATTTTATGGTGTAATTTTTTTAATAATATCGTATGAAAATGCTATAAATATGTAAAAAAGTAAGAGAAACTTAAAAAAAGTTAACAAAAGTTGTTATACTTAAATTATCTTTTCTTTTTTTTAATATCACATGTCAAACTCTCATTGTTTTATACTTCTTTAAGCAAAAATCATTTTCTATTTGAACATTTTTCTGAGTATATATACTTAGTAATTACAAACCTAACCCTATAATATAACTAATTAGATTTATATTTAAATATGTAAGTGTGTATTTATCAATTACGAAGAACTTTTTTTGGGTCATATGGACTACATAAACATATATCTGATGCTTCAGTTTTAGATGTTCAAATCATTTGATTACGCTTACATTTAACAATTTGGTTACAATAGATACCATCCTTTTAAGTTATATATTCTTTTTATTTTTTATAGCTTAATTATATATATATCAATTAACTTGTTAATTATAGTTATATGTGATTTTCTCCAAACATAATTTTTAATTTTTTGACAGAAAATTTTGTTTTGTCGCCCATAACCACAAGTCAAGATCTAAAGAATATAAACTAGCTGTGGCAAACCCTTAATATGCAACACCTAGCTACCAACATTTTTGAAAAAAAAAATCAAAAAATAAAAAATAAAATAAAAATTACTTTTATTGTTTAGATAACCTGATTTGCTAAATATATATGAATGCAGGAGGCCGTCTTCACCATGGGCGTCTTCACCATGAATTGGAGGACATTTTGTGAGGAAATTTAATATATGATTGTTTGGTTCTCAATATATAGAAGACAAGTTCATTGTTAAATCATATATTCATTCGAATAGGATATATTTGTAATTTTGTATTATTGGTTGTATTCCGTATTATTTTTTCACATCATATCGTTTGTTTGCTGACCAGGTTGTACTTTATTATTATTATTATTATTACTTTTTTTTTTTTGTAAATTCACAATTTCTTTCAACACATTATATTCTGATTTTTGTTTTTTTTTCCATTGGTCATCTCTAGGCCTGTAAACGAACCTAACGAACACGAACACATGCATGTGCGTGTTCATTCATTTAAACTTAACCGAACACGAACACGAATGAATTTTATGTTCGTGTTCGTTTATTAAGAAAATGAATATGTTCGTGTTCGTTCATTAATAAATTAAACGAACTGTTCATGAACACAAACTAACTAAAATAAATGAACAAACATTAATGGACATTTTTTTAACACCATTGAACAATCATAAACGAACATGAACACTATTGAATAAACATAAACGAACACAATTGAACAAGTATAAACAAGCACAAACGACAAGTCTCTTAAATGTAAATACATATCATTCGTAAATTAATCAGTTAACCGAAAAAAAACTAACATTACATAGTTAACGAACCTAAACGAACACAAATAAACGAACGTAAATAAACGAACATAACCGAACTGTTCATGAACATAAATAAACGAACACAACGTGTGTTCATGTTCGTTCATTTAATTAAACGAACTCAAATTTTATGTTCGTGTTCGTTCATTTATTAAATAAACGAACATAAACGAACTTCTTACCGTACAGTTCACGAACAGTTTGATGAACTGTTCGGTTCGTTTAGAGGCCTAGCCATCTCCCTTAATTCCAACACAAGTTAAATTCATTATTAAATCTTTAAAATTCGTGTTGATGATTCCATAGAATGTCGATAATACAACCTTTTACAGTCAATGTTGAATTTAATTAAACATACAATTTGAATAACTTATCGTTGACTAAGAAACAACGCATATGTTTCATATAAATTGATGGAGTTTGAAAAAAACTCTTATAGGTCAAAAGCCACAATCCTATTTTTTTTTCATATCTCTATGTTTCAAATTATATATTCGTGTCGGTGATTCGTGTCGGGCCAATCATCATTTAAAAACATTAAATATTTAATTTTACTTGCACTAGAAAAACTAAACATGTTTTAGCAAACAAAACATAAAAAATTTTAAAATGAAAGAGCGAGTAAAAATTACATTTTTTGAAGATGTATAAATGTTTAGTGAGAAGAAAACTTAGGTTTTAGGGTGAAATTGTTATTTTTTGACACGGTTTTAAATACGTCACCGCCTAAAAATACATATTAAAAATAACAAGAGTTGCTAAAAAAAAGTCAAAAAAAAAAATCGCCCACGAAAAATACATAAACCGACCAAAAAAATTTCAAGAACCAACTAAAAGATACCCTGTCCCAAAAAATAAAAAACCTTTTCCAAAAAATGTTTCTTTTAAAACTGCCCAAAAAATATAAAGAAACCATCCAAAAACAACATTTGTAAAACCACCCCAAAAAACACAGAAATCTTCTCTAAAAAACAAGCATCTCAAAACCGTCTTGAAAAATATAATTAAACTCAGTGTTGTTAGAGAGACATACGGTTTGACGTCCGGTACGGTTATGAAAACATTGATTAAACTGCTTAAATTAACCTTTTAAACATTTTTTTGTAATAGTTTATTGACAAATCGCCCAAATTTGCTACTAGTTGCAATAAAACGCCTTTAAAAATCGACACCTTAAAAAACAAGATTAGGCATTTTTATAAACTAAGTTTTATAGTTCGCAAGGCCACCGACCCGGGTGCTTGTGCCCGCGGTTTACCCGTTTCTCCGGTTAGTCGGGTATTGAGGGACCTGAAGGTTTACCATGCAAGTGGGTTTTCTGGTCATAAAAAACAGGGAAAGGAAGAGACTAAATTTAAAGCTTAATTCTGTTTGAAAATCACCAAATTTTATGAGCATCAAAACAAGAGAGAGAGAGAGAGCCAATGTCTATATGCTAATGAGTTGATAGTATGATTGCTTGTATTGGGCTCAGCCATATGGGCTTAAACAATTCATCTTATAAGCTCATTATTTGAAAAAATAAATATGAAACTTAAACAATTTATTCAACAATTATAATACCTTACACATGTCGTTCGATCATAAACAATTTTAGCAATAAATCACACTTGAGACACAACAACTTCAATTTCCAAACCTCAAATGTAGTAAACTAGTCTTCCTTTCCAAGTAAAGCGAGAAGAAACCTCTTGTAATGCCCTGAGGTTTCCTTGGCAACAGCTTGATCAAGTGATACACTGTTTCTCTTGTAATACTGCTCCATGATCTCTTTCAAGTCTTTCTCAGCTCGTGTGACGATCACCCGAGTTAAAGAATCTTCATTTGTCCCATTCTTTTTTATTGCATTTCGGATCACCTATATTACAAGACTGTAATTAGCATAAATGGATTTTAATGGGACAATTCATGTTATGTTTGTTTCAAACGCTACCTATTTGATTTGCCTATTACCTACGGTGTCTGCCCAGTCTACTTTGCAACATTTACGACAAGTTAAAGTTTGTTGTACAAGAAAATGAAGATTACCTTTTCAAAGTACTTTGTAGGGTCAGTAATGCATCTAATCGTGGCACGTAGTGTTTCAGTGTACGGGTTGGTTGGATCGTTCTTCAAGTGCTGTCATGTTAATTTTATAAATTATAAGTGACAAGACATATAAAAATATACTTAATTTGTAAGGTATCTTTAAACCTTGGTGATATTGCAACCATGTTCATCTTTGTAACGATTCAATGTAGCCATGAGTTGTGGCTTGCTCCGAGTAATGATGATGCGGACTATATCTTCATGCTCAAACGACTTTTCTTCAATGGCTTTTCTAAGAATACTAGCCTCTGAATTTGCCAACTTTAAGTTCACTTCATTACCTTGATACCTATGTATGCTCACCAACCCAACTAGAAGCTGTAATATTGCACAACATTATGGTATCATTAATAAGTTAAACGGTATTGCTATACAAATGATAATTTTAAACCAATACGTATATATATATATATATGTGTGTGTCAAAAGAATAGAAGGTTATTGTTGGGAAAGTGAACATTGGAAACTAGCCATTGGGGAAGAGGGGGTTAAATTCATAATAAAAAAGTGAGCATTTTAAACACCTATTTAAACAAACAATCCCTACCAATGTTTTACACCAAACAAAATCTCCTCTATTACACTCATAAAAATCCAAGAAAAAAATTACCCCTCCTCTACTACACCCCAACCATTTCAATATTCCAATTTTACCACCATCTACCACTGCTACCAAACATGTCAGTTAAAATTGCACAATGCCAATTAACACTTCCACATATTAAAAGACCATCATATCCATACTATAAGAAATGAGGGTTATAGCGACGACGAAGAAAGGTTTGTTGCCTTGACTAGGCTTATTAAAACCACAAGTTGTCTCCATATAGATTTTTTTTTTTTAACTGTCAAAAATTACATGTTTTTTACTAGAAGAAACTTACAAAAAGAATGCGCTAAAGTAACAAAGTTATGATGACAATATATAGTCATCACATGTTTAATTAACTTTTTAAAGCAATTGCATATATCCTTATACTTTATAAATTACATATATATTACGTCGTTTCAAAAAATAAATTACATGTATCACCTTATTTAACCCTTTGAATTACATATATCTTTTATCTAAAGTTTTAAATTGCATATACTGCATTACCTAATCTTTTAAATTACATATATACCCTCCTTTAAATTATACATCCCCTTATCTAGCTAAATAATAAAAATCATAGAAAAGAAGATATACATGTAAATTAATGAAATTTTGATTTTAAATGTTGTTATTAAAAATAGTAGGTTACTTTAGTGTTTATCTTTAATTTTAAGGTAATTTATTTTAAAAGTAAAATAACAGAATCTTACTAGCACACTATGATCGTTATCGGTATTTTAAGATTGCCCCTCCTCCCCTTTACTCTTGGTGCAAAACGTGTTGTTTCGGACATACTAACCGGCCCATGTCAGACCGTCAAAGCCCATTACATAAGAGGTAAATCAGCCTAACTCAATGACAAGGCGATTGATGATGCATATCAGATTCAAACAGCGACCTTTTTTGTGAGGCACAAGAACAACTTTATATGCATTGTTTTTTTATTATGATTTTGTCTATATAATTTAATTTAATTTTCTTTTTTTAACATGACCTAACCCGATTCAACCTAATCTGATCAGTACAAAGGAGGAAAAAAAATATTATATACCGATTCTTAAACAACTTTAAAAAATTTCCGCCTCCCTTGAAAAAATTTCTATGTCCGCAATTGCGTCCAATAACCAGCTAAGCTTGTAACTCATCAAATGGTCACCACAAAATAATTACACAACTCAAAAGGAAAAAGAAAGTACCATTCGAAGATTGGAAGAGGTGTGAGAAGCTAGGTCTTCTTCCAAAGAACGGTTGTAGCGGCATTGGTAGGCAGTCTTGACCGAAAAGAGTTGTTCGGGTGATAGAGTACATGCCACTTCAATAATGACTCTATAATCACAGTTTTCTTTACGTATGGCTACATTTGCTAGCACTGCATCCCGATCGGCCGGATCCAAGTTCCATCGGTACACCGCTCTCTGCATGAACCGGCCCGTATAGGATCATGAACAACGCATGCGTAAATATACAAAAAGGTGTACATATGAGGGTGATGATACCTCAAGATCACCAGAAAGCTCATGTTCAAGACGCTTGACAAGATCTTCTTGATAAAGTTGTTGATAAGCTTCCCTTATCAACTTCCTTTGATTTGCATTTCTATGCCCCAAAATTGATATTACAGTCTTTTCATCTGTCCCCCATCCTTAAACACAGACAAATTAAACAAATGATCAGGTATTTAAATTTATAAAAACATGTTCCAAACGGTAGCAACTTATGCCAACAACGTCATGCAAAATTAGGCCTGTAAACCAGCCGGCTCAATTTTGTAGTTGAGCTAAAAAGTCAAGCTTGAGCCACAAGACGTCTCTTTTTTTAACACACAAGGATATATATGTAACATTATTACATATATGTAATCATTGTTTTAAAATCGATCTAGGCAGTCATCAAAAAGATATATGTAATCGCTTCGATTTTGGCTAATCGATCGAACAAAAAAATTAGTCCTAGGTGGCCAAATCAGCCGAAATCTTGCGAAGATTTTGGCTACATTTCAGAATCCAGGGAATATTCCATCGACTATTCAAATTATAGGGACGTTTTCAAATTTTGACGAAAATTCAGAGACTTTTGAAATTCCAGATATTTTTTTTGTGACTTTTGGAAATCTAACAAAAAATTCCAACAAAAATATGAAATTCCGAAGAGTTTATATATATATATATATATATTTATAAAACTGAACATTTTTATAAAAATTATACACAAAATTTGGTTATATATATAAATTTTGAAAAATAACATAAAAAATATTGATTTGATTAATTTGGATTAATCCTAGTTCATACCTTACCAGTCAACTAGCTTCTAACGATTTCTACAACCATGTATTTAATATTGGAGAAAGTTTAAAATACAAATGACATTTTGTGTGTGGAGTGTACAAAGTCAACGTGATAAAATTACGTAACCGTTAATTATTTTTGCCTGATTAAATCACGCTGACGTTGAGTTATCACGTATAAATCATTTTCATGATATATGTTTTGTGTAATAACTCCACATCAGCTTAATAAAATCACGCAATAACAATTAATGCTTGCGTAATTGTATCACATACTTCACATAGGTGCACACAAAATGTAATTTTTATTGAACCGAGTTTTTTCAAGCTCTTTTCAAATGAGACACGAGCCATGAGTTTTTTGCACATCTCAACATTGTACGATGAAATTATGATTTATAACATCGGTCGAAGTGACATAAACATATTAGCGACGGAAAAATTTGTAATCTTGAAGTGATCGAGAGGGAGAGAGAACCATGGCAAGCTTTTCTTAGAAGTTCGGCATCAGCTGAAGGAGAAGAACCTTCATAGGCAACAAGGGTGGCCATCTTGTAATTTGAATTTGGGTATCGATTGATTAGGGTTGCATTTATAGTGAAACTAACGCCATTGGTTTCTTCACTTGCTTTGGTTTTTTCACTTGCTTTGGCTCTCTTTTGTTTGGAATTTCATAGATTCTTTTTTGCTATTTTTTATATATTTAACAGCTAAGATATATGTGATAAAATAGACAACGCCTAAATAATTTAGGATATTGTCACCAACAGGAAGTAACCCACCATCGATAAAACTAATATGCTTACCTAAAATAAATTATGATTGAGATGAGATACCAAACCATGTTCTCTTATAAAAAAAGTTATGAAGCTATCGTTGAACTAGTTGGTGATTGTTTCTTCTTCCATTGCTTTATATATATTAACCACTACGAATTGAATGTATTTGTCAAGTTCTCAGAAATATTTTTTTTTTGGAATTGACATTTAAATTATTTTTATATTTGTTACCTTTTTAATATTCTTAAGGCATGAGTTGATAAGAAAAAACCTATATAGATAAATGAATTGTAAAAGTTAAGAAATGGAATCATATAAGAGTTAATTATATATGTTTAACTTATTTGTGTTTTTAACGTGTCATTGTTTATATAAAATCAAAACAAATCATAATTTCATATTTACTTAAGTAAATATCAGCATAATTATGTAATTACAATAAAAAAAAATTCCTTATACACTAGTACACAATATATTTTTAGGAGCAATTAGACATTTCTAAAAGCGGTTTTATGAGAAATCACCTCTAAAAATAAATTAAAAGAGTTAGAAGTTGTTTGGTAAGATTTAAACGGAGCATATTTCTCATTTTATTAGATACAGACCGTTTGTTAAAAAAACACATCTAAATGAAAGGCATGCATCTGAATAGATCTAGGCACAATAGAAAAAAAAGGTTTGGACGCCTTCTTAACCCTAATCTCCTCATCTCTTAATCCTAATCTCCACTCCTATCCTCCCACAGTCCCACTACATGGATGAAGTTACATACATACGTTGTAGATAATTTCAATCTCTCAATAAAATGTCATGTTTATACAATGGAAGTCACAATATAACCATCTAATACTATTCCTATTTTATTTCGACATCACTTAGTTTGATATATGATCTAAACCATCAAACTCTTGATGAAAAACACGTTAGTAATCACACTCTTGATAAAACTACATTATTTTTTCATGAGCATATTGGAACGAAGATATCGAATATGGCATTCAACGTCTCATCGAATTTGAGGCTCTACGACATACACTTTAAGCCCAACCCTGGAGAAACTTACAATTGAACAAACCGTCTAACCTTTCCTCAACAAATATATCTTGACCAACATTTTAATCCAAAACCTCATATAGAAAAACGTAAAGAATAATCATTACAATATAAAATCGTAGTGAGTAAATTACGGTTTTGGCCCATATGGTTTAAGTGTTTTAACGATTTCGACCAAAAATATAATCTTCTATCAATTCAGCCCTTATTGTTTAGACAATTAACATTTTTAGCCTCCAACCATAGTTAGGTTTTGGGTTAAAACCATTATAATAGTTAAGTTTGAGGGGCCAAAACAGATAATTGTCTAAACCACACGGGCTGAATTGATTGAAAATTCTATTTTATGCTGAAATAGTTAAAACACTTAAACCACATGATCCAAAACTATAATTTACTCAATCATATTTATAAAATTAGATTAAATAGCTTTTAAAACCAATAAGGCAGTGGCTTATTGGTACCCTGAGATTCTTTTATATGGAGGTCTTGGATTCAAATCATTCCCGCAGCGAAAAAGGGGTCTGAGGAGGGTTAGGGGGTTTTTCCAGTGGGGTTTCCTCCTGAGGTGGTTGCGACGACTCATGAGAGGTTCAGATAACTAGACCCTAATGACATAGCCTGAAAATAATGGCTCAATCTTCGCTGTCAAAAAAATGGCACTTAAAACGACTAGAAATGGGCCCAATGAAGACGTCCAACACTTGCTTGTCCAGCTGTCCGGCAATCCAAATTTAAAAATTAAGAAAGTTAACATCAAGAAACCTAAAAAGGGGGAAATTCTAAATATTCACGATCCAATTGCAGACCTGATTTTGATCGTTGCCTTCTGAACCACACATTTTAGATACGGAATAAACTCCACCTCACACGTGTCAATCTTTCTGAGCTAATCTCCACCTCTCCTTCGGCCAAAGCCTCAATCTATCCCTCTAACCTTTACTCGGAAGATCTCAAGTTTAGCTCTTGGCTGTCAGAGCTTCTCGGTTAGATAATCAACCTTGAAATTTCAAATGCAACTGAGATTTTGATTGTTTGTGTTTTGATGTAACTTGTTGCTTGCTAATTCATGTTTTAGTGACAGTTTTAAATTAATTTTGAGGGTAATCGGCGATGTGCGGGTTAGGACGTGAATGCTGCTATTTGGTTGTTAGGTTATTGAGTTTGGAAGATAAAATTTTGCGCAGAAGTTACAGCGATGTTTGATTGGGAAGACGAAGAGGTTCGTAGCTATTTTTATTATTATTATTTTAATTAGATTAGCGCCTGCCTAAAGAAAAGACTGAAATTTCTCTGCCCAAGTCCTAATAGACTAATAGCTATATTTATGCCAATGGGAGCATGTTTTTTTTTTTTAACTATCTCCTCCTAAACTACTCAACAATAATTACACCATTGCATGGGTTAGAACCATGACCTCGACCTCCCATTCTAAGAGGCAAAGCCTCTGCCAAGTGGGCTAGTCCCACATTGGCTTTCCAACATCAATATCATGTGTTCAAGGCTCACTTGTAAGTGTATATTTCACTTGCAACAATATATTCCATGTGACTGAGCTAGAGACACAGTGGTCTTAAGACGATGGGCTTTCTTTGAATGGTGGGCGTACCTGTCACTAGTCTTGTCTGTGTTTCACAAAAGTTAAAAATTTGTGTTCTTTTTCCACCTAAGTGGAAGTAATTGTTTATTTTACTTAAAGTTATAAAAATTAAAAATTACAAAATTGTCTTTAATGAATTTGAATTATATCATTAAATGCAAAAAAAAAAAAAACTGAATATTATTGAGAAAAAAAACATAAATTAGTGTAAGGCTAGTCCACTTAATTGATGTTACTTTCATGTGCTTTTGTTAGTTGGGGGCTTTGTTAAGTGTTTGTATGTTTTATTGTTTTATTATATCTTCTGAGTTTGGGGTCTCTTTTAGAAGCAACCTCTATATCTATTTGGGATAAAGGGTAAGGTATGCATTAGCCTCTCCTCCTACCCTAATGATTAGTAGGACTTGACTGTGTATGTTTTGTTTTTATTTTTTTTTATAGATAATTGTTCATGTACCACAAAAATGTTAGCATTTGGTCTAATATTGTGTAGTGCAACTTCCCAACGAGAGTCACAATGATAATTTAAGAATTGACTTGCTAGACAAACAAGTATATACCACTGGCTCCACTTCCTCTTCGCATCCAAAAACACCCATAACTCATCAAAGGCGACACAAACAACCTACCATCACCAAGACTAACTCATCCACTCACTAGTGACACTTTGTAGCTTCGAACAATCCTCTTCCTGACCTTGACACCTTCGAATCCTCTTGCTTTGACTTCCGAACCCAGCCAACAGTTGTCATCCCATGACAACTCGTTTGAAGTCATGCGCGATCCAACCAAAATCCATTCTCAATCTCCACACTTCACATTCTCCTATTTCTCGTCTTCCACATTACCGTTTTGAAGCCTTGTTTACTCCTGAATGGAACCATGCCATGGTTGATGGATTTAATACATTAATTAAGAATCAAACTTGAACTTTAGTACCAAATGAGAATCATATGAATATTATTCGTAGCATGTGGATTTTTGGCACAAAACTAACTCCGATAGGACTTTTGAAAGGTACAAAGCCTGTCTTGTTTGTGACGAGAGGTCTCAATAGGTGGGAATTGATTACGGGGAAACTTTTTGTCCAGTTATATGCAGCAACTGTAGGAAGCCTTATTTGCGCAATGGTGTACAAGGCCATATATAGCACATGTCGTGAGGGTAGTGAGTCTTGGTATATGTCCAATACGGGGAAAGACCGAAAGAGCATTGGGAGGAAGTCAAGTGGCTGCTTAGGTATTTGAAAGTGACTTCGAAGATGGGTTTATGTTTTAAGGGTAAAGATACTGTTTTGAGGGGTTTTACGGATGCTAGCCTTGGGGTTGCAAGGAATCGTTTAAAAGCACTAATGGGTATATTTTTTTAGTGGGAGGAACCACAACTAGTTGGGTGTCCATATTGCAAAGAAGTGTTGCACTTTCAACCACTGAAGCTTAGTATATGGCTATTGTTGAAGCTAGTAAAGAATTCATTTGGTTGAAGATTTTTTGAAAGAACTTGAGAATAAATAGTCGTATAGTCCTTTGTATTGTGATAATCAGAGTGTGATTCATCTTGGAAAGAATCTAGTGTTTCATGGTAAAACGGAACTCACAAGGGTTGATTAGTGATGTTCCCTCTAGAAAAGATAGGGGGAACTGAAAATCCTGTTGATATGCTCACTAAGGTTACTTGATGAGGAAGGCCAATGCAACTAGTGGTAAAGGAAGATTACAAATGGTACATAATGAAGATGTAGCACAGTTTGAAGTTTGTCAAAACCTCTAAGTGGGAGATTGAGCGTGGAGGCTTCTAAAGTCAGCCGACCCTAATGGGTTTTCATTTGGGTTGGGCTTAACTTGTAGCTTAAGTTAGAAACCCTAGTTTGTCTCTATAGTTGCAACAGAGTGGACGTAGGTCACATCAATTGAACCATCAACCACTTTAAATTGATTGTGTCTTTTATTGCTTTTGTGTATGTGTGATACGCCAACATTATATACATGGGAGCCAACTTGATTTCTTGGCCTTCCAAACAACAGACAACTCTTTCATGTTCCAATGTTGAGGCAAAATATCGAGGAGTAGCTAACGTGCTCTTAAAAATTTGTTGGCTACGAAATTTACTGCTCAAACTCCACCGTTTATCTCCCAAGCTTCCCTTGTCCATTGTGAGTACGTTGGCACCATTTATCTTACATACGTAAGCCAATTTAGCATGAAAGAACAAAACAAATTGAAATGGACATTTACTTTTTTGGGGAAAAGATTCAACGAGGTAAGATTTGCATACTTCATATATATCGCGATATTAGGTTGCTGATATCTTTACCATGGGTCTACCACAGGTTTTATTTAAAGATTTCCACTCCGGTTTTAGCATTTATTCCTCTCCCACTTTGAGTGCAAATTTATTTTTAGATAGACATTGACTTGAATTATATCTTATCCCACAATATGGGGGTCATCTGTAAGTTATAATGGGTACGCTAATCAATAAGATTGATGAAGTACGCTGGTTTATCAAGAAGACGCATATACCCGTGGATCAATGAGAACAAGAACGGTTTAACGAAATCTATTATTGATTTATAAAAAGAATTCTATGTTATACGATTTCTTTCACCAAGATAATAGTTTTTGTTGTATGTTAAACTTTGGGTGTAACCTTACAAAATAGTAATCAACTTTCCCAAGTGTTCCAATAAATCATACAAAGATTTTCTCTGATCCAATCATATGCAACTTCTTTATAATTGTTGAAATATTTAAAATTAAGTGTAAGACGTATGAATCTTGGCTACTATTTAGTGTTCAACTTCTTTAAAAATTATTTGATTAATATATTGCATAGGAATGAAACACGTGGTGAAAGATGAGGATTTTATAGGGACAAAAATGCGTAGGAGTAACTTTAGTTGAACACTTGTGAAACTTGGCCACAGATGGAGCTTTATTTAACATGTACATATTTTCAGATTGCAAGTATCATATGGGGGGAGGAAGGTGAAAATGAAGAGCAAATCGTGTCATATCCTGATGTAACTTATGAAAATGTAAAGCTTACTCAGAAGACAACTCTTTCTAAAAATATACCTGAATCAAGACAAGGGAACGATACACAATATGACACTGATGGAAGAGTTTCAACTGATATTGGAATTGGTTCACTGCTTGATTTATCACCATCAACTGCTAAAACATTAACGCATGATGAAACAGGTACTGAATTATCCTCAAATTTAGCTTAAAATACCTATTTTGATTCTTCATACTTTGCTAATAGTGACAATATGAATGTTGATAGCTTTTATTTATTTATTTTTTATTTTTTTTATGACCGTGAGAACTTACTTATGTGGGAAACACAGGGTCCCCCAATAGGCCAACACCTGACTAACTAGGGGAACACGTAAAGTGCGGCCGTAAGCAACCGGGCAATGGTCTTTAAGGAAAACTGTCCTTAGTAAGGTTTGAACTAAAGGTGGAAAAATGGTTGGGTTGGATAATGGGTCAGAACGACTAGAAGTTGGAAAACCGGCCTTAGTTGTTGATACATTGGTGCACACTAAAGGTGAAAAAAATTGTGGGTTTGATAAGGGGTCAAGACAGTTCGATTGGGATGACTAGAAACACATCTGGTCTCATATACTGAAACTTTATTTTTATGTTCTTAACAAGTAACTAGTTTATTTTCTGAAACAGGATGCACAAGATTATTAAACATTTAAATATTACAAAAGTTGTTTACATTGCATTTTTAACAAAATATAACTTTGTGAAAAACGATGTACAACTTAATCCATAGCAAATTATACAAGTAGGACAAGCACCTTACAGATAAGATGACAAACTAATTTACCTTCGGTAATCTTCTACTGATTTCTTAATCAAATTCAGGATTGCTATTAGCATCCCCACACTTAGGTAATTGCTCAAAATAATAAATAAAATCTCCAAATGCAGTTAGGCACACCACTATATAGTTATATTATATAGCTTTAATGCCATTGGTTACTTATCTAGTTGTGATTTCTATGGGATTTTAAAATTTGATAAGTGAAATGATGCGGTATACAAAGATTTTGAAACACATTTAAAACCTCCCATCAAGATTCATATTCAAGAACTTAAAAAACGGAAAAAAATCATATAATGTTTAGAAGCTACTACCTTTGAAACACTTGTTGAACAAGTTTTAGTAGCGGATGGAGGAAACTTGTGTTTCACTTTACAAGTATCCACACTAGGAATTTACTAGTTCAACATGTGCTAGCAACAAGGATGGAGGTTTGCAAGAAGTATGAACTCCTTAATCTTTCAAACTGTATGTGTGCAGTGTGCATTTAGAGTTAGGATCATTTCAAAACTTATTTTGTGTTTGAATACCACTGAATTCATACAGAGGAAAGTGCTCAAGTAGATAATGGTTCTCAAAAGTTTGACCATCGCGAAGATGACAGAGATGAAAGTAATTTTGTTGATTATAGTTGGGCCAATGTTGGGAGCCTCGATGATCTTGATAAAATACTAAGGTAAGTCAATTATTGTTATGGACTAATATTCTTTAATCTATTAACTTCTAGAATCCCTAACTACTGAAATATTTCAGAAAAAGAAATTCTGTGGCAACGTTCAAAGGATAATAATTGGGTCATATACTCATATAGCAGATGACATTTTTTTTTTTAAACTTATCTACTAAAGCTGCTTTAATACATTCTGCAAAATAATTTTCTGGGGTTTAACAGTCAAGATAGATTCTACTCTTCTATTGAAGCTTTCATTTTTCATCCTAAATTAAAGTAGCATGACAAGAATACATTTTTTTTATCTTTAGAAACTCAAATCATTTTATTTCTGCACAATGATGCAAAGACTAGTCCCCGTTTGCGGTGCGCGCATATAATGTGTATATGTGTCAGCCCTTAAGGGGCAAAAGTAAAGTTGCACTAATTTTAACGTTATTTTACTTATATTTTTGTGAAAATAACGTTAAACCATTGGGTTGGTCGGTAAGTCAGGCATCATGAGCCGGAGGTCTCATTGGAAGCAGCCTCTCTATTTCTACGGGGTAGAGGTAAGGCTATCTACATTTTACCCTCCTCAGACCCTCACTTAGCTTTGCTAATGGTGGGATATACGGAGTACGTTGATGATGATGACAATGATGCAAAGACCAATTCAAATTATTTAGTAGTAACTTTTGTATACAAATTGCATATGAAATTCTTCATGATTGATTTGTACTTAGATTATATTCAACCCTGATGTTATTCATTTGACCCAATATCTTTTAATGTTGTTTTGCAGCAACCATGACCCGGAGTTGTGGTCATCTACTAAGGATGTTTTTGGCTGTCCAGAGATTTCTGAACGGTTGTCTACCAACTGCCCAAGTTTGTATTTAGGGGATTTGAAGAATAAATGTCAGCATTTTGGAGCTAAATCAGGATTTATACAAGATGACAAACAGACCAAGCATACTAATGGAGGAAAAAATGAAAATTCGCTAAAGGAAAAGGTAATTTTTGCAATAAAGCTTCCATAGAGAGTTATGACAGATTTTGTTATGCCTATTTATTTCATCTCTGGTTTGGGGATACCTCTTCTAAGACTGAATGTAAACTTTTGACATGAAAATGTTTATATTCATATTCTTAGTGTGCACAAATGAAAAAAGAACCGGATGGACAGTATACACAACACTGCAAAAATTCTTGTTTTAGAATGGCCAGATGTCAAGAACCTGAATCTTTTGGGTCCACACGATTCATAAACCCACTTCGGTCTCCTCGTGGTTATAACATGATGATAAATCGGCATCCATTGGGTTCCACATTGCCATGTCAGCAGGTGTCATCTGCCACATCTTCTCTTTCAGACGAAACCCGAGACACTCCTTTGAGCATGACACCTCAGGAAAAGATTGAAAAATTAAGGCGGCGCCAGCAAATGCGAGCTTTGCTTGCTATTCGTAAACAACAAAAGGAGATTAGGCAGCAAGTTGAGTGTAATGGCTATTCGAATCTTGAAATATGTTCACAAGAAAGCCAAATGCAGTTTGCTAGAGCAGGTAGAGTGGAAATCGATCAAAATCTGAATAGTTTTATCTCTCTTGATGTGAGTCCACTTCTTGAACAGAGTGATTCAGATACAAGGCCTGTGATGACAGATAAAACCGTGTTGGCAGATAGTGTGGTACATCAGCTTCAAAATGTCATTGCAGGGGTAAATATTATAGTTATACTAGCTGTGAAAATGGGCAGGCCATGTCAAATTGGTTGGTCAAAACGGGTCATTTTGAGTTGACCTATACATTTTACTCCAAATTTTATTTGGTTTTAGTATAAGTAGTGTGAAATATTATTACCAAAATCATTAATATTCATAAAAATTCATTTTTTTATTAGAATGATTTTGGAGGCTTTATGCACTGCAAAGATTAATCGACCTATTCCTAAGTCAAAACTCAAAAGGTCAAATGGCTGCCTGTAATTCATAGGAAGAGTGTTCCATGATATAGCACTTGGTGTTTTGTGGTTAATGAAGAGATTTTGTTGCAGTTGGGCATTCAAATGAGGCACTGCATCAGAGATAGCTTGTTTCGCTTGGCTCAAGGTGCTTTACAAAGAAAAAATGATGTTACCAATATAAGAAGCATTGTTGAACCTAGTGTTGTCATGGAAGGAGTAAGTATTACAAAAAGGTTAGTAACCATATAATATAATATAAATAAATCTGATGTAGATATTATTAGCCGTATATACTTAAATTTTATATATATATATATATATATATATATATATATATATATATAGGGGATGGTTCGAATGTTAACCCTTCCTAAGGGTTAACATTCGAACCATCCCCTATATAACGAGGCGTTCATTTTAGAACCATAAATAGGTTGAAAACTACGAGAACCCTATAATGCACTTTTAGACTAGCTATAAGTGTGGTACAAAACTCGGTTACATAACTGCCCACCTATCCCACTACCTCATTAAATTACTTATGCACTACATACAAGTGCTTTATGCTGTTCTCACAGTTCTCTCATAAAATTGGTTCGGAAAAGAAAGTGTTCATGCATAAATACATAGAAACACATATATAAAAAATATCCTAATAAATTATTTATAGATAATATTTTACCTAATTAACTTTGTAAATGCTAAAATCGCAGCATCTCTTTCTTAGAGAGAGGTAAGGTTTGCCCACAAAGCACCTTCCTTGTACCTTATCAATAACTTTGTTATACGTTTGTTGTTAGTTTGAAATATTGTTATAAAAATATAACAGACAACAACAAATCAACACGAAAAAGCTGCAGATGACGCAAATTATCTGTATCAACTTCAAAGAAAATATTTCTGGTAAAAGGGACTCAATGACCTGCTAATCTATATATAATAATCTATGTAAGGCCCTAAACTCCTCTAGACCTTACGGTTGGATTTACACATCATACGCATAGTTCTTAAACTAAAAACGTTTATATGAATTTCATGGCATTGGAAATATTGTTAAATTATTACAACCATATAAAAATTTAAATAATGTAGAATGTATTCAAATCATTGTTCATATATTCATGAGATGATATGTCAATCTTGTGAATGCTTGGGTAGCTTATCTCTAATTATGCCAAGTGGGTCATTATTCTCTCTTTAGTACCAATCAATCTACTATGCATAAAAATATAAGCAAAGCTTAGTGTGCTCTAGTTTTTGTTCATTAAAACATACTTGGTGTAAAGCATTTTTATAAGTAAGTGATTTTATCTTTAAAAAAACAAAACTTTATGCTTTCTTGCATACATACACATAAAACAAACTGTGGGATCAGGCATGCAAATGACTAGCGTTGCAACATAATCTTGCTCCCATGGTTCTTGTCAATGGACCAACAAGTTGGTTATACCATTGCGGTTGGAGTCAACCGTTACATATCACCAAGAATGACACTACCCACTACATAAAAATCGTTTCTCTTGTTGCCCTTGTATGGCTTAATATTAGACAATTAAATTAGTCACATAAGTATTTCGCCTAAGTTGGGAGGTTTAGAGTGTAATTATGTTTTCTATATATACTCCTTGTAATCTTTATTAACGATAATATACAATAATTTTGATTATCAAATTTAAGTAGGTATTAGAGCCATGATTTTACCCTAATTTGTTGCCTTCCCTCTCTTCAATGGCCATCCTACAACATCACTAACCCTATTACAGCAACCACCGTAGTTGATCATAGTGGCAGAAGATCTGGTTTTTTCGCTCCGTAGCGTAATTTTACGCATTTTTCATTTGAAAATTTAATATGTATCGAGTCTGGCCTCCCAGCACCCCCTGTATATGTTTGATCATCATGGCTCTTCTTCCTCTTATTCCTACAATCGAAAGAAAAACAGCTCACAATTCTCACAATTCTCCTTCAAATTATCTCCAACAAACTATGGATACTAGAAGCGATAATCCAACCATTCCTTGTCACCAATAACCTGTTAGATTATATTGATGAGACTATACCTTGCCCATCACCTACAATCAAACCTGGGTTGCATCCAAATAAGAAGGAACACCCCCACATGTCCCACAATCTAACACTAATTACTTGACATGGCTCTCCAATGATGCATTTGTTTGCATGTTGGTCATGTCTAGCATTTTCGAGTCATCATTCCAACATGTTCAAAGTTTTACATCTGGTGATTTTTGGCTTTCTCTTGAGCGTGTGTATGCACCCCATACTTCTTCATAAGAATACACCCTCAAAAGCCAACTACTCAAACTCAAAATGCGTGGTAACGAAACTAACTTAGCTTATCTTACTACGACTTGGGAATATGCAAATGACCTAGCCAATATTGGCAAACCAATGAAAGTCAAAGATGTTGCCATGTGTGTTATCTCAAGGCTCCAAGAAGAATACAATGGCTTGAAAGCCACTCTTCTTGCTTGCCATTTTCCAACCGCCTTTATTGAACTCCATGGCATCTTGTCTAATCATGATTGCAACAAATTAGTTCGTGATTGTTGCCTAGGGGTGTTCAAAATAACCGAAAACTGTTCAAAACCGTTATCTGAACCGTATCCGTAACCGAAAAAAACCGAACCGAATTCTGAATTCGGTTTTCCGTTCGGTCATTAACCGTATCCGAATTCGGAATTCGGTTTTAGGTTCGGTTTTCGGTTATATATATTTTTAAAATTCGGTTTGTTCGGTTAATCGATTAAACCGAATTTGTAATTAAATATACTTATTTATTTTTATATATATAATAATCTCCCTAAAAATTATAACCCTAAATCCCCAATTCTCCTTCACGTTCCAACCTCCATCACCGTTCCAGCCTCCATCACGTCGACATCTCCTCCCTCTTCACAAAATCACGGCGACATCTCCGATCACGGAGGCATCTCTCCTCTTCAGCAACGACATCTCCGATCGTGCTCTCTTCATCCGCGGCGACCTCACTTCACGTCCTCTCCCTTGGTCTCACTTCCATAACTCTGCGGCTCTCCCTCACGAACTCACTTCAGCAACAAATTCTCCAGTTAGTCAGTTAGCCCTATTCTGTTAATCGGCCATATGGGTTTTTGGTTTTCTGATTCAGCAAATTTTAAGGTTCAAATTCATGATTAATAGTTTGATTTGGTTTGTTGGCTCTGATTTTTTGATCTAGGTTCATAAATGTTAGTGTGTTTGAGTTTTTGGAACACAGATATATGTTAGGTTTCTCCTTGGAAAGCAAGCAGGAGACAATATTTGGGGGAAAAATAAAGAATTTGGTAGAATTTGACTGAATTCGGTTAAAACGGTTAAATTCGGTTTGTTCGGTTATAACCGAAACTGAACCGAATTGAATTCGGTTAGAATTCGGTTCGGATAACCCTATAATGAATTCGGTTAGGTTAATGGATAGGATTTTTTTTTTTCAAAAACCAAACGAACCGAACTGAACAAACGGAACAAACCGTTAACCGAACCGATGAACACCCCTACTGTTGCCACTTCTAGTCATAGCAATGCCTCCCACACTACACCAACTTTGTCTCAACTAGCATCACTTCAAGCACTTCAACAACTTGTTGCTCAATTTGGACTATGATAAGCCATAAAAGATTGTTTATATTATTGATTTCCTTAACATTTGATGAGATTACAATGAATATATAGGATTGGGTATTACACTAGAGTACCAATAGAAAATATCAAGTATTAAAATACAATCTAATAATATTGTCTAACATCCCCCCCATAAGTTAAGGGCGGGGAACGACGAGGAGCTTAGACATTAACAACAAAAATCATTGTGAAGGCAGTGCCTTTGTTAAGACAACAACTATTTGATCGTGCTTGAATAATGAATGTGAACTGAACTTGCATTTTTCTTTAAGCAACCTTTTCTCTAACAAAGTGAAAACCGAGTTTGGCATGTTTGGTGTGTGCATTAAAAACCGAATAAGTAGATAAATACATGGCACCTAAAGTTATCACACAAAAGAAATAGTGATACCTTAGTAATAATTCCGAGCTCATTTAAGAGAGCTTCTAGCCATGTAAGTTTTGCAACAATGTTAGCAAGCGCTTTATATTCAGATTCGGTCGAAGAACAAGAGACTCTACGTTGTTTGCGAGCATTCTATGAGAAAAGATTTGACCCTAAGTAGATGGCTAACCCTCTCGTGAACCGACGGGCGCTAGCGAAATCGACTCAATTGACATCTGCTTGAAGATTAGTGTGCTAGTGAGCATTAGTGAAAGCATGAAGAGTAGAACCCGAGTCATAGTGTGTAGAAAGACCAAAGTGAGGTGCCTTTTAAATAGCGTAAGATGCATTTAACAATAAACTAATGACTTTTAGTTGGAGCATGCATAAATTGGCAAACTTTGTTGACAAAAAAAGTAATGGTATATAGAGGAAGACATATTGTAGAGCACCAACAATTTGGCGATTCTTGGTAGGATCAACAAGAAGTGGGTTGTCAGCAAGTGGTAAGGTTTGTAAATTGTTCTTTGGTGTAGGGACATGTTTGCACTCAGATGATCCCACGAATAAGATTAACTCAGAGACATACTTGCACTTTAAGAGAATGATGTTCTTGTCATGAGGGACGATTTCAAGCCCCAAAAAATAACGAGGGTTCCCCAAATCTTTAACATCAAAGGATTTACTCAACTTTGTTATAATATAATCAATGCTTGAGGACTGTTTAGGGTTACTATGATGTCACCCATGTAACCAAAACATATATAAGAGTGCCTTCAAGCCTTTCAAATGAATAGAGATGGTTCTTTTTTTTAGCCAGAAAAGCCAAGGTGGTGTAAAGCAGTAGAAAGGTGCTCAAATTAGGCTCTTTGTGCGTGTTTGAGACCATATAAGGACTTATGAGAAGACAAACATGGTTTGGCCGAGATTTGTCATCAAAGTCAGGTGACTGTCTTACGTAAACAGTTTCTTTCAAATCCCTGTGAAAAAAGGTAGTTTGAACATCTAGCTATCAAAGATACCATTGGTGGGTAACTGCAAGAGATAAGATTACGCTAATTGTAGTGGCTTTGACAACGGGACTGAACGTCTCTTGAAAATCAACTCCAGGTTGTTGATTAAATCCTACTACAACAAGTCGAGCTTTATAGCGAGTTACATTACCATCCCGATCCTTTTTAATTCAGTAAATCCATTTTGAATCTATGACTTTAGTATTTTGAATATAAGAAACAAGAGACCATGTTCATTATTAACAAGAGCATCAAACTCTTCAGTCATGGTTCGATGCCACTGTGTTAATTTATTGGCAATGATATAGGAGGGAGGTTCAAAAAATCAGATGGTTTGGTTGAAGTATGATAAGAGGGATTGCAACAAGTTGGTGTAAGTCTGATAATCCTCATCTTTCATTAATCACCAAAGATCAGAATATATACAAAGAGAGGAATAGCAAACTATCCTACTAAAATGGAAATACTATCACATCCTAAAATATACGATAAATACAAATACAACATTGATCTACTGCATCTACATATAATAATATAATATTTGATTAATACGCCCTCTCAGTCGAAGCAGTAGATGATCGGATGCAGAGACTGGCTTTGAGAGTACGCGGATGTTGCCAATGCGGACTTTGTCTCTAACAAAATGTATGTCAATCTCGACATGTTTGGTGCGTTGATGTTGACCAGGGTTGTCAGACAAATATACCGTTGATACATTATCACAAAAAATTATGGAAGCTTCACGTGATGGTATGTGCAGCTCAAGAAGAAGATTGTGAATCTAGCTAGCTTCAGCTGCGGTGTTAGCAACACCCCGATATTCCGCTTCGGCACTTGATCGAGGGATGGTGTGTTGGTGTTTTGAAGACCAGGAAATAAGGTTGTCACCTAAAAACACACAATAGCCAGATGTTGAACGTCGAGTGTCAGGGCAGCCCTCCCAATCAGCATCCGAATAGGCTATAAGTTTGCTGGACTTGGAGGGTTTTATGGTAAGAACATGGTTCAAAGTACCCTTCAGATACCTCAAGATTCGTTTCAGGTATTGGAAATGAGGCTCCCGTGGTGCGTGCATGAACAAGCAGACCTGCTGGACTGCATAGGAGATATCCGGTCTTGTAAGTGTAAGATATTGTAAAGCTCCGACCAAGCTTCTGTACAAAGTGCCATCGGGTAACAGGTCACCGGTAGAAGCACCGAGTTTAGACTCTGTATCAGTGGGGGTGTGACACGGCTTACAATTCTGCATATTAGCTCGGGCTAGGATATCTGCAACGTAAGATTCCTGAGATAAAAATAGAGCACCAGACTTATGAGTTACTTGTATGCCAAGAAAGTGATATAGATGCCCGAAATCTGTCATGGCGAATTCAGACGATAAGGAATGAATCATGTCATGCAATAATTTTTCATTGGAGGCTGTCAGAATGATGTCATCAACATACAATAGCAAGTATGCCATGTGGGGACCCTTTCGGTAAACAAATAAAGAGGAGTCGGAGGTGGTGCTGCGAAAACCACACTTGGTGATGAACGTAGCGAACCGATGGTACCATGCTCGAGGAGCCTGTTTGAGACCATACAACGATTTTCTCAGTCGACAAACATGAGAAGGATGATGTTTATCCACGAAACCAGGTGGTTGAAACATATAGATGGTTTCGTTCAAGTCACCATGTAAAAATGCATTCTTTACATCTAGTTGGTGAATGGGCCAGTGTTGTGAGACAGCAATGCTAAGTACCGTTCGAATTGTAGTAGGTTTCATCACGGGACTAAATGTATCAAAGCAATCAATGCTAACCTGTTGAGACTTGCCATTGACCACAAGGCGAGCCTTATATCGTTGTAAAGAGCCATTGGCATGAAATCTGTGTCGAAACAGCCACATGCATCGAATAATGTTGACATTTTCTGGTCTAGGTACCAACTCCTATGTTTTATTTTCTATTAATGCATGATATTCATTGGTCATGGCTTTATGCCAATTTGGATCAATTAAGGCAGTTAGGTGAGACTTAGGAATGGGAGAGATTTGTTTGGTAGCAATGGTGGTGGTGGTTTTTGCACGGGAATGGGTGACCATGGGATGTAAGTTTTGGGGTTGTTGAATGTAGGGAGAGGGAGGAGGTGGATGAATGTGGTTTCGCCGCTGGTATGTGATGATTGGAGGAGGTTGAAGAGGCTGGTCTGGAGCAGTGCTGGGTATGGGAGGTGAGGTATTGATTGGTGAAGTGGGACCAGTGGATAATTCTAAGCATCGATATCCACGGTATTCTGCTGGGTACCCGAGGAATATACACTGGGAAGATCGTGGAGCAAGTTTATGGGGACGGGTGGCAGATTGGTTGGGGTAACAAAGGCAGCCGAAGACCCGAAGATGGTCAAAAGAGGGGGTACGGAGGTAGAGGGCAGCGGTTGGAGTTTTGTAGTGTAGAAGGCGGGTGGGAAGAATATTGTGAAGATAGGATGAGGTGTGGATGGCTTCCACCCAGTAGGTGGGGGTAGAGAAGCATGGGTTAGCAAGGAGAGCATGTTTCGTTTAATCTTCGAATCATGCGCTCCGCTTTTCCATTTTGTTGAGATGTATGGGTACACGAGAATGGAAATTGAATGCCATTATTGGAGGCAAAAGTTCGGAACTAGTTATTGTCGAATTCCCCACCTTTGTCACATTGAAATGATTTAATTGGTAGTTGAAATTGTGTTTTAATATATGCAAAAAACTGTGAAAATTTGGTGACTGTTTCATATTTGAACTTAAGTGGATAGAACCATGTGTAATTAGTAAAGTCATCTATGAGAACTGATGCGAGCGGTCAGTATACTAAAAACAAGACTAAATTAAAGCTATTTAACCTAAGCTAAAGACTCAAAATCTAATCCTAGACCTATACTTAACCTAAACACCTAGTAATAATCGGAAGACCTAACCTAGACCGCTCCTAAGACAAGTGTACCTGTCGGTGGCAGAATAGCTGATGGAAGTCCGGATATCGAACCAACAGACATTAGTATAGCAAACTAAACCTAGACTGTGAACTGACTAAGGTAAAAGAGGGGGGGTTTTGGTGCTAACTGCCAAAAACTTAACAGACTGAAACTGACTGAAACACTAAACTGACAACTATACTAAAACAGCAAACTAAAACTGATAATGAAACTGGAATCTAACTGCAGTAAGGAAAACTGGTGTATCCAGGCTGGGAATTAAAAGTATGACAGATGCTAATCTGGACTGACTTATGAAGGATGAAGACTAGGATTTTAAGGAACAGACTAAGAAATACCTAATGGGACCCAGATCAAATACCAGGCAACTCCAATGGGAATCCTAAAGCTGTAATGTATGCACTAGTCTATCGGGTCACCTTCCGGATTTTCCAGATATGCAATTGCATTCAAACGGGTGAATCACCTCCCGGATTTCTCCACCCATTTGTATCCTAAGACACTAGAGAGCTATAGAGTTGACAACTTTGACATGGATTGACACCAACACTAAGTAGATCTAAGATAACGCCCTCCCGGGTCGTTTAACTCAAATATCCCAAGTGTAAGAGACCAACCATCTAACCTATCACCTCCCGGATTTCTAGGTTAGGTCACACATACAGCTGATTACAAAGCATATATCATCCATAAGCATAAATCATGTCTAAAATCATCAAAGATCAAAACTTTATCATCCCAAACCTAGATACAACCATAGATCTAGCCTATAATCATCTCAACAGTCACAAAACAAGTCTAAATACATGAAAGATCAATGCTTTAAACTAAGAACATGTAAAGATAAGGAAAATACTCAAAAACAAGGTCCTTCTTCACTTCAACAAGCCCTAATCAAGCCCTTGACTCCATGGTTAAGTTCCAGCAGCTTCCTAGGTTGATTAGGGTTCCAAAAACGCCAAAAAAGACCTTTAAAACGGCTGGAATGCGATCCATTTATAGAGGGCTTGAAATTAGGGTTTTAGGCTAGAAATCCATTTGGGGCGCATAGCCTACGTGGTAAGCGTGATGCTAGGCTATGCGCGCGAGAAAAAAGGGAGAATTGCGTCTGATGATGCCAGGCGCATAGCCTGGGGCCAAGAAACCACGCTAGGCTATGCTCCTAGGGTCAGTTTCCTTGATTTCTTTATTTTTTCACCCGCGCTTGATTCCGATGCCTGTTTGCCTTCATTTCCGCTCCTCCGGGACACATTCCTGCACAAAAACAGTAAAATGTAAAAAGGAACATAAATCGACTCGAAATATTTACAAAACTAACAAAAACAGACTCGAATATACACAAAAACGGATGTGTTAAACTAACACATCAAGAACCATATAATATTTATAACCTGCTTTACTTTGAATTGGTGAAGTCCACAAGTCACAATGTAAAATATCAAATGGTAATAAAGTTGTAGATGAAGATAATGAAAAAGGTAAACGCTTATGTTTAGCTACTTGACAAGAATTGCATAGACTAGAAGTAGTTCTTTTATTACATGAAATAATATTGCTAGAAACAAGAGAATCAAAAGAAGCTGCGCCAGGGTGGCCTAGACGAGCATGCCAAAAATCTGGGACAGAAGTAGCTAAGAAGGCAGAGTCAGGTGCATGAGCTGGGGCTGTGACAGCATAGAGAGGGCCATCACTGTTGTGGCGGGTCAAAATCTTCCCATCCTTGAGATCCTTCACAGAAAAACCATAAGGATCAAACTCCACAGAAACAAAATTATCAATAGTAAAACGTTTAACAGAAATGAGATTTTTGATAATATCGGGTGCGTAAAGAACGTTATTGAGTTTGAGAGTGGTTTGGGAATGTGGAAAAGTGGTGTTTCCTTATCCGAAAATGAGCATTTGTTGGCCATTACCAACGAATATGGACTTAATAGAATTAGACATAGAGGAGTTGGAACATATACCTTGATCAGCACTGAGATGATGAGTGGCTCCAGTCTCCATAATCCAGTTCGAGTCCTCATGATCCAGATTCATAGCATTCAGGGCTGCACCAAGGTCCGTGGGCTCAAGAGGATTAAATTCAGTGAGATGGGCCTGAGCTGCATGGCGAGATGAGGGTGTTGAGCAGCTGGATGAGGGCCTGGTGGCAGGTGCAGTCCATGAGGAATCCCAGCCTTGAGTTGGGTAGGGACAAGGGGGTGGTGTAGTCCTCCAGGGAGCCTAATAAAGTGGTGGTTGTGGTCCAGCAGGAGTAGCCCACGGGGGCTGTTGAGACATTGGAAAAGAGGACCAAGGATGTGGAGCAGTATTGCGTGAAGGAGATTGTCCATAAGAATTTGAGTTCCTGTTTTGACCTCGTCTTGAGCCATTGCTGCGTGGGTAAGACCCAGACCTATTTGGACCATTGCGAGGTGGGTGAGTTGGACGGGATGGGGCCGGGGGTTGTGATGGAGATTCATGTGTTGCTGTAGCAGCCAACGCTGGGGATGGGGCATGGGCACGAGCCTTTTGTCTATCCACTTCAAGATGCGGCATATTACATGCTGTTTCCCACAATGGTAAAGTCTGGTTGATGTGGGCACCCACATGGTCAAACTCGGTTGGCAGTCTGCGAACGAGTTGCAATACGAGGCGACGTTCACTAAATGGGCTATCGACATCAAATAACTGATTCAAGATTTACAGATTCAAGATTTAGAGTGGTGAAGGCATGTTCCAAGGCAGCAGGACGTGAACCTTTGTTGTTGAGAAAAAGATTCTTGACTCTTGCCCAGGCTTCATAGGCTGTGGAATCTTGCTCGAGAACTCGGACCAGCAGATCGTCGGACAGCAATCCGTAGATCCATTGTAGGACGATGGTGTCCACTTCATTCCATGTGGAAAAAGTGGGATCTGTTGTAGCAGGTGGAGTCCCATCAATGTGACAGAGGACTTTGTAGCCACGAGCGTGAAGATGAAAAAGTTTCACCCATGAGAAAGAAACTTTCTTGCCGTCCAATACTCGAACCTTCTTTTGGATATCAGTAATAGTGTAAGCCAGGTGAAGGGGCTGAATAGTATTCTTGGGTGGGTCATGTTTGTCGGCCATGGCAGACTAGCGGGAGAAGGCAGGATCACGATTTGACTGGAGTGGCGACTAAAACCGTGGCTTGTAGCAGCGGCGGCAGACAAATTAGGGCTGATACCATGTAAGTCTGATAATTCTCATCTTTCATTAATCACCAAAGATCAGAATATATACAAAGAGAGGAATAACAAACTATCCTACTAAAAAGGAAATACTGTCACATCCTAAATATATGATAAATACAAATACAAAATTGATCTACTGAATCTACATATAATAATATAATATTTGATTAATAGTTGGAGGCTTTGGATTTGGACAAAGATGAGATGGACGACTACGAGGTTGTGTGGGTGGTGGAATAGATGGTATAGGTAGTAGTAATGGGAGAGGGGGAAGTTTGGTTGGGAGTGGCGGAAGGTGTCGGTGGGGTAGATGGAAGGGCAGTGGGAGTTAGTTAATCAGTGGATTCATGGGAAGGCATCGTTAAGGGATAGAAAAATAAAGAGTGGTGTGGTCATTAGTTTTGGGTGCTAACGGAAAGATGTGCTCATTAAATCGAACATGACCACTATCAGTGTTTAGATCCAAGCATCGATACCCATGATGAGTAGGACTATGGCCCAAAAAGACACATGGAGTTATGGAAAATCCATTTTGTGATGGTTATATGGACGTAGATAGGGAAAACATTGGCATCCGAACACACGAAGGAAGGAATAATTAGACTCTTTTGAAGAGATGCTCTAAGGGTAATTTTAGGGAATAGGCTCTAGATGACATTCAATTTATCAAGTATACAAATGTTTCAAATTCAAAGTTTCAAAAATTTTGAGGGGTGTGTGAATGAGCAAGAAGTGCAAGACCTGTTTCCACATGACAGTATCTACGCTCAACAATACCATTTTGTTCACTTGCATATGGACAAGAACGCCAATTAATAATACCAAGTGAAGAAAAGAAGGATGTGAGATTGCGAAATTCTTCACCCGACCATGAAATTGACGATCCAATTCAACCCTTTGAATCGATCTTGATGCTATTTGGTTCATGTATCCTTGAAATTGAATTCGCATACATGGGAATGGATGAGAAGAGGTGATGAAGAAGAAGATTAGATTCACGTGTGATGAAGAAGGATGGGGAGAAGAGGTGATGAATAAGAAAATACATGATGAAGGAAGGAGAAGATGCGATGTATACAGATAAGGGTGGTTAGGTGCAAGAAAACCCTAAAAATCTATTTATTCAGTTATAGTTTTGTGATTAACAAGCTTGTACCTTGAGCTGATTAAGTTATTAAGTAAGTTCATGCATTGATAACTTTTACCTTATTCATAAAACAATTGTACCCTATAAAATAAACAAACAAACTTGCCTAGTATTTTCATGTCTTCAGTAGGGTCTGGAAGGAAGGATGAAGACAAACCTTACCCCTATTTTAGTTGTAAACTATAGATAAAAAAATATCTTGGTGTTTAAAAGGTAAAACACGAAATATGTCCATAAATAATTTTTGAAGTGTTTTTTTAACAACAAACGCATCGACTACGTGATGCATTTGCATCGCGCATCATGTATTGCAAAGTTGCTTGTGAATTTTGATATACAAAAATACCACAAAGTTGCAATCTCATACCACGTTCCTGTACCGGACCATACCACGATCCTAATGACTATGTTTCTTAAGACCTACGAGCCCAACAACTATTACCTGGTTCGGTAGAACTACATCTTGCTTGGCGGTTGTTAGGCTTGGAACCACCATCATTTCAGCAATCAGGGGGGTTGTCCTGGGTGGCAGTAGCAACGGCAGGAGGGGAGTAAAGCATGCCTGCGCAGACTAACGTTGTTGCTTTGGTTCCAACATATAACAAGTTGTTTCCCATTAGGGAACCCTTTGATTGATGAATGAGGCCGTGACATCAAATTCTGGTGGTAACCGGAGAACCAACCATTTTTTAGCGATGAGTTATCAATATCAGATGTGTTGATCGGCTAATTCCCTAAACCTTTGGTAGTATGCATCAAGTGATGGCATGGAATAGAGGGTGATGAAGTTGGTGAATTCTTGGTCGAATGGGAGCCCTTATTATTCCAGAAGATATTTTGTGTGCAGGTCCATGCTTTGTGAGGAGTGGGCTCACTTTTTAAAACACGAATCAATAATTCATGTGACAGTGTTACGTTGATCTACTGGAGGATGATAGCATCAATCTTGAACCATGAATTAAAGAGTGGATCATCTTTGGCATGTGGCTTGGTACCATCAATGTGATGGACCACATCATAGCCTTAGGCATGGAGTTGAAACAACTTGACCCAAGATAAATATAACACCTTAGAGCCATCAAGGACTAGAACCTTCTGTTGAATGTTGGTCACAGTGTAACCTGAGTGAAGAGGAGATTGTTTCTGAGCGGCTTTCTTGTTGGTTTTTTTGTCAGCCATGGCAGAATACGAACACGTCAAGAGATGAAATGGCTGGGCCACTTGTTATTAGAGTTGCATGAGCCTTATCACCGATCTGTACTAGGTCCATACTGGGTAATTAACCCAACTGTGAATCCTTGGTATATATAAAAT
Organism: Mikania micrantha; assembly: GCA_009363875.1. Lineage (NCBI taxonomy): Eukaryota > Viridiplantae > Streptophyta > Magnoliopsida > Asterales > Asteraceae > Mikania > Mikania micrantha. The sequence goes on along the minus strand of CM018695.1, from coordinate 75,483,543 downwards.
ATGTCTTGACATATAGAAAGACCTTTTTGAAACTTGAAAGCTTTGGGAGTCAATTAATCTCATCCAGCATCCAAACAGTGAACAAAAGATAAACGCCTAAAGGACAATGGAAATCTTAAATATAGCCACTTGAATTTTTGAACATAACAAGATGTGAAGAAGATAATTAGGATAATGTATATTGATTTCTGTTGGTGCACAAAAACATGTAAATGTAGGTACAGAATATAACTCTCACTGACATTCGTTCCTAATATGACAGCTTAGCAAGAGCACGAGATGGAGAGACAAAGACAAATCCCATAGACCGTGCTGTGGCTCATTTGCTTTTTTATACGGTACCTGGGGAACGTGTGCAGTCACCATCAGGTGCTAAGCTCCGTTGTGAAGCAACAGAAAGTCCAACAATGAATTTTCTTAATGAACATAATCAGTTTTCTTGCTTAATTGAAAACAAACTGAAGAATCCCTTGGATACCTTGGAAAGTGCATCTAATAACCAAACAGCTGATGGTAGTGAAGTGGAGGCCGAAGCCTCTTCAATTCTTTGAAGCTTTGCAAGGGTATTCCTTCATTTATTTTCTCTAGTTTTTTTTAAATGATTGTGTTATATATGTGTGTGTGTGGGATTGTATCATGTGAAAACTTCATCTTAAAGAGAAAACCCTTAAACCCCATTTATGCTTTCTATTTGAAATCTTGAAAATAAATATGTGGTTCACAATTTATATCTATGAATAAACTAAGAGATCTTGTAGCAACTTTCAACAAATTCAGCATATTTTATTTTTTCCTTGCCTTTTTTCTTTTTAATCTGACCCGCGTTTAGTCGAAATTTATAATAATATAACCAACTGTGAATGTTTTTGTTTTGTTAGCTGTTTGGAGCATGTTTCATGGAAGAAAAGCTTCACCTCATGAGATGTACAATCTTGAAACTAGCTTTTGTGCAAACAACTCAACTTTAACTATCAAGTTATGCTCAAACTCAGATAATCTTCTGTGCCTCATCATAGGTAACACTCTATTTTGGTGACTACAGAGAATATGACTATGCAAGCATCCGTTGTTGATTTTATTGATGATAAATGCATGTTTAAAAAGTTGCAAGGGTTAAAACCTAGTTTAATTCTTTAAATCATACTTGTTCAAGAACGGTTCGATCAGAGGCTGTATATTTAGTACTCCCCTATTTATAGTGTTAAAGTAGTTCGGTATACATTATATGATAATGTTATTCACATGTGTATAATTAAGCTACTAAGGGATTTTTAAACCTTAATGTATCAGAATATACTCTTTATGTGTATCTATGTAGTGTGTTCATTGGTGTTTGCACCATTATGAAGATTCTGAAACATATTGAAGTGTCCACACATGATCTTATTTTTGGTGTTTTTATTCTTTGAATAAACAAGGTAAATTCTTTATCATAGTTTGTGTGTTCACAATTAAATGCAATATATGTGGGTAATTTTTTTTTTTTTTTTTTTGAACGGCCAATTTCATAGAAAACCACTAGCAAGAAGCTAGCCAAGAAAACACAAGACAACCAAAACAAAAACAATTACAAGAGAAACTTCCACCAAGACTCCCTATCTCCAACCTTTCCACCTGATCTATTCGATATCCATAGGAAAGATAAAAACTTTATATTCTCCACAATTTTTTTAATCTCCACCTTGGTGTCTTCAAAAATTACCTTGTTTCTCTCTTTCCAAATATTCCAACAAGCAACCAATATTATGTCTTGGACACACCTTCTTTTTATCTTCGATCCATCCATAAACGTTCCAACTCTGAATAAGTCTTCAATAGAGAAAAAGAAAAGTTGAGGGACCTTAGTCCACTCACTCAACCAGCTCCAAATCACACTAGCTACTGAACATGCAGTAAACAAATGCAAGGTTGTTTCCTCCGTAGCACCACACAAGCTGCATAAATTACTACCTTCAAACAACCCCCTCTTCAGCAAGTTATCTTTTGTAGCCAAGCGATCATGCAACAATCTCCAAGCAAATGTTCCTTTGCATCTGGTAGCAACCATACCCTCTTTTACACTTTTAACACTAGCCTCCCCAATTCTATCATCATGAAACCGACTTTTGATTTCTGGGAAATCAACGTTGACCTTGCTAATTGTTCTTCCAATTGTGGCCCACACTCCTGATGCTTTTCTTTTACAAGGGAACCCATTGTTATTACCTCTATTCCCATGCAAAGCCACCATCAACCGACCCCATAAACTTTCTTTCTCATTGTTAAACCTCCACACCCATTTATATAACATGGCTAAATTAGCTTCCTTCAATGAGCTTAATCCAAGACCCCCTTTTGCTTTAGGAAGAGTGATTGTATCCCAAGCAATCCAACACGTTTTTCTTTTTACCTCATTACCTCCCCATAAAAATCTTCTTCTCCTAGCCTCTAACAGATTTAAAACTTTCATTGGTGCTTTGTATAATGCGAAATAATACGTTGGTAAGGACTCCATAACTGATTTCAATAACGTCAATCGACCCCCCATTGATAATGATCTTCCTTTCCAAGACGCCAATCTTCTGTCAAAAACATCCAACACCGGCTGCCACCTATGAACTGTATTCATTTTTGCACCAACCTGCAAACCAAGATACTTAAAAGGCAATAATTCCTGTTTACAATTGATTTTTTTAGCCACCTCCTCCACCTCTGTGTCATCAACTCCCACACCAATTAAACTTGATTTATTGAAGTTAATTTTTAGACCAGAAATCATATAAAAGCATCTCAAAATCCTTGCCAGGCTCACAATATTTCCTTGAGACCACTCTCCCACAATTAGAGAGTCATCAGCATACGGTAAATGAGTAATAACTGGGCCATTATTTGGAGAAACAAAACCATTAATATGACCAGCACCAATACTTCTATCTATGATAATTGAAAACGCTTCCATCCCAATTAAGAATAAGAAGGGCGAAATTGGATCACCTTGTCGAATCCCTCTCCCATACTTGAATTCAAAGGTTGGAGCACCATTAACGAGGACTGAAGCTCTAGCGGAAGAAATCAAATATTTTATCCATTCTCTCCATTTTAGCGGAAACTCCATGTGTTCCATAACCACCTCCAAAAACCTCCCGTTAATATGATCATATGCCTTTTCAAAGTCTATTTTAAATAACATACCTTTCTTCTTGTTTTTCTTCCACCACGAAACTATTTCATTCACCATTAACGGACCGTCCACTATAGATCTACCTTTTAAAAACGCCGTTTGGTTAATCGAAATAACCGACGGCAATACAATCTTTAGCCTCTCAGCTAGTATTTTGGATACCACTTTTACAATGATACCAACTAAGCTTATAGGACGAAAATCATCCAAAGATGCCGCATCCTTACACTTGGGAATTAAAGTAATAAACGATGAGCATACCTCCGGACACAGCCCCTTAGTACTATGAAAATGATCCATTAATTGCACAAAGTCATCCTCAAAGACATCCCAATGCTTCCTAATTAGTTCAATACTAAAACCATCCGGTCCTGGGCTCTTATTCGATCCACAACTCCAAACCGCTTCTTTGATTTCCTGGTTTGAAAATCTTTGAACCAACATTCGTTTATCAGCATCCAATAATTTTTTAAATCCCTCAGGTGATATGGAAGGCCTCACCTTCATGGACTCCCCGAATCTAGCTTTAAAGTATTGTAAGGTTTCTTTCTTTACCAACGCCGGTTTATGGATCCAGCTATCTTTCTTCATGACCCCATGTATCGAATTAACGATGCCTCTTTGTTTAATCGACCTATGAAAATAAGCCGAATTATCATCTCCTAATGAGGCCCACCTAACCCTCGATCTTTGGTGTAGATCCTTTGCCTTTGAATCTTCCAAGTGATAAATCACTTTAAAGCATTCCAACCTAGACCACTCCTCATCTTCCACCAGCTCTCTAGATTCCAGCACTTCATTAATCATTTCTAACTCGTTCCGAGCAACTTCAATGTTTTCCTCTTCATCCTTTCTAATCTTTACAGCCCAAGACTTTATTCTTTCCTTGATATGCTTCAGCTTATCATGTAGTTTCTTTGCTGGGTTCCCATTGCCATTAAAAGATGTAATCGCCTCCGTCATAACATTCTGGAAATCATCTCTATCCATCCAAGAATTAAAAAATCTAAAGGGTCTTGGACCGTAATCCAAAACACTAGATTTAAGAATAATTGGAGAATGGTCTGATAAACTTCTTGGCAAGGCTACATAACATGAATCACTCCAATCATCCACATAATTTAAAGACACCAAAATTCGATCAATTTTACTTAGTTTTCTCCCTTGCTTCCTACAGTAAGTGAATTTTGCTCCAATCATATTAAATTCTTCTAAACCAGCTTCAAAAATAAAATTATTAAAATCCTCAGAACATTTTTGATCAAATTGAGAATTTAATCTCTCCTCCGGAATTCTAACAGCATTAAAGTCGCCCAACACTACCCAATATCCTTCACCCTCCAACATTACTTTTCTGATCTTCTCCCATAGAATTTTTTTGAGAGCTACTTCCTGAGGAGCATATACATTCACAACATTCATCTTTTTATTATTGCCCTTAAGAATCCCGTTGATCACTAAAAAGTTCCTATCTTTAACCACCTTTTTAGCCTCAAACATAGCCGGGTTCCATATACTCAATAACCCGCCAGAACGCCCAACCGCATCCACGATTTCTGACTCCAAACCTCCATTTCCCCAGTAACTTCTTAACACCATTTTAGACCCATCAGAAATTTGTGTTTCTTGTATTGCTAGAAAGCCAATTTTATGAGATCCAACCAAGTTCTTAACCCATCTAGGTTTTGCAACCCCCCACCCCTCTAATATTTAAGGACATAAAATTCATGATACCTTCTTAGAGTTCGCCTCACCTCGAATCATTGCTCTCACTTATTCAACATTGTTATCAAGATTAACCCCAATATCTTTCCCCATTTTAATTGTTTCATGTATCTCCATTTCTTCAAAACTTTCTTCCAAACCGTCCGGCTCAATTAATTTCTCTTTAGAATTAACCACACCATCTTCCAGTTGGACCAATTCATCTTTATCAATTTCACCACCGCCCATTTCAATGGATTTTCTTTTGCCATCAATGTTATCCCCCGTTATTGAATTAAAACATAAATTTAAATCTGGGCACCCACCAAAAACAAGCCCGTCAAAATCATTATGAATTTCTCTAGGCCCATTTAAAGACCCACTGCGGCGTCTTTTTTTTGCTCTACGTCCAGATCCAGCCTTTTGATTACCATCATTCCCCAAATTCCCACCGCCCATTGAGAATCTAAACACGTTACCTTCATTATCCTCATAATTGCTTGTATTTTTTCCATGATCTTTTGATTGGTTTACTGCATTCCCCATACTGACACTTCCACTTTCAGCCACCCTACCAGAAAAAAGACTCCTCGACTTCCCCCTTCTTTGCTTAGCTTCACTATCCCTTTCCATGGAATCCACCGGAATAAGGAAGTCCGGTGACCATGGCATAATTTCCTCCACCACCTTAACAGAGAATGCCTCCTTGTTGTATGTATCTAACTCTCACAATCTCATTAATATGATGTTCACATCGTGTCAATACACCAACCTTATCGAAAGTTAGATTCCCATCCGTTACTCCCGCAGTCGATGGTGCAATGATTTTACCATACATATTTGCAATTACATCAAAATGTTCCTTAGCCCATAGCTTTATTGGAAGACCCTTAATGATTAACCATGCAATACGATCTGTTGGAAAATGATTTCCATTCCATAGTTTAAGACTTGCTAACCTTTCAGACCACTGGACCTTCTTACCTTCCAAGTATTCTAACGCCACCTTTTTGCATGGAAATGACATAAGAAAGGATAAACCTCCAATGTATCTCAAACTAACAGCACCTGCACCAATGTCTTCAACAACCTTTGACAGTGCACATAAATCTTCGATTGACTTTGTTTCTCCGATCAATGAAGAATCCACCCACATCTTTTCCGCATTAGACACAAAAGGATTTAAAACTACTGTTTTGCAACAATCCTTCACTTCCTTTACACTCCAATTCTTCACAACAGCATCTTTAAATGAAAATGACCAGTCTTGTCGATTACAACCACCGTCTTGTTTGAAGGAATTATTTTCCACTGTACTCCTCCAGTTGGGCTGATTCATTTGCTTGTTATGATTCCCCGATTCGACATTATATTTATCATATCTAGCAATGTTTACCCCCAGTTTTGCCCCTCCAATAGTGACGAACTGCATCTTTCCTTCAAGGCCATCTCTATTATCGACTCCCGCAAATCTAACAAACCCGAACCAATCCTTATTTTTATCCCTTTTCCTTGCAATATATGCGCTTCTCAAATCACCGAACAATTTAAATTTGTCAAACAACGTCCTCTCAGTAGTACCAAAGGGAATATTGTTAACAAAGAAGGTGGTAAGTCTTGCCCAAGCTCTTCCATTATGTTTCTCCTCCATTTTGCCTTTATTTTTCCTATGAACCGTCTGCCATCCATCTTCCTCTTTCCTGTAATTCCTCACAGCCTCTTCTTTACGTCTCCTCAACTCAGCTTGAATGGGAGTCGGTCTTCCAAATCCATCCCTACCTTCTTTCTTCTTGAACCTTGACGCTTTCCCTCCCACCGCTCTCCTCTCCATTTTACTTAGGAGACCACTAGATAAAGGATTAATATTTTATATATGTGGGTAAGTAGAGCATATTTTCAGCGTTTTTGTGATTAAACCGTTTGGTCGAATTGTGAATCATCACTAAAACTTGTTTGGTTACAGTTTTCACTTGATACGTCTGGTTATCGGTCAGATCCATTGAACCAACAAACCATGACGGTGGTTGGACTGTATATTTTTTATTTTTATTTTCTGAATCTAAATAATAAAACATCAAAATCCAATCTTATATATTTTTAAGCATAATTATGTTTGTTTAGGCAATGATTATGTTTGTTTAAATATTTTATAGTTTTATAAATTTTGGATTTTTTTTTTAATTTTTTGAACTATTTATGATTTCATTAAATTCTCGAATTTAGTTTGATTGGTCTAACCAATAAATTAGGAAAATTTACGGTTTGAGGCAGAGGTGGGCAAACCAGGCTTTTATTTTTTTTACCTAAACCGGTTTCAAATCGATTATGGTTCTGGTAAACAAAGTCAATAACAAGTAATGGTTAGGCTTGGGTTTTTGTAAGCCCCAAACCCACCAACACATGACACGTGTGTTTAAACGACAAATCAAAATAGGTCCCAGAATTTTCAAACCGACAAATGTAATTAACACCATAAACACCCCATTTACATACGACTTTACAAAATAATTGATGTTAATTAAACCTTCAATAACAAAAATTACATTGAGTTATCACCAAAAACCTTTGTTTAACATCAACAAAGAATAAACCCAAAACGTGTTTGATCCGAATCCTTGCAAGGCAATCCGATCACGACCCCATTCAACCCTTCCGTTCACCTGAAAACACCATAATTAAGTCACCATTAGTTCATTAGAACTAAGTAAGATCACCATGCCCACCCACACGAGCTTACATGACCCAAAAAGTCAATTTTGGTCAAATTCAGCCCCTGACGTATTGGTTGGCGTATTTGGAGGCGTATCACAGAAAAATTTGGGAGCTGAAGCTGAGGCTGGCGTATCATACGCCCCCCCCTGGCGTATGATACGCCGGGGCACACCTGCACGGCCATTTTTCCTGTTTTAAGCCATCTCGACCCATTCCGCTCAAATACGACCATTCCAATACCCCCATAAAGATTACATAACACCATATAATCATATTAAACACCTTAATTCACCAAATTATAACCATCATGGTCATAATATCAAACGATTTACTAACGGGTCGTTTGCACCCAAAAACTCCTTTGAAATCTTATTCCACAAGATTTCTCAAGTTAAGTAAACCACACCACTTGTGTTTTACTAACTTGATTACACCCAACAAAGAACATTCACACACCATGTGAATAATTCAATGTCATGATCACACCACTTGTGATTCAAAACACCAATTTGATCAATTGATTTCATTTAGAATTCACACACCTTGTGAATTAATTCAAATCATTCAACACACAAACAAATTAACACCAAGTCAATCATGGACTAGCATAAACACCATGTTTACAATAATCAAGCAACATATAGCACCTATTGCTTATCATTGTATAACAACAAGTACTAGTTCACATATCCTCCATAAAGTCAAATCTTCAACAACATTCATACATGTAAACACCTTTACACATAATAAGTAGAAGATTTAGGTGACTTACCTTGATCCAACACGCTATCCTCTATAACCAATTCCTTCCCGGGTCGTTTGGTGTCACTTACACCTTCACTATCAATTCCTATTATCACAACTAATAGGTTTAATATAAAGTTTGACTACAATTAGTCAAAATACACCCATTCACCCCAATGTTACCATTTCTATTTAGTTTACACCAATTGACCCATTTAATCATAAAGATTTCATCTTTTATGATTATAGCACCTAATTAACCACACCCATCCCTTTAAACACTTTGTTAGATAAAAATCAAGTTGTTGACTTTTCATCAAACAACTTGTGTGCAGGGATTTCATAAACACATTTCAATTGTTTCTAAAACTCCAACAATCCCACATGTTTGTTTATAATCAACCAAAATTCAACAATCACCAAATACAAACCTTTAAACACTACTTTACACACCATGTTCATCAACTCCATGAAAACCCCAATTCCCCCATTTTCATAACATGTAAATCATGAAAGAAAACAATTAAAAGTTGTTCCTACATGATTATCAACATCATTAACAACATTTGACACTCTCAAAACACCAAATTTGAGAGTTTTACCCATCAAACCCACACCCCCATGGTGACCCACGAAAATCCCATCAAAACCCCCAAAATTTCATACCTAGATATAGCTTGACACAAGGAGAACTCCAATTTCAACTTGCATTCAAGATCAAATCAACATTCAACCTCCAATTTGATCAAATTTTGAAGTTCTTGAGTTTCCTCCTCCTCCCCTTTCCTTGTTCACGTTTTTCAGCAAAGAGATAGTCTTATGACCAGATTTGACCAAGTCAACAACTTAACCCACCATTTACAAGTTTCAACTATTGGCAGTTTTGGTCCCTCTATTACTAGTTAAAACTAACTAGTTATAACTAACTAAGTTAAGTTAGTAAACACCCAACATATTGTTAAAATAAACAAACACTCTTAAAACACCCACCAATTGGTTATAATTAACAAATATTAATAAAACACCCATCAAATTAAAATAAAACATAATTTATACTCCAATTACATTTTACTTATAATAATTTCCCCTAAATGGGTTGTTACAAATTCTTCCCTCCTTACAAAGGTTTCGTCCCCGAAACCTCGTTACACCTCAAAAAGGAAAGGATAAAATTTCCGCATTTCATCCTCGGACTCCCACGTAGCATCCGAACCCCGTCTGTTCTTCCATTGCACCATTACTTGGTTAATTGTCTTATTCCGAAGTTGCTTGACTTTTCTATCCAAGATAGCCACCGGTTTCTCAATATAATTGAGTTTATCATCAATCACCAAATCCTCCAATGGCACATAAGCCGATTCATCCGCCAAGCACTTTCGCAAATAAGATACGTGGAATGTATTGTGAATCCCACTCAACTCCTCCGGTAGCTCTAAGCGATAGGCAACCTCGCCAATCCGAGCTATAATCTTGAATGGTCCAATAAACCGTGGACTAAGTTTCCCCCGCTTTCGAAAACGAATCACACCCTTCCAAGGAGAAACCTTTAACAACACAAAGTCTCCCACTTGGAATTCGATCGGCCTCCTCCGTTTATCCGCATACGATTTCTGACGGTCTTGTGCCGCCTTTAAATGAGCACGAATTTGATCGATTCGTTCATTTGTCACTTTTACTACCTTTTTGCTAGCGAGTTCTCTTGGTCCCACTTCTCCCCAACACACGGGAGTTCTACATTTTCTCCCATACAAAACCTCGAAAGGAGGCATTCCAAGACTGGAATGATAACTATTATTGTAAGAAAACTCCGCCAAAGGTAGGTAATCATCCCAACTTCCCCCAAAGTCAATGATACACGCACGTAACATGTCCTCAAGCGTTTGAATGGTTCTTTCACTCTGACCATCCGTTTGAGGGTGATACGCTGTGCTCAACAATAATCTCGTACCCAATTCCTTCTGAAAATTCTTCCAAAAATGTGAAGTGAACCGAGTGTCACGATCAGACACAATAGTAACTGGTACTCCATGTCGAGACACCACCTCCTTAACATAAATTTCAGCCATTTTCTTGGAAGAATATGTCTCCTTGATCGGAATAAAGTGAGCACTCTTTGATAGCCGATCCACGATGACCCATATAGTATCATAATCGTTCCTAGTCTTAGGAAGCCGTAATATGCTCCCATTTCCACATCGGAATCTCCAAAGGTTGCAATTTGCCATACGGCTTTTGATGCTCCGCCTTGACTTGAGCACAGGTCAAGCATTTTTCAACATACTTAACAATATCTCGTTTCATCCCCGGCCACCAATAGTTAACCCGCAAGTCACGATACATCTTCGTGCCTCCTGGGTGAATCGAATATCTCGATTTATGAGATTCCTCAAATAAAGTCGTCTTCAAAGGACAAGTGGGTGGTATCCACACTCGACCCCACCTTGTCTTTAAACCCCGACTATCCTCATCCAATTGATGAGCTAACCCCTTGATTCTATCACGTTTCCAATTCTCCTCCTTTAAAGCTTCCGTTTGAGCAGCTTTAATTTGATTCACCAGATCCGAAGTTACCACAATTTTCATTGCCTTTACCCGAATGGGTAAAGGTTCTTCCTTTCTACTCAAAGCGTCTGCCACTACATTTGCTTTCCCCGGATGATAGAGAATTTCGCAGTCGTAGTCTTTGAGTAACTCCATCCAACGTCTCTGCCTCATATTCAATTCCTTCTGTGTGAAGAAGTACTTCAAACTCTTGTGGTCAGTATAAATAGTACATTTCACCCCATAAAGATAATGACGCCATATCTTTAATGCAAAAACAATCGCCGCAAGCTCCAAGTCATGAACGGGATAGTTAATCTCATGAATCTTCAACTGACGTGAAGCATAAGCAATAACTTTCCCTCTTTGCATCAAAACACACCCAAGACCAACATAAGATGCATCGGAGTAGACTACGAGATCGTCTGGTCCATCCGGTAATGTCAACACCGGTGCTTGTGTTAGTCTTGTCTTCAACTCCTGAAACGCCTTTTCTTGTTCATCACACCACACAAACTTAGTATCCTTCCTTGTAAGCTTAGTCAAAGATGAAGCAATCTTGGCAAAGTCTTGAATAAACCTCCTGTAATAACCGGCTAAACCAAGAAAACTTCTAACCTCAGTTGGAGTCTTGGGTGGACTCCATTTCATAACCGCCTGAATTTTTGTAGGATCGACATATATGCCATCGGCATTGACCACATGTCCTAAGAATTGGACTTCACGTAACCAAAAGTCACATTTTGAAAATTTGGCATACAATTTCTCCTTACGTAGTGTTTCAAGAACTTCACGCAAATGGCATGCGTGATCAGCTTCATTCTTGGAATAGATAAGTATGTCATCGATAAACACAATGACTAACCTATCTAACATTGGATGACACACCCGATTCATCAAGTCCATGAACGCCGCCGGTGCGTTAGTTAACCCAAAGGACATCACAAGAAACTCGTAATGCCCGTACCTCGTACGAAAAGCCGTCTTTGGAATGTCTTCCTCTCTAACCTTCAACTGATGGTATCCCGAACGAAGGTCGATCTTAGAAAACCATGAAGCACCTTGTAATTGGTCAAAGAGGTCATCAATCCTAGGTAATGGATACTTATTTTTCACCGTGACTTTATTTAACTCCCGATAATCTATACACATTCTGAAGCTCCCATCTTTCTTCTTGACAAATAACACCGGTGCACCCCAAGGTGAGATGCTCGGACGAATAAAACCCATGTCAAGAAGTTCTTGCAACTGATTCATTATCTCTTGCAATTCAGATGGCGCCAACCGGTATGGAGCTTTAGCAATGGGTTTAGCCCCGGGCACCAAGTCAATTCGGAACTCCACATCTCTTTCGGGAGGTACTCCCGGTAATTCATCCGGAAAGACATCCGAAAAATCACGAACTATAGGAATGTCTTCTATCATCTTCACTCCTTTCTCCGAATCCACCACGTAAGCAAGAAATGATCGTCCCCCATTGTTCAAATACTTCATAGCTTCGGTTAAAGAACATAATATCATACCACCACGTTTTTCCCCACGAATACACACCTCATGCCCGCTAGGAGACATCAATTGAATTATCTTATGTTTACACACAATGTTAGCCCCATGAGCCGAAAGCCAATCCATCCCAACCATTGCATCGAACTCCCCCAATACCATAGGTATTAAATCAATATCGAAATCCTCCCCATCGATGGTTAATTTACATTTTCGATAGACATCACATACTAGAAAGCATTTAGAATCCGCTATTTCTATTTCTAAAGGCACCGACAATTTCTCAACCACAAAAGAAGAGTGTTGTATAAAATTCGTAGACACAAATGATCTACTAGCCCCCGAATCAAATAAAATGTAAGCAGGCAAGGTATTGATGAAGAAAGTACCTGTCACCACATCAGGTGTGACTTTGGCTTCCTCCGCAGTGATTTGAAAGGCCCTACCCTTGGGTTTGGGTACCTCCACTTTCTTCCCACTTCCTTGCCCCTTAAAAGATCGATTTTCTGTTCCACTAAATCCAGCCCCCTTAAGTTCCGGACATTCACTCTGAATATGCCCCGGTTTGTAGCAATTATAACATAAATTCAAGAGGCTCGAGCATTGATTAGCAAGATGACCTTGCTTCCCACACTTGTAGCAAGATAAGGGTCGTGTTGAACAATCACCCATGTGGTCTTTCCCACATTTTGTACAATGCTTGACTCTCCTACTTGAGTGGAACTTTGTAGGTGAGTTAGAGAACTTCCCCTTTTTAGACGACCTCGTCTCCTTCTCTACCTTCCGCTTTTCACCGCGGTCTTCCTGTCGCTTTAACTCCAACTCGCGCTCCCGAGCACAATCAATAAGTTCCGCCAATGTCTCACACTTAGATGGTGTAAGAAATTCACGGTACTTGGCATTCAACATACTGTGGTATCGATTGATCCACATCCGCTCCGTTTGTAGTAAATCAGGACAAAATCTAGCTTTGTCATAGAAGATGGCGGTAATTGTGTCAATACTTTCCTCCTTGTGTCTCATATGAAGGAACTCCTCGGTGATTCTGTCAATCGCCGCCTGCGGACAAAACCGCTTAAGGAATAATTCCTTAAACTCCGCCCAAGTTAAGTTCTTCACGCCATCCCTACCCCTTTCCTTCCGTAGAAGCTCCCACCAATCCTTTGCTCTTTCACGCAATTGATTCCCAGCAAAAATCACCTCATCTTCCGGATCACAATGGCTCGTCTCAAACGTGCCCTCCATATTGGTTATCCATCGTTGACTCAGTAATGGGTCAACTTCCCCTTTGAATTCGCTCGGCTTGCAAGCTACAAACTCCTTATAAGTTACTTTCTTTGGAGTTCGTTCCCCATCTCGCCCCGCTCTGAGAGTTGCAAACTCTTTTTGAATAAATTCCCTCATGGAGGCTTGTAGACCCTCCATATGGTGAGGAATCGAAGCTTCCAATGCTTTTGCCACGTCTTCCCTTACCATAGCTTGCATTTCGGTGAGGTTAATTTCATGACCGCCACCATCATTAATGTTATCACCACCAGCCATTCTACGGCTGAAACAAGTTATTTGATACATTAATTTTTGGTATCTAGTTCATATAACTAAACACACCATGAAATATGAACTTAAATACATCACCAAATCAAGCTCTTAACACCTTACCTAATATTCATAACCATAGTACGAGTTGATTCTATTAAGGTCATATCCATGTCAAGAATATAATCTTATGTTGGCCAGACATAACATTATACACTTCACATATCCAATTCCTTAACTTCACCTCCCCATAATATGACTAAGAATTTCGGTTCAACAAGTAAATTCACACCAAACACCAATAAACATATACAACTAAGGTAAACAATTCACAAACTTGTTACCTTAAACCCCCGGCTTCGTGATCGGATCTCGGATCGAACATTACTCCCCATAGCAAAAGCACAACGATTTGAGTTCAAGTGTTCGCGACGCACTTGAATCCCTCAAACCATTAGCTCTGATGCCAACTTGTAAGCCCCAAACCCACCAACACATGACACGTGTGTTTAAACGACAAATCAAAATAGGTCCCAGAATTTTCAAACCGACAAATGTAATTAACACCATAAACACCCCATTTACATACGACTTTACAAAATAATTGATGTTAATTAAACCTTCAATAACAAAAATTACATTGAGTTATCACCAAAAACCTTTGTTTAACATCAACAAAGAATAAACCCAAAACGTGTTTGATCCGAATCCTTGCAAGGCAATCCGATCACGACCCCATTCAACCCTTCCGTTCACCTGAAAACACCATAATTAAGTCACCATTAGTTCATTAGAACTAAGTAAGATCACCATGCCCACCCACACGAGCTTACATGACCCAAAAAGTCAATTTTGGTCAAATTCAGCCCCTGGCGTATTGGTTGGCGTATTTGGAGGCGTATCACAGAAAAATTTGGGAGCTGAAGCTGAGGCTGGCGTATCATACGCCCCCCCTGGCGTATGATACGCCGGGGCACACCTGCATGGCCATTTTTCCTGTTTTAAGCCATCTCGACCCATTCCGCTCAAATACGACCATTCCAATACCCCCATAAAGATTACATAACACCATATAATCATATTAAACACCTTAATTCACCAAATTATAACCATCATGGTCATAATATCAAACGATTTACTAACGGGTCGTTTGCACCCAAAAACTCCTTTGAAATCTTATTCCACAAGATTTCTCAAGTTAAGTAAACCACACCACTTGTGTTTTACTAACTTGATTACACCCAACAAAGAACATTCACACACCATGTGAATAATTCAATGTCATGATCACACCACTTGTGATTCAAAACACCAATTTGATCAATTGATTTCATTTAGAATTCACACACCTTGTGAATTAATTCAAATCATTCAACACACAAACAAATTAACACCAAGTCAATCATGGACTAGCATAAACACCATGTTTACAATAATCAAGCAACATATAGCACCTATTGCTTATCATTGTATAACAACAAGTACTAGTTCACCTATCCTCCATAAAGTCAAATCTTCAACAACATTCATACATGTAAACACCTTTACACATAATAAGTAGAAGATTTAGGTGACTTACCTTGATCCAACACGCTATCCTCTATAACCAATTCCTTCCCGGGTCGTTTGGTGCCACTTACACCTTCACTATCAATTCCTATTATCACAACTAATAGGTTTAATATAAAGTTTGACTACAATTAGTCAAAATACACCCATTCACCCCAATGTTACCATTTCTATTTAGTTTACACCAATTGACCCATTTAATCATAAAGATTTCATCTTTTATGATTATAGCACCTAATTAACCACACCCATCCCTTTAAACACTTTGTTAGATAAAAATCAAGTTGTTGACTTTTCATCAAACAACTTGTGTGCAGGGATTTCATAAACACATTTCAATTGTTTCTAAAACTCCAACAATCCCACATGTTTGTTTATAATCAACCAAAATTCAACAATCACCAAATACAAACCTTTAAACACTACTTTACACACCATGTTCATCAACTCCATGAAAACCCCAATTCCCTCATTTTCATAACATGTAAATCATGAAAGAAAACAATTAAAAGTTGTTCCTACATGATTATCAACATTATTAACAACATTTGACACTCTCAAAACACCAAATTTGAGAGTTTTACCCATCAAACCCACACCCCCATGGTGACCCACGAAAATCCCATCAAAACCCCCAAAATTTCATACCTAGATATAGCTTGACACAAGGAGAACTCCAATTTCAACTTGCATTCAAGATCAAATCAACATTCAACCTCCAATTTGATCAAATTTTGAAGTTCTTGAGTTTCCTCCTCCTCCCCTTTCCTTGTTCACGTTCTTCAGCAAAGAGATAGTCTTATGACCAGATTTGACCAAGTCAACAACTTAACCCACCATTTACAAGTTTCAACTATTGGCAGTTTTGGTCCCTCTATTACTAGTTAAAACTAACTAGTTATAACTAACTAAGTTAAGTTAGTAAACACCCAACATATTGTTAAAATAAACAAACACTCTTAAAACACCCACCAATTGGTTATAATTAACAAATATTAATAAAACACCCATCAAATTAAAATAAAACATAATTTATACTCCAATTACATTTTACTTATAATAATTTCTCCAAAATGGGTTGTTACAGTTTTAGATTGCATTTGATTCCAATTTTGGCCAAATTTTGGTTCTAGTTTTAGCTAGGTAAAGATGAAACCGATCTGGTTCTGGTACCATTTTATTTGAAAAACCAAAATCGCCTATACCCGTCTATTTCGGGTGACTGGTTCCGGTTTTGGAACCGGGTTTTTTCCCATATCTGGTTTAAGGTCCTACAATTGTATATTTTGACGTGTTCACTTGTGAATAAACTACTAGACTTTTGAAAACTGTATACGTTATTTCGTTTTTGAATACACGGACTCTTGACTCTTTTTTGTTATCTCACTCATGAATGAATTTCGCAGTGGACTGTTATCCATATATTCTTTGTTTGTTTCAGACATAAGTAGATAGATAAATTAAGTTTTCTTTTTTATTTATTTCTTTTGATATCTTAGCGACTACGTACAACAAAAGTTATCGAATATGTCGTTTTGGTTTCTAACTTTCCTACGAGAGGTATTGGGTTTGAATCCAGATCTTATTTGTTAAGGCAAGATCAGGGGTTTACAAAGGTTCATCCCGTGATGGGCTCGAACATATGTTCCAGAGCGTTAGATCCGAAAGAATGGTTGAAATTACGTCTTGTCGTCGTTACAAGTAGTTAAAAAAAATCTATTATATCGTCCTACTCTAACATATCATTCAGCACAAAATTCGATAGCATAAGTTCGACTCTACAAGTAAAAATACTGTCATCTTAGATTGCGTTGGGACTGATTCCTTTACAGACAACATTTGATCACAAAAAATCATTCCCTGAAAAAAATAGAGTTTTTTACTTTTTTTTTTAACGGCGAAGGTCTCAATCGTGTGAGCCCACTATTTTCACGTCATGTTACCAATGTCTAGTTACCTAGACCTCCTATGAACCCCCACAGCCACCTCAGGAGAAAACCTCACAAGAAAACTCCTATGAACCCCCACAGCCACCTCAGGAGGAAACCTCACAAGGAAACCCCTGACCTCCCACAGACCCCTTTTCACTGCGGGAGGGTTTCGAACCCGAGACCTCCTATTTGGAAGAATCCCGGGGTACTGCTGAGGTGTAGTTGAAAAAATATTTATTAATGGGTGTAGTTGAAAACTTATTTATCAAAATGAGTGTTTTTCTTTATAATTTTTTTCTTTTTCAATTAGCTAAAAAATAATGAAATAAAGGAAAACACTTATTTTGGTAAATAAGTTTTCAAGTACACCTATTTATAATATATTTTTTTCAAGTACACCCATTTGAAAAAACTCAATAAATATTCATCCCATGAAGCAATATTTATTACACCATGTTAGGATGAGTTTTTAATTATTGGTTTTAAATAAATATTGATTTAAACATTTGAAGCAATATATATTACACAAGGAAGATAACACCATTTTTCCATATTTTCAAGTGAAAATGTCTGTATTACTAGCTCTACAAATACATATATCACATCTCAAAGACAAGTGAATGACATAAATACAAATTTAGCCATTTAACAACTATTTCTTTTACAAGGGTTTAAGTCTTGATGTCTTCCGTTAATTGTAGTGAAACAACTAATAATAACTCATAAAAAAGAGTCATGCTACTCCCTCTCGGCTAGCATCATCTCTCTAATTTGAATGATAACTAAATTTCATTTCACTAAATCATTGTCGGTTTTGACATACGCTCCATCTGCGGTGCACACATATAATGTATATATGTGTGGGCACTCAAGGGATCAAAGGAAAATTACACTAATTTTAACGTTATTTTATTTATTTTGTGAAAATAACGTTAAAAATGTTGGGATGATCAACTTCAAACGATAACTTTGAGCCGGGGACTCCTTTGGAGCAGCCTCTTTATCCCAACTGGGATAGCGGTAAGGTTTGTGTATATCCTTCCCCCCAGATCCTACTGAAAAGTGGGAATATACTGGGTAAATTTGTTTGTTTGTTTTATTGTCGGTTTTGACAAAAATACAAAACCTTACAATCTTCCTCTATTTATCACAATGAGAACTTAATAATTGCTTTCACAAAGTATATTTAAGACTCCACGTGATTAGAACAAGTTGTTTGATAATCAAGTAATGGTTTAAGGGTGAGTTATTTGCTTTTAATTCATCGAATGGTGGACAAAACATAACACAATATATGGTATCCAGATCAAACCTTTTAGATGTACAAGGAAAATACAAAACTTAGAAGTTCTTTTCGTAAACAAATTTTTTTACTTGTGACAAAAGATTATTGTTTAAAAATTCTAAAAAATATATAATATGTTAATTTGTGTATATGTATACTAGGTTATAACCCCGTGTATTTCACGGGGTTAGATACTTAATATAATGTAATCAAAATACATTATGTTAAATAATTACATTTTTAGAAGTGTATGATTACAAATACTATTCAAAGTGTGCAACAAATTCTTTATACACACACTAATGGCCGTTAAGTTTAAAACACAAATAATTATAATAATGTTCATGTTTATAATTTCAGAAAAAATCAAACAAGTTAAAAAAGTATGCAACATAAAGAATAAGTATTATTAATGTAGAAACATAGTATCAATTAAAATTTTAAAAATTTGAAATTTGTAAACATTTTAATACTTGTAGCATATTATGAAGAAATAAAAAAATATAAAAAATTAAAAACCTAATATAGTTAAATTTATACAATATTTCTTTGATTCAAAACAAAAAAAATTATAAATATGTAATTTTAATAATAATAAATAAATGTTAAAAGAATAATATAAATTAAATTTGTTACCATAAAAATAGGATTTGTTTAATTTCACATTAAAATATGATTTATTTGTTAAATTGTTTTTAATAATAGATTAACATGTGTCATTATTATTTGAAATTGAATGTAAGATTGACACATGTCATATGCAAAGAAAAATTGATTGTGGTATTGACACATAAGCAAAAACATTTTCCTTTATTATAATAGATAGATAGATAGATAAGTTTACTCATTGATTGATAATAATTCATGAATGAGTTAACTCTTGATAACCATAATTTTCACTTTCATAACACAATCCCAGTAACATACTCATTAAAGATTTGCATTCGATTGTAAGTTTTAATGATTATGCCGGTGGAATTGTACTAGGAACGAAAATAAAACTTTCATATAAAAGGATTTTTGTTTCTTTAGATACAAAACAACAAAATAAATAACATGTACTATTAAAAACAGATAACCTAAACGATTGGGGCCTCAAAAGGTTGAAGGCCCTTGCCGAAGTGAAGCCGACACTGACTGAAAGTTTAGTAAGGGTTGGTAGATAGTAAAAGGATCGATTGATATAATAGAAGGCTTATTAACTTGAACCTGAAACAATCTTAGGGGAAAATTAGAAAACAAAACCTTACCATGATGTGACAGTGATGTAAATTAACTTAAGAACTCTTACATGAAAAGTTAAAAGGGTGTTGCTAAGTTGTAATCATGTAAGCAAATATAGGGATGGGATCGGTACTCTACCAGCACCGTATCAGTACCGATACCGAAATTACCGGTACCAAATTTTTGAAAAAGTGGGTACCGAAATGATCGGTATGGTACTTGTTCGGTACAATATCGGTTCGGTATCGTTTTTATTACAAAATAGTCATTTAAAACTGTATTTGTGCCGTACGGGTACAGGTACCGATACCGAATACCGTACCGAATCTATTGTTTCGGTTTCGGTATTTGATATCAAATGCTCATCCCTAAGCTAATACTTCTGCACTACTTTACAGGATTACATATATACATTTGACTTTTCGATCTCTTTATTTCTTCCTTATGTGGCCTTTGGCTTTAATACAATTGAGGGGCTACTTATTTTGTTGAATCAACTAGAACACATCATTTAGCGTTGATATCTTTTACTTGTAGATCTAGGGTGCCTGGACTTAATACGTACAAAACTTTCAGACAAAAAACGCTTAAATTACACTATGATACGATAAAATGAAGGTAGTGTGAGTTGTTGGAAATTTGTGAATGTGATATCTAAATATTTCTTAGACTTTTGGGTTTCATAAAACTATTTAGATTCTTCTTGGCTCTTCATGATCTATCTAATTTAAGATTAAACTCGTTACGTTTCTTTTATAATGAAGTTAGATTATTCATTTAATTTTCTTATGTTTCTTGTATGTAAAGAAGGCTTATGTGTCTATATTTGAAACATAAGAAATCTTAAAAACTTGATAAGAAACCATGAATAGTTTTGAAAGTGCAGTATGAAACCATAAGTCCTATAATTGATGGGATCAAACTAGACAGTGGTTTGAAAGAAGCTACTGCACTGGCAATTATGGTATTTGGGTACCGTCTTTTGGCATACATTTCTTTGAGGAGAATGAAGATTAGTTGACTATTTTAATGGTCAACTGTCATAAAATGTAATTTTTCTTCATTTTATGCCAAAACCAAAAGGGAACTATGGAGTAGATGAGCTCTGGTTTGAAGTTTTGAAATCATAATCCACCAAAATGTAACATTGTGGACATGTTTAGTTGTTATTGATCAGGAAGCTAAGGGATGTAACCAACAAATCAATGAAGGTAATGGTGTTGATATTTGTAGTTATAAAGAATGTTAGGTAATCTATGTTAATGTTGAAAAACCAGTTTGAATTAATCATGAGATCTTTTTTTTTGAATGGTGACGATCCTACATACCATGTATGTTGTCTTAACAAAGCACACCGGGCAGAGGTAAGACACGGCCACTCCAAATGCACAGAAACCACCTGGGATGGGGTAATTCCCCCCCACCTCATTGGTCCAGAACCCGAGATTAAGCTCAAGATTCCTTCCCTCACCTGGATGTATTTTAAATCTCCCCTGACAGGGCTCGAACCCATGACCTCTCGGTCATAAGGTGAACCCCCAACCAGTAGGCTGAATTAATCATGAGATCTAAGTTATAAAAATGACAAGGAGAAAATGTGTGAAATTAATCATTTTCTTGAGTCCGGCTTTTTAAGGAAATTTGAGTCAAGGATCTAGGGGCCTCAACCGTACAAGTTATTTTGCTTTTAACAGTTTAGGTTATTTGTTAGTCTGGAAAAGCAAATAATCTCAAAAGAGAGTGTGTTTAAGGTTTCCTGTTTCCAAATATTCACACCTTTATTGTTTTTGTTTCATCTTTCCTTGATTTTAGAATACATCTTTTATTAATGTTAGGAGTGAAAGATTTAAACAAGCTTTCTAATGGTAAAATAGGGTAATGAAATTGATTAACAAAGAATGACAGAGCTATAAAAATCACCACTAAGTATCATACTTTATATTATTATTTGTTTATATCATTTATTTTTATATGTATTTTTTTAAAATCAATTAGTTTTTCATGATCAAAATAGTGGCTTATTGGTCGATAATAATGCATACTTATACTTTGACTAATGATAATCCCAAATTTTACATTCATTTCTTGGGCAATCCAGCTAACATAGTCATTAAAAATTTACAATCAAATACAAATATTTGATAATTATGCTAAATGATTGCTTATGATAATGAAAGTGAAAATTATGATTATCATTAGTAAATTTATGTAAACATAGGCAAATTAAAATGTTTCTATATTTCTTAGAATTTATGAATTACAATTTTTTATTGTAAGCAAAAAATAATTTATGAAAAGGTTCACATTTTTGTATTTGTCTTGGGCTTCTTAAAAGCTCGAGTCAGCCTAGTAAATGTATATAGTCTTGTTAGAAACACAACACACTTTTCCTGTTAGCCCATAAGGATCGGACACCCATATGCCAGGACCATACAAGCAAGTGGTATTTATTTAGGATTTACTCCAGCGTTAACCCATATTGGAACTAGCATCTGCTGCTGCAGAATAAATTAATTTAAAATGGGATAACATGCTCGATAGTGTGATGTATGAAATAGTGGAGTGTTGGAGTATTTTTATTGATCGGTCATGTTATATAGGCCCGAATTGGACATCCAATTGCTTCGATTTGAATTATCTGGAGAATGCCTTATAATAGAAGCCCAAAGAGGTGACTAGGGTCCCAAATAACGAGAGATATGTAAAAAGCAGGTCCGATTACGTCTATTCCTAATCCTATATGGAATGTAACCACGTAAACCACGTTACTATAGAAGTTGTCTATCTACTACTTGTACTCATAGATAAAAATATTAATAATAACTCAGTTAAACTTTATCTCTTTTTTTCTAAAAAATAAAACAGAACAATGATTTGATTATTTACGATATTTTTCATTTATATCATGTTTTATCATTCATTTGTGGGTTCCAAATACAAATAAATAGAAAGAACAACTACATATTGCGGAATCACACTTGTTAGAGATTCCTCAACCAAATGCCAAATTATGATATGATTCATAAATTTTGCAACAAGAAATATAAGCATGCTGTTATGAAGTAAAACCATTTATAAATAAGACTTGCGTTAGTTGTATAAGCAATTGATGTGTAGTTAATAGGGCAAATGAGATTTCTTATTAATCATATTAATATCTTTCGTTGAATTCTTCTGTTTGGTCTATAATAAATATTGTTAACATCGCAGTTTGAGTTTTGTGTGTAAGCAATCAACCATATCTGATCTAGAGTAGCATAATATATATTCTAACAGTTTGCTGATAGGTTAATCAGTTTCGGATTTATTCGGATTGCGTTAATCGATTTTTGGACTTTAAGTAAAAATTGCAATCCATGCTTTGTTATTTAACATAACATGATATTCATCAGGGGGCGGCCCTGAGAATCAGCGTGCCCAGGACGAGCCGGAAAAAAGGCCCTCTGGCCTAGCGAATTCAAATATTAAAGTGGAGGTGTTCAAAAAACCAAAAAACCGTTTAATACAGAAAACTGAAACGTATTCATAATTGAAAAAATCGAACCAAATTCTGAATTCGGTTTTCGTTTTGGTTCTAGCTGTATCCAAATTCCTAATTCCCTTTTCGGTTTGGTACCTAACCATATCCGAATTTCGGTTTTTAATTCCAATTTTTTTATAAATTTGGTTTGTTTAGTTAACTGATTAAACCGAATTCAAATCTAAATTTATTATCTTATTAATAATATATAAGATTGAATTCGGTTCACTCGGTTAAATTCGGTTTATTCAGATCGGTTTTTAATCGGTTTATTCGATTGAATTCGGTTTATTTGGATCGGTTTATTCAACTTTTAAGCGGTTTATTTGGCTTTCAATCTGTTTATTTGGTTTTAACCGAAATTAGAACCGAATCACTTCTCAAATTCGGTTCAGTTTTTGATAGGGAAAAAATTGAAAACCAATTAAACCAGACCGAATAAACCGTTAACCGAACCAATAGACATATTTAGTTTAAAGGGCATGAAAGCAACTTCCTATACTTAAAAAAATGATTTTTTGCACTCATTAAATAATGTGTTTATAAATGCTTCTTTTTAGTTCGATTCGCCTTATTAATTCTCGTTTGAATGAATATCTATATATACGTATATATAAAAAATTGTGTGCCCCCTTAAAAAATGGGCCCGGGACGGGGGTCGGGTTTGCCCCTCCCCCGGGCCGCCCATGCATGAATATGAGAAGAAGAATTAAACCCTTGTGAGCCAATCAGGGACGAAGGTTATAAGGGGTCCGGAGGTGCCCCCAGCCTCCCATGTTTTTTGGCTCAGAAGGGTCGATATAATAGTATTTCATCAGAAAAATCTTCGGTTCCCTTTGTTTTCATCATAAAAATCTTTCGGTCCCCTCCGTTTTCATCCTAAAATCCTTCGGCCCCCTCCGAGCTTTTTTTCAAGCTCCGCCACTAGAGCCAATGCATGCCAAACCATCTACATGCATATTGTTATAGATGTGATCATTAGTGATAATGATTATGGAGGTGATTTTTAGACAGATGATGGTCTAATCGGAAACACAAGTATGGAGATGATTTTCAAATCAATGGGGGCCGGAGGTGTTTATATTTCGTGGAAAATGGAGAAGTGCTTAATTAGCAGGGTTATAATTTTTTTTTGGGAAAATGTTATACAAACATAATCAACTTTTGATTTTGTTCCAATTAAATTACTAGGACTTTGTTTTGTTTCAATTAAGTAACTTAAGTTTGATTTATGTTCTACTACCAGATAAAAAACATTGATAACAAGTAATCTTGATTCGTTTAGGCTTTATAAGTGAATTTTTAAATGATTTTAGGATACGTTTGAAGGTTTTAGACGTATTTTAAACTCATTTGGGCATTTTGTTTTTTTTTTCTACTCAAATAAATACTTTTACATTTTTTAAAAAAATTCACAAATTTTTTAATTCTTAAAATTTTTTTGCAATTTTAAAAATATTTTGAGATTTTTTTTCAAAATCCATGTTATTTTCATGTTATCATACAATAAAAATAAATAATGAAAATAAAAAAAAAATTATGGTTACAAGTTATATACGTCACATATCTAAGATTGAAACATAAAAAAATAAACTTAGTTATCAGATTGGAACAAAACAAAGTTTGAGTGACTTGATTAGAACAAAATTAAAACTTGGTTATGTTTCTACAAAATTACCCCTTTTTTTTAAACGGCAAATGTTACCAAGTGGGCTAGTCTCATAATTAAGGTTGGATATATAAGAAATTGAAATTCAATCAGCTATTTGAGAAATACCGGTAATAGTTAAAAATAAAATCAATTTCATAAATAATAAAAAGGATGTCAATTTACTAAAACATCCTTTTAATTAAAATTAATTAAATATTAGATAGTTCTTGATTGTTAGAGAGATATTTTCTTAGTTTTTTTTGATAATTGTAAGTTTTATTATAAACCATGCTTTATATATATGGTCACTAGAGTCTAGATTACTATCCCGTTTACGACATGTGTTAAATAAAAAAATCATTAAACAGTTAGTAATATATATTTAGAAATTATAAAGGATTTTTGAGACAAAATTTGATTGAAAGTGAATATAAATAAAACTTTATATAATAAAATAATAATATTATTTTTTAAAAATTTTATTTTTAAAAACTTTCATTTTTAACACTTCTTTAAAAAAAATCTTTACAAAAATTTTCATTCTTTTACAAATAATACCCAATTAAAAAGTAAATAGTTAATAATAAAAATTAAACAAACAAACAAATATAATTCGTGTATTATCAATTTGTGGGTCTAGAGAGGAGATATATATAATGACAAACATTACCCATATCTTAAAAATATGATAGAGATGTTGCTTTTAAAGAAACTCTTAACTTATAAAACAATATTTTAAGATAAAAATATGACTAAATTCACCTATAAGAAATTTTTGTACTAAAACAATAAAATCATAATTTTAAAAACACATTTCTTTTCGTTCTTTTTAAATCTAGGCCAGTACTACTTATATTGCATAAGTTAAATAAATAAAGGATTAAATAGTTAGTATTGAAGATTTAGAAAGTATATAATGATATTTATTAAATTGGAAATAAGTAAGTAATTTATGTAATAAAGTACAGGGTGAGTTTATAATAAGAAATGTTTTTAGTGTAAAAAGTGTACAAAGAAATTAAAACCATCAAGTCTAAACTTAATAGTTTAGATTAAGTTGTATTAAAAAAGTTAATGAAAAAATATTTTAATCATAGTTACTTTTGTTAACTTTTTATTATGTGTTCTCATTTTTTTAAATGATCATCAATTTTATATATGATACCATTTTTAAAAAATACACCAAAAAACAAATGTTTTTATCTTTAAAACGAGTATAGTATAATCTTGTTATATAAAAAAAAATTTTAAAAATGTTTTATTGTATCATATATTTGTAACGTGTTATTGTGTCTTTTGTTCATCATTGTGTCTTTTGTTCATCATTATGTCTTTCTGATCATCATTATGTCTTATTATTTTTTTATGATAAGATTTAAAAAAAACTATGATGACAAAATAAAATCGCATACTTTTTACATGTAAATCACAATGATAAAACAACATATTTATCTAAAACATAAAAAACAATGACAAGATAACACCAAATGATATAAAACGCAAAACACAAATAATGAATACACATAAAACAATAACCTGAAATATGTGTTTTCTAAAATATAAAGTTTTAAAAAAATGTGAAATAATACAATTATGTAATTCTAATATGTAAAACATAAAAATTAAATAAAACAAATATATTTAATATATAAAAAATAACAAAAAAACACTAAATAAGCTAAAACGTAAAACACGATGATAAATACATATTACACAATAATGTGAATATAAAACACAATGATGAATATATATTGCACAATAACCAGAATCTAAAACACAATACCAAAATGTATTTTCAAAAAATTAAGACAATATGTGTTTTTTTACAATTATGAATTATGAAAAACACAATAGTGAAATAACACAATTATGTAATTTTAATATATAAAAATTAAAATAACAATAATTTATTTAATGTATAAAAATAACAAAATAATACAAAATAAGCTAAAACATAAAAAATACAATGATAAAGAGATATTATAAATGACGAAGGCATATTACACAATGACATGTACCATAAAACACGTTGACCTGAATAATTTTTTTAAATTAAGAAAATAGCACATGTCAAACTCAGAATATTTGTTACCATTTTTATAATTAAAACCCTTTTTATTATAACCTTATACATAAAGTATATATATCATTTTTTTTAACATTAGGTTATTAAAAAAATTTATTTTAACATTTCAATTTTAAAAACCTAAATTTTGAAAAATAACATTTCTTATAGATATCTCATTCCTTAAAAACTTTGGTTTTTAGTTATTTTATTTTTTAAAAAAATATTCTTCTTTAAAATTTATTTTTATATGAGCTTGTTTTAAAATATTTCTTATCTTTAGAAAAGTTTATTGTTTCGAAAATTTCATTATATAAAAATTGCATATTCTATAATATTAAGTATTTTTAAAAGAAAATATCTTTTTAATGCATTATGATTTTTTAACCTGAAATAAAGTATAAAAATGTAGCTCGTATTTAATATTATTGTTTAATGAGAAAATTATCTATTTAATAAAAAAGACAAAAAAAATTCTTGTGTAAGAATAGTATGATAAGGCCATGTGTTATGCATCACACCACCTCACTCCACGTAGGCGTCACATAATCAACCAACACTATCACCCCCTTATTACTTCACATCATCTTTTCCTATGTTATCCATCACTTTCCCATCACTCCACGTCATCACCACCTTTTTCAATATTTTATTATTTGAATTTTATTTTTTTAATTCAAAATGAAATTTAAAAAAGACATAATATAATTAAAAAAGAATATAAAATTACAAAATAAAACTAAAAAAATTACATAATAAAAAAATACATAAAAAAATTAATCCATATTATATTTTTTCATAATCCGCTCCTTCGTCTTCTCGGCTATTTCACGAGCGCGACCGGTTAAGTGATCGATTGGAGTCTACAACAATTTCATATCATTGTTGTATTGTTTTTGCTCCTGTAAGTTGACAAATTTTTGCAACGAGCCGGAGATGGTCTCCAACGTGTCTTTGTAATCGGTTGAAGAATAGGCTCGTGGTCGTTTACCCTTGTTGTTTCGACCGGGCGGACTTTGAGGAGAGGTTGGTGGGGCCATGTCCATTTCGACTTCCTCATCCGACTCGTTTAAGTTAACGAAACATCGACCGGTTGAGTCGGATTGAGTGGTCGTGTACTTTCCGGACAATGACGTCTTCGTCCGTTTCGAAGTTTGTAACTTTGGGACGGGATGCCATTTGGTTGATTTTCTCATAACTTGTCACGCCGCGCTATGAGAAAATGGCCCGTTTTCCCATGCATAGGTCATCAACACCTCGTTCATGACCGATTCGTTGTTTTCACCACTTTTACGGTTGTTGTGGTGTTGAACCCACACGCCGTTAAATTTCGCGACTTTACGTTGTAAGTCTCGCCATTTGCCGGAAATCATGTCGTTCGTCCGGTAGGATCCACGACCCATTGCCGAAAAAAACTGGACTCTCATGCGTCTCCAAAATTCCGAGCTCGTTTGGTTGTTACCAACGAACGGGTCTTCGGAAACGTCAATGTAGGCGGGTGAGTTTTGGTTGAAAAAAGGTGGTTGTGGGTACCAATTTGAGAAGGTTAGAAATTGGTTCGGGTTTGGATTGTTTGGATCGAGTTGAGGTCGGTAACAATTCATAAACGGGTTAAAATATGTGTTGTTTGGATCCATGGTAGTGTAGAAGTTTTCGAAGATGAAAGATTTTTGAATATTTTTTGAGATATTTGAAAGATTTTGGGAAAATTTTTGAAGATTTTTGAGTGAGTTGAATGAGTTTGTATAGGGTTTAATTTATTTATTTATTATTTTTTTTGTTTTCAACGGTAACATTACCGTTATATTAATTTTTTTTATTTTTCCCCCCAAACGGTCATCACCCCGTAAGGAGGGTCACGCAGCTCTTCTTCACGCCACCCTCACGCCTATGTGTTATCAGGGTGGGGCGCGACCGAGGCGTGACCCAGGAGCATCACGCCTGAGTCACGTAGCATAACACATGGCCTAGGTGTCGAGTTCTATTTTTGGTACTTGATACAAAGATTATTAATACATCCTAGAAAAGTTTATCATCACATACATTTCCATTTTTCCACATTATTAATTAATACGTTGTAAAAACTCATCATCAGAGACAATAAAAAAATCACATTATTGAATATGCTGACGAACTTAATGAATATGAATGAGCCCTTATTCACATTCATTCGTTTAACTTTTAACTTGTTCACGAACGTTAACCGAATGGAGATCCTTGTTCGTGTTCGTTCATTAAGGAATTTAGCTTGTTCGTGAATCGTTCACGAACGTTAACGACACATATTATTTAAACAATATAAATCAACATTCTTAATTTCAAGCATTAGAGATAATCATTTATAAATATATAAATTAAAATATTATAGTATTAAACCAAAAATAACTTAAATATATATTATAGTATTAAACTAAAAGTTAAAAATATATAACACATTTAATGAATAAATATAATAAATGAACTTAACAGAACATAAACGAACATGTTACCGAACACAAATGAACGAACATGACCCTTGGTCTTGTTCGTTCATTTAACTAAACGAATGGAATTTCTTGTTCGTGTTCGTTCATTTATTAAATGAACAAACATAAACGAACTTCCCGCCGAACGGTTCACGAACCGTTTGCTGAACGTTCGGTTCGATTACAGCTCTACTGGCATATATCCTACTGATAACCCTTGAGTTCTCTTATGATAGGTATTAGGTTATGAGCTGATGTCTCAACTAGATTAGATATTGCTCTGGGTTGAGCTTGAGCCAGGGGTTTTTCTAATTATAGGTTTTCTTCTGAGCAGGTGGGTCAGGTCACTATGATCCGTTCTTCAGACGGACTGGTAATCTATTTGTCATGACGATCCCGGATATATAACCAGACATTACTGTTAAAAAAATATAATAAAACTAACTAAATTTAGATAGTCAAAAGAAATTATAGCACTCATTACTCAATTTTAGTGGTATTGAATAATAGCTACTCCTAATCGCTTTGTCAAAGAAGTTGCATATAGCAGCCATTAGTCATTACCAAATTTTAATGGTATTGATATGGTTATGTTAAACTAAATAAGTCTTTTAACCTAAAAAACCTAAAAAGGATCTTGAGCCATTAGATTATTAATCAATGGCTATGATTAAATAAAGTTATTGAAGAGTATTTTAGTAATTATTACTTTTGTTGACTTTTTATTAAAATCACTCACCTTCTATAAATATTCATAACTTTTACATACGAAATTATTTTTTTGAAAAAAAAAAATAGCATAATAACATGAGCATTCTTTTATTTTCAAAAGTAGTATAGTTTTGCTATAGAAAATATTTTGTTTTTTTTTTATTTCATTGTGTCTTTTGCATACGCAATGTGTCTTTTATGTTTATGCTCAATGTTGTGTTTTCCTGAACAATTAAGACACAATGATGTCGCAGAATACATAATGTCAAGGAAGGATGACACAATGACGAGTATGAATAATACAATTATCTTTAAAAATGCACAATTAACTGTAAAAAAGACACAATGACGAATATGAACAATTTTGTACAGATCATTGTGTCTTTTGTATTGATCATTGTGTCTTTTGTACAGATCTTTGTGTCTTTTGTGTTTCTGCTCAATGTTGTGTTTTTCTTAACAATTTAAGACACAATGATTTTGCAGAATACGTAATGTTAAGCTAAGATGACACAATGACGAGTATGAATAACACAATGATCTTTAAAAAATACGCAATTACATGTAAAAAAGACACAATTACCTGTAAGAAAAACACAAAAAAATAATTATACACAAACGTTTAAGAAAGACACAATGGCGATAATTAGATACAATGAGCTGAAAAAATTTTATTTTTTATAGCAACACTATATACTTATTTTAAAGATTAAAAAAATGATTGTTTTTATGATATATATATATATATATATTTAAAATATCATATGTAAAAGTTATGAACATTTAAAAATGTATGAGGAAAGTGATTATGACTAAATTACCCTATAATAGTTTTTTCCTTTAAAATTTTAAATCTTCTCTCTTAAATTTGATATCATGATCTAATGTTCAATAATACTTTTTAGGATAAGAAGGCTATTTAATTGAACCTAATCCGGTGTTGATAATGCTAACTATTAATACAAGCAAGCCCCACTAGTCGCTTTGTCAAAGAAAATATAAAACTGCAAGATTATAAAATCTTAAATTTAAATGCTTTAAATAAAAAATAGAAAATATAATAAAACTTATAATTTTATGATTATATAAAAATTTTATAAAGCTAAATGTGAAATATTGAGATTTGTTAATACAATAATGTAATTTGAATTGAGTTTAGAAAATTAGAACAAATTTAGCTTTAAAGGAGATTCTATCAAATTTCTTAGAATATCAAGTTTAGTTTTTTTATATTCCATATTTAGTGTACTCAATGCTATTATAGCAATATTGGATTTACTTTAAACCACATGTGAAAATTAGAATTAAATACTAAATATATGGGTTGTGCTAACTAACTAGCTTACTTGACAGGCAATACAAATATAATCAACACATGTATATTGCATAGCATTTAACGCATAATCTAATTAGGTCTAAGGCTTGTATCATAGTTTGGATAATTGCTATAATTTATTAAGTTTGAATGCGTACGTGTGTAACATCCCTTAAAGCAAAATATGTAAAGGAGTATGAGAACTCACATGATTGTTTGGTTAGCTAATCCAAAATGTCTTTGAGTAATGTTTGGAGAATCAAAGGCAATATACCTTACCTAAACTAAAGTTTCAGTTTCAAGAGTCTTGTTATTCTAAAGTTCAAATTCATAGTTTTAATATCTATGGCATTCAACGAAAATCCTAAATGGATAAGTCTAAGTTTAAATGGTTTTATTGGAATATTTATTTAGATATTTAAATAAATATTCTCATAATGTTTGTATAAATTAAAGGGGTTTTTTGAGAATGTATATTTGTTATCATAAATAAATATTCTCAAATAATATTTGTTTGTGTATATCAAAATGTTTTTTAATATGGTCCACATAGAGTTTAATGATTTTTTTTTCTAATATCAAGTTTTCACATTATACAATTCATATTTACACACACACACTCACATGTATCATATGTATATATTCAAACTAAAAACCAAAAGAATTATTTATAGTTATATGATTTAAAAGGATAAAAGTAAGTATCTTAAAAGTAAAAAATAGTTTACTTTTATGTCCCTTGAATCATGTTGTTATATATGTATTTAAAGGATAACCAACAAGTTGTATAACACTAAAAATAAATATTTATAGTTACATAATTTAAGAGGTATAAAAGCACTTTTTTAAGTAAAATAAAACTATATTATGTTGTTACAACTTGTGACTAGATCAATGGTTCTTTTAGAAAAGTCATCATACCATGTTAAAAACATTTGATCTTACATTAATGAATACATCATAGATAGTACGCCTCGCAAAATATCTGAGTTGGGTCGGTCGTGTCAGGTATCAATCAGAATGGGTGTTCAGTTTAGGTATAAATGAATCGTTTTTTTAAAAAATATCAATTCAGTTTAAGTTAAAATAGGTTTTAAGTGAACAAATAATTTATTTGCATAATTTTTAGTAATTTTATTATCAAATGTATTATTAATAATTTCTTACATGTTTGAATCTATTATATTTTCATAGTTTTAGGTTACACATCTTAACCAGTCAACTTTTTCTATTTATAATATTACTCATTTCAATCCATAATATAATAATTATTTCTTAAATCAACTCATTTATCTTGTTTTTAGTCAAGGTTGTCAAGTCTAATAGAAATTCATCATATATAACCAAAACATCTCATTTTTCTAATTTTTTTTAACATAAAATTTATCATAATTATACTTTTAAACAACTACGCCCCATTATTTGCGTTGCACACATATAATGTATATATGTGTGGCTCTCAAGGAGCCAAAGTAAAAGAGCACTAATTTTAACGTTATTTTACTTATTTTGTAAAAATAACATAAAAAATTGTTGGGATTAATTAACTTTAAACGAAAATTTTGAGCCGGGGACTCCTTCGGAGTAGCCTCTCTATCCTAATTGAGATAGGGGTAAGGTTTGTATTCATATCCTACTTCAAAATAATTTACTTACACAAGTCGATCTTTACTCATAACTTTTCATCTAACAAATTAACAAATAAGCTAGTCTCACATCGACCCGTTTCTTTCTACACTAACGAGTACTTTGTAGCAAGTCATTATCACCTCATATTTCCATTTTTCTAGCGTTTAATACGTTGTAGAAAATTCATCATCACAAACTTGCCCCTTTTCCCAGTAAACGAAAACTTTTATAAATACTAATCATCTTCATCGCAGATTACATGAAAGTAAAACAAGATCTTCAACATGGGCACATTCTTTGTTGTATTGCTAGTTCTTGTTGTTGCTTGCTCCCCAAAGATTGATGCTCAAACCTGCAACCCAAGTGGTAGCATGAGAGGCCCCGAGCCCCTCGGTTGGCAAACATCATACCCATAGTCCTTAAAACATATTTACATTATCATAGCAGCGGAATTTAAGGCGATTACATAAAATATTATACAAACCTAAACAAACATTAATACATAGCTCATATCATTATTAGGTTTATAACATGGCCAGTCTAAGCCAGGGGTAGTCTTCAACCTATGCCACGAGCCCTCAGCTAATCTCTCTCGTTACCATTTAACCTGACATGCATGTAAAACAAGTCAGCTTTATGCTGGTGAGTTCTAATTAAATTTTCATAAAATCCTCACTGCACATATATAACATTAACTTTCACTGTTGACCGAGGTCAACAATCTCAATCATACTTGAACATAAATCATTTCATTTACATACATATTCTCGCTACATCAATCATACAATACATAAAACCTTAGCCTTTGCTGTTAACCGAAGTCAACAACCTTTAACATACATATCATCATAGCATAATCTCATACACAACCTACTCATCATCATACATTAATCATATTGTGCAAAACTTTAGCCTGAACTGCTGACTTTAGTCAGCCTGCTTGTGCAGCACAAGTCTCTATGACACTGACGAACCACAGTCGACAGGCCTGTTCTTTCACAGGACTCTATGACTATGACGACCCACAGTCGACATGCCTGTTTTTTTCACAGGACTCTATGACTATGACGACCCACAGTCGACATGCCTGTTCTTTCACAGGACTCTATGACTATGACGACCCACAGTCGACATGCCTGTTCTTTCACAGGACTCTATGACTACCAACCGAAGTTGGTAGCTCATACCGGTACAAGACTTCGTTACATACTTCATTTATACATAACATGGTTTAAATCATTTAAACCATCATAAACATAAACACTTTACTGCACCGCAGTGCTCAAATTCTGCCCAACCGCAGCCGGGACTTCAAAACCATATTTCCTACTCGACCTCGGTCGAGACTTTAAAAAAATCAATTACTTCTCATCCGCAGCGAGACTTAAAACATTCTTTATATTAAAATATTCTTTTATCTGACCGCAGTCAGCTTATACAATCATTTTTATAAAATAACTTTCATAACATGCATACCAGCCCAAAATGATAAAACATTTAAAATAGGGCTACAAAGAACTCACCTGATATCTTACAGTAGCAAGATTCCTCGTAAACTGATACTAATGGTGTAACTCTGCATTCGTTTACACTTAATACGTCATTTATGATTTAACCTACTGATTAGATCTTTCTGAACGTTCAATGTCAAAGACATTGTCTTGAAAGTCATCAAATAGTTAATGTTGTTGATTATAATGCTAAAACCGTTCCTGAACAGATTAATGGCTTAGAAATGATAAATCCTTATCATTGATTACCCAGATATCATGAAATATCACAACATAGTCTTAGAATAGGTTTAATAACCATGATTAACATACTAATCTGACTGTTATCACAAACATCAGATAATCGTTCCAATAAGTATGTTAATGATTGTGATTAGCTTGGAACACTCAGATTTAACCTTTGCATTTCAAAGATTAACCAAACTAATCATTTACATCATCATAATCAAATGGATTAATCCATTATAATCATAGTTGTGATTTCATGCAAACCGGGCATTACAACGGCTCAAAACAAGGATTTAACCGTTAGAACATCGTGTTCTTCATTTCTAATCAATCCTAGCCATCATCTAGGCAATAATCAACAATCCTAACTATCTTATTACGTTCAAAATCAAGATCTAATCAATCAAAATCAAACTAGAAGGTTAAAATGAACCGTTACCTGTTCTGACGAGTTTCTGCGGTTAAAACATCGATCAGGACTTGTATATATGATTCCTGGGATGATCCGGATGTTTAGAAACCTTAGATATGAAGTTTGGGGGTGTTAGAATGAAGATTCTTCGTCTGGAAGTCGAATAGCATCGAATATTAAGTAAAAAATGACTTCCAGAACAATCTGATCGTTTTAACACATTTTTGGCCGACATAAGGTATGGGGCGCATCGCCCCAACTGGGCGTATGGCGCTAGGCGTAGCGCCCCACGTCACCCAGCGTCATCATTTGAGTTTTAACTTGTTTTCGCGATTCCGGGAGCATACGAACTCCGTTTTGCGCACGGTTTTCGCCCACGTTCATCATTTTTCACATACTATCAATCCCCAATAACAAAAGTTGCTAAATCCTTGTGGATTTCAAGCACGACCAAATGTGCTTACGTCATAATTGCCGAATTTTTCGTACGCAATCATCACAGTTTCAACAGTAACCGAAATCTCGTACGTTTATTATTAAATTACTAAATTTTCGGTTGTTACAAATCTACCCTCCTTACAATAGGTTTCGTCCTCGAAACCTGTTACATTTCAAACAAATGTGGGTAGAGTCGTTTCATCTCGTCTTCAGTCTCCCATGTCGCTTCAGATCCTTTTCGGTGTTTCCATTGAACCTTAACTTGCCTAATCACCTTGTTACGTAACTGTTTCTCTTTCATATCAACAATTGCAACTGGTTCTTCTATGTAATTCAATCTTTCATCAACTTCAATATCATTTAAAGGCACATATGCTACATCATCCGCTAGACATTTTCTCAGATGTGAAACGTGAAATGTCGGATGAATTCCACTCAGTTCATCTGGTAGATCTAATCGGTAAGCTACCTTACCAACCCGTGCCATTATTCGAAAAGGTCCAATAAATCTCGGACTCAACTTTCCTCTCTTCCTGAATCGAATAACTCCCTTCCATGGTGAAACTTTTAACAGTACTTGATCACCTACTTCAAACTCTATTGGTCTCCGTCTTTTATCGGCATAGGACTTTTGTCGATCTTGTGCAGCTTTCATTCGCGCTTTAACTAGTTGAAGCTTTTCTGTCAAATCTAACACTGCAGCTTTACTTCCCACTTCTTTCTGTCCTACACCTCCCCAACATACCGGTGTCCTACAACGCCGTCCGTACAATGCCTCATATGGTGGCATTCCAATACTAGCATGGTAGCTATTGTTGTACGAGAATTCCACCAATGGTAAATGATCATCCCAACTACCACCAAAATCAATAATACAAGCTCTGAGCATATCTTCTAAGGTTTGGATAGTCCTTTCAGACTGTCCATCGGTCTGAGGATGATACGCAGTGCTAATATTGAGTCTTGTACCCATTGATTCATGAAACTGTTTCCAGAATCTTGAAATGAACCGTGTGTCACGATCTGACACTATAGAAACTGGAACTCCATGTCTCGTAATTATTTCTTTCACAAATAGTTCAGACAGTTTCTCCGACGTATAAGTCTCCCGTATAGGCAAGAAATGAGCACTTTTCGTTAACCGGTCTACAATCACCCAAATAGCATCATGACGTTTCGTCGTAAGAGGCAACTTAGTTATAAAATCCATGGTGATGTGTTCCCATTTCCATTCCGGGACTTCTAAAGGTTGCACATAACCATAGGGTTTCTGATGTTCAGCTTTCACTTGTGCACATGTCAAACATTTGTTTACGTACTGCATTACATTAAACTTCATACCTGGCCACCAATAATCCTTTCGAAGGTCTTGATACATTTTCGTTGCACCAGGATGAATAGAGTAGCGTGACTTATGTGCTTCGTCTAGAATCCTTGACCTGATGTCCCCATTTCGTGGAACCCACATTCGACCAAATCGAATCTTAATACCAAATTCATTTTCTTCTAGATTCTTGACTTGACCAAAGATTCTTTCGAATCCAACATTTTCTTCCTTTAGTCCTTCCTTCTGTGCATCTTTGAGCTCATTCAGAAAGTCAGGTGTTATTACCAAACTGTAAGACTTAACTTGTATAGCAGAGTGTTCTGTCTTACGACTTAGTGCATCAGCCACCACATTGGCTTTTCCTGGGTGATACAAAATCTCACAGTCATAATCTTTCAGCAGTTCAAGCCATCTTCGTTGTCTCATATTCAAGTCTTTCTGTTCAAAGAAGTATTTTAAACTTTTGTGATCTGTGTAGATTGTACATTTCACTCCATATAAATAATGCCTCCAAATTTTTAAAGCAAATACCACAGCAGCCAATTCCAAATCATGTGTTGGATAATTAGTTTCATGGTTTTCAATTGTCTTGAGGCATATGCTATTACCTTTCCCCTTTGCATAAGTACACAACCCAAACCCAGATAAGACGCATCTGAGTACACCACCATGTCTTCATTACCATCCGGCAGTGTTAAAATAGGAGCTTCGGTTAACCTCTTCTTTAGTTCTTCAAAAGCTTGGACCTGAGTTGGACCCCAATCATATTTTACATCTTTCCTAGTCAATTTTGTCAACGGTGTAGCAATCCTAGAAAAATCCTGAATAAATCTTCTGTAATAACCTGCTAATCCAAGAAAGCTACGAACTTCCGTTGGTGTTTTCGGAGGATTCCATTTCATAACTGCTTCTACTTTAGCTGGGTCCACCATTATGCCTTCTGGACTAATAACATGACCTAAAAATTGTACTTCCCGTAGCCAAAAGGCACATTTAGAGAACTTAGCATAAAGTTTTTCTCTTCTTAGTATTTCAAGAACTTCCCGGATATGACACGCATGATCACCTTCACTCCTTGAGTATATTAATATATCGTCAATAAACACAATCACTGATCGGTCTAACATAGGTCTGCATACCCGATTCATCAAATCCATAAACGCCGCAGGAGCGTTTGTTAATCCGAAAGACATCACAAGAAACTCATAGTGTCCATAACGTGTGCGAAACGCTGTCTTCGGAATATCTTGTTCTCTCACCTTTAATTGATGATACCCTGATCTGAGATCTATTTTAGAAAACCAACTTGCCCCTTGCAATTGGTCGAATAAATCATCAATCCTTGGTAACGGATACTTATTCTTTATTGTGAGCTTATTCAATTCCCTATAATCAATACACATTCTCATACTTCCATCCTTTTTCTTTACAAACAACACTGGTGCACCCCAAGGTGACACACTCGGTCGTATAAAACCTTTGTCTAGAAGGTCTTGTAGTTGGGTCATTAATTCTTTCATTTCCGTTGGAGCCAGACGGTACGGTGCCTTGGCGACAGGTTGAGCTCCTGGCACAACATCAATTTGGAATTCGATTTCCCGATCAGGTGGAAGTCCTGGCAAATCCTCAGGAAATACATCAGGAAAGTTACACACCACGGGTACGTCTTCCAATTCTTTTACCTTAATTTCTTTATCAATAACATAAGCCAGATAAGCCCCACACCCTCGCCTCATAAATTCACTTGCCTTAATCATTGAAATGACTTTAGGCGCGTTAAACACTTTATCCCCGTAAACCGTTACTGAACTCCCATTAAGAGCCGTTAAGAAAATCATATTTCGTCGACAGACAATGTTAGCCTCATGTTTGGCCAACCAATCCATACCCAAAACTACATCAAAACCTCCTAACGTAATCACAAACAACTTAACAGGGAATCTATGACCTTCTATATCAATGTAACAATCATCATCAATAGCCTCCGTTACTCTAGTAGATTTACCAAGAGCAGTTTCTATGTTAAAGGTATTTTCTATCTTTCTAACATTTGCACACAGTTTATCACAAAAAGTAATAGCCACAAAGCTCATACTTGCACCAGAATCAAATAGAACTGACGCAGGGATATCATTAATCAAGAATGTACCTGTCACCACATCCGGGTCTTTATCTGCCTGATCCTTAGTCATAGTAAAGGCACGAGCTTTTGCCTTTTGCTTCTCACCTCCTTTGCTACTTTCAGGTTTGATGGATTTATTAATTATTGCCTTCGGTTTAAGACAATTTTTGCTAATGTGACCCAATTCACCACAATTATAACACTTTGGCCTACTCGGACAATCAAAAGAGAAATGTCCCATCTTCCCACAACGGTAGCACAAAGTAGTCCCCGTACGACATTCTCCTCCATGTTTCCTTCCACACTTAAAGCATGTTTCAACTTCTTCCATTCTAAACCTTTTCATAGGGGGTCCTGATTTTTCATTTCTGTTTCTTTTAAATTTTGATGCCCACTTTTGCTTTGGTTCCTCCTTTAACGGTTCAGCTTCCACAACATCATCCCAGACAATGCCGCTAATTTCTACGGCTGATTCAAAAGTTCTAGGAGCATGCGCCTTCACATGTGTTCGGACTTTAGGCGGTAGTCCTTCCACATATAACTTCAATCTGCGTTCCTCCGTGTTTACCAAATGAGGAACCAGTCTTGACATTTCATTAAATTTTGACGTATATTGCCGATGGTTCATACGTCCAGCTTTCAAAGTCAGAAATTCCCGCTCGATTTTATCAATTTCATTCTTTGGACAAAAGTGTTTTATAACTAATTCCTTCAAGTCCTCCCATTTAAAACCCTCCACATCAGTAGTGGTCTTTGACTGCTTAACAGTGTTCCACCAGTGTAGAGCTTCTTCAGTAAATGAGTGAGCTGCAAATTTCACAGCTTGATCTTCCCGGCATTCACTGATAGCAATAACCGCCTCCATAGCCGAAACCCAATGACAGGTGGCCACAGCATCCTTCTTACCATCAAATGAGGGTGGATTGCATCCTTTGAAGGCCTTGTAATCACAACCCTTCCGTTTCTCTGACGTAGAATCACCGTTCTTAGTTCCGGTGATCACAACTTCTTCTTCTTTGGTGCTTTCCTTAGTTTCTTCAGACTTTTCTTTCAAAGTATCCTTCAGTATTTTTGTAACCAAAGCTGGTAGCTTATCATCCAAAACTTTACAGACCTCATCAGAAATAGCCTTCACTACGATAGGCTCTAGAGTAAACTTATTTTCATCTTCCGGTTGCTCGTTGTGCTCGTAGTCGTCTTCATTGACGGGTTCTTCATTCTCGATATGTGGTTCTTCAGGTTCCTGTGGTTGCTTACGTGGTCTACCCCTTTGTCCAGCCATTTAACTACCTACAAGATGCATCAATTGGAGAGTCAGTACAGGTTTAGTTTAGCACGAAATAAGCTTTGTAAATCGTTAATGACGTTGATCAGGTGTTATTAACCATTTACCTAACTCATAGGCTCTAAACGTTTCCCATCACGTCACCCCAAAGTGCATGACTCTAACTATCTTTCTAACCTTACACCTATGTCTTAACTCATACATAACATTCCGCTCATGGCATCAAACTACCCTTGACTGGCATTCTTATCCTTCAGTCCCATTTTCAGTTTAAGTCTAGTCATTAGGGATGACCAGATCTCTCAAATTATGGCTCTGATACCAACTTGAGAGGCCCCGAGCCCCTCGGTTGGCAAACATCATACCCATAGTCCTTAAAACATATTTACATTATCATAGCAGCGGAATTTAAGGCGATTACATAAAATATTATACAAACCTAAACAAACATTAATACATAGCTCATATCATTATTAGGTTTATAACATGGCCAGTCTAAGCCAGGGGTAGTCTTCAACCTATGCCACGAGCCCTCAGCTAATCTCTCTCGTTACCATTTAACCTGACATGCATGTAAAACAAGTCAGCTTTATGCTGGTGAGTTCTAATTAAATTTTCATAAAATCCTCACTGCACATATATAACATTAACTTTCACTGTTGACCGAGGTCAACAATCTCAATCATACTTGAACATAAATCATTTCATTTACATACATATTCTCGCTACATCAATCATACAATACATAAAACCTTAGCCTTTGCTGTTAACCGAAGTCAACAACCTTTAACATACATATCATCATAGCATAATCTCATACACAACCTACTCATCATCATACATTAATCATATTGTGCAAAACTTTAGTCTGAACTGCTGACTTTAGTCAGCCTGCTTGTGCAGCACAAGTCTCTATGACACTGACGAACCACAGTCGACAGGCCTGTTCTTTCAC
Organism: Mikania micrantha; assembly: GCA_009363875.1. NCBI lineage: Eukaryota > Viridiplantae > Streptophyta > Magnoliopsida > Asterales > Asteraceae > Mikania > Mikania micrantha. The sequence goes on along the minus strand of CM018695.1, from coordinate 75,442,000 downwards.
AGGACTCTATGACTATGACGACCCACAGTCGACATGCCTGTTTTTTTCACAGGACTCTATGACTATGACGACCCACAGTCGACATGCCTGTTCTTTCACAGGACTCTATGACTATGACGACCCACAGTCGACATGCCTGTTCTTTCACAGGACTCTATGACTACCAACCGAAGTTGGTAGCTCATACCGGTACAAGACTTCGTTACATACTTCATTTATACATAACATGGTTTAAATCATTTAAACCATCATAAACATAAACACTTTACTGCACCGCAGTGCTCAAATTCTGCCCAACCGCAGCCGGGACTTCAAAACCATATTTCCTACTCGACCTCGGTCGAGACTTTAAAAAAATCAATTACTTCTCATCCGCAGCGAGACTTAAAACATTCTTTATATTAAAATATTCTTTTATCTGACCGCAGTCAGCTTATACAATCATTTTTATAAAATAACTTTCATAACATGCATACCAGCCCAAAATGATAAAACATTTAAAATAGGGCTACAAAGAACTCACCTGATATCTTACAGTAGCAAGATTCCTCGTAAACTGATACTAATGGTGTAACTCTGCATTCGTTTACACTTAATACGTCATTTATGATTTAACCTACTGATTAGATCTTTCTGAACGTTCAATGTCAAAGACATTGTCTTGAAAGTCATCAAATAGTTAATGTTGTTGATTATAATGCTAAAACCGTTCCTGAACAGATTAATGGCTTAGAAATGATAAATCCTTATCATTGATTACCCAGATATCATGAAATATCACAACATAGTCTTAGAATAGGTTTAATAACCATGATTAACATACTAATCTGACTGTTATCACAAACATCAGATAATCGTTCCAATAAGTATGTTAATGATTGTGATTAGCTTGGAACACTCAGATTTAACCTTTGCATTTCAAAGATTAACCAAACTAATCATTTACATCATCATAATCAAATGGATTAATCCATTATAATCATAGTTGTGATTTCATGCAAACCGGGCATTACAACGGCTCAAAACAAGGATTTAACCGTTAGAACATCGTGTTCTTCATTTCTAATCAATCCTAGCCATCATCTAGGCAATAATCAACAATCCTAACTATCTTATTACGTTCAAAATCAAGATCTAATCAATCAAAATCAAACTAGAAGGTTAAAATGAACCGTTACCTGTTCTGACGAGTTTCTGCGGTTAAAACATCGATCAGGACTTGTATATATGATTCCTGGGATGATCCGGATGTTTAGAAACCTTAGATATGAAGTTTGGGGGTGTTAGAATGAAGATTCTTCGTCTGGAAGTCGAATAGCATCGAATATTAAGTAAAAAATGACTTCCAGAACAATCTGATCGTTTTAACACATTTTTGGCCGACATAAGGTATGGGGCGCATCGCCCCAACTGGGCGTATGGCGCTAGGCGTAGCGCCCCACGTCACCCAGCGTCATCATTTGAGTTTTAACTTGTTTTCGCGATTCCGGGAGCATACGAACTCCGTTTTGCGCACGGTTTTCGCCCACGTTCATCATTTTTCACATACTATCAATCCCCAATAACAAAAGCTGCTAAATCCTTGTGGATTTCAAGCACGACCAAATGTGCTTACGTCATAATTGCCGAATTTTTCGTACGCAATCATCACAGTTTCAACAGTAACCGAAATCTCGTACGTTTATTATTAAATTACTAAATTTTCGGTTGTTACATAGCATAAGGGGAACCCAACCCCCACCTGGAGAATGCAACACAGAGAACGACTCCGAGTGTTGTGTGAACGGAAAATATTACTCAACATACACCTGCTCGCCACCAGTTTCAAGTCGAACAAAGGCGACCCTAACATTGAACAGTTTCCAAGCCGGAGGTGATGGGGGTGGTCCATCGGAGTGTGACAACAAGTACCACTCTGATGACACCCCAGTGGTAGCACTATCAACAGGCTGGTACAAAGGAGGTAGCAGGTGTCTCAAATACATCACCATCTATGGTAACGGACGTAGCGTGAAAGCAAAGGTTGTAGATGAGTGTGACTCTACGATGGGTTGTGATGAAGAACATGACTATCAGCCCCCATGCCGTAATAACATTGTTGATGCCTCTAAAGCTGTATGGAAAGCCTTGGGTGTGTCAGAGGATAACTGGGGAGATTTAGCTGTCACTTGGTCTGATTAGCTATTCCATGGTCAATCATGTCTAGTTGATCTTGGCTCGTGCAATAGTATGTAATTTGTTATTATCAAAATAAAGGCGGATGTGAGTCGTTTTCTGATTGAATAACTAGCCATGTACCGAGTTCAACATGGTATGAAATCGTATGTTGGTTATCTATGAGCATGTGTTTATGTGTTTACAGTTGTTTGTTTTCCTACTTATGTCTGTTGTTGTTGTATTTTGTTAATGTATTCGGGTATGTTTGTTTGTTAGTTATGTTTTTGGGCTTGTTAGAGTTAGCATACATTGGCTTATTTGAGGTATAGATATGCCAATCTACCATGAGATGATCAAACTAGAAACCACTATCTTGGATTGCTTTGTCAATTTTATTTGTTTGTGTTAAAAATGGTATGGGTCGCTCAACCTTACATCTACAAGAAAAATTCACATGGACCCCAAAATTGTGGGAGGCATGAATGTGAACAGGAATCTTCGTGAGTTAAAACTAGAGATATAAACGAATCAAGCCGGAAAGTAAGAGGCTTGAAATCGGATCGGTAAAAAAATCAAACAAGCCGAGCTTAAACCACTACTAGAAAAAGTCATTTTTTCCGACAAAAATTTGCTACGCAATTTTTTTTGTCACAAATTGCTACCCAATTGCGACAAAATACCGACGAAGTATGTGAGTGTAAACAAAGACAAAGTTTTGTCACAATTGCGTCGGAAATTGCTACAAATTTCCGACGATAAAAAATCAATTTAATTAAAATAAATTCCGTCGCAAATGTGTCGCAATTTGCAACGAATTTCCGACACAAATAAATTAAATTTAATAAATAAAATATTTTTTCGCAAATGTGTAGCAAGTTGATACGAATTTCCGACAAAAAAAATTAATTTAATTAATTATATATTTTGTCACAATTGCGTCGGAAATTGCTACAAATTTCCGACGATAAAAAATAAATTTAATTTAAAAAAAATCACGTCGCAAATGTGTCGCAACTTGCAACGAATTTCCGACACAAATAAATTAAATTTAATTAATAAATTATTTTGTCGCAAATGTGTAGCAAGTTGCTACGAATTTACGACAAAAGAAAATTAATTTAGTTAATTATATATTTTGTCACAATTGCGTCGGAAATTGATACAAATTTCCGACGATAAAAAATCAATTTAATTAAAAAAAATCGTCGCAAATGTGTCGCAACTTGCAACGAATTTCCAACACAAATAATTTAAATTTAATTAATAAAATATTTTGTCGCAAATGTGTAGCAAGTTGCTACGAATTTCTGACAAAAAAAATTAATTTAATTAATTATAAATTTTGTCACAATTACGTCAAAAATTGCTACAATTTTCCAACGAAAAAAAATAAATTTATTTTAAAAAATATTTCGTCGCAGATGTGTCGTAACTTGATACAAATGGTTGTGTCCCTGCCCTCCAACCTATTATCTTGAGACTAATCAACTTTCTAGTCAAACTACAATTAAACAACCGGAACTGTCTTGAAAATGTACTCCTACATGTTTAATTCTAATACCAAATATATATGTTTTGTTAAATTTGAGGATTTATGATTTGGAGGTTCAAATTGAAGCTGAAAGGAGATGAAAGCTCGAGCTGGAAGAAAAAATACGAAAAGAGCGACATGAACAACATAAAATGCAACTACAAATGAAAGTTCATGAAATTTATGAAACACCCTGTTAGATGAGTTAATTTTGATATTAAGAAAAACTTATGTTAGTTTTGGAGACTTATGGATTTTACTTGATTGTGTTTAAATTTGATTCGCAAAACATGTTTTGTATTTTGGCTTTGTTTACTTTTTTAAAACAAGTTTATATATTTATTTGCAATGGTTTTCGAAGAAAAAATTTTCTGGGTGAATTTAGTTTCATTGTATTAAAAAAAAGATTTTTCGTCGGAATTGCGTTGCAAAAAAGGAAATGTTTCGTCGGAATTGCGTCGCAATATTTTCAAAAATGTTTTGTCGGAATTGCGTCGCAAATTGCTTTGTCGGAATCGCGTCGCAAATTGCTTTGTCGGAATTGCGTCGCAAATTGCTTTGTCGGAATTGTGTCGCAAATGGTTTTATCGGAATTGTGTCGCATACAGCTTTGTCGGAAATGCGTCGCAAATTGGTTTGTCGGAATTTTGTCGCAAACAGTTTTGTCGGAAATGTGTCACAAAACAATGTGTCGCAAACTGTTTTGTCGGAATTTTGTCGCAACGATTTGTGTCGGAATTGCATCGCAAATGTTAAATACATATATATTATGGAGACGGATCAAATACATATGCTTCTTAACGTACTAAACGTTGGATGGATTCTGGACCCTTTGATCAGACTAATCAATGGTTAAGATTTAGTGGTCCCCACTTTATACAACTTTTTCTACAAAATAAGTGTAAAATATAACTGGAAGGGCAAAAGAGGAAACAACCACATTTTATAATGTTACAACAAGTTCCATTCGTTTTTTAAAAATTAAATAACTTTTACATGCTTTATTATTTTTTTAAAAAAATTACACCATAAAATTGAGAATTTTATTATCTTTAATTTGAGTATAGTATTGTTATAGTTTTTTTAAGTTTTTTTTACATGGTCCGTGATTTTTACGCTTGGTACGTAATTATTGGTACGTGATTATTCAGTTGATCCTTTGATCATGCATGTTAAAAAACGGTATGTGATTTTCTTATAGCGTGGTCCATGATTATACATTTTGCCCTTGATTATGTGTGTTAAAATACGGTATGTGGTTGTTATATATTGTGGTCTGTAATTATTGGTCTGTGATTATCCGATGGTCCGTGATTATGTGTGTTAAATGTCAGTCTGTAATTTTGTAAATCACGGTCTGTAATTTTATATGGACGATAATACCCTTTACCCTAATGACACATGGCGCGTTCCTGTGGCTTCCTACGTTTAGCACGTTAACACTAATATGTACGTTAACCGTCCCCTATATATTATAGCAAATGTAATAAATATTAATTTGTCTCGGAAATTCGTCGGAACTTCCGATGTTTTTTTTCGTAGCAAATTTGTCACATTTTTCGTCGGAATTCCGTCGGAACTGCATTTCCGGCCAAGGGTTTTCCGATAACCTTTTTTTGTCGCAAATCCGTCGAAAATGCATGTTTTTTCTAGTAGTGAACAAGCTTGAGGTGCAAAATATGGCTCGTTTAGTTATTAAGGTCAAGCTTCACATGCCGTTCACTTGTGAGTCTAAATCAGTTTTTTATTCATACAACTTTTATATAAATAATTGTTTCTATCATAATAAATAAAATAAAATCATAAATATTATGTCATAAATACATATAAAATAATAATAATAAAAAGAAATAAATTAAATAATTAATAATAAACGAGCCGACCAAGCTCGAGATTGATATTTTCTTACAAGCCAAGCTCCAGCTTCAAAAATAAAGTTCTAAATGAGCCGAGCTCAAAGTCTCTGAAGTCAAAACAAACCGAACTCGAGCCTTAGCGAAGCTTGGCTCATTTATACCCTAGTTAAAATCAACACGATAATAGAAACTAAAAGACAAGTAATAGGTATGTTCATAAAAGTTACATTTCACTATCAGGTTATAATTAAATACCTGACAAAATTTAAGTGATAACTTAGAATACAATTTTGAAAAATATATATATATAAATTAAACAAGTCTAGCCATAAACCATAACCGAAACCCAGCCCGTTGATCATATACACGGGTTCTCTATGATTGTGTTAGGTTTGTGAAATCCGACACAAGTGAATTATATTTTATTGATTAATATTTACAAGGATTGCACAAACCGGAAAACCGGTTAACCGGTCAAAGTCAGGCAACCAGTTTTTACCAATAACCGGTTCGGTTAATAACCGATTTTTCAAAATCTAAAACCAAAACCGAAATATAACCGAAACCAATTAACCATTTTCTCCTAAGTTAAACCGGTTTGGTCTCTTGAAACTTCAAACCGGTCCTAAACCGCCGGTTTTTTAAAAAAACCTAAAACCGATTCCAATAACCGGGGTTTTTTTGCATGTCTAGGGTCTGCTACAAAGAAACAGCTGCATATACAGTCATCTATTTACAAAAGAGAAGATATCAAATAATACAAAGAAAAATTTATCCCTCGTCTCTAATACCTCCTCAAGCAAACTAGTGGTGCATAGATGCAAAGCTTTGTGTGAAAGTCTATGAAGAGGGATCTTGGAAGAGAATCTGACATATCGTAAAAATGTCAGCCACTAAAAGCTTGGCAGGAACGAACTAAGTGTGTAACCGCCCGTAACGAAGGAGCACACAAACAAATTGGTTAACAAGATCAATATGTTTACCCATACTGTTAGAGAGACAGATAGGATTCTGACTAAGAATTAAGAGATACGGCGTATTTTTTGGCATGTTAAGTGTACCAATCTGAAATGTCTTGTTGATCCTTGACTTGATGGGTTGTGCAAAAAGACAACATTAATCATTGCATGTATAATTATATGCATTGGGTTGGGAATTTTATATGTTTGCTTTTTGTTTGGGTGCTAGACGGGTTGTGCTCATGGTTAGAAAACAAACCCAATACAAACCCGAAAAAAATTGTACGAATCCGAAAATTGTTACGCATCTGCGTATTCACATGTATGTATTTATAGAATAACACAAAAAGAAACATATGACTTAAAAATACAATTTTAAATAAAAAGAATACATAGTGTTAATGTTTTGCTTTTAACCTGTGCCATAAAATATCGTGCTAGCTTCGGTTATGACATAAGCTTTTGGATGAAATAAACAAGGCAGCTCATGAACCTGCAAGTTTGGCCTCAACCTGACACAATTAGCTAAACAGTGTTAGTTTAAACTTGTAATTAAGTAAAAGAGAAGGGTTTAGTTTTAATTATTTTGTTTTATGTTTATCTAGTCCTAGATTCTTGTTTTTTAGTTAAAGGTTTTATCTTTTGTTTATGGCTATATAAGCCGAGGTTTGTTTAAGATTAATAATTCAATAAAGAGTTCAGCAATTCTTTTATATCTCTGTTACCGATTTCAATTGGTATCAGAGCCGAGTGTTTAAGAAGGAAGAGCGATCGAAGGAAGGAGTTCAAGGTCAAGGAAGCAGCCAAGCAAGGAGGATTCGAAGGACTGAATCAAGGCGATGGCAGGCGGACCAGCTGAACACGCGATCGTGCAAGTCAAGGAGAGCAACTCGGCTTCGCTACAATGCCTTATCCTAACGGCAGATAATTACAATGTCTGGCCATAAGGATCAAGGCTGTGTTCAGGGTTCATGGGATCCTTGAAGCAATCGAACCAAGAGCTGGTGCAGTAGCAGACGCCAAGAAGGATGACATGGCGATTGCCCTGCTGTATCAAGCAATTCTCGAAGAGATGGTGATCCAAGTCTCTCAATACAATACGGCTCAGGAGATGTGGAATGCCCTCAAAACAAGATTTGTTGGAGCAGACCGCGTTCGTGAAAGCAAGATTGCAGACTCTGCAATCCGAATTCGAAGGGCTGAAGATGAATGAGGATGACTCAATCGATGAGTTTGCTACCAAATTGAGCAAACTTGTATCGAAGTCAAATAGCCTGGGTTCAACGATCAAAGACAAGACCTTGGTGAAGAAGCTGTTAAGTTCAGTACCTAACAAATTCATCGCGATAGTGGCGTCGATTAAGCAATTTGCAGACCTGAGCACAATGTCTTTTCAAGAAGCAATTGGACGACTTAAAGCCTTTGAAGAAAGAATCAAGCCCAAGGATCAAGCTCAAAAGGGGACCAGCTCCTGCTATCCTACGAAGATTGGCAAGCCAAGAAAAGACAGGAAGCCTCAAAGGGAATTGGAAGGGGATCCAACAAGCCTGCAGTTCGGGGCAGAGGCCGAGGCAGAGGGAGTTTTGGCAGGGGCAGAGGTCAAGACAAAGGCCAAAACTCCTACCATCAAGGGCAAAGTTCTTTTCATCAGAAGAAGTTCAAAGACAAGGCAAAGGTTCAGTGTTTTCGGTGCGATGCCATGGGTCATTACTCAACCGAATGCCCTACCAGACCAAGGCAGGAAGAAAGTAATCTGGCCCAAGCAAGTGATGAAGGACCAGCCCTTATGATGACTATTGGAATAGAGACTCAGGCAGAATCAGTGCTGCTAAACGAAGGCAACATTCACCCAAGAAGATATGAAGAGGCTGAGAATGATTACTGGTTCCTGGACAATGGGGCCAGCAATCATATGACAGGTAATAAAGACCTGTTTGAGCAACTCGACAGCACCATCACTGGAAGGGTAAGGTTCGGAGATGGGTCCTATGTCGAAATCAAAGGAAGGGGGAGCATAATAGTGGAATGCAAGACAGGAGAACAGAGGATCCTTACGAATGTGTACCTGATCCCCTCCCTCAAAAGCAGCATTATTAGCCTTGGGCAACTGACCGAAGTGGGTTACGAAATCCAGATGAAGGGAGAGCTGTTATGGGTAAAAGAACAAGATGGAACCCTGCTGATGAAGGTCTCTCGAACAAGTAATCGGCTGTACAAAGTCAGGATAAAGGCTGCTGCTCCAGTATGTCTGCTAGCAAAGGTGGACAATCCAGCCTGGTTGTGGCATGCCAGGCTGGGCCATGTGGGGTTCGACTCTTTGAAGATGCTGACCACAAAAGGGCTGGCAAGGGGAGTTCCAACAATTGACCATCCATCACAAATATGTGATAGCTGCTCACTTGGAAAGCAAACCAGAAACTCCTTCCCTAAGCAGTCCCAATATCGAGCAAGCCACTTGCTTGAACTGATCTATGCCGATGTTTGCGGGCCCATAACACCAACCACCAAAGGAGGAAACAGGTACATGTTGCTGCTGGTTGATGATCACAGTCGTTACATGTGGGAATTCATCATGAAGTCAAAAGATGAGGTGCTCAGCTGCTTAGAGAAATTCAAGAGAAAAATTGAGATGGAGACTGGTTGCACCATCAGAAAACTTCGAACAAACAATGGAGGGGAGTTTACATCCAGAAGACTGGAAGAACTATGCAACAAGGCAGGAATACAACATCAATACACAGCCCCCTACTCCCCACAACAGAATGGAGTTGTGGAGAGACGAAACAGAACAGTGCTGAACATGACCAGGAGTATTTTAAAGGCAATGAGCCTCCCACAAGACTTTTGGGCAGAAGGTATAAGGCACTCCATCTACATTCTAAATCGCATGACCAACAAGGCTTTCAACAATACAACTCCTTATGAGATTCTCAGAGGGAGGAAGCCAAACCTGGAACACATCAAGGTCTTTGGCTGCATAGGTTTTGAGAAACTCCTAACCACTGGTCGAAAGAAGCTTGATGATAGAAGTGTAAAGATGGTACACCCCGGAACCCAACCTGGAACAAAGGCTTATAGGATGTTCAATCCTGTGACAGGAAAGGTGCATGTGACCAGGGATGTTCAATTTGATGAATCAAGGAGTTGGTTTTGGGAAGAAACAAGGGAAGAAGGCAGGATGGATGATCATACCTGGACTAGCTTCATAGTCCAACAAAGACCAGGTGAAACAGAAGTTGAAGGCCAAGAAAATGAGGAAGCTGAACATGGGATTCCAGGAGATTATGAACCCTCTGATAATGGATCAGAGTGAAGCAGCCCAAGCTCGACAGTAAAAGAAAGAGGCCCAATGTTACCTCAAGAGACTGAAGACCAAGATCAGCCCCATGATCCCACCATTGCAACAGAAGAAACATATGATGACACAACTGATAGGGGGCTAAAGGCATTGGAGGAACTGAATGATGCGGATCTAATGCTTATAGATGATGATCCCAAGAACTACTTGGAAGCAAAGGCAGTGAAAGAATGGCAAGAAGCAATGGAAGCAGAGATAACCTCTATAGAAAGAAACCAGACTTGGTCTCTCATAGATCTGCCAGCCGGAATAAAACCCATTGGGCTGAAATGGGTCTATAAAACCAAAAAGGACGCTCAAGGAAGGATCACAAAGCACAAAGCCAGGCTTGTAGCCAAAGGCTATGTGCAGCAATACGGGGTTGACTATGAGGAGGTGTTTGCTCCTGTGACCAGAATGGAGACTATAAGGTTGTTGCTGGCCATAGCAGCTCAACAAGGCTGGCATGTACATCATCTAGATGTCAAGACAGCCTTCCTACATGGAGAATTAAAGGAACAAGTCTTCGTGAGTCAGCCTGATGGTTTTGTGAAAAAGGGAGCAGAAGATAAGGTCTACAAGCTCACAAAGGCACTATATGGTTTAAAACAGGCTCCTCGAGCCTGGAACACCAAACTAGATTCAGTTTTGAAGAGTTTGGGTTTCCAGAAATGCAAACAAGAGCCTGCAGTGTATATCAGGGGAAAGGGACAGAATACTCTGATCATGGGAGTATATGTAGACGATTTGCTGATCACAAGGGCTGGTATTGAAGAAATAAGAAGGATAAAGAAGGAGATGGAGGTTAATTTTGAGATGACTGACCTGGGTATGCTGACATACTACTTGGGTATAGAAGTCAAACAAGACAAGGAAGGGATCTCCATATGTCAAGAAGGATATGCAAAGAAGATACTAAAAGAAACAAACATGAGTAACTGTAATTTAACTACTTTTCCTATGGAACCAGGGTTGAAGTTATCAAAGGAAGATGAAAATCCAGATGTTGATCCAACTGTGTACCAAAAGTGGGTAGGATGCCTAAGGTACCTGACACACACCAGGTCGGATCTGAGTTATTCGGTTGGCTATGTGAGCAGATTCATGCAGAAGCCTAAGCAAACCCATATGCAAGCTGTAAAGCAGATCCTCAGGTTTGTTAAAGGGACATCAAGTTTGGGAATATGGTACAAGAAAAATGGAAGCAAGATACTTCATGGGTTCAGTGACAGCAGTCACTCGGTTGACAAGGATGATGGGAAAAGCACAACTGGTCTGATATTCTTCTATGATGAAGCTCTTGTGTCTTGGAATTCTCAGAACATATGAGGCAGAATATATGGCTGCTACAAGTGCGGCATGTCAGGCTATATGGCTGCAAAGATTGTTAAGTGAAATACTTGGAGTTAAGGAGGAGGCAGTGACCATAGAAGTGGATAATCAGTCAACATTGGCACTAATGAGGAATCCAGTTTTTCATGGAAGGAGCAAGCACATAGATACGCGGTATCACTTCATAAGAAAGTGTGTAGAGAATGGAAGGATCAAAGTGAAGCATATAAGTGGGGCTGAACAAAAGGCAGATGTGCTGACAAAAGCTTTACCAAGAATCAAACATGAAGAAATGAGAAGGAAGATTGGACTGAAGAAAATTACAAGTTTAAAGGGTTGATTGTTAGTTTAAACTTGTAATTAAGTAAAAGAGAAGGGTTTAGTTTTAATTATTTTGTTTTATGTTTATCTAGTCCAGTAGTCCTAGATTCTTGTTTTTTAGTTAAAGGTTTTAACTTTTGTTTATGGCTATATAAGCCGAGGTTTGTTTAAGATTAATAATTCAATATAGAGTTCAGCAATTCTTTTATATCTCTGTTACCGATTTCAAACAGAATTGGCCGAAACTCGTCTAGACTAAACTTAAAACCGTGAATTTTATGTTAGGTAGGCACATATGTTTAGGAAATTCACACCCCTAGTCTTTGTGTTATCCTCATTTCTTCTGGTGGTACACATACTAGGACAGGTGACACCATACCAACTATAGTTAAAAACAAGAGCAATTTATGCCTGTACATAAAGAGGCCACTCAAATGGTGTTAGGTGGCTTGTTTCCAATCTATACAGACCACTACAACTCTTTTCTTTCATGTTACTGACCTCAAAATTTTAACACCTTCATATGTGTATATACAGACACACAATGATCTTGAAGTGGCATGGGGAATTTGATGTTATGAGCATAGTTGTCAAAGACACAAAACACACTCAAGGCGCAAAGAGTGAGCCTTGGACCTACGCGACACTTAAAAAGCAAGGGCCTGAGATAAGCAAGGGGAATAGCATAAACATAGCATTTTTAGAGGTTTTAGAAACACATTTTAGGCTTGTTTAAGACTAGTTTAGGACAATATAAGCTGGTTTGAGGCTTTTTTTTAAGCTTCAAGCAAGTTTGGTGAGAATTTGCAAAGTTTGACAGAATTTACAGGATTTTGGTCAGAATCTCGCTCGAATTCCTTGTTGAAGCCTTGTCGGAACCTCGCCAGAGATGACCATAAGGTGCTTTTATTGTGCCTTGCCTTGCTTGGGAGCCTAGGCACATGCCCCAAGGGCTTCTGAAAACATAGGTTTTGAGGCCTAACAATGTTATGTATAACTTCTACTACTTGCTTTATCATGAATCAAACTAACCCTTATTCAGCTGTTGATAGGTTTCTTCTTGACTTGTTTGTACTACTTGTGTTAACATTAGTTGATGTTACGAAGCTTAATAAATGATTAGATACAATAGTAATCATGTTTGGAGGTATTATTTTCAAAAGGTTACATGTCTAAACTATTTCCTCAAGTTTTTTAATCACAAAACTATACATATAATTTTAACTTCAATCTCAAGATTACACTGAATGAAGCATAATATCATATAGTAAAGGTTATTTTATATGAAACACAGTAAAGATATAATTCAATTTCACTCCTTTTCTCGTTTTATAAACATGTGTGAAAAGAATTACCTTCCTAAAATATCTCAGCTTCACGTTTGGGCCGATTGCGAGTCCGCTGCTGACAAGTAGGCTCTTCAAGGATTGGAGTCGCATCTTCCTCTACCTCTTCATCTTCATCCTCTGCTTCTAATATTGATTGATTGACTTCTAGCTTTACAACAAGAATCAAATTCAATACAAAATCCTTTTATTCAATTAAAGTTTCACTGAAATAAGCAACATAAACCTACATAATTAACAAAATTGATGAAAATTTTATAAAAGTTAGGGGTTAGGGTTTTAGTTACCTCCTGGTAGAAGTCTCTGTCAAGTTTATCAGAAATCCTAATGGAAGTGAAGATTGTTACAGCAAGGAGTGAGATTGGAAAGAGGAATGCGAACATGTAAGTGGTGACGCCCGGTGCTCCTGCTCTTGTCGCTACCAGTGAACCTCTGCTTCTCCGGCAACTAACACCGCCATTGACGTGTTGTTGATAACTCGGTGTGAGTGGAGACGATCATGAATTTTGAAGCCGGAGGAGGGAGGGATTGGGCGTCGCTGTGAAACATGCCATCAAACATTATCCAAAATCCCCAACCAGGGATGGCGGAAAAACCGTACCATGTGGGAATACCCGAGACCCGAAGGTTTAGGGCCGGATATTGGCCCGAATATTAGGGTATGGGATCGGGTATAGGATCAAAAAAAATATTTTTTCGGGTTCGGATACGGGTATGGGATTAAAGAATAGCCAGCCCGATACCCGACCCACTTAGCCGAAGTAATGCCCGAAATAATACTCATAATATTTTGTTTATATTTTTTAATTTCCTTTTATAAAACATAATATTTTTATGAAATATTATAAATAGTTCTAAGTTTTATTTTATTATTTTAGATATGAAAGTAAGTATTAATTTTATGATTTAAAAACTAACCTTTTTGTTTTAAATATGTAATTTCGGTTTAAATATTAAGAGATTTATATTTTTATGGTTTTTTTTTTATGGTGTTGATTTTATATGAAATTAATTAATATATTCTAATTTATTTTTGTAATTAAAAAATAACATTATATAAAATTAATATTATACAAATATACTAGGAAAATTACAAAAAGTTTTTTTGTAATAAACTAATGGGTATACCCCGAAGCCCGTGAGTATGCCCGATACCCAATGGGTAATTACCCGATAGATACCCGACGGGTAATGAGTCAGGTATGGGACACAATTTTACAATCAGGTATGAGACTAGGATTAGCAATACCCTACTCGAACCCGGCCTATTGTCATTCCGATCCCCAACCCAATGGCTGAATGAATCATTGGTAAAAGCTAAATATAGGCCCTACAACTTTAACGAGTTTGTGAATAGATTTATGGAAAGTTTGTTTCTTTTTTTTGTTTAATGAATAAATAAAATGATTTGAACAAGTAATTTTATTTGATTTAGTTAAATGAACAAACATTAACAAAGGTCTTATTCGTATAATTATGTTCGCAAATGTTTGGTGATGTGTTCATAAAGTTTGTCTATTTATATCCGTTCGTTTAAGTTTTATATATATATGTGTGTGTGCGCGCCCGCGCGAGTTGGATCCACTGAGAAGAGAATTTTGCATAAGAAAAATAGAAATCAACAGAAATTTAACATATGTCATGTTAAAAACATAAAAGCACAAATATAATACAAAAATCCATTACAACAAAATCGAAAACCAATACAAAAAATCAAAAATCAGTACAAAAAATCATAAATCCAGTACAAAAAATAAAAATCCAATACAGATAATAAAAAACCATTACAAAAAAACAAAAAACCAGTATAAAAAATCAATTATAAAAAAATCAAGTACAAAAAATCTATTACAAAAAATCAAGTACAAAACAAAACCCAGTACAAAAAAATAAAATTGCGGTACACAAAATAAGATGTAATGCTTAATTATCATTCATTCATTTTTGTCAGCATGCTACATTTTAAACTTGTATTGTTTACTTTTTTTAGACAAAAATATATTCTTATTTGATCATTCATCTATGTATATATTCATATATCTCCCAAGTATTATGATCAAATATAAATACATTTTTTTGTATAAAGTGCAATAACCAATTATATGTTTTGTCACATAACAACTCTTTAACAAAGTATATTTAAGACTCCACGTGATGAGAACAAGTTGTTTGATAATCAAGGAATGGTTTAAGGGTGAGTTATTTGCTTTTAATTCATCGAATGGTGGACAAAACATAACACAATATATGGTATCGAGATCAAACTTTTCAGATGTACAAGCAAAATACAAAACATAAAAGTTCTTTCCGTAAACAAAATTTTGTACTTATGACAAAAAATTATTGTTTAAAAATTCTAAAAAATATATGATATAATTGTACTAGGAACGAAAATAAAACTTTCATATAAGAAGGATTTTTGTTTCTTTAAATACTAAACAACAAAATAAATAACATGTACGATTAAAAACAGATAACCTAAACGATTGGGGCCTCAAAAGTTTGAAGGCCCTTGCCGAAGACCCGAAGTGAAGCCGGCAGTGCCTGAAAGTTTAGTAAGGGTTGGCAGATAGTAAGAGGATCGATTGATGGAATAGAAGGCTTATTTTTACGGGTTGTGAAGTCAAACTTCATATGAACATAGTATTAGGGACTAATCAAACAAAAAAAAACATGACGAGATTCTATGACTATATATATATATATATATATATATATATATATATATATATGTGTGTGTGTATATATAGGGGGCGGTTATTGTACATAGGGTCTGGAACGTACAAAGCGTAAGAAGGAACTATAATCGTTGATCCGTCTTTTTCAATGGACAGGATTAACGCGGTGGCATTATTGTAATTAACTGTATTGTTTATTTGTTTCAAAGAGTCCAGATTGTTAAAAAATGGCAAAAACGTAAATTTCTTTTTTCAAATAAGTAACCTAATCCTAAAAACAAAGGAAATTAACAAAATCATCCCATAATTAACGCTACTCTTCGATTTTGAATTTCTTAGTAACTGAAACGATATTCGATTTCGAATAACAATGGAGAAGACGACTAACATCAGTACAAAGCGTAAGCATGTTTTTTCCTTCAATCTTTCGTTTTTTTATAAGTATTTGTTTAAAATGTAGTTTTTTTATAATGTAATCACGCTCTTTTTGTGTTCTTCGATGGCGAAATAGGGAGCATTTCGATTGCTGCTAACACAGATACTTCAAGAGTCTTAAGCGAACGAAGATCAAAGACTAATAACGATAGGCGCGCTGCGAGGAAGAAGAAAGGTTTGCATGTAGTTTGTCTGGTCTGTAATTTTTTGATTTTGGGGTAATCCTTTTAATGGTTCGTAATTTTGCTTCCTATTTAATTAATTGTAATTTTATAAATTTAAATGTTATTCGATTATTATCAATGAGTATTTGTAACCCGTAATTTGTGAATGCTAATTGTAATCCGTAATTTGTAACCTATTGTAATCCGTAATTTGTAACCCGTATGTGTGCTTTTTCTTATCAGTCCGTAAATATTACATGTAGTACGTAATTATTGTATTTAGTTGTAAATGACTACTCAATGAGTATTTGTGTTTTCTTATTTAGTCCGTAAATATTATACATGTTTGATTATATTTTTCTGTCTTTATTAAACATGTAAATATTTAGTCCGTGATAATTATGTTTCAGTCTGTAAATATATGTTGTTTTACAATTCCTTAGATAACATGACTCCAATATCTATCCAAAGTTATGATACTTCTGATGATGATGATGACTTCGTTCGTCCACCAAAACGTCGAAAACAAACATCCAAAACAGTTGATCAAACAAATGAAGATATACGTCCACCATTTGTTGATTATATGGATAAAAAATTGAAAGGCAGGGTAGGTGTTGTTAACCTAAAACACAGTGTCAACGGTTTATCAAAACAACAAAAAAAGGCTATTATTCACATGGGTTTCAAGCCATTCTTGTCAATTGCTGTTGATACAATACCAACAAGACTTGCACACTGGTTAGTTTCAAATTATGACTGTGAAAGAAATGAGTTGAATGCTGATAATCATATTATCAAAGTAACATCTGTTACTGTAAAAGATGTTTTGGGGTGCCTCTTGGGAAAATAATAGTTAATGAGAAAAACAAACCACGGATTGGGTCATCAGATACTTTAAAAACCTGGAAGGAGCAATATGGTGGGAAATCAAGAATAACAGTGAAAGATGTTTTGGACCAAATGAAGAAAGGAGATAACGGGGATTATCTGTTCAAGCTTAATTGGCTAGTTGTCTACAACACAGTGCTAGGCTGGACAACTAAGAGCACCACAGTAAACCAAAGATTTTTGAATTCTATAACAAGTGAATCAGACATTCCCAAAATCAACTGGTGTGATTATTTGATTACTTGTCTTAAGAGGACAAAATAGGAGTGGAATAATGAAGAAACTTTCAATGGGCCTCTGCTATTCCTTGCAGTACGTGATACTTTACAAATATCAATTATATATTTTGTATTATTAGTATTTGTTGTATGTGAATTTTAAATTTACAACTCATGTTTAACTATTTACAGCTTCTATAAGTTCATCAAAAGCGTAAACGATATATTGAAACACCACCACCAATTCCAACAATTACAAACATTACAAATAAGTTTCTCATAGAGCTTGATACTCATCTCTTTGAAAATGGTCCATTCACGGACTATGAAAAAGATGGTAATGATGAAGATGCATCTGAAGATGATGTGCATGTTGTTATTGAAAGTTCTGCTGATGGTGTGACAGTTGCATACGAGAATTTACGTCATCAATGATGTGAGCACATTTGATCGTTATAGAAATCCATGTTGATTTAATAATTGTAATTATTACAGGTTGATAGTAGGTGAGAAATGATGAACGTGGGTGAAAACCGTGTTCAAAACGGAGTCCTGGATTGTCCGGAATCGAAAAACGAAGAAAAATCACTAAGTGTTGGTCGATTGGACTCATCGCGGTACGCGGAGGTGGGCTTGAGGGTTCTCCGCGGTACGCGATGCTTGGCAAATATCTAAGATTTCTCCGGATTTCTTCGCGGTACGCGAAGCCTTTTTGGGCTTCTGGTCGCGGTACGCGACGGATGTGGCGGTGCAGAAATCTGATCTACTTCATCAGATTTCATGCAAGAAAATTTTTTATTTCTTCTTGCTTCTGCTTCGTTTCCAGGCGAAAACACACACATAAACCACCATCCAAACTCAATTTTCAAGCTTTCTGAACGCAAGGATCGCACCAGGGATCATCATAACAAGTTCTGATCGTAGTTTTAAAGTCAGAAATCCGTCTGATTAGGTAATGATCCGTTTAAACTTTCTAGTTTGATTTTGATTGATTAGATCTTGATTTTGAACGTAATGACATAGTTAGGATTGTTGATTATTGCCTAGATGATGGCTAGGATTGATTATAAACGAAGAACACGAAGTTCTAACGGTTAAATCCTTGTTTTGATCCGTTGTGATGCCCGGTTTGCATGAAATCATACCCATGATTATAATGGTTTAAACCATTTGATTATAACAATGTAGGTGATTAGTTTGATTAATCTTTGAAATGCAAAGGTTAAATCCAAGTATTTCAAACTAATCATAATCATTAACATACTCATTGGAATGATTATCTGATGTTTGTGATAACAGTCAGATTAGTATGTTAAATCTGGTTATTTAACCTATTCTAATGCTACATTGTGATATTTCATGATATTTGGGTAATCAATAATAAGGATTAATCATTTCTAAGCCATTAAATTATCTAGAAACTGTTTTAGCATTACAATCAACAACATTAACTATCTGATTAATCAGAGATTATTCTGATTAATCTAGAGTGTCATCAGCTTTGTGTTAGGAATCTAATGCAATGTAGGTTCCTACATTATCATACATTGTATGATATGACATTAAATTAATTAATTATATAATTAATATCGAGTTGATGATTTACTAAGCAATGTCTTTGACATTGAACGTTCAGAAGGATCTAATCAGTAAACTAGAACATAAATAACTTATTAAATATAATTAAATGCAGAATCATCTCCTTGTTGTTAGATTTGAGAGATTTTACTACCTTATATCATCAGGTGAGTTTCGTACAACCCCTTTTTATTTTTAATCTTTTATAAACATCGGGGTAACACTGCAAACTGTTGACTGAATATATGATATGATTCAATGATATCTGTGTGATTTCATTAGACTTTTGTGGGATTTCATGGGATTTTGCCTGTAGACTGACACTATCATAGACTTGAAAGTCCTCATTTTTGAACTGTATCTAGTGAACCCATGTGTGGCCGAGCAGAAAACATTGATAGTACTATTGGTTGACACCCCATTCGCTGGGAGGATTGCATCTCCCCTTGTGTGAATGTTTGTTATCTGTTTCCTGAACTTCTTAATGGTGTGATAGACATTAAGATAATGAGGCACTAAGATATGTACCGACGGGTAATATCTTGAGAACTGAACTAGACGTCCGAAAGGAACTAGATACAGGTCCCATGGTTATCCGGAACTGAACTTTTGAGAACGTGCTTATCATATCATATTGTTTTAATTTGAACTGTCGATCTCACCAGCTTTGTGCTGACGTTTCAAACTCAAACCTTTTTGCAGGTAAACCATAGTAGCCGGTGAGGATGCACTTTTGAGTTATTTGCACTTTAATAATAGTATTGTAATTAAATAAATATAGTTGTAATGTGGTTGTGATTGCGACACCCTGGTAAAGTATTTACTTTAAGTTAATCTGTGTGCTTATGATATTGGTTCAAGTAAGTCACCCCTCACCTCGGAGACATCACCACTATGCTTCCGCAACCGGTTCAGTGACGTCAGGCTGTACGTGAGGTGACGAGGGGTGGGGGTGTGAGAGATGGTGATGAAGCTGATGGTGATGATGAAGCTGATGGTGATGAAGGTGATGGTGATGAAGGTGATGGTGATGATGGTGATGGTGATGAAGCTGATGGTGATGTTCATCATGATGTTGATGGTGATGAAGATGGTCATACAAATGATTATGCTGTTGATGAAGATGTTGATGTGGTTGGTTGTAACTCCCCCTTACCACTCTCTATTGGTGTAGCCCAGGATGAGGTTTATGTTCAACAACCTTCACCAAATGTTCCCATCACAACATCATATTCTGTAAGTAAAAATCTTGACTAACAAAAATGTTAAAATTACGTTCTAAATTAAGTTAATTACGTCCCAATCATAACCTATATACTCTGTATGTTATGACATAAAAATTAATAGTAATTACGTCCTAATCATATATTTACATATTATGTTCATATAATTACGTTCTATATACTAATAATTACGTACTGTATTTATCATTTCCAGGAAAATGTAAAAATAATCAACCAAAAGATCTCAGCTTTTGAAAGTTTGGGCAAAAAAATTCATTCTTTTTTCACAGAGAAATCATCTGAAGTTGCAAATAATGAGGAGATGACAAATATGAAAAAAAAAAATGGGATGATACAATTAATGTTATCTCAACACTTGCATCAGTTGGAAATCTAGGATCAGATCATATTCCACAGGAATACCATCTTGATGATGTTACTCCAATGTTTGTGCAAGAGATGGTCCAAGCATGTCAACAGGTTGAAATATCAAGATCTATCTCTAAAACAGTCCACCCTGTATCTGAAAATGTTGATTTGGCTGTAAAGATAGACCCCAATGTTGATTTGTCTGCTAATATAGACACCGTGATCGCAACCATCCCATTTTTGCAGCCTGTCAGCATTGAAAATAAAGATCAACAAAGTGATCCCCTTGAGAAAGATGATACCAACCAAACTCCAGCCTTCCCTATTAAACACACATACAAATGACACCCAAGGGAAAAATTTGTTAGTGAATCTATTTTGCTGAAAAAAATATATTTTGCTGTATGCGAATATATCGAACTGAAAAAAATATATTTTGCTGAAATACAGTACGGGAGCAATACTGTATGTAAATATATTTGTTATTTAAGTACAGTACGAGAGCCATACTGTACGAGAACATGTCTGAATTGTGAACGCGTCTAATTGTGAATGTGTCTGTAACTAAAGTACAGTACGAGAGCCATACTGTACGAGAACATGTCTGAATTGTGAACGCGTCTAATTGTGAATGTGTCTGTAACTAAAGTACAGTACGAGAGCCATACTGTACGAGAACATGTCTGAATTGTGAACGTGTCTAATTGTGAATGTGTCTGTAACTAAAGTACAGTACGAGAGCCATACTGTACGAGAACATGTCTAAATTGAGAACGTGCCTGAATTGTGAATGTGTCTGGAACTAAAGTACAGTACGAGAGCCATACTGTACGAGAACATATCTATAGTTTGTATGAGAACTTAATGTATGAACTGAGAACATATTAGAGAACTTGTCTGAGAACATGTCCTAGTCCTGTATGAACATATCTTTAAAAACATGTGTTGCAATGCAATGAGCTGGGTAAGACTCTAACATGTTTTTGAAATAACAGGACTAAGTATAACTACGAACAATTGTGTGATCTGTGTGTAATGTGAACATGTCTGGACTGAATTTATGTAGTTATACTGTATTCTTATAATCACCTTTTAATACAACTTTTCAGTGTAACTGAATGGGATTGTATTTATGTGATAGAACGGGTTATATCTTTAATGTTCTTGAACTGACCTGAGTTTTGTCTGCTTGTAAGCAGAATAATGGCTCCTAAACGAGGTCGACCAGCTAAGAGAGCTACTCAGAACATTACAAACCCTGAACCGAATCAAATTCCATCTCTGAATGTTGACTCAAATCCGGATCCACATGTTAATCCGGAAGCGAACGTAGTTCCACCTGGGAACTTGGAAACGCATACTACTCCACCAGTGAACCCTGGAGCAGGCATTGTTCCACCTGCTGGTACAAGCGGATCTGAAACAAATGAGGCTATGATAGCTCGCATTGTGCGTGAACAACTATCTGCTTGTGGTGTTCTGACACAACACCAACCACATATCACTGCAGGTTCTGGTGGGGAACACGATCATGTTGAACATAATGCTACTGGTGGTCACGTTGAAACTCATACCACTACCGGTACAACTACTATTGTTCCTGATCCACCTCGACAGGGATGTACTTACAAGTATTTTGCTTCCTGTAACCCTCCTACTTTTACTGGCAAAGAAGGAGCGGCTGGTCTAATAAGGTGGATTGAGGAAATGGAAACTAAGCTCAAAATCAGTCAGTGTTTGGAGGAGCATAAGGTGTCTTATGCTGCCTGTTCTTTGAAAGATTCTGCTTTGACCTGGTGGAATACCCAGGCCAAGACTTTGGGTTCAGCCACAGTTGACTCGATGGGCTGGAACGATTTCAAAACTCTGATTAGATCAGAGTACTGCCCAATCACTGAAATTCAAAAACTCCAGGAGGAATTCTGGAATCACTCTATGATCGGTGCTGATTGTCTTGCTTACACCGATCGGTTTCATGAACTCACTTGTCTACTTCCCGATATGTTTCCTACGGAAGCCGCTTTAATCGAGAAGTACATTAAGGGTCTGATTCCTCAGATACGAGGAATGGTAACTGCTGCTGAACCTACAACCCTGAAACATACGATTCTTTTGACCACTAAGCTTACCAATGAGGCGGTAAGGAGTGGTACTCTGTCTTTGAAACCTCAGACGATTCATAGTCGTAGTGATGTCGGTACCTCGAATGTGTCAAAAGGTACCAAACGAAAGTGGTTTGGCAAAACTAAGGCGAAGGCTCCGGCTGAGATCACCCAGAGCAAGCCAACTGTGAAGAACTATGGTGCAAATGTTCCTGAGAGGAAAACTTAT
Organism: Mikania micrantha; assembly: GCA_009363875.1. Taxonomy (NCBI): domain Eukaryota; kingdom Viridiplantae; phylum Streptophyta; class Magnoliopsida; order Asterales; family Asteraceae; genus Mikania; species Mikania micrantha. The sequence goes on along the minus strand of CM018695.1, from coordinate 75,419,274 downwards.
ACTGGGCAGGCGCCCAAATGCAATAAGTGTCCACTCCATCACACGGGACCATGTCCTGTTTGTCTGAACTGTAACCGAGTTGGACATTATGCTAAATATTGCAACTTTCCTGCTCAGACACCAAACCAAGCACCACGACAAACCACTCAAACCAACCGGTCATGTTACAAATGTGGAAGCCCTGATCATCTCATACGAAACTGTCCGAACAATAACACCAATCCGGGAACTGAAGCTAGGGGGAGAGCTTTTCAGATTGGTGCGACCGAGGCGAGACATGATGCAAATATTGTTACTGGTACGTTTCTTCTTAATAATCTATACGCATCAGTTTTGTTTGACACAGGAGCGGATAAGAGCTTTATCTCTCCTGAATTTGCATCATTAATTTCATTGCCTACGGTAGATCTAGAAACTCCTTATGTTATTGAACTTGCTAACGGCAAGTTGATCAAAACTAACAGTGTTATTCAAGGATGTTCCTTGAATCTAAATGATCATCTTTTCAAAATTGATTTACTTCCTATTGAGCTTGGGAGCTTTGATGTTGTTGTTGGTATGGACTGGCTTTCTAATAACCAAGCGGAAGTTGTCTGTCAAAACAAGGTGATCCGTATTCCATTACCTAACGGTAATACACTGATAGTTCAAGGAGAACGAGCTGGTAGAAAACTTGGTATCATATCTTGTATGCGAGCTCAGAAGTTCTTAAGGAAAGGTTGTTATGCTTTCCTAGCACATGTGACTGAGCACAATTCTTCACCCAAACAAATCACAGATATCCCAGTAGTCAAGGATTTTCCTGAAGTCTTTCCTGAGGACATATCAGGATTACCCCCAGTGAGACAAGTTGAATTTCGAATCGACTTGATTCCAGGTGCAGCACCTGTTGCTAAAGCCCCGTATCGGCTTGCACCATCCGAAATGCAAGAACTTTCAGGTCAATTGCAAGAACTGTTAGACAAAGGTTTTATCAGACCTAGTTTCTCACCCTGGGGAGCACCTATTCTTTTTGTGAAAAAGAAGGATGGTTCATTCAGAATGTGTATTGACTACAGGGAACTCAATAAACTGACAATCAAGAACCGTTATCCACTACCTCGTATCGATGATCTGTTTGATCAACTACAAGGTGCTACTTATTTTTCAAAAATCGATTTGAGATCTGGATATCATCAGTTACGTATTCATGATGATGACATTCCTAAAACTGCTTTCAGAACTCGATACGGACATTACGAATTTCTAGTAATGCCGTTTGGTTTAACAAATGCACCAGCAGTTTTCATGGATCTGATGAATCGAGTATGTAGACCTTATCTGGATAAATTTGTGATTGTGTTTATTGATGATATTCTTATTTATTCTCGAAATCAACAAGAACATGCTCAACACTTGAAATTAATTCTAGAACTTTTGGCACGTGAAAAATTATATGCCAAATTATCCAAGTGTGAGTTTTGGTTACGAGAAGTTCAATTTCTTGGTCATGTAGTAAATCAAAACGGTATTCAAGTGGATCCCAGTAAGATTCAGGCGGTGAAACAATGGGAGACACCACGAACCCCGACTGAAATACGTCAATTCTTGGGGTTGGCAGGTTATTATCGTCGGTTTATCAAGAACTTTTCAAAGATAGCCTTGCCACTGACTACATTGACACAGAAAAATCAACCGTTTATATGGAGTTCTCAACAGGAGGAGGCGTTCCAACTGTTGAAACATAAACTCTGTAATGCACCTATCTTGACACTACCGGAAGGTACTGATAACTTCACAGTGTATTGTGATGCTTCTCGTCAAGGTCTTGGGTGTGTTCTAATGCAGAACGATAAAGTGATTGCTTATGCTTCTCGGCAGTTGAAAGTACACGAGAAGAACTATACTACTCATGATCTAGAACTTGGTGCAGTAGTGTTTGCACTCAAGATTTGGAGACACTATTTGTACGGAACTAGGTGTATTATATACACTGATCACAAAAGCCTCCAACACATTCTAGATCAGAAAATGTTGAACATGCGACAGAGGCGATGGGTTGAACTTTTAAACGACTATGACTGTGAAATTCGTTATCACCCAGGTAAAGCGAATGTCGTAGCTGATGCCTTAAGTCGCAAGGAACGAGTCAAACCTTTACGTGTGAAAGCATTAGGTATGACTGTTCAAACTAGTCTAATTCCTCAAATTAAAGACGCTCAGCAACAAGCTTTACAAGCCATAAACTATTTTGCTGAGGGATTAAGGGGATTAGATAAGAAACTGGACACTAAGGGCGATGGACTGTTGTATTTTAAAGACCGAATGTGGGTCCCTCTATTCGGTAACTCTCGAACAGTTATCTTGGATGAGGCGCACAAATCCAGGTATTCTATTCATCCAGGTGCTGACAAAATGTATAAAGATCTTAAAGACTTTTATTGGTGGCCTGGAATGAAGAAACAAATAGCTGAATACGTGGATCGATGTCTAACATGTCTCAAAGTTAAGGCTGAACATCAACGACCTTCTGGGTTATTGCAACAACCTGAGATTCCCATGTGGAAATGGGATCAGATCTCTATGGATTTCATTACTAAATTACCCAGAACATCACGTAATCATGACTCTATATGGGTTATCGTTGATCGCCTTACGAAATCTGCGCATTTCTTACCTATCCGAGAAGATTATTCTATGGATCGACTCGCTAAACTTTATGTTAATGAGATTGTATCTCGACATGGAGTACCGATCTCTATCATTTCTGACAGAGATAGTCGATTTATGTCACGATTTTGGCAAACTCTTCAGAATGCTCTGGGCACTCAAATCAATATGAGCACTGCTTATCATCCTCAAACAGACGGGCAGACTGAACGAACAAATCAAACTCTTGAGGATATGCTTAGAAGTTGTGTGATTGATTTTGGAGGTAGCTGGGATATTCATCTTTCACTTGTTGAATTCTCATACAATAACAGCTACCATACTAGTATTCAATGCGCTCCATTCGAAGCACTTTATGGACGCAAGTGTAGATCACCTATCTGTTGGTCAGAGGTAGGTGAAAGTCAAATCATAGGCCCAGAATTCATTCAGGAAACAACTGATAAGATCGCACTCATTCAGGAACGAATCAAAGCTGCTCGCGATCGTCAAAAGAGTTATGCTGATAATCGCCGTAGACCACTCGAATTTCAAGTAGGTGATCGAGTAATGTTGAAAGTGTCACCTTGGAAAGGCATTTTCAGATTCGGAAAGAGAGGTAAACTTTCACCAAGATTTGTAGGACCATTCAAAATTCTTGAACGAATTGGGTCAGTAGCCTACAGACTTGAATTACCTCCTGAACTCGGTAACATTCACGATGTCTTTCATGTATCCAATCTGAAAAAGTGTTTAATTGATGAATCATTGATCGTACCTCTAGAAGAGATTCATATTGATGAAAAACTTCAGTTCAGTGAAGAACCAGTAGAGGTAATGGATCGAGAAATGAAAGTGTTGAAACGTGGTCGTATACCAATCGTTAAAGTACGATGGAACTCGCAACGTGGACCTGAGTATACGTGGGAACGTGAAGATCAAATGAAGTTAAAATATCCACATCTATTCTCATAAACGATTGTCATAATGTAAGTCTTCACTAAATTTCGGGACGAAATTTCTCTAACAGGAGGAGACTGTGACAGTTGCATACGAGAATTTACGTCATCAATGATGTGAGCACATTTGATCGTTATAGAAATCCATGTTGATTTAATAATTGTAATTATTACAGGTTGATAGTAGGTGAGAAATGATGAACGTGGGTGAAAACCGTGTTCAAAACGGAGTCCTGGATTGTCCGGAATCGAAAAACGAAGAAAAATCACTAAGTGTTGGTCGATTGGACTCATCGCGGTACGCGGAGGTGGGCTTGAGGGTTCTCCGCGGTACGCGATGCTTGGCAAATATCTAAGATTTCTCCGGATTTCTTCGCGGTACGCGAAGCCTTTTTGGGCTTCTGGTCGCGGTACGCGACGGATGTGGCGGTGCAGAAATCTGATCTACTTCATCAGATTTCATGCAAGAAAATTTTTTATTTCTTCTTGCTTCTGCTTCGTTTCCAGGCGAAAACACACACATAAACCACCATCCAAACTCAATTTTCAAGCTTTCTGAACGCAAGGATCGCACCAGGGATCATCATAACAAGTTCTGATCGTAGTTTTAAAGTCAGAAATCCGTCTGATTAGGTAATGATCCGTTTAAACTTTCTAGTTTGATTTTGATTGATTAGATCTTGATTTTGAACGTAATGACATAGTTAGGATTGTTGATTATTGCCTAGATGATGGCTATGATTGATTATAAACGAAGAACACGAAGTTCTAACGGTTAAATCCTTGTTTTGATCCGTTGTGATGCCCGGTTTGCATGAAATCATACCCATGATTATAATGGTTTAAACCATTTGATTATAACAATGTAGGTGATTAGTTTGATTAATCTTTGAAATGCAAAGGTTAAATCCAAGTATTTCAAACTAATCATAATCATTAACATACTCATTGGAATGATTATCTGATGTTTGTGATAACAGTCAGATTAGTATGTTAAATCTGGTTATTTAACCTATTCTAATGCTACATTGTGATATTTCATGATATTTGGGTAATCAATAATAAGGATTAATCATTTCTAAGCCATTAAATTATCTAGAAACTGTTTTAGCATTACAATCAACAACATTAACTATCTGATTAATCAGAGATTATTCTGATTAATCTAGAGTGTCATCAGCTTTGTGTTAGGAATCTAATGCAATGTAGGTTCCTACATTATCATACATTGTATGATATGACATTAAATTAATTAATTATATAATTAATATCGAGTTGATGATTTACTAAGCAATGTCTTTGACATTGAACGTTCAGAAGGATCTAATCAGTAAACTAGAACATAAATAACTTATTAAATATAATTAAATGCAGAATCATCTCCTTGTTGTTAGATTTGAGAGATTTTACTACCTTATATCATCAGGTGAGTTTCGTACAACCCCTTTTTATTTTTAATCTTTTATAAACATCGGGGTAACACTGCAAACTGTTGACTGAATATATGATATGATTCAATGATATCTGTGTGATTTCATTAGACTTTTGTGGGATTTCATGGGATTTTGCCTGTAGACTGACACTATCATAGACTTGAAAGTCCTCATTTTTGAACTGTATCTAGTGAACCCATGTGTGGCCGAGCAGAAAACATTGATAGTACTATTGGTTGACACCCCATTCGCTGGGAGGATTGCATCTCCCCTTGTGTGAATGTTTGTTATCTGTTTCCTGAACTTCTTAATGGTGTGATAGACATTAAGATAATGAGGCACTAAGATATGTACCGACGGGTAATATCTTGAGAACTGAACTAGACGTCCGAAAGGAACTAGATACAGGTCCCATGGTTATCCGGAACTGAACTTTTGAGAACGTGCTTATCATATCATATTGTTTTAATTTGAACTGTCGATCTCACCAGCTTTGTGCTGACGTTTCAAACTCAAACCTTTTTGCAGGTAAACCATAGTAGCCGGTGAGGATGCACTTTTGAGTTATTTGCACTTTAATAATAGTATTGTAATTAAATAAATATAGTTGTAATGTGGTTGTGATTGCGACACCCTGGTAAAGTATTTACTTTAAGTTAATCTGTGTGCTTATGATATTGGTTCAAGTAAGTCACCCCTCACCTCGGAGACATCACCACTATGCTTCCGCAACCGGTTCAGTGACGTCAGGCTGTACGTGAGGTGACGAGGGGTGGGGGTGTGAGAGATGGTGATGAAGCTGATGGTGATGATGAAGCTGATGGTGATGAAGGTGATGGTGATGAAGGTGATGGTGATGATGGTGATGGTGATGAAGCTGATGGTGATGTTCATCATGATGTTGATGGTGATGAAGATGGTCATACAAATGATTATGCTGTTGATGAAGATGTTGATGTGGTTGGTTGTAACTCCCCCTTACCACTCTCTATTGGTGTAGCCCAGGATGAGGTTTATGTTCAACAACCTTCACCAAATGTTCCCATCACAACATCATATTCTGTAAGTAAAAATCTTGACTAACAAAAATGTTAAAATTACGTTCTAAATTAAGTTAATTACGTCCCAATCATAACCTATATACTCTGTATGTTATGACATAAAAATTAATAGTAATTACGTCCTAATCATATATTTACATATTATGTTCATATAATTACGTTCTATATACTAATAATTACGTACTGTATTTATCATTTCCAGGAAAATGTAAAAATAATCAACCAAAAGATCTCAGCTTTTGAAAGTTTGGGCAAAAAAATTCATTCTTTTTTCACAGAGAAATCATCTGAAGTTGCAAATAATGAGGAGATGACAAATATGAAAAAAAAAAATGGGATGATACAATTAATGTTATCTCAACACTTGCATCAGTTGGAAATCTAGGATCAGATCATATTCCACAGGAATACCATCTTGATGATGTTACTCCAATGTTTGTGCAAGAGATGGTCCAAGCATGTCAACAGGTTGAAATATCAAGATCTATCTCTAAAACAGTCCACCCTGTATCTGAAAATGTTGATTTGGCTGTAAAGATTGTGACAATTGCAGGTAAAGACTACGTCATCAATGACGTTCACACGTTTGGTTGTTCTAGAAATCCGCGCGAAATTGATGATTGTAATTATTGCAGGTTTAAAGTATGCGAGAAATCGAGAACATAGGAGAAAACGGATCGCGAAACGGAGTTACGGATTGTCCGGAATCGAAAAACGAAGAAAAATCTCTAAGTATTGGTCGAAAAGGCTTATCGCGGTACGCGGAGGTGGGCTTGAGAGTCCTCCGCGGTACGCAATGATTGTAAAATATCTCAGATTCCCGAAAAACTTCGCGGTACGCGAAGCCAAAATAGACTCTCCGTCGCGGTACGCGACGGATGAGGCGGTGGAATGATCTGATCCTTTTAATCAGATTTCATGCAAGAAAGAAGTTTATTCTTCTTCTTCGCTTCTGCTCCGTTCCCAGACGAAAACACACACACATACACCATCAAAACACCATCTTGAAGCCACCAGATCGCATCTTTGAAGCCAGAAAACGTGTATACAAGTTCTGATCGTTGTTTTATCCGTCCGATTAGGTAATGATCCATTTAAACCTTCTAGTTTGATTTTGATTGATTAGATCTTGATTTTGAACGTAATGAGATAGTTAGGATTGTTGATTATTGCCTAGATGATGGCTAGGATTGATTATAAACGAAGAACACGAAGTTCTAACGGTTAAATCCTTGTTTTGATCCGTTATAATGCCCGGTTTCCACCAAATCATAACAATGATTATAATGGTTTAAACCATTTAATTATGACAATGTAGGTGATTATTTTGGTTAATCTTTGAAATGCAAGGTTAATCCCAGGCATTTCAAACTAATCACAATCATTAACCTACCCATTGGAATAACTGTCTGGTGTTTATGATAACAGTCAGATTAGTATTTTTAAACATGATTGTTTAACATATTCCAATGTCACATTGTTATGTTTTATGATATCTGGATAACCAGTAACCAGAATTAATCATTCCTAAGCTGTGATTTCATCTGAAAACTGTTTCAGGAGCATAATCAACAATATTACCTAACTGGTTAATCAGAGATTATCTTGATTAATCAAGCATGTCATCAACTTCATATTAGGTATCTAAATCAGTCTAGGTACCTACATTATCATACATTGTATGATATTAGATTCAATAACTAATTAAACACCGAATATCGGTTTGATGACTTTTCATTACAATGTCTATGACATTGAACGTTCAAACAGATTTAATCAGCAGGTTAGAACATAAATCATTAATCAAATATAACCTAATGCAGATTTACATTATTAGCACCAGTTACGCGAGATCTTAGCACTCATCTGAACTCAGGTGAGTTTCGTACCACCCCTGTTCTTTTAATGTTGTATAAACATCGGGGTATAACTGCTAAACTTTTCTTGATCATATGATATGTGTCACTGTTATCTGCGTGATTTCATGTGATTAACTGAATTTGTGGATTTCATGGGATTGTTGCCGTTAGTATCTCTATCATGATATCAAAGTCCTCATTCTTGAACTGTATCTAGTGAACCCATGTGTGGCCGAGCAGAAAACATTGATAGTACTATCGGTTGACACCCCATTCACTGGGAGGATTGCATCTCCCCTGGTGTGAATGTTTGTTATCTGTTTCCTGAACTTCTTAATGGTGTGATAGACATTAAGATAATGAGGCAATAAGATATTTACCGACGGGTAATATCGAGAACTGAACATATCGTCCGAAAGGAACTAGATACGGGTCCCATGGTTATCCGGAACTGTGAACATGTATTTGAACTTAACTATCATATCATATGATTTAACTAAACTGTATGAACTCACCAGCTTTGTGCTGATGTTTTCGAAACTAAAACTTTTGCAGGCAATCAAGGACAACGGTGAGGATGCACTCACAGCACTAGCAACAACTGTAATTAAATAAATTGTAATATGTATAAACTGTAATAATATTTGTAACCACGAACCTTGTAATGTAAGTTTTACTTTTCGTAATCTGTGTGCTATGATGATACCGGATCAAGTAAGTCACCCCTCATGCTCTGAGACATCACCACTATGCTTCCGCTACCCTTTTGATGATATCATTCTCAGGTGAAGAGAGGTGGGGGTGTGACAGGGTGGTATCAGAGACACATGTTATAGAGAATTAGGTTGACTCAGAAACCTAGACTATAACCATAGGTTCGTATAGTAACACAGAGAGCACCGAACATTAATATTGAACAAAACTTGTTTTGAATTAAACCAGGATAATCAGGTGGTACAAATTCCAGTTATGAGTGGCCAACATAACTGAAATTTGCAACACGTGTGCATTCTAGTTTGATTTAATTCAAGCAAAACACTAACAATTCTAAAGACTAATAGTTGCTTTGAGATAAGAAGAGATATCATATCATGTTTGTATTGAATATTATTATTCAATGTTTATTTCATGATACTGATCTAGAACTTTTTTATTCAGCAATGGCGAACCCGGGAGAAAACTATATTTACCAGAGATTCCCTTACATCATCCTTGACGACACACCCAGTGACAGCTCGGGATCGAGCTCGGGTGCAGTACCATCTCATGCGTCTTCTGTATCATCTCAGGTGGGACCACAGCTACCAGCTACACCACCCGGATCTCCGTTCATACCACCACCACCACCGGGATCCCCACCGGTGCACAGTCCACCCCACTCACCGCTGGCCGACGCTTCGGCCATGAGGAGGCAGAGCTCCTCACCACACAGAGCCCCGCCATGGGACGGGCTCAGGCGTATGCGGGGCCAGGCCCGCAAGACTACGGGACTACCTCCACGACGCCCTATGGCTCCACGGGACGAGCCAGCACCAGTACACGAGGTGGGAGAATCCTCCCACCAGGCTGAGCTTCGGGCTCAGGTACAGCAGGTATCTCAGGACCTGCTGGGCCTCCGACAGGAATTGCAGCAGCACCATGCCACGATGGAGGACACCCGTAACACGGTGTTGGAGATTCTCACGTCTCACCTGGCTCTTATGGAGCATGTGACTACTCAGGGTGCGGACACCCTAGCCTGGAGGGCGACCATTGAGGATCGCCTTCGGAGGACCTGGTGGAGGGAGATGATTGCTGCATGTAAGCAGCGGGTGGCAGCCTTTGGGGAAAGGCTGCAGGGACTGATCTGGATGCTCGGTACGCTGAGCACCGAGGCTAGACTTATCTGGTTAGCTATAGTACTTGCTACTATAGCTATAGTGCTAGCATGTTTACCGTATTTCTTACGGTAAGTCAGATCAGTTGACCCACATTTTTGGGATTTTCATTGTACATCTCATAGACGGATAGGTTGTTTGTATGGATGTATTATGAGGGCACTCTTTGTATCATAAACTTTATGGTTCTATAATAACAGTGTTGTTTTAATCAAACGTTTGTTTCTGTATATCTGTTGTATGTTATGTGAACACTATATCTATATCAGTATGAGAACGTATCTATGAACATATCAGTATGAGAACGTATCTATGAACATATCAGTATGAGAACGTATCTATGAACATATCAGTATGAGAACGTATCTATGAACATATCAGTATGAGAACGTATCTATGAACATATCAGTATGAGAACGTATCTAATTGAAAATATATTGCGCTGATATACAGTACGAGAGCCATACTGTATGCGAATATATTTAACTAAAAACATATATTGCGCGAAAATACAGTACGAGAGCCATACTGTATGCGAATATATTTAACTAAAAACATATATTGCGCGAAAATACAGTACGAGAGCCATACTGTATGCGAATATATTAACTAAAGTACAGTACGAGAGCCATACTGTACGAGAACATATCTGAACGAGAACGTATCTGTAATGTGAACGAGAACATATCTAACGAGAACATATCAGTAACTAAAATACAGTACGAGAGCCATACTGTATGCGAATATGTCAAACTAAAAATATATATATTGTGCGAAAATACAGTACGAGAGCAATACTGTATGCAAATATATCTAACTGAAAATATATTGCGCTGATATACAGTACGAGAGCCATACTGTATGCGAATATATTTAACTAAAAACATATATTGCGCGAAAATACAGTACGAGAGCCATACTGTATGCGAATATATTAACTAAAAGTACAGTACGAGAGCCATACTGTACGAGAACATATCTAAACGAGAACGTATCTGTAATGTGAACGAGAACATATCTAATGAGAACATATCTGTAACTAAAGTACAGTACGAGAGCCATACTGTACGAGAACACGTGAACATATCTGTTGTTGTGTGAAAACATATCTAGTACATGAACTGAGAACATATCAGAGGACTTGTGTGAGAACATATCCTAGTCCTGTATGAACATATCTCTAAAAACATGTATTGCGAGGCAATGAGTTGGGTTATACTCTACACATGTTTTGGAATAACAGGACTAAGTATAACTACGAATATCTGAATGACTAGTGTGAATTGAGAACGTATCTGGATCTTTTCAATGTAGTTATACTTGAATACTTGAATGATCACATTTCAACATGAAATTATCAGCATGTCTGAACATGGTTGAGTTATGTGATTAAAAAGGGTTATATCTTTAATATTCTTGAATTGACCTGAGTTTGTCTGCATGTGAGCAGAACTATGGCTCCGAAAAGAGGTCGTCCAGCTAAGAAAGCTACCGAGAATATTACTTCCCCTGAACCGAATCCAGTTCCACCACCTGTTTCTGAAACAAATACCGTTCCTCTGGTGAACCAGGACCCAAACCCGACACCAACGACAGCTCCTAGTGGGTCGGTATTGAATGAAGCAGCTATAGCCCGAATCGTAAAGGAACAGCTATCGGCTGCTGGCATTGTAATACCACCACAGCCACATGTCACATCTGGGTCTGGTCATGTGGAACATAATGCCACAGGTGGACATGTTGAAACTGTTCATACCACAGGCACAACTACTACTGCTCCTGATCCACCACGACAGGGATGTACGTATAAATACTTTGCTTCCTGTAACCCACCTACTTTCACAGGTAGGGAAGGAGCGGCTGGACTCCTTAGGTGGATCGAGGAGATGGAAACAAAACTGAAAATCAGCCAGTGTCTGGAGGAGCATAAGGTGTCTTATGCTGCCTGCTCTTTGAAAGAATCAGCTCTTACCTGGTGGAATACCCAGGCAAAAACTTTGGGTTCTGTTACAGTTGATTCTATGGGCTGGAATGAATTCAAAACTCTGATTATGTCAGAGTACTGCCCAATCACTGAAATCCAAAAACTTCAGGAGGAATTCTGGAGTCACTCAATGGTCGGTGCCGATTCTTTAGCCTACACCGATCGTTTTCATGAACTTACTTGTCTACTTCCCAATATGTTTCCAACTGAGGCAGCATTGATTGAGAAGTATATCAAAGGGTTGGTTCCCCAGATTCGGGGAAATGTAACTGCTGCTGAACCCACAACCCTTAAAAGAACCATTCTGTTGACCACCAAGCTTACCGATGAGGCGGTAAGAAGTGGTACGTTGATTTCAAAATCTCAGACGGCCGTGGGCCGTAGTGAAGCTGGTACCTCGAACGTTTCTAAAGGTACCAAACGTAAATGGTTTGGCAAGTCCAAGACCAAAGCTCCAGCTGAAACCAGTCAGAACAAACCAACCGTGAAAAACTATGGAGCGGCGGTACCGGAGAGGAAAGTTTACACTGGGCCGGCGCCCAAATGTGATAGGTGTCCCTACCATCACACAGGACCATGTCCTGTTTGTGCAAAATGTAATCGGGTAGGACACTATGCTAAATACTGCAACTTTCCTGCTCGTCAACCAAACCAAGCTCCACGACCCACTGCTCAAACGAACCGGTCATGTTACACTTGTGGAAGCCCTGATCACCTCATGCGCAATTGTCCAACCAATAACACCAATCCAGGGAATCAAGCTAGGGGCAGAGCTTTTCAGATTGGTGCAGCCGAGGCAAGACATGATGCAAACATTGTCACTGGTACGTTCCTTCTCAATAATCTTTATGCATCAGTTTTATTTGACACAGGAGCAGATAAGAGTTTTATTTCTCCTGAATTTGCATCATTACTTTCATTGCCTACGGTAGAACTAGAAACTCCTTATGTCATTGAACTTGCAAACGGCAAGATGATCAAAACTAGCAGTGTTATTCAAGGATGTTCCTTGAATCTGAATGATCACCTTTTCTGTATCGACTTACTTCCTATTGAGCTTGGTAGCTTTGATGTCGTGGTAGGCATGAATTGGCTTTCTGATAACCAAGCGGAAGTTGTATGTCAAACTAAGGTGATCCGTATTCCATTACCTAACGGTAATACACTGGTAGTTCAAGGAGAACGAGCCGGTAGAAAACTTGGTCTCATATCTTGTATGCGGGCTCAGAAATTTTTAAGGAAAGGCTGTTATGCTTTCCTGGCACACGTGACCGAGCACAATTCTTCACCTACACGTATCACTGATATCCCAGTAGTCAAAGATTTTCCTGAAGTTTTTCCTGAAGATATATCAGGATTACCCCCAACAAGACAGGTTGAATTTCGTATTGACTTGATTCCTGGCGCTGCACCTGTTGCTAAAGCCCCGTATCGGCTTGCGCCATCTGAAATGCAAGAACTTTCAGGTCAATTACAGGAACTTCTTGATAAAGGTTTCATTCGACCCAGTTTTTCACCCTGGGGAGCACCAATTCTTTTTGTGAAAAAGAAAGATGGATCATTCAGGATGTGTATCGACTACAGGGAACTCAATAAACTGACAATCAAGAACCGTTATCCATTACCTCGTATTGATGATCTGTTTGATCAGTTGCAGGGTGCTACATATTTCTCAAAAATTGATTTGAGGTCCGGATATCATCAGTTGCGAATCCATGACAATGATGTTCCAAAAACTGCTTTCCGAACCCGGTACGGACATTACGAGTTTTTAGTAATGCCGTTTGGTTTAACCAATGCACCTGCAGTTTTTATGGATCTGATGAACCGAGTATGTAGACCTTATTTGGATAAGTTTGTGATTGTATTTATTGATGATATTCTCATTTATTCCCGGAACCAGCAGGAACATGCCCAACATCTGAAACTCATCTTAGAACTTCTAGCACGTGAACAGCTATATGCCAAATTTTCCAAGTGTGAATTTTGGTTACGAGAAGTTCAGTTTCTGGGGCATGTTGTGAATGAGAATGGTATTCAAGTGGATCCCAGTAAGATCAAAGCGGTAGAACAATGGGAGACACCCCGAACCCCTACTGAAATACGTCAATTCTTGGGGTTGGCAGGTTATTATCGTCGATTTATCAAGAACTTTTCAAAAATCGCTTTGCCACTTACCACTTTGACTCAGAAGAACCAACCGTTTATATGGGGTTCCCAACAGGAGGAGGCTTTCCAACTGTTGAAACATAAACTCTGCAATGCACCTATCTTAGCACTACCGGAAGGTACAGATAACTTCACGGTTTATTGTGATGCTTCCCATCAGGGACTTGGGTGTGTTTTAATGCAGAACGATAAGGTGATCGCTTACGCTTCTCGGCAGTTGAAAGTACACGAGAAGAACTATACCACTCATGATCTAGAACTTGGTGCAGTTGTGTTTGCACTCAAGATTTGGAGACATTATCTGTACGGAACCAAGTGTATTGTGTACACGGATCACAAAAGTCTCCAACATATTCTAGATCAGAAAATGTTGAACATGCGACAAAGGCGATGGGTTGAACTCTTGAACGATTATGATTGTGAAATCCGTTATCACCCAGGCAAGGCAAATGTTGTGGCCGATGCCTTGAGTCGCAAGGAACGGGTCAAACCCCTACGTGTGAGAGCGTTAGGTTTGACTATCCAAACTAGTCTAATTCCTCAGATTAGAAATGCTCAGCAACAAGCTTTACAAACAACGAATTATTCTGCTGAGGGACTAAGAGGATTAGATAAGAAACTCGATACTAAGGTTGATGGACTGTTGTATTTCAAAGACCGAATGTGGATTCCTTTATTCGGTAACTCTCGAACTATTATCTTGGATGAGGCGCACAAATCCAGGTATTCTATTCATCCAGGTGCCGATAAAATGTATAAAGATCTTAAAGACTTTTACTGGTGGCCTGGAATGAAGAAACAAATAGCTGAATACGTGGATCGATGTCTAACATGTCTCAAAGTTAAGGCTGAACATCAACGACCTTCTGGGTTACTCCAACAACCTGAGATTCCCATGTGGAAATGGGATCAGATCTCTATGGATTTCATTACAAAACTACCCAGAACGTCACGTAACCATGACTCGATATGGGTTATCGTTGATCGCCTTACTAAATCTGCGCATTTCTTACCCATCCGAGAAGATTACTCTATGGATCGACTGGCTAAACTCTATGTTAATGAGATTGTATCTCGACATGGAGTACCGATCTCTATCATTTCTGACAGAGATAGTCGATTTATGTCACGATTTTGGCAAACTCTTCAGAATGCTTTGGGCACGCAAATCAATATGAGCACATCCTATCATCCACAAACGGATGGGCAAACGGAGCGAACAAATCAAACGTTAGAAGACATGCTCAGAAGCTGTGTGATTGATTTTGGAGGTAGCTGGGATATTCATCTTCCACTTGTGGAATTCTCGTACAATAACAGCTACCATACCAGCATACAATGCGCTCCATTCGAGGCACTGTATGGGCGCAAGTGCAGATCTCCTATTTGCTGGTCGGAAATAGGAGAAAATCAAATCATTGGCCCAGAATTCATCCAAGAAACCACTGACAAGATCGCACTGATTCAAGAACGAATTAAAGCTGCTCGCGATCGTCAAAAGAGTTATGCTGATAACCGTCGTAGACCACTAGAATTCCAAGTTGGTGATCGTGTAATGTTGAAAGTATCACCCTGGAAGGGCATTTTCAGATTTGGTAAACGAGGTAAACTTTCACCGAGGTTTGTAGGGCCATTTAAAATTCTTGAACGAATTGGATCTGTAGCCTACAGACTCGAATTACCTCTTGAACTCAGTAACATTCATGACGTTTTTCACGTATCAAATCTGAAAAAGTGTTTAAACGATGAATCTTTGATCGTACCTCTCGAAGAACTTCAGATCAATGATAAACTTCAGTTTACCGAAGAACCGGTAGAAGTAATGGATCGAGAAGTTAAGGTACTCAAACGCAGTCGCATACCAATCGTTAAAATTCGCTGGAACTCTCAACGAGGACCTGAATATACCTGGGAACGTGAAGATCAGATGAAAGCAAAATATCCTCACTTGTTCTCATAGACAATTGTCGACAGATAAGTCTTCACTAAATTTCGGGACGAAATTTCTGTAACAGGAGGAGACTGTGACAATTGCAGGTAAAGACTACGTCATCAATGACGTTCACACGTTTGGTTGTTCTAGAAATCCGCGCGAAATTGATGATTGTAATTATTGCAGGTTTAAAGTATGCGAGAAATCGAGAACATAGGAGAAAACGGATCGCGAAACGGAGTTACGGATTGTCCGGAATCGAAAAACGAAGAAAAATCTCTAAGTATTGGTCGAAAAGGCTTATCGCGGTACGCGGAGGTGGGCTTGAGAGTCCTCCGCGGTACGCAATGATTGTAAAATATCTCAGATTCCCGAAAAACTTCGCGGTACGCGAAGCCAAAATAGACTCTCCGTCGCGGTACGCGACGGATGAGGCGGTGGAATGATCTGATCCTTTTAATCAGATTTCATGCAAGAAAGAAGTTTATTCTTCTTCTTCGCTTCTGCTCCGTTCCCAGACGAAAACACACACACATACACCATCAAAACACCATCTTGAAGCCACCAGATCGCATCTTTGAAGCCAGAAAACGTGTATACAAGTTCTGATCGTTGTTTTATCCGTCCGATTAGGTAATGATCCATTTAAACCTTCTAGTTTGATTTTGATTGATTAGATCTTGATTTTGAACGTAATGAGATAGTTAGGATTGTTGATTATTGCCTAGATGATGGCTAGGATTGATTATAAACGAAGAACACGAAGTTCTAACGGTTAAATCCTTGTTTTGATCCGTTATAATGCCCGGTTTCCACCAAATCATAACAATGATTATAATGGTTTAAACCATTTAATTATGACAATGTAGGTGATTATTTTGGTTAATCTTTGAAATGCAAGGTTAATCCCAGGCATTTCAAACTAATCACAATCATTAACCTACCCATTGGAATAACTGTCTGGTGTTTATGATAACAGTCAGATTAGTATTTTTAAACATGATTGTTTAACATATTCCAATGTCACATTGTTATGTTTTATGATATCTGGATAACCAGTAACCAGAATTAATCATTCCTAAGCTGTGATTTCATCTGAAAACTGTTTCAGGAGCATAATCAACAATATTACCTAACTGGTTAATCAGAGATTATCTTGATTAATCAAGCATGTCATCAACTTCATATTAGGTATCTAAATCAGTCTAGGTACCTACATTATCATACATTGTATGATATTAGATTCAATAACTAATTAAACACCGAATATCGGTTTGATGACTTTTCATTACAATGTCTATGACATTGAACGTTCAAACAGATTTAATCAGCAGGTTAGAACATAAATCATTAATCAAATATAACCTAATGCAGATTTACATTATTAGCACCAGTTACGCGAGATCTTAGCACTCATCTGAACTCAGGTGAGTTTCGTACCACCCCTGTTCTTTTAATGTTGTATAAACATCGGGGTATAACTGCTAAACTTTTCTTGATCATATGATATGTGTCACTGTTATCTGCGTGATTTCATGTGATTAACTGAATTTGTGGATTTCATGGGATTGTTGCCGTTAGTATCTCTATCATGATATCAAAGTCCTCATTCTTGAACTGTATCTAGTGAACCCATGTGTGGCCGAGCAGAAAACATTGATAGTACTATCGGTTGACACCCCATTCACTGGGAGGATTGCATCTCCCCTGGTGTGAATGTTTGTTATCTGTTTCCTGAACTTCTTAATGGTGTGATAGACATTAAGATAATGAGGCAATAAGATATTTACCGACGGGTAATATCGAGAACTGAACATATCGTCCGAAAGGAACTAGATACGGGTCCCATGGTTATCCGGAACTGTGAACATGTATTTGAACTTAACTATCATATCATATGATTTAACTAAACTGTATGAACTCACCAGCTTTGTGCTGATGTTTTCGAAACTAAAACTTTTGCAGGCAATCAAGGACAACGGTGAGGATGCACTCACAGCACTAGCAACAACTGTAATTAAATAAATTGTAATATGTATAAACTGTAATAATATTTGTAACCACGAACCTTGTAATGTAAGTTTTACTTTTCGTAATCTGTGTGCTATGATGATACCGGATCAAGTAAGTCACCCCTCATGCTCTGAGACATCACCACTATGCTTCCGCTACCCTTTTGATGATATCATTCTCAGGTGAAGAGAGGTGGGGGTGTGACAAAGATAGACCCCAATGTTGATTTGTCTGCTAATATAGACACCGTGATCGCAACCATCCCATTTTTGCAGCCTGTCAGCATTGAAAATAAAGATCAACAAAGTGATCCCCTTGAGAAAGATGATACCAACCAAACTCCAGCCTTCCCTATTAAACACACATACAAATGACACCCAAGGGAAAAATTTGTTAGTGAATCCTTAAGATCACCCTTTGTTGAACGTTCAGTAGTTTTCGGTAGCAAACTAACAAAAGAAGAAACTGTATTATCAAGATATATGTTTGACCCCATAAATGATCCACAGTAAGTGATTATATGTTTTATCTTATTTGTAAAACTTATAAAAAATCCCCTTATTGTTTATTTATACGTTTTTTTGTTTAAACACAGCACACTTGTGTTCATGACACAAAGTGAAACTGAATTTTACAAGGTCATATTTGAGAGCCTATTCCCTGGCATTTATGTACATATTGGTGTTTTGGAATCATGGATGAACATACTTAATGCTGATGAAAAACATCGTGGACCTGGATCTCCATTGAGGTTTTTTTTTAACTCCAAACATAATAGTAAGTGAAACTAAAACTGCTATCCTATCTAGTTTTTAAAATTTACGCTTTTTATTATCTGTTTTTTTCTTTTGTTTTTTTTTCCTAACATTCTCTTCAAAAATTTCAGCCCTTGCCTATGCTTGAGAAAGGAATCCTTGATAAATCAAGGATGGAAGTTTTTCAATCAAGTATTGATGTGCTGTTGACAAATTACAACATCAATAACATCAACAAAGTTGATTTGATTTTCATCCCCATTATAAAAAGCTAACATGTTTTCTTGATGGTTTTTGATTTGAAAAATCCATCAGTGGTTATCATTGATAACATGGAGACTGCCAACCAATCAGGGGATAGATACTCTCACATTCCTTACATAATGGTTAGTAACAACAATTACGTTTTAGTTATGAATTACATACTTAGCAAATATAGATTCCATGCATTATATTACTTATCATTCATATTACAAATTACTTACTGTTAATTACGTATCATACAAACTAACTATAAATTATGTACTACTATTTAAAAAATTACGCATTTACATAATGGTCAGTTTAACAATTACGTTTTAATTGTAAAATGCATTATTTTTAGTTATGAATTACGTACTACGTATAAATCATATTACAAGTTACTTACTGTTAATTACGTACCCATTTAATTATTACGTACTATGTTCAAGTATATTACGTACTTAACCTTATGAATATCTTATTGTTTACTTATTTATGCAGAAAGATGTTTTGACAAACTATCTGTTATCAAAGGATCATCCAAGCGCACTCAAAATCAGTAACCAGACTCCACAATCTATAGACCTTCCATGGAAAACAACAAAAAATGGAGTAGATTGTGGTATATTTTGTATGAGACATATGGAGACTTACATGGGTGGAGGACCCAAGAAATGGAATTCTGGATTGTTGAATGAATCTGAAGGACAGAATAAACAACTAAACCAACTAAGATTCAAATATCTTTGTAAGATCCTTATGTCAAATATCAACTTCTTGAAAGAAGATATACTTGCACTATCCGGAAAGCATGATGAAATGGATGAAAAGAAGAAGAAATGGCCAAAAACCATTACAAATATGATAAAGAGTAGGCAAAGAAAATACTTATGAAATGTATTCACGTACTAATTACTTATCCAATCCTATGAATTTAGTTATTTTGTTATTTATATCCATCATTTTTTATATTTTGCTAGCATATTATCATTATATATACAAATCTTTTTCATGCATGTTAATATAACCAAACAATAAAAATGAAATACCAGATTAAAACACATCAAAATCAAAATTTTTATATATACATATTTATATTTAACATCATATCATCAAAAAACATCTTTCACAACCCACAATCACCCAAAAAAACACAAAAAACACCACCACCACCACCACCACCTAAAACTTCTTAATCTCTTCCACCCCCTCCTTCCTCTTCTTGGTCTTGTCAATGGTGCCGTCTACCAGCTTCTTGACAACACCATGGATTTCTTCGTTCATCATTATTTGGTTGATCAGATAGTCTTGTGCCAAATCATCGCCATCATCCACAAACTCACCAAGGGTTGCAATGTTGGACCGGATATCAGAAATTACTAACCCATTCAACATACCAAATGAATTACGCATTCCCCTATCAGTTTTCTTCTCTTTTTCGGTGTTTTTCTCCAGAATCTTCATTACTTTCTCATCCTTTGCAAACTTGTAACTTGAAGATGAAGATGCCATTTTTCTTTTTCTCTATATTTTTTTCTTGAATGTGAATATTCATACATGCTTTTGTTACATATATATAACTTATAAAAAGTTGATATCTTAACTTATTAGCCGTTCCGTATTCCAATACTGGTTGTTGAATATCATTTACTCCCGTTTAAACCGATTAATTATCCAAATTAAATTCGGTGGTTGAGAAGGTGGGAAATCGTCCGTAATTAATAACTAGTAATAAATGTCTACCGTATAAATATTGACGCTCTCTATAGCAATCAAACGCCCTACTCCTATTTTTCAAAAAATAAAAAAATGTCTTCTTCCTCATCAACACCCGGAAATGACAAGAGATCAAGGCTTACATAAGAAATACTAAGACAATACAATAAAGATGTCCTGTACATGTACGTCTTGAAGCAAAGCTTTGACAGTCTTGATGAAAGTATCAAGAAAAGAGACAAACTCAGTAAAAAATTACTTCAACTCCCGCCCACGGCTATACGTGATCTTGTCATTCTGTTCATGATCGATGAAGATGCAACCGATGTTCAACAACTTCATTTAATTGCTGACATCATACAGAAGTTACGTTATTCAATGAAGCTAAAAGTTGATTTCCTAGATGCTTATATGTAATTTTAATGTTTGTAGTTTTTTATCTATGTGTTCCTTTTTAAATTATTGCATTTTAATCTTTTGTGATTTTAATTTTGTAATGTTTAATCTATGTTTTATCTATGTTTGTTTTTTTTTTAAAATTAACGTACCATTCAATATATATAACCACAATAAACACAAAAGTACCATGATCTAACATACATAAAAATATTCACTTATTACTTATAAAAATAATCACGTACAAGTAAAATAAATCCTTTTGATATAATAACGTTCTGTTAATCACGTCCCAACACGAAAACGTATTTTTCAAATTAAAATGTATAGCAAGTGTAATAAATCATGCACAACAAAAATAACGTACCAATATTCATACATCTTAAAATCACGTACCATTTCAATTATTTCACAAAAATCATGTCATATAGCTTATCTCATGTAACTATCCAGTCTTCTGGGGTCCTCTTAATGCAGGACATGTGCGCCTGTCATGTCCAGCTTGTCCAAAACTATGGCAACCTCTCGATCTTTTTCCCATCCTACTTATTGCTTGTTCACGCTTTGACTTAAACCTTTTGTGTGATCCTGAACCTTTGTTTCTTATACCAGATGGCACACGAACATCAGACGTTGATTCTTTATTATTTGGAACAAAAGAAGACACAATGTCCTTCTGTTTAACTGATGGCCTGTCTCTAGTATCAACATCTGTTTGTTCCATTAAGTTCTTTAAAGTGTCTATGAAAATAGACAACTTACTCATGTCCGTTACCAATTTGTTTACAATATACTCACTGGATGTCATTATATCACGCACCATATTGTCCACCTCTGGGTTTATTCCGCTTAAAATATGTGGGTTAATTATGGAATTATTTGACATGTTTGGTACCACATCTTTTGTCCATAAACGTGTAATATATTTTTCTGAGAAAACCTTTACATCACATAACCTTAAAACATAAAAACAATGTCTGCATAATAACCCATAACACTCATACCGTTTGCAACTACACCTCACTGTTATCTCATCCTCATCCTGACCATATAACACCTATGAAAAAAAATTACAACATTAATGAAATTACGCACCATACTATATAAAATCACGTACTACATTAAAAAAACAGAGAAAATAAAACATACCTCCAAATACCCATTTCCATATGCTTTCAAATCTTTGATTAGAAATTTTGTAAAATCACCTGATTGTGATGTACACACGGACAAACAATTATGAACAGAATCATATATTTCTTCTTGCACGTCAAAAAATATACTTCTTGTGTATATTTTATGGGCCTGCTCTTCAAGAGGATAATCTGTCCACAAATCAACATTTGTGTTCCTTGATACATGGTCATTTTTCCTATGCATATGCCTCTGAGCCTCCATAGCAGTGTCAAAATGTGTGAAAAATTCAAGTAAGGTTAACTGGCAATTCGAAACTTGTCCAAAATAATGATTTTCGCTCTCGGATCTTGATGTTGTTCGCATAAGGCCTGACATTGGCTCATCCCTATAAAAAGCAGGAATCCACATATCCCTAATCTCAAACATGTATCCAAACCAATCAACATTGCTCAACTCATAATCATCCATAATTGATAACCATTCTCTATCAAAGTCTTCAGGTGACACCGAATCCGTCCATACTATGTTACATAAACGTGACTTGAATTCATTATTGTTACATAACGCAGTCCCAACCTGTAATATGTAATAAAGAAATATGTAAAATCATCTATAAACTACTTAATTTATAAAATACGCACCATATACTATAATTACGTACCATAATCATTTCTACTTATGGGTTAAAACAAAAAAAGCAAAATAATACGAAAATTATACAAATACCTTGTCAGACACCTTTGTCATGATGTGCCACATGCATAACCTATGCCTACTAGAAGGCCAAACAGATTCTACTGCTTGCTTTATAACAGCATCTTGATCTGTCACTTTGGCGCCATACCAAATGCATTTGTAAAACATTCTAGTAACCATTTGTAAGATGTTATACTTTCAGAACCTAAAAGTGCGGCTCCAAAACTAATGTTGCAATGATGATTATCAATACCAATAAATGGAACGAACACCATTTTGTATCTACAGAAAAAAAAATTATATGTATATACAAAAATATTAAAAAACATTATCAACTAATATTGTAACATTGAATGACATATTAAACAGAACTTAAAATTCTTACTTGTTGGTCCTAAATGTTGCATCAAATGAAACAACATCACCGAATATGATATAATTCTTTTTCGCATGCCCGTCTCCCAAAACAAACCAGTAAGTTGGTCTTTATTATCCTTCGTATACTCAAATGAAAAATCTGGAACAAACTCCTTCTTCTTAAACAACATACTAACAACCATATCCGCATCATATTCACCAACAAACAAATTCAATTGTTTCTTAAAATTCTTACAATCAAAAGATGTAATTCCCACTTGATCAAAGCCACCATACTTGGTACGCATTATATTAAACGCTCTAACAGGTCCAATATTGTGTTTAGACATCGAACACATCATGTGTATTTGTTCCTACGTTAATTTCCTACATGATGGCAACATGTGAATATTAACTTGTGCCACAAATCCATGGTTATGCTCCTCAACAAATTTGTTAACGATAAGTATAACTCCATCATCAGATTTCAAAACAACATGAGCTAAGCATCATGTCCTTTGTGTTGGCCTATTCCTCGTTTTAATTTTCTTTTCATTATCCATATTACAACTTTTTATAGGTTTATGTCCCTCCTTTGAACATACCAAATATTTAAGTTTTATAACGTTACCCAAACAATACTGAGATCCTCTGCGAGCAACAAAACCACTGGTTTTAGCATATTTTTGATAAAACTCAAATGCATGTTCAATTGAATTGAAAATCATTCCTTCCAAAGGTTTGCATGATATCGGGACATCAGGTGTGTAATACTTCTTTCCTGATTTCGGTGAAATACGTTGCAATCCAATAGTAATTTCCTCAATAATACAACCTGCATCGATTGTACAAATTATTACTTACTAATACAATTATTACGTACTATTCAAAACACTCTCTGAATGGTTCACTGATAATTACGTACTTATTATAGCGTCCTTGCAATTACGTACTTTGCAATTACGTACTATAAGTTATAAGATATTATACATGCAACCTGCATCGATTGTACAATTTATTACTTACTAATACAATTATTACGTACTATTCAAAACACTCTCTGAATGGTTCACTGATAATTACGTACTTATAAAAACGTCCTTGCAATTACGTACTTTGCAAATACGTACTATAAGTTATAAGATATTAGACATGCAACCTGCATCGATTGTACAATTTATTACTTACTAAAACAATTATTACGTACTGATTCTAACTCTCTCAGAATTACTCATTGATAATTACGTACTTATATTAACGTACTAGTAATTACGTACTATATTTATCATATTCTCTCTTTAAACAACAAAAGTTGTTATTAGCGTACTATTTAATACGTACTGCTAACTCATTATCACGTTCTATGTTTGATTCTTTTTTTTAATCAAATCATAACTTGTCATTGTTTTGATATTTCACCAATCAACAAAATTCAAAAAACAACTTTTAATGCTTTTATAATGCCTTTAATCGACAAATTTAACTCTAATACAAATTCTGCATAAATCTATCGACAATATATCAATAACCAAACGCTTTGGAAACAAAAACATTCTTGTAAAAACAAAACATACATATGTATATTCATAAAAATATTTAATCAACGTACCTTCTCGATCTCTAACGTCGTCCATTGATTTTGTATATATGTATAAACGACGGCTTCAAATACTCTTAATTTATCAAAATACGAACAAACCAATTCTATATACTAATATCAATTATAATTAATATAATAAAATTAAACAATTAACTGAAACCGTATAATTCGGTCCTATATTAATTTTTTTAATCATATCCTTAAATAACCAACTCATTTTTTACCGAAAATGACCCTCCGTCTAATATTACTAATTGTACACGTGTCCTTCTTTAAGTGGCTTCCTACGCTTTGTACGTTAAACCTCCTTTGTATTATATCCGCCATATATATATATAGGATCTGCATCCTATAATAACCCTCTCTTATTGCATAACCCGAAATAACCCTGCAAGATGAACCCGAATCTTTGGTTTTTTTTTTCAAAATCTTAGTTTTACATGTACAAGAATATGTTCTTTTATGTGTTTGAGCAAATTCTTTTTCGTTTGAGATCCTACATCAATGTAATTTGCCTTACAGCTGTAAGGCAAATTACATTGATGTAGGATCTCAAACGAAAAAGAATTTGCTCAAACACATAAAAGAACATATTCTTGTACATGTAAAACTAAGATTTTGAAAAAAACCCAAAGATTCAGGTTCATCTTGCAGGGTTATTTCGGGTTATGCAATAAGAGAGGGTTATTATAGGATCTTTACCCTATATATATATATATATATATATATATATATATATATATATATATAAGAATTGAATCCAATGAAAACTCAATCTTAGAAAGAAAACCCTTAAACCCAATGTAAGCCATTGATTTGGAATCTTGAAAATAAATATGTGGTCCAAATTAAACCTGAATAAAAAATTGGGTTTTGAATAAACAAATCATTTTTAATGTGGACCACATATTTATTTTCAAAATTCCAAATCAATGGCTCACATAAGGTTTAAGGGTTTTCTCTCTAAGATTGGGTTTTCAAAGAATTCAATCCCTATATATATATAACCCGTGTTTTTTACGTTAACCGTATAACTGTATATGTTGTTATATAAAAAATACACCAAAAAACAAGTGTTTTTATCTTTAAAATGAGTATATTATAATGTTGTTGTATAAAAAAATTTTAAAAAATGTTTTCTTGTACCATATATTTGTAACGTTTAATTGTGTCTTTCTGCTTATCATTGTGTCTTTCTGCTCATCATTGCGTCTTATTATTTTTCTAAAATGATAAGATTTAAAAACAAACTATGATGACAAAATAAAATCGCATACTTTTTATATGTAAATCACAACGATAAAACGACAACATATTTATCTAAAACATAAAAAGCAATTACAAGATCACACCAAATGATATAAAACATAAAACACAAATAATTAATGCACATAAAACAATAACCTGAAATATGTGTTTTCTAAAATATAAAGTTTTAAAAAAAATGTGAAATAATACAATTATGTAATTCTAATATGTAAAACATAGAATTTTAAATAACAACATATATATTTAATATATAAAATATAACAAATAAACGCTAAATAAGCTAAAACGTAAAACACGATGATAAATACATATTACACAATGACGTGAATATAAAACAAAATGATGACTATATGTTGCACAATAACCAGAATCTAAAACACAATACCAAATTGTATTTTCAAAAAATTAAGACAATATGTGTTTTTTACAATTATGAATTATGAAAAACACAATAGTGAAATAACACAATTATGTACTTTTAATATATAAAATATGAAAATTAAAATAATAATTTATTTAATGTATAAAAAACAATGACAAAATAATACAAAATCAGCTAAAACATAAAAAATACAACGATAAAGAGATATTATAAATGACGAAGGCA
This sequence comes from Mikania micrantha, assembly GCA_009363875.1. Taxonomy (NCBI): domain Eukaryota; kingdom Viridiplantae; phylum Streptophyta; class Magnoliopsida; order Asterales; family Asteraceae; genus Mikania; species Mikania micrantha. Next base: position 75,392,582 of record CM018695.1, on the reverse strand, counting down.
TATTACACAATGACATGTATCATAAAACACGTTGGCCTGAATATTTTTTTTTAAATTAAGAAATAGCACATGTCAAACTCAGAATATTTGTTACCTTTTTTATAATTAAAACTTATATATATCATTTTTTAACATTAGGTTATTAAAAAGTTTTTTATTTTAACATTTCATTTTTAAAAACCTAAATTTTGAAAAATAACATTTCTTATAGATATCTCATTCCTTAAAAACTTTGGTTTTTAGTTATTTTATTATTTTTTTTAAAATATTCTTCTTTAAAATTTATCTTTTATATGAACTTGTTTTAAAATATTTCTTATCAATAGAAAAGTTTGTTGTTTAGAAAATTTTATTATATAAAAATTGCATATTTTGTAATATTAAGTATTTTTAAAAGAAAAGATCTTTTTAATGTATTATGATTTTTTAACCAGAAAAAAAAAGTATAAAAATGTAGCTCGTATTTAATATTATTGTTTAACGAGAAAATTATCTATTTAATAAAAAAAGACAAAAATTCTTGTGCAAGAATAGTATGATAAGTGTCGAATTCTATTTTTGGTACTTGATACAAAGAATATTAATACATCCTAGAAAAAGTTTATCATCACATACATTTCCATTTTTCCACATTATTAATTAATACGTTGTAAAAACTCATCATAAGAGACAATAAAAAAATCACATTATTTAATATACTGCAGAGTAAGGTTATTGTACAAAATAATAGTTTTGTAAAAATAATGAGAAACGATCTGAACCTTTAATATGCTATCAACAATGGTCATAAAAGAACCAATGGCAAGATTGTAATTAATATATTGTTTATAATGGAAATAAGGGCATGAAAGGAATTAAGAAGAATTTGCATTAACCAAATTTGCTAAAATCACGCTTCATTTAAATGATACACTATCAGTTACGATTTTCAAGGAATCAATCGGTTGACTTTATGCCATGTGCTAATATGTGCTATTAGTACATGTTAGCATATATTAGCATATATATATATATATATATATAATCATATATTGATTAACAATCTTGTTTGCTTATTTTTCTTTGTGCAAATATGTGTTATTAGTACATGTTATCATATATCAACACATATACAAAATCATATACATGTTAGCAGTTTTTGTTTGCATGTTTTGTTATGTGCTAATATGTATTATTAGTACATGTTTGCATATATCAACACATATACTAAATCATATACTTGTTAACAATCTTGTTTGTTTGTTTTGCTTTGTGCTATTAGTACAAAATCTTGTCAGAATATTCAATATTTCTTATTGAATCGTAATACTCAGACACGATTGTGAAATTTTGTTTGATGTTAAAACTTGAAATTAAGACGGATGGAGTGATGTATTTCAAAAGCCGAATTTGGGTTCCTTTATTCGGTAACACAAGAACAGTCATCTTGGATGAGGCGCATAAATCCAGGTATTCTATTCATCCAGGTGCTGATAAAATGTATAAAGATCTTAAAGATTTTTACTGGTGGCCTGGAATGAAGAAACACATAGCAGAATATGTGGGTCGATGCTTAACATGTCTAAAAGTTAAGGCTGAACATCAACGACCTTCTGGGTTACTGCAACAACCGGAGATTCCCATGTGGAAATGGGATCAGATTTCTATGGATTTCATCACTAAGTTACCCAGAACATCACGTAATCATGACTCTATATGGGTTATCGTTGATCGCCTTACTAAATCTGCGCATTTCATACCCATCCGAGAATATTACTCCATGGATCGACTTGCTAAACTCTATGTTAATGAAATTGTATCTCGACATGGAGTACCAATCTCTATCATTTCTGACAGAGATGGTCGATTTACGTCACGATTTTGGCAAACTCTACAGAATGCTCTGGGCACACAAATCAATATGAGCACAGCTTATCATCCCCAAACAGATGTGCAAACAGAACGAACCAATCAAACTTTAGAGGACATGCTCAGAAGCTGTGTGATTGATTTTGGAGGTAGCTGGGATATTCATCTTCCACTTGTTGAATTCTCATACAACAACAGCTACCATACCAGTATTCAATGCGCTCCATTTGAAGCACTTTATGGACGCAAGTGTAGATCATCTGTCTGTTGGTCAGAGGTAGGTGAAAATCGAATCATAGGTCCGGAACTCATTCAAGAAACAACCGATAAGATCGCACTTATTCAAGAACGAATTAAAGCTGCTCGCGATCAACAAAAGAGTTATACTGATAACCGCCGTAGACCCTTGGAATTTCAAATTGGTGATCTAGTAATGCTGAAAGTTTCACCATGGAAAGGCATCTTCAGATTTGGGAAGAGAGGTAAACTTTCACCAAGGTTTGTAGGACCATTCAAAATTCTTGAACGAATCGGATCAGTGGTCTACAGACTTGAATTACCTCCTGAACTCAATAACATTCATGATGTTTTTCATGTCTCTAATCTGAAAAAGTGCTTAGCTGATGAATCATTGATCGTACCTCTTGAATAGATTCGAATTACTGAGAAACTTCAGTTCAGTGAAGAACCGGTAGAGGTGATGGATCGAGAGGTTAAAGTATTGAAACGGAGTCGTATACCAATCGTTAAAGTTCGGTGGAATTCGCAACGTGGACCTGAGTATACGTGGGAACGTGAAGATCGGATGAAAGCAAAATACCCACAACTATTTTCATGATCAAGTGTTATCAAGTCAGTCTTCACTAAATTTCGGGACGAAATTTTTTAACAGGAGGAGACTGTGACAACTGTGTTCGAAGAATTACGTCATCAACGAAATAAGCACATTTGATCGTGCTTGATATCCACGTTGAGTTGTCAATTGAAATAATTACAGGATGATAGTATGGGGAAAATGATGAACGTGGGCGAAAACCGTGCGCGAAACGGAGTTACGGATTGTCTGGAATCGCGAAATGAAGATTTGATCAAAAAATGGACGAAATTACCATGGGGCGGTACGCCCCGGGCCACAAGCCGATTCCAGGCGGTGCGCGCGGGTCACCACCGAAAATATCTGGCATCCACTCTTCACGCGGTACGCCCCGAGTTATGCTGTGGGATGGGGCGGTACGCCTGGGACTACCGAAGTCGGAAACTTGGTTAAAAAGTCAAGATTTCATTCTCATCTCAATCCCTATCTTATTCACTACGCTACCAGCCACCACCCACAAAAATTTCACCCATCAAGCCTTCAAATCTTCAGTTTTAAAGCTTCTAGATCACGAGGGACGCATCAAGGATCGTTAAAATAAGTCCTGATCATCATTCTATCCGCTTGAATCCGTCCGAACAGGTAATGGTTCGTTTTAACCTTCTAGTTTGATAATGAATGATTAAATCTTGTTTTTGAACGTAATGATATAGTTAGGGTTGTTGATTATTGCCTAGATGATGGCCAGGATTGATTATAAACGAAAAACACAATGTTTTAACGGGTAAATCCTTGTTTTGATCCGTTGTAATTCCCGGGTTGCATGAAATCATAACAATGGTTATAATGGTTTAAACCATTTGATTGTGACAATGTAGGTGATTAGTTTGATTAATCTTTGACATGCAACGTGAAATCTTAGTGTTTCAAACTAATCACAACCATTAACATACTTATTGGAACGACTATCTGATGTTTCTGATAACAGTCAAGTATGTTAAACATGGTTATTAAACCTATTCTAATACTACATTGTGATATTTCATGATATTTGGGTAATCAATAACAAGGATTAATCATTCCTAAGCTATTAATCTATCTAGGAACTGTTTTAGCATTATAACCAACAACATTAACTATTTGGTTAATCCGAGATTATTCTGATTAATCAAACATGTCATCAACTTCATATTAGGAATCTGAATAAGTATAGGTTCCTACATTATCATACATTGTATGATACGACATTAAAATAAATAATTAAATATTAAACATCAGTTTGATGACTGTTAAGACAATGTCTTTGACATTGGACGTTCAGAAAGTTATAACCAGTAAGTTAAACCATAAATAACTAATTTAACATAAATAAATGCAGAATCATCATATTATTACCAGTTTGTGTGATTTTCTGCTATCAGTAAATTATCAGGTGAGTTTCGTACAACCCCTTTTCTTTTTAAATCTTTTATAAACATCTGGGTAGCATTGTGAACTTTTCAGAACTATATGATATGTATCACTGTTATCTGTGTGATTTCATGTGATTGTTGAGAACTTGGGGATTTCATGGGATTTTGCCTGGAGAACAGAACACTATCAAAGAACTTAAAAGTCCTCATTTTTGAACTGTATCTAGTGAACCCATGTGTGACCGAACAGGAAACAATGATAGTACTATCGGCTGACAACCCATTTGCTGGGAGGATTGCATCTCCCCTGATGTGAATGTTTGTTACCTGTTTTTAGAACTTCTTAATGTGGTGATAGACATTAAGACAATGAGGCATTAAGATGTTACCGACGGGTAGTATCTTATGGAACGGAAACTGTCCAAAAGGAACTAGATACGGGTCCCATGTTTATCCAGAACTGAACTTTTTGAGAACTTGTATAACATATCATATTGTGGAACTTGAACTGTATGAACTCACCAGCTTTGTGCTGACATTTTAAATTTTAAACCTTTTTGCAGGGAAACAGTGACTAACCGGGTAAGGATGCACAGCACGTAGTTGTAATCTAATAAGTTTGTTGTGTACTGAACTTAGTTTGTAAATAATAATGTTAATGTAATTACGATCCCTTGTAGTGTATTTATTTTAATATAATCTGTGTGCTGTGATATTGGTTCAAGTAAGTCACACCTTATCTCTGAGAGATCACCACTATGCTTCCGCAACCCTATCAGAATGACGAATGACATCATCTCAGGTGACGAGAGGTGGGGGTGTGACATAAACGAATCGAACGAACATGAACGAGCCCTTATCCGTGTTCGTTCGTTTAACTTTTAACTTGTTCACGAACGCTAACCGTGTAACGACCCATTTTGATAAAATATTATAAAACGAATATAATTGGTGTAAAATTATATTTTTATATTTTATTTGGTGGGTGTTTTATAAATATTTGATTTCTTGAAATTATGGTGGGTGTTTACTAACTTAATTTAGTTAGTCATAACTAGTTAGAGTTAACTAGTAAAAGAGGGACCAAAGTTGCCAATAGCTGAAAGTTGTAAAATGGAGGGTTAAAGATGTTGACTTGGTCAAAATTACACATTCTTTATGTGTGTGTGGCTGGAAACGTGAAAGAGAGGGGGAGGGAGACAAGGAGAAACCTCAAAATTCTGGAAATCCATCAAATTGGTGCATGATTCATGGTTCGATCTTGAATGCAACTGAAGATTTGAGCTCTCCTTGCATTCTACTACACATAGGTAAGAAATTTTGGTGGGTTTTGATGGGTTTTTCGTGGGTTTCATATGGGGGTGTGGGTTTGATGGGTGAAATCTAAATTTGGAAGTTTAGATGGTGTCATATGTTTCTAATCATCATGAATATCATCTAGGAACAACATTTTGATCATTTCATTGAGTTTGGTGTAAATGATTAGAATGGAATTTTGCATGTTCATGAGGAAGATGAACTAGGAGTTTTTAAAATGGGTGTTTGATGATAGCTTAGATGATAACTTTATGGTTTCTATCATTTGAAATTGTTTGACTTTGGTGATTTTTGAAATTGGATGATTAGAAACATAAATGGGGGAAATTGATGGAGTTTAGAAGTAATTGAAATGTGTAGGTGAAATTTCTGCACATATGTTGTTTGATGAAATGTCAACAACTTAAATTATTATCTAAGAATGGGTTTAAATGAAAGGGTGAGAGTTTCATGGTTAAATAGATTTGAATGGGAATGTTGACATTGTTGAATGTTGATGTTATGCGTGTTATAAAAACTTTGCACATAAGGTGTTTGAGGAAATGCATCAAACAACCTTAATTACTCAAATGATTTGAGGTTTTGGTGAACTTGAGGGAAATGCCTCATAAACTCAACTAAATGATTGAATAGTGGTGAATAACTTAATTTCAAATGTTGAATGCAATTAGAATGTGAATTGGTGAATTATGAGAGTTTGACTATCATAAAGTCAAATATGGTGATAATGGGTCAAGGGGTTGTATGCTTGCTTCTTGTGTATTATTCCTAGATTGAATGTGTATGTATGCTTATATGATCTAGGAAGTGGAAATACAAACCAACGACCCGGTTAAGAGGAGGTTATACAAAGCGGAGCTAAGGATCAAGGTGAGTAAACCTATCCATGAATAAGCAACCATAAGACTTATTCATGTTTGTTAATGTTTGAATTATTGGAATGCATTATGTGGTGTCTTGTAGTAGTAGTTGTTTATTATGTGGTGTATGCATAATATATGTTGGTGTAAATATATGATAGAGGATACTTGACACACAACTTGGGGGATGATCCACACTTGTGTGGAATTGGATGTAAGACCACAAATTTAGTGGCATTCATGGGGATGATCCACATTCGTGTGGAAGAATATATAAGTCCATACTCATATGGCAAAATGGGGGATGATCCACATGCGTGTGGAAGCTAATGTAGAACCACTGTTGAGTGGTATTGGGGAGGATCCACATTTGTGTGGAAGGTAATGGTTTGGTGGACATGAAATGGGTAATTTTGACCCGTTTAGAAATAATTGGAAGGAAATTATGATTAAGTATGATGATAATGATGAGATTATGATATTATAAATGATTATAAATGTGATATATGGGGTTTAGAATGTATTTTTACCTCTCGGAATGTGGAGAAATGGTTTTGGGTGCTTAAAACGCGAAAAAAGTGTAAGTATGCTGTAGGGGGCGTACAATACGCTGCAGGGGGCGTACTGTACGCCGGCCACAGTATGGTACGCCCAAACCATTCTGTTGTACGCTGGTGCTCTGGCGTACTGTACGCCGGGGCTGTAGTACCATACGCCGGGCAATGTAATTTTCCGGATTTCGATTTCTTTTATAGAATTGATTCCGGGAATCGTTGGGGTTAACTCACTTAGTCCTTTTGGACTAACACTTGATTGTTTGTGGTTGTTTCAGGTCAAAAGTAGGTTCGGCTACGCTTTGGAGTGATCAGACGGTTAAAGGGATCGAACCAAGCTTTGATAAAGCTTAGTAAACGGGTTGTAAAGTTTAAAACTACACTTTTAACGTATAGTTAGTCATGTTAATGCGTTAAAACTTTTTGAGGTGACTTGTAAAGGGTTTTAAACTTGGAAAAAAATCTGGGACCACTTTTGTAAATTCCGCAATATTTTTAAAAGCTATGTTTTGAGAATCTGGGTGTCACAAACCGAATGGAAATCCTTGTTCGTGTTCGTTCATTAAGGAATTTAGCTTGTTCGTGAATCGTTCACGAACGTTAACGACGCATATTATCTAAACAATATAAATCAACATTCTTAATTTCAAGCACTGGAGATAATCATTTATAAATATATAAATTAAATATTATAGTATTAAACCAAAAATAACTTGAATATTATAGTATTAAACTAAAAGTTAAAAAATATACAACACATTAAATGAATAAATATAATAAATGAACTTAACCGAACATAAACGAACATGTTACCGAACGTTCACGAACACGACATCTGTTCATGTTCGTTCATTTAACTAAACGAACGGAGCTTATTGTTCGTGTTCGTTCATTTATTAAACGAACAAACATAAACGAACTTTCCGCCGAATGGTTCACGAACCGTTCGCTGAACGTTCGGTTCGTTTACAACCCTACTGGCATATATCCTACTGATAACCCTTAAGTTCTCTTATGACAGGTACTAGGTTATGAGTTGATGTCTCATCTAATAGATTAGATATTGCTTTGGGTTGAGTTTGAGCCAGGGGTTTTCCTAATTGTAAGTTTTCTTCTGAACAGGTGGGTCAGGTCACCATGATCCGTTCTTCAGACGGACTGGTGATCTATTTGTCACGGCGATCCCGGATAACAAGACATTTACTGTTAGAAAAATATATTAAAACTAACTAAATTTAGATAGTCAAAAGAAATTATAGCACTCATTACTCAATTTTTAATGGTATTGATTAGGCTACTCCTAATCGCTTTGTCAAAGAAGTATATAGCAGCCATTAGTCATTACTAAATTTTGATGGTATTGGCAGGGTAAAATTAAATAAGTCTCTTAACCTAAAAACCTAAGAAGGATCTTGAGTCATTAAATTATTAATCAATGGTTATGATTAAATAAAATTATTGGAGGGTATTTTAATAATGACTACTTTTGTTGACTTTTTATTAAAATCTCTCACCTTCTTTAAATATTTATAACTTTTACATACAAAATAATTTTTTTGAAAAAAAAATATAGCATAATAACACGAGCATTCTTTTATTTTCAAAAGTAGCATATTTTTGCTATAGAAAATATTTTGTTTTTTATTTCATTGTGTCTTTTGCATACGTAATGTGTTTTTTATGTTTATGCTCAATTTTGTGTTTTCCTGAATAATTAAGACACAATAATGTCACTGAATACATAATATCAAGCAAGGATGATACAATGGCGAGTATGAATAATACAATAATCTTTAAAAGGGCACAATTAACTGTAAAAAAAAACACAATGACAAATATGAACAATTTTGTACAGAGCATTGTGTCTTTTGTATAGGTTATTGTGTCTTTTGTACAGGTCTTTGAGTCTTTTGTGTTTCTGCTCAATGTTGTATTTTCCTTAACAATTTAAGACACAATGATATTGCAGAATACGTAATGTTAAGCTAAGATGATACAATGACGAGTATGAATAACACAATGATCTTTAAAAAAATACGCAATTACATGTAAAAAGACACAAAGACCTGTAAGAAAAACACAAAAAAATAATTATACACAAATGTTTAAGAAAGACACAATGACGATAATTAGATACAGTAAGCTGAAATTTTTTTATTTTTTATAGCAACACTATATACTTATTTTAAAGATAAAAAATGCTTGTTTTTATGATATATATATTTTTTTAAAATATTGTATGTAAAAGTTATAAACGTTTAAAAAATGTATAAGGAAAGTGGTTATGATTAAATTACCCTATAATAGTTTTTTCCTCTAAAATTTTAAATATTCCCTCTTAAATTTGGTATCATGATCTAATGTTCAATAATAATTATTAGTCTTTTTAGGATAAGAAGATTATTTCGTTGAGCCTAATCCGGTGTGATAATGCTAACTATTAATATAAGCATGCCCCACTAGTCGCTTTGTCAAAGAAAATATAAAACTGCAAGATTATAAAATCTTAAATTTAAATGCTTTAAATAAAAAATAGAAAATATAATAAAACTTATAATTTTATGATTATATAAAAATTTTATAAAGCTAAATGTGAAATATTGAGATTTGTTAATACAATAATGTAATTTGAATTGAGTTTAGAAAATTAGAAAAAATTTAGCTTTAAAGAGATTCTATCAAATTTCTTAGAATATCAAGTTTAGTTTTTTATATTCCATATTTAATGTACTCAATGCTATTATAGCAATATTGGATTTACTTTAAACCACATGTGAAAATTAGAATTAAGTAATGAATATATGGGTCGTGCTAACTAACTAGCTTGCGTAATACAAATATAATCAATACATGTATATTGCATAGCATTTAACGCATAATCTAATTAGATCTAAGGCTTGTATCATAGTTTGGATAATTGCTCTAATTTTTTAAGTTTGAATGCATATGTGTGTAACATCCCTAAAAGCAAAATATGTAAAGGAGTACGAGAACTCACATGATTGTTTGGTTAGCTAATCCAAAATGTCTTTTGAGTAATGTTTTGGGAATCAAAGGCAATATACCTTACCTAAACTAAAGTTTCATTTTCAAGAGTCCTGTTATTCTAAAGTTCAAATTCATAGTTTTAATATCTATGGCATTCAATGAAAATCCTAAATGAATAAGTTAAATGGTTTTATTGGAATATTTATTTAGATATTTAAATATATATTTTCATAATGTTTGTATAAATTAAAGGGGTTTTTTGAGAATGTGTATTTGTTATCATAAATAAATATTCTCAAAATAATATTTGTTTGTATATCAAAATGTTTTTTAATATGGTCCAGATAGAGTTTAATGATTTCCTCTCTAATATCAAGTTTTCACATTATACAATTCATATGCATATATACACACACGCTCACATGTATCATATGTATATATTCAAGCTAAAAACCAAAAGAATTATTTATAGTTACATGATTTAAAGGGAATAAAAGTATCTTAAAAGTAAAAAAAACAATTTACTTTTATGTCTCTTGAATCATGTTGTTATATATGTATTCAAAGGGTAACCAACAAGTTGTATAACTCTAAAAATAAACATTTATAGTTACATAATTTAAAAAGTTTAAAAGCACTTTTTTTAAGTAAAATAAAACTATATTATGTTGTTACAACTTGTGACTAGATCAAATGATCAATGGTTCTTTTAGAAAAGTCATCATACCATGTTAAAAAATTTTGATCTTGCATTAATGAATACATCACAGAAAGTACGCCTCGCAAAATATCTGAGTTGGGTCGGTCGGCCGGGTCAGGCATCAATGAGAATGGGTGTTCAGTTTAGGTATATAAATGAATCGTTTATTAAAAAATATCAATTCAGTTTAAGTTAATTTAGGTTTTAAGTAAACAAATAATTTATTTGCCTAAATTTTAGTAATTTTATCATCAAATATATTATTAATAATTTCTTACATGCTTGAATCTATTATATTTTCATTGTTTAGATTACACACCTTAACCCGTATTGCTTTAAGTAGTTGCATATCTCAACTTGTTCTATTTATTATGTTACTCATTTCAACCCATAATATAATAATTATTTCCTAAATCAACCCATTTATCTTGTTTTTAGTCAAGGTTGTTAGGTCTAATAGAAATTCATCATATATAACCAAAACATCTCATTTTTCTAATTTTTTAATAGAAAATTTATCATAATTATACTTTTTAACAACTGCGCCCTATTTGCGGTGCACACATATAATATATGTGTGTGTATGTGGACCCTTAAAAGGGTCAAAGTAAAAGTGCACTAATTTTAACGTTATTTTACTTATTTTGTAAAAATAGCGTGAAAAGTATTGGGATTGATTAACTTTAAATGATAAATTTTAGCCGGGGAATCATTCGGAGCAACCTCTCTATCCTAATTGGAATATGGGTAAGGTTTGTTTTTATCCTTCCTTTCCAGACCCTACTTCAAAATAATTTGCTTACACAGGTCTAAACTCATAACTTTTCAGCTAACAAATAAGCTAGTCTCACAACGACCAGTTTCTTTCTACATTATAGCAAGTCATTATCACCTCAAATTTCCACTTTTCTACAGTGTTGAATACGTTGTAGAAAAGTCATCATCACAAACTTGCCCCTTTTCCCAGTAAACGAAAACCTTTATAAATACTAATCATCTTCATTGCAGATTACATGAAAGTACACAAGATCTTCAACATGGGTACATTCTTTGTTGTATTGCTATTTCTTCTTGTTGCATGCTCCCCAAAGATTGATGCTCAAACCTGCAACCCAAGTGGTAGCATAGAGGGAACCGAACCCCCACCTGGACAATGCAACACAGAGAACGACTCCGATTGTTGTGTGAACGGACAATATTACTCAACATACACCTGCTCACCACCAGTTTCAAGTAGAACAACGGCGACCCTAACATTGAACAGTTTCCAAGCCGGAGGTGATGGAGGTGGTCCATCAGAGTGTGACAACAGTTACCACTCTGATGACGACCCAGTGGTAGCACTATCAACAGGCTGGTACAATGGAGGTAGCAGGTGTCTCAAATTCATCACCATCTATGGGAATGGACAAAGCGTGAACGCAAAGGTTGTAGATGAGTGTGACTCTACAATGGGTTGTGATGAAGAACATGACTACCAGCCCCCATGCCGTAATAACATTGTTGATGCCTCTAAAGCTGTATGGGAAGCCTTGGGTGTGTCAGAGGATAACTGGGGAGATTTAGCTGTCACTTGGTCTGATTAGCTATTCCATGGTCAATCATGTCTAGTTGATCTTGGCTCGTGCAATAGTATGTAATTTGTTATTATCAAAATAAAGGCGGGCGTGAGTCCTGATTGAATAACTAGCCATGTACCGATTTCAACGTGGTATGACATCGTATGTTGGTAGTCTATGAGCATGTGTTTAGATTTGTTTGTTTTCCTGCTTATGTCTGTTGTTGTCTTTTGTTAATGTATTCGGGTATGCTTGTTTGTTAGTTATGCATTCAGGCTTGTTAGAGTTAGCGTACATTGGCTTATTTGAGGTATAGATATGGCAATCTAGTATGGAGATTAACTAGCTATCTCATAAAATATGTGAAAAAAATAATAATAAATTATATATTTGATATAGCTGCCATGAGATGATCAAACTAGAAACTACTTTCTTGGATTGCTTTGTCAATTGTATTTGTTTCTGCTAAAAATGGTATGAGCCGCTCAACCTTACATCTACAAGAAAAATCACATGGACCCCAAAATTGTGAGGCACGAATGTGAACAGGAATCTTCTTTGTTAGTTTAAACTAGAGATGTAAACGAATCAAGCCGGCAAGCAAGATACTCGAAATCGGATCGGTAAAAAATTCAAACAAGCCGAGCTTAAACGAGCTTGAGGTGCGAAATATGGCTCATTTAGCTATCCGGCTCATTATTTTTTTTTTGGAACGGCGGTTGATGCAATGGCATGACCGTTGCCTCAGAGAGCAGTGACTGAGTATCGAAACCTCAGCCTTACACTCATGCTACAATTGTAGCGGTGCATTTTCCGGTAGCATTAGAGAGACTCCCCCATGCTGCGATTACAACGAAGGCTCCACCCAACCCTCTTGACGGGTCAAGTTGGTTGGAGTCGAAGACTCACCAACCAACCATTCCAGGGAAAAACCGGGCAAAAAGCTTTAACCTTGCCGCATAAAACCCTTTTGGCTCGGACACAAAACTGGGTGATAGCCCGGGTCGCGCGTCATTGCCATGTCTCACAAAATTTTGACCACAATGGGAATTGAACCCACAAGGATACAATTAGGGTTTGCTACAAAGAAACAGAATCAAATGCAATCATCTATTTAGAAAAGAGATGATATCAAATAATATAAAGAAAAAATGTATCACTCGTCTCTAATACCCCCTCAAGCAAGCTAGTGGTGCACAGATGCAAAGCTTTGTGTGGAAGTCTATGAAGAGGGATCTTGGAACAGATATCTGACATATCGTAAAAATGTCAGCCACTAAAAGCTTGGCAGGAACGAACTGTGTAACCGCCCGTAAGTAAGGAGCACACAAACAAATTGGTTAACAAGATCAATATGTTTACCCATCCTGTGAGAGAGAGACAGGATTCTGACTAAGAATTAAGAAATATGGAGTATTTTCTGGCATGTAAAGTGTACCAGTACCAAATGTCTTGTTGATCCTTGATTTGATGGGTTGTGCGAAAAGACAAAATTAATCATTGTACGTCTGATTATATATTGGATTGGAATTTATCTGTTTGCTTTTTGTTAGGATGGTAAGCGGGTTGTGCTCATAATTAGAAAGTCAAATCCAATACAAACCCGAAACGTTTGCACGAATCCGCAAATTGTTACACATCTGTGCATTCACATGTTTGTATCTATAGAATAACACAAAAAGAAACCATATGACTTAAAAATACAAATTTAGATAAAAAATACATGATGTTAATGTTTTTCTTTCAAGCTGTGCCATAAAATATAGCGCTAGCTTCGGTTATGACATAAGCTTTTGGAAGAAATGAACAAGGCAGCTCACGAACCTGCAAGGTTGGCCTCAACCTGACACATTTAGCTAAACAGAACTGGCACAAACTCATTTGGACTAAACTTAAAACCATGAATTTTATGTTAGGTAGGTACATATGTTTAGGAAATTCACACCCCTAGTCTTTGTGTTATCCTCGTTTCTTCTGGTGGTACACTGTACACATACTAGGACAGGTGACACCATACCAATTATAATTTAAAACAAGATCAATTTATGCCTGTACATAATGAGGCCACTCAAATGGCATAAACAAGGGGAATAGCATAAACATAGCATTTTTAGAGGTTTTAGAAACATATTATAGGCTTGTTTAAGACTAGTTTAGGACAATATAAGCTGGTTTGAGGCTTTTTTTTAAGCTTCAAGCAAGTTTGATGAGAATTTGCAAAGTTTGACAGAATTTACAGGATTTTGGTCAGAATCTCGCTCGAATTCCTTGTTGAAGCCTTGTCGGAACCTCGACAGAGATGACCATAAGGTGCTTTCATTGTGCCTTGACTTTCTTGGGAGCCTAGGAACATGCCCCAAGGGCTTCTGAAAACATAGGTTATGAGGTCTAACAATGTTATGTATAACTTCTACTACTTGCTTTATCATGAATCAAACTAACCCTTATTCAGCTGTTGATAAGTTTCTTCTTGATTTGTTTGTACTACTTGTGTTAACATTAGGTGATGTTATGAAGCTTAATAAATGATTAGATTCATTAGTAATCATGTTTGGAGGTATTATTTTCAAAAGGTTACATGTCAACTATTTCCACAAGTTTCTTAATCACAAAACTATACATATAATCCAACTTCAATCTCAAGATTACATTGAATGAAGCATAATATCATAAAGGTTATTCTATATGAAACACAATGAAGATAGAATTCAATTTCACTCCTTTTCTCGTTTTAAAAGCATTTGTAGAAAAGAATTACCTTCCTAAAATATCTCAGCTTCACGTTTGGGCCGATTGCGAGTCCGCTGCTGACTCGTAGGCTCTTCAAGGATTGGAGTCACATCTTCCTCTACCTCTTCATCTTCATCCTCTGCTTCTAATATTGATTGATTGACTTCTAGCTTTACAACAAGAATCAAATTCAATACAAAATCCTTTTAATTCAATTGATAGTTTCGCTGAAATAAGCAACATAAACCTACATAATTAACAAAATTGATGAAAATTTTATAAAAGTTAGGGTTAGGGTTTTAGTTACCTCCTGGTAGAAGTCTCTGTCGAGTTTATCAGAAATCCTAATGGAAGTGAAGATTGTTACAGCAAGGAGTGAGATTGGAAAGAGGAATGCGAACATGTAAGTGGTGGCGCCCGGTGCTCCTGCTCTTGTCGCTACCAGTGAACCTCTGCTTCTCCGGCAACTAACACCGCCATTGACGTGTTGCTGATAACTCGGTGTGAGTGGAGACGGTGATGAAGTTTGAAGCCGGAGGAGGTAGGGATTGGGCTTCGCTGTGAAACTCGCCATCAACATTATCCAAAATCCCCAACCCCAATGGCACTAAACGATTTAAACGTTAACGAACACTTTGTGAATTGATTTATGGAAAGTTTGTTTGTTTGTTTTTTTAATAAATAAACGAATACGTATAATAATTTCATTTGATTAATTAAATAAACGAATATTAACAAAGGTCTTATTCTATATATAATTATGTTTGCAAACATTTGGTAATGTATTCGTAAAGGTTCGTTTATTTATATCCGTTCGTTTAAGTTTTATATTTATGTGTGTGAGTGTGAGTGTGTGCATGTGGGTTGGATATACAAGAAGACTATTTTGACTAAGAAGTAAAAAAATATGAATTAATATGAGTTTGACATGTGACATGTTAAAAGCATAAATCTAGTACAAAACCAAAATCCAATACAAATGAAAAAACAAAAAATTCATTACAAAAAATCAAAAACCGGTACAAAAAATCAAAATTCAGTACAAAAAAAAAACAAAAAAATCAGTACAAAAATATCTATTACAAAAAAATCCAGTACAAAAAAAATAAAAAAGTAGTACTAAAAATAAGATGTTATGCTGAAATATCATTTATTCATTTTTTTAGCATATCACATGTCTAACTTGTATTGAATCTTACTCTTTTTAGATAAAAATCTTTTCTTATTTGATTATTTCCCTATGTATATATATTCATATATCTCCTCAGTATTATGATCAAATACAAATACAATTTTTTTTGTAAAAAGTGTAAGAACCAATTATATGTTGACATATAACAACTCTTTAAATAACAGAGATGTATTTTAGTAACTAAAACTGTTTATAACAACTCTTAAAATCATGCAAATTTGATTTTAAAATTT
Organism: Mikania micrantha; assembly: GCA_009363875.1. Taxonomy (NCBI): domain Eukaryota; kingdom Viridiplantae; phylum Streptophyta; class Magnoliopsida; order Asterales; family Asteraceae; genus Mikania; species Mikania micrantha. Next base: position 75,376,375 of record CM018695.1, on the reverse strand, counting down.
TAATTGTTGATTTAGTCTATTTTTCAGATTTATGTAATGTTTTTTCGTGTGTTTTTGTTTTTTTGAATTATAATTAGCACATAATTGCACGCTATTTTTTTATAATTAAATAAACATTTAGTGTTTCCATCCTTGACAAGTATATATAAATATATGCTAACATGTACTTAGATAAATATATATATAGGGAAGGGATCATATAATAACCCTCATTAATTGAGGTAACCCATTAACCCTGGCAAAAAACGCTCAAATCGCAAAATCTTTTTTTTCATGGTTTTTTTTATGCAAAAATAGGGGAGGCTCCTTTTTTAAGCGTTCGCTAATTCACAAGCGTTAAAAAGTTAAACGAAATGTAAGTTTGCGTTACACTACGAACATATATTTAAGTGTCGCAGTGTAACGCAAACTTACATTTCGTTTAACTTTTTAACGTTTGTGAATTAGCAAACGCTTAAAAAAGGAGCCCCCCTATTTTTGCATAAAAAAAACCATGAATTTTTTTTTTTTTTGCAATTTGAGCGTTTTTTGTCAGGGTTAATGAGTTACCTCAATTAAGGTGGGTTATTATTCACTCCTTACCCTATATATATATATATATATAAAATACTATGACACGATTGTTAACAGATACACAATTACGTATGCGTGCTGATACAAGCTAAAATGTACTGATTATGCATATTGCACATAGCAAAACAAACAACTGATTTATTCCTTAAAATTGTAACTGATCATATCTGATTTAAATGATCAATTTGATGAAAACTTAATATATGTTTGTTTCTTCGTTGCTAGAAACCATGACAAAAATATTACTAAGTAGTAGTTACTCGTCTCCCACCAAGTGAATAGAAATTGTGGTTATGAGGACTAAATAACCGGTCATAAAAGCTCGACTAAGTGGTCAAGTACTACTCAAATTTGGTTTCACCGACCTGCCACTTTGTGTTTTTTTGTTTTCTTCTTGAATTTTTGGTGCAATTGAGCGTTGTTGGCAGAGAGTGTGAATATATTTCCTCTATTCAAAAATGAGCATTTTTTTTACTTGATGTTTAGTCTAATTATAAGAACAATATCACTATTATTTGTATTAGTGTTTGTTAATTGTGATATATGTTTACCATCAAGAGCCTGTTGATTAGTTTTATGTTTGTATTATTTACTATGCAGATGTCTCGTGTTTCTTGTAGTGGTCCTCTTCCTCTCCTCTCTGATGAAGATCAATATTTAGACCATTGTTAACCATTTGAATATATAGAATTTCAGTCAAGTGTTGACACTCCAACAATGGAAAATAATCCAAATGTTGTTTTCACAATTAATGACGAAGAAGCCCATGAATCTTTACATGCTACAACTGTGGTGAACAGGAAGCAAATGCAGCCAATAATGATGAACCATGTTCATTCTCTAAAAGGAAAATAAAAAAAGACTTGAGTTAGTTGGAAACATTTTCTTGAGGTAACTTTGGAAAATAAAAAAAGACTTGAGTTAGTTGGAAACATTTTCTTGAGGTAACTTTGGATAATGAAACTATGATGCATGAGTGCATCCATTGTGCGGAGAAAGTAAAAAATTTAAAGATGGGACAACCAGACCACTGAATAGGCACATTGAAGATTGCTCAAAGTTACAAGTTATGCATAAAAGTCAATTAAAATTGAATGTTTTGCATGAAAAATCAGATTCTTAATCAGCAATTCAAAATTGGAAGTTTGATAGCTCTAGAATGAAAGAGGTTATTTCTCATATGATAATGATTCATGAGATGTCATTCAATTATGTTGAGTATTTGTCTCTTCAATGTAGTGATGAAGGAAGCAAATCCAACATTTAACAATATCTCGCATGCATTGATTAGACAAGATTGCATTTCTAGTTATGAATTTGGAAGAAAAAGTTAGAAGATGTTTGTTCATTCTTGGCACTTTTTAATGAGGCTACAAAAATAATTTCAGGTAATACTTCTCATGCTATTTTAATTATTTTTTAGCTAATAGTTTAAGGAGTAATTGAAATTATTTTAAGCATCTATTTTGTGTTTTCTTTCTTAATCTTGCTGGCTCTAAGAACCTGGCATCAAATTTATTTCTTAGTGAATTATATGGGATAAATGAAGCATTAGATGAAGTTGTTTCGGATGAATCCATGAAATTGATGATTGAAGAAATGAAAAGGAAATTTGATAAGTACTGAAGTTCATGTGATTTGTTGATTTCAATTGCTTCTATTTTGGATCCTAGATACAAGCTTGAATTACTTGTCTTTTCTTTTAAAGTCATGTGTACCCACAATAGGGCTCTTGAAGAGATTGAGTTAGTTAAATATAATTTAGGAGAATTGTTCAACGAATATGTTAGTTGAGACTTATAAAGAGTCGAACGTTGTTTCATCTAGAAGTGAAAATGTTGGTCGTGGTTCAAGTGGGAGTTTTATTGCTTCAAGATTTGGAAAGGGTATCAACACTGGTAGTTTTATACTTGTATTATTTTGGGGCATTATATTTTTGAATCACCTAGTTTTATACTTCACAATGAATGTGAGTTTGTTTTTGTTAGTTTACCGATCCAACTTTTTTACATATTTTGTCTAATTCATGTCTTTGTTTGTTAATTTGAGGATGGAAGTTGGCTATTCCTATGAAGAATTTGGCAAACTTTGATCTTAATTGGTTCAAAATACTTGATTTATTTTTTTTATATTATTATGTATTATGTTTGGGATATCTTGTTATTTGTTTTCAAGTTATGTTGGTTTGTGTTCATTTATGTTTGTTTGTGTATGTTTGTTCGATAGTGTTCAGTAGTGTTTGTTTATGTCCGTTTGTCTTTGTTTATAAAATTACAATCGAACACGAACAAAAAAAAATTGTTTGGTAAATGTTCGTGAACTATTCGTAAACACATATAATGTTTAACGAACGAACACAAACAAGAGATCGTAGATGTTGCTTAGATATTGGTTTCGGTTAAAAAAAATATTTAATCTTGTAGAAACCATATCTCACTCGTGATTGATTAGATGGGGAAAGTAAAGAGGAAATCGTAAACGCTAGAGCGTGAGTGTTTCCTCGTCATCTGGCTCTAAGATATTTCGAACTTGTTGCTTAATCAATTGGGTGAATATATATAATTTGAACAACTTGTGTAATTTTTAAAGTGACCACATATCCTATAGATTTAACAAGACTTGGATCCTCTCGTCTCTCGAACATTTCTCACTTAACACTAGTGCTTGAGTCGAGTGTCTATCTGGAAACAATTTCTCTTTTCTTTTCACGTACATATAATCAATGTTAAAAGTAAGATTTACTGTTCATGGTTGTTATAGTTGTTATAAACTTTCTTAGTTTTCTTAAATCGCTACAAATCTACAACTAGCATCCCCACACTAACTAATTGGTTAAAATGGCTCCACCTAGCACCTTACCCAAATCATTCAGCAGATTTAACAAAATGCGTTTTTTGCAGCCATCGTCGCTACTCTATACTCTGCCTCTGTTGTTGATAATGGGACAGTTGGTCACTTGGTTACCTCTTACTAAAATAGAACTTTGATTTTTTTTTAAAAATGGGGTCCGTTTTAAGAAAGTGATTACAAGGGGGGCTGAAATTTTTTTTTCACAAATGGGGTTATCTCTATTGGTAGTGACGAAATTAAGAAGAGATAAAATTGGGTTGTAGGGGTGTAAGAAGTCAGTATCATTGCCAGCATTTAAAAATGATTTGGAGCTCATTTTCGCTACTAGGAGTGGCAAAAAAGGACAAGACTCATTATACTACTTTTGCCACTAGGAGTGGCGAAAATAGGTGTGTAGTACCGGTTCCTTGTTGTTTTCATCAATAATAGTGTAGGAAATGAGTATTTTCGCCACTAGGAGTGGCAAAAAAAGGAGATGGTACAGATTTTTTACATTTTCGCCACTAGGAGTGAAAAAATTGGTGATTTTCGCCACTAGGAGAGGCTAGAAAGGACGATTGTACTAGCTATAGCTATTTTCGCCACTAGGAGTGGCAAAAATGAGGTCCATATGATTTTTAACTACTGACAATTGGTACTGACTTTTTACACCCTTACAACCCCATTTTATATCTCCTTAAATTCGCCACTACCAATGGAGATAACCCCATTTGTGAAGAAAAAAAAAATCAGCCCCCCTTGTAACCACTTTCTGGACCCCATTTTTTAAAAAAGTTCTAGAACTTGACGTATGCATGAACGGATGGCCAGAAGTTAGGCTCATTTCGTCTAACATGAACACATAGTAACGTGACGAGGCCTTCAAGGAGACTGCATATGTCGATTGAGAACTTGTACAACAAATGAGATGTCGGGTCTTGTTAGCGTGACGTATATCTGCGTTTAAAAGCACGACCACAATCTTGTCTTCAATTCTCTTAACAAACACACTAGCATCAACATTCGTTAACGAAAAACCTGTTTTAAGAGAAATTCTTCAATCTTCCAGAACCAAGCTCACGATTATTGCTTCAACGCATAATAAGCCTTCTTTCGTTTACAGACATAATTGGGTCGCCTTTGGCTACAAAAGTCATTGGTTGATCCATGAAAATAACATGATCAAGATCTATGTATAGAAACATGTTGCTAACATCCATTTGCCACAACTTCCATTGTTCATGGTGATAACAAGAACCAGTACGATGATAGTTTAGCGACATGACTGAATGTATCCTCGTAATCCAACTCGTATTGTTGTGAAAACATGTGGCCACAAGATAGAGCCAGGGACGAAGGATAACTAGGGCCAGGGGTGGCCCTTGCCCTGCTGTTTTTCGGCTCAAAAGCATGTATGTAGTAGGATTTGGTCGGAAATTTTATATTAATAGAGTCCGTCCCTACATAAAAATTTTATATACTAGGGCTAGGGGTGACCGTGGCTTTCGGCCCCTACAGAAAAATTTCAAGCTTCGTCCCTGGACAGAGCTTTATACATTTCCACCCACTAGTATAGATGTTTCAGTTTGTACAACCAATTACACATGACCGACTTCAAATCTGACGATTTAGGTGTAAGCTCCCATATTTGGATGATTAAAAGTGTGAGAATTTTCACCTATATAGCCACAACCCATTCCTCTTTTAAACATGCTTCCTCATAATTTTCTAGTTCACTAAGATCATAGCAACATTAGTTAACGTCGATTAAATTTTCTTACCCTTTTTGAACGTCTTACTGGTCATTGGTTGAAACCGGTCGAACCGGAATCAAGAACTGGATAACATAATAAATATATACAAAACTCCAAAAAAAAAATTATAAACACATCTAAACAAATATAATTAATGTTCAAGCAAACATAATCGTATTATAAAAATGGGAAAATGTCATATGTAACCAACTTTCAGTTTTGTTCTACTTAGGTCACTCATACTTTTTTTTGTTCCGATTAAGTCACTCATACTTTTTTTTGTTCCGATTAAGTCACTCATACTTTTTTTTTGTTACGATTAGGTCACTTTACTTTAAAATAGTGTTCTAATCACAAACATTTTACTTACAATATGAGTGACCTAATTGAAACAAAATTAAAAGTAAAGTGACCTAATCGGAACAAACAAAAAGTATGAGTGACTTAATCCGAACAAAAAAAAAGTATGAGTGACTTAATCCGAACAAAAAAAAGTATGAGTGACTTAATCAGAACAAAAAAAAATATGAGTGACCTAATTGAAACAAAGCTGAAAGTTGGTTACATTTCTATAAAAATACAAGGTTTAGTTTTAATGTTTCAATATATTGATTTTAGTCATGGTTGGAAAAATCGCTAATCGCTAGTCGGTCGGCGATGTAGGGACTGAGGATTAATCGGATTGGAATTTTATATGTAATTTTCAAAATTATATACATATATACAATTTTTTAATTATAATTTTTTAAATGCATACATATTTTAACCAACTAATTCATAATTTATAGGGTAATAAATACCTACTTCAAATTTTTTCCTTTTAAAAAACCAAAAAGAATAAAAAAAGCCCATAAATAATAAAACTTTCAATTTTTTTCCTTCTAAAAACCCAAAAAAAATATATATATAAAAGCCAATAAATAAGAAACCCAACATAGCCCATAAGCCTTAATTCATCTCCCGATCTTTGTCCGTTCTTCGTCCGTTCTTCGTCCTGTTCTCAGTTAGGGCAAACACTGGCAATCCGCAATCGGCACACACTCATGCCGTTCTCAGCGAAGATGATGCTTGATCGTGACAGGAGATTGTCTGCAGCGATTGTGAGCAGCAGGCCTCCAGCAGGGGCAACTCGACGATTGTGATGCTCGATTGTGTTCAAGTGAGTTTTCTTGGTCGATTGTGTAGTCGATCGTTGTTAGTCTGCGTGATTTTGGAGTCTGGACCGTTGAAAACCTCAATTTTTTTGTGCTTGGACCGATTTTTTACATTAAAACCGATTAATTCGATCAACCGACTAGAGCCGGTTAGGCCGACTAGGTCCGATTTTGACCGATTTTGACCGACTACCGATTTTTCGACCGACTAGACTAAATTTAATCGGCCGATTAATCCTGAATTTTACGACACTAATTTTAGTTAAAAATAATAATAATAAACCAGGTTCGACCAGTGAACCAAAGATAGAAGATTTTAGTTCACAATACCATCAATCTTTCCTCCCTGAATCATAACCTAAGACGCACCAAATAGTCAACTTGTCCATTTTGTGATGAAGATGATCCGGCACGAATACATAGCATACACAACCAAAGATGCAGAAATAGCTCACTTTCCACCTCATTCCAATCAGTTTTTCATAAGGAGATAAGTAATTGAGAGATTGAGATGGTAGATGATTAATTACGAACTCGGTTGTGCACATCACATCTACCCAAAACCTCCCAGGCATGTTCTTGTCGTGAAGAATACTTCTCTCCTAGATGTCGTTTTTACGCTCCGCAATACCATTTTGATGAGAGTATTTGAACACGTTGATTGTCGTCAGATATGATTCTAACAAGATTTTACCTTTTATTGGATTGAAACACCACGTTGTCTATATGAGTTATTTAGCACTTCAAATTATCCACAATAACAACTATTCGGCTCCCTACATACTTGCTTAGGTTTTTCCAGTCGGGTTTTGTCACCTATCATGTGATTCGAATATCTCGAATCCATGATCTGGTAGTCTAACTTGTTCTTTTGATATGTTGGTAGTTGCGAATGCAACCTATTCAACTATTTGGGCGACAAACACCTCGAGACCCCGGGTGTCTTTGTTTTGAGCCAAAGAAACATTACTCTCTTAGGTATTTGCCTGGCAGTTCTTTGCTATGTAACCTCTTCTGCTACTTTGATAGCAATTGACTGAAAAACTTCTTCCCATTGAAACAATACCTCTTTATTCTCATATCTTTGATTACCGACTAGTGATCGAGGTTACCAATCTCTCTACACAAGATTTTAACCTTGTGAAAGTATTAATCAATTGTCAACTCCTTTTAGGTTATACTTGGGAGCTCAATTTCTAAGTAGGAGACGAGCATCATTCTTCTTTGACGACACCTCGGCTAGAGTATCCCACGCCGCCTTAGACTCATTGCTTCCTTGATGTGTTCAACGAGCTCTTCTTCTACAGTGATCTTCAAAATAAACATGGTCTTACAGACCTTCACGCTACATTTTTGTAACGCACCATTGGTCATTTCTCTGAGTTTGAATCGTATCACCACTCTGTACCACTTCCCACAAGAGAAACTTCAAAAATACATTACATTGAAAATCAAAATGCAAAATATTAAACTACTCACACACACTGGTCCAAATTTACTCCACTATCAAATAAAATAATATATCAACAGCAAACAAGAAAATAACATGTGAGAAAAACGAAACAAACCATCAGATGCTGCCTAAGAGTGTAAAATGAAAATGTTGACAACTTTAATAATGAGCTCATGATCTCATACAACCCTACATAAAACAAGCCTAATAACTAAGCATATCCTTGTTTGAGCCCAAATAGGCTCACATACTATGCACCAAGGTTAAGCAAGCCAGATGATGAATATGCATTGATCAAGTTATACTACTACACACTTTAAATACATCTATACACATCACATTTAACTCAGATTGAATAACAAGTATGTTTATAAATCCCCACCCCCGCCCCACAACTTGCCTGCACGCTTGGCTAATTTGATCGGGAACATCCTTCAAAATCAAGCGAAAGTCAACTTAAATCAGGTCAAAGTCAACTCTATGCATGTTGAATTATCTGTTCTCAGGCTATCATGGTGGGGCCAGGGGGAGACAATGGTGGTACTGCTTCTAGGTGAAAGGATTTAGCTTCCAAAGTCTTCCTAACGGTTGCTTGGGAATGATTCTCTGTATTCCTTCTTATCTTTCTTGGGGGCTGTGATCGAGACCCACTAGTCCTCGAGGAGTTGCTACTCTCGATGGAAGCTAAGAACGTGTCCCGTGAAAGAGTTGCAGGGGCTTTAGCAATCACAGAGCTAAACACACCTGATTCCTTTAAACCCTCAATGATAATCTGTATCAAATTGACAGAAATGAATTTGATTTCTTTCATGAAAAGTGTAACAGTGTGAAAAGTTCTGTAAACGGATTGGATTTAGCATGTCAATTAATATTTAATAGATCAGGCAAATAATATTTGAATAGTAATAAATTAGGCAAATACAAATTTATTTGTTATCATATTGTGGAGGCATTACGTATATTTTCATAAAAACTGATCAAGAAAATAATAATGATGCAAATTTCATGATAATCCCAAAAGGCACATGTTGCAATTCTAGAGGTGGCAAAATTGATCCATTTGATTATTAATGGAATGCTGTGTAATGGATCAAATTAAAAACTTCAACAAAAGGAGTGGGTTTTATGGGTTGATATTTGCTCAAGTCCCAATGTATATTTTAATGCATACAACCTCCTAAAATGCTTTACATTCGATTATTAGTGATTTCGTGTAATAATATAGTTTGGGTAATCATAATTAATGCATTATTTATTTAAAAGAAATATATCTTAAAAGTCAAATCCTCACCGATGGTGTGTATATGCGAGCTAAAATCCCTTTCCTCAACAGTTTCAAGTTTACTGTTTTATCAGTCCACACCACATGTTCACGGTACCTGTTCATAATTGACAAGCATAATCAAGATTAAGGTTAGACAGCCTCACGGTAATTATTAGTGTATGTAATCAAAAGGTTTACCAGTTCAGCTTTTCTTCTTCTGTTGAGGTTGAAGCAACTATGAATGCCTGAATTGATAAATTACAAGAAAAAAAATCTAAATGAACTCAATTGGTTATAAACAACCTATAAGAAATAATTTAATAACTCACCGCTCGATCAAATTCCAACATAAAGCATCTTTTGACATCATCTTTAGTAGGCTTGCAGCCACATCTATCTCGTCTTGATGTCAAGTCAGAGAACTTAGCATATGTATAGTGTAGAACAGCAGCTTCTTCCAGTTTTATCTCCCTGTGTAAGATCATCACGCAGACATGTCCTTTAAGGTCATTTTATCTATTAGCTCTTAAAATAATCAAATTTGCCAAACAGGCAAACACCAACAATTTTTTATTTGATTAACCCAACTTTAAACAGCAAAAACACCTAAATGTCTGATATTGGTTATTCAATGTCATATAATCATGTTTGAATGGCATATTCACACAACTCATAACTATAGGCTAAAACTCTAAATATTATATTTATACAAAAATAAAAGGGAGAAAAATTACTTTGGAGTTTTCATATAATTGTGCCATCTATGAGCACCATTAGGCCTTAAATGATCCTGAACTCGAGCAACTGATTTTCCATTCCCATAAGTCAAAAAGTAATTTGGGTTCCCACGAGTAGATTCTTTGTACATGCCAAAGTAGGTGTCCTTTGGAAGATGATCATAGTTCCTTTTAAACATTGATACCTAATCAAATACATACAAAAAAAAAAAATACTTTACATATGAATTCATTCAAGATCAGGCATACGTGGTACATAAGAGGGTACATTAAGATTGCAATGGTTGAACATCAGAGATATCAAAGGAACAAAGTCAAACCCTTAAAAGAGTAAGATACCTCTATAAAAGGATCCTTGATGTCATCACGCTCCACACTGCTCTCCTGTACAAAAAGACAAGCAAATGTCAGCTGAGTTTACAAGTGAATAGCATGTCAATGCTAATTGCAAAGCCAATATAGTTAATGATAGCATTTCCAAAATTAAATCAAATTAATCCCACGATGAAACAGCTCTAAAATTAGAAATAGGAAAGTCAATTATAATGTATGATTGTTCATCGAATTAAGATGTGGATAATTGAATTATGTTTGTCAGTTTAATTAACTCCATAAACACATTAATTCGCTAACTTCAGAATTTTTTGTTTATTTTAATGATCTGAAATCCCATTCGCTAGTTGATTCTAGCAAACAAAAGTGGACATTGCAAGAACAACATAAAATGATGCAAATATTCTACATTATCAAGTTCAAATTGGTTAGCATCCTGTAAATCATTAAACAGGTAGCATAACATACATAATTTGGAAAGACCACCATGTCTACATCGCTGGGTATATCACGAAGTAATTGCCTTAAAGAATATTCCCCAGCACCAGCCGGGTGTATTAATTCATCTGTGTCAAGATGAAGTATCCAATCCATGCCTGAATTCTAGCAATTTCAAAAGCATAAATGTCATTCACAATCAATATTAGCATAAATTGATGAGTTTTTTGGTTATATTAAAAAGAATAATATACATACCCTTGCCATGACAATGGCCATCTCCATATTGAGTGATTGCCTCACAAAAAGCTCATAGTTGCATGGTTTATAGAAAAAACTTGATAGCCAAGTCTCATTCCAGATCCGACTTTTGATGCCAAAGAAAAACAGAAAAAATATGTCATACAAACAAAAACAATCAATAGCTGATTATGTGTTTTGCGTCAAAACGAATTCCTTTTTCAAACAACTAGGTCCATTCTTGAGCCATACACAACTTCAGGGTTTCATTAATTGAAAAAAAAAAAAAAAAAAAAAAAAAAAAAAAAAAAAAAAAGACGAAACATATGGCACAACCTAAAACCGAACATCTACATTTTCGATAATGCTAACCTGTTAGCTTGTTGCTCTTCTAATTCCTTTGTTCTATATATGACCCTGACCCCCTAAAAAAATAAGCAAACTTCATGTCAATATTTTTACGGCAGGTAATTTCATCCAACAGAAATACATTGTAAAAAGAAAACACGAAATTATCAATCCAATAGAAGATAATTATACAAAAGAAGAAGCTGAGAATTGAAATTTACAGGAATCGATTCAAGAACTTTTGAAACACTTGGTGAGGCTGCTTTTCCTTCAACAAATAAAAAGAAGGTTCCAACCCCAAGTACTTTATGATAGAACATCCATGGCAAGATCTGATCTAACCCAGCAGATGTACTAGTTGTGATACATATCTGACCACAAAGAAAAAGTTGCTAGAAAAAGTCATATTGATGAAAAAATTATTTATTAGTAATTCAGAAAAGAATTCAAATATAAAAACTACAAGTGTAGAACATGCAGAATCATAAATATCAAAAAAAAAAAAGTGCAGACACAATAGACTCCTGGTAATTAGTTTAGGTATCACAACACGAATCCTTTTAGTCCTTAGCTGCTTTCCATATGCATAATGCCCAGTTACTAAGGGAAAATTTGAGTATTTTAAATCATAAAACAGATAAAACTGCAAGTGCATCTAAAAGTACTAAATATTAATAGTTATGTTGTCATCACTTCATTTTAGTTTTTATTAGATTTACTTTGGAAGTTTGGAACATAGAGAAAGAGTATAGACATTGTTAACAAGTTAGGAGGTGTGAAGTATACAACTGTACAACACTATTCTCACTTCTAACACCTTCAAATCCAATGGTTCAAGGAGACAACGCTCCCTAGTGACCAAGGGGTTCTAAGGGGGCATCGCCCCTTGACGATAGTTTAAACCTTAAAGGGGAGCGCAGTTGGTGGGGGTCAATTGGCAGGGATCTAGCTAATCATCAGTGGTCAATAAGATTGGTGAAAAGTAGCATAGAAAATGCAGGAGTAACTAAAATCAGTGACAACTGGTCTTTAGTGGAAACTGATCATCGGTAGAAACTGGTCTTCAGTAGAATCACTCACTCACTTGGTCAGCATAGTAACTGCCAGTGGCAGTGGTAACTAAGTTTCTTTCAGCAATAACTGAGATTAAATGGTAACTTGGTACCACATTCATCAGGTAGAGTTCCTCCTGATCATGATCCCACTGATATAACTGTCCAAGTATCTTGGTTTTAAAAAGTGAGAAGCACACAAAAGCAACAAGAACTAAAACCGAAGGGCAAAGCGCAAAAGTGGTGGTATTTTCATATGTGAAGCGCAAAAGATTAATATAACAATTTTAAATTAGTTTCATGTAATATTTACTATAATATTAATCTTTCTGAAATAAAAAATTTGATAATTAAAAGGAGTATATTATTTAATCTATAAATAACTTTTATTTTAAAGAAGCACAATTCTTGATGAAATAAGAAAAAAAAAATTAAACATATTAAAAGAAGTTGTAATTTAAAACTAAAAAACAATAAACAAACAAACAAACTTACCCAATATTTTCTCACTTTTCAGTATGGTCTAGGGGGGAATGATGAACACAGACCTTACCCCCATCCCTGTTGGGATAGAGAGGCTGCTCCGAAGGAGTCCCCGGCTCAAAGTTATCGTTTGAAGTTGATCATCCCAACACTTTTAACATTATTTTCAGTTTTTCACAAAACAAGTAAAATAACGTTAAAATTGGTGCAATTTTACTTTTGCCTTTTAAGGGCCGACACATTTATAAATGTTGATAGCTGACATTTGGCTTGTTTTAAGTGCACCTGAGGCATGCTTAGGTAGAAAACTTAAAAACAATGTGTAACTTAATAAAAAAGTTTTAGGTTAAAATTGATAAAACCAAAATCAAGAATGTGTAACTTAATATGAAAGGTGTTTAGGTTAAATAGATAAACATATAAAATATAAATATAAATTACACAGATGTCATCTCATCATTCTCAGCTTGCTATGCCTCCATCTCATCATTCTGAGCTCTATGCCTCCATCTTGTCGTTCTCATCTATGTGTTTCCATCTCCATCGTTCTCTGCTACATCTTCATCGTGTTTTTTGTTCATCATCATCACAAGTAAGCTTTGATTTCTCTATCTTCATCTCAATTTTTTAGCATAAAACATTGATTTTATATTTATGTATATGAATCATGTGCTTTGCGCCTCCGATTTCACCCAAAAAAAAAGTGACATATGTGCTCACTTCTTGTACATCGCTTGCCCTGTGTGACATAAAGTGATCCTCTTTGTGCCTAAGGTCGTCTTCTACCTAAGCATGCCTCAGGTGCACTTAAAACAAGCCAAATGTCAGCTATCAACATTTATAAATGCCTATTGTCATGCTTTTTCACCAATAGTTATTACGTTTCATTGTGTTGGTTCCCTGCCTGTACAAGAACGATCTTTGGTCTATTTTTAGTACATTTTTTAACACAATATGGCATACTCATTCTTGTTTTCTTTAAATTACCTGACAAAAGATTTGGAGTGGCGCTAAATTACTTTAATCTGAAAGTGATTAGTACACAATTCAAAGGAAACATCCAAAGAATTAACACCTACAAAAAGTACACTAAAGTGTCTTCATCTTCAATGTTATCAAATTACAATAATTGATCCTAACTACTAAAGAATTTGTAGCAAAAACCCTGATGACAGATGGCAGATAGTGCCTAAAATCCCAAATTTACTAACACTAACATATAATTTCAACCCACATTAAACCCAGTTAGCTGTATCATCCAAATTTCAGTGAAAACTATTGGTAATTTTGTGTCATCAGGCTATTTTGGTTAATCAGTATTTACTTGAGACCATATAAGAAGTTAAAATAAACATTAATTTTGGTTCATGTCAAATTCAAAGGTCATACGAATAGAAGCACCAAGTTAACATCACCGCTCTTCTTCCAACACGGAACATATAACGCCAGATCCACCAACTTAAAACTCAATCACTTCACTCGCAATCAAATTTCACCCTACAAAAACTGAAATAAAGTCGAAAACACCATACCTTAGGTTTGAGATCCGATTCATACTGAAACTTCCAATCGTGGTAGTAAGGGAAGGACGGAGAAGACGATTGCCCCAGCGAGAGGCAATCGGAAGCTGATGAATGGTGGTCAGAAACGGTGGCGATCGGAGATGAGTCCATGCCGGGGAATCTGTGGGAGTTGTGTTGCGGTGACCAGAGAGAGATGGGATCGTCGACGTCCACCACACCTCCGCCGCGCCATTGGAGGACGAAGGCAAAGGCTGCAAGGGTGATTGGGAGGAGAGTGAGGAGGAAGATTAACTTGGAAGCGAAGGAATGGTGGTTGGTGACGGCAGTTTGCGATGGCTTCGGACCTGCCATTGATCACTCCCTCGGTGTGTATGACAGAGAAAGTGACGGGATATCGGCTGTGTAAGGTTAAACCCAATAATCCAATATGGTTTGTTGAGACACAAACGGAAGATTTAATTTTGAATCATCCTTTTATGTTAAAACACTAATCACCAATACTATACCCATAGATTTACCAAACATAAAAGATTTAATTTTTATATGAAATAGCTTGTTTAGGTTAGTTTTTATGGGTTTTGAGCGCATGAGAGGCTCTAGGGAGGGGCAAACCCTACCTCTGTTCAGGTCTCATTTATCGCAAGGGCACAAAAATTTTAAAAATCGTTTTTAAATTATATATTTATACTTATATCTCCAAATATAAAACCGAAAAAACACAAGTTTATATTCACTAGGGGCCTATTTTTCTCAGTACTGTGACGGTTGTGTTTGAGGATTACGTTATTAACAAACGAAAGCACATTTCATTGTTCTTGAAATCCACGTTGATTTAGTGATTGTAATTATTACAGATTAAAAGTATGCGAGAAATGGTGAACATAGGAGAAAACCGTGCGCGAAATGTAGTTCCGGATTCTCCGGAATCGCAAAACTAAGAAAATTACAAAATATCAAAATCAGTGATGCCAAACGGTACGCCTAGTCCCAGCCTCCCACGCTAGGCGATGCGTGCGGATGGAAAAATATCTGAGATCATGCGGTTCCCAAGCGGTACGCCTAGTCCCAGCCTTCCACGCTAGGCGATGCGCACGGATGGAAAAATATCTAAGATCTTGTGGTTCCGCACGCTACGCCCCGTGCCAAACGCCCACGCTAGGCAGTACGCCTGGGCTATGGCGGTTTGAAAAATCCTTTTTCTTCATCAGATTTCATGCAGCATAATTTTTATCTTCATTTTTCGCGAACAGCAGCACCAAAACTCACCCAAATCGACTTTTGACCATCCAAAACTCAGTTTTAAGCCATCTATACTCATAGATCGCATCAAGGAACAAGGTTACAAGTTATGATCGTTGTTTTGCAGCTGAACATCCGTCTGATTAGGTAACGGTTGGTTTTAACTTTCTAGTTTGATAATGGTTGATTAGATCTTGTTTTTGAACGTAATGGTATAATTAGGATTGTTGATTATTGCCTAGATGATGGCTAGGAATGATTATAATTGAAGAACTTGATGTGTTAACGGGTAAATCATTGTTTTGATCCGTTGTAATGCCTGGTTTTCATGAAACTATAACCATGATTATAATGGTTTAAACCATTTGATTGTGACAATGTATGTGATTATCTTGATTAATATTTGAAATCCAAGGTTAAATCCAAGTGTTTCAAACTAATCACAATCATTAGCATACTCATTGGAATGATTATATGATGTTTTTGATAACAGTAAGATTAGTACGTTACACATGGTTATTAAACCTATTCCAATGTAACATTGTGATGTTTCATGATATTTGGGTAATCAATAGCAAGGATTGATCGTTTTTAAGCCATAAATTCATCTAGAAACTGTTTCAGAACCATAATCAATAACATTAACTATTTGGTTAATCTGAGATTATTCTGATTAATCAAACGTGTCATCAACTTTATATTATGAACCTAAATCAGTACAGGTTCCTACATTATTGTAACATATGTGCCGGAACCGTCACCGGAACAGTGAATTGCACAGTGAAGTGCACAGTAACTCAGGTACACGCTACACGAGGCCATGTTAATTCTATGAACACTGGAGGATTAAAACTAAACTAATACGCGATTGTCTGAAATCTGACTTAAAACCCGAGGGTTTAATAGTCAGAAACACATCAGACAACAATGAACAAGCAAACAAATGTGTGATGTGATGCCGGTTGTATAAACGTATGTGAGGATAAACAGAACAAAACCATAACAGTTGTTGTTACAGAATGTTAAACAGACGAACTATTCGTATAGGTGACGATCTGTACGAATAGATCTGAAGGTTTAATGATCTGGAATGATAACTGGAAAGTAGAAAACAAGATCAGAAAGTGAAACGTACGATCGTGTTCGTGCAGTTAGCGCTCTGCACGAAGACGCGCGTAAGTGACGTTTTCTGACGAAACGAAAACGAAGAACGATTCGAACGATAATAAAGTTAAGGAAATAGAATATTTCCTGTTTTACAATTTTGAAACTCATCATAAATAAACCAAAACAAAACTATTCTAATTTCAAGCGCGTAAAACAAAATACGCGAAAAATCAAAGAAACGCGTTAAAAATAATAAATTACGAAATCATTTAAGAATAATAATATTTAACCTATTTATAAAAATAATTACTTACCAAATATTTAAAATAAATTCTTTAGTTTAGTTACGTAATTATACGCGAGTTACGTTCCGGAAACGTAACGAAACCGCGAACCGAGCAACCAAAACGAACCCGGACACCACCCGGGATATAAAAACCCACAAATGAGAGTTTTCTCTCATTTCCCTCATCTTCAACCTCTCTCCTACACCCATTTCCGGCCACCACCATTACTAGGGTTTTCTACCCCTTCTCTCTTCCATATCTTGGTCATTTCTCAACGAAAATGGGCGTTCTTGGTGTTCACGCGTAGCCCTTGATCTCCTCTACACGAAAGTACAACAGATCTAAGCTAAAACACACTGAAAATCCAGGTAAATGGCTGTGAAAGCTTCGAAAAACTAGGGTTTTCGCAACTTTTCTTTGTTGAACCATCACCCTTAACCGGCTCTAGACATACCCATCGACTTTTACATATTGAAACTCAGTTACCACCATGGAAACACCATTGTTTAACACCTCCCAAACATGGGTAGGTAGCTGGGTCGCGACAGGCCGAATGGCCATCGAATGGCTCATGGTCGAATGACCAAGGCCGAAGAACTTCATTCGCCGGCCACCACTCCTTCGCCAGCCTCTCACTCGCCGGTCCCCCCTCATTCGACAGCCCTCTTTCGTTGGTTATCTCCATTCGCCAGCCTCCCTTCGCCTAGTCACCTTCATTCGGCCAAGAGTCACGAAGAGGACCCATTCGACCACAACTCCCATGCGGCCCAAACACAGCCTCATTCGAGTGTTAGAACACATGTCGGCCAACTCCTGATTTCTCTCATTCAATTGGACCTGAACAGACAAGTCTAAGCCCACATCTCATGGAATCAAAAGCCCCAGCCCAATAACCCTTTTTCTTGGCCTTTATATGTTGTTCTAGCCCACTCAGACGGCCCAATACACATGACCAGGGCCCATGCAGCTTATGTTGAGCCCAATACAAATTAAACCAACCTTATTGAATTAGAGCCCAACAAGAAGCCCTAGGGCCCACCAATGCGGCCCATACCCATTGTTTGATTCATAACAGATTCGGCCCAATAACCTTGTCCAGGCCCATTAACAACAAACATGCCACAGTGGTTTCTAATTAACTTGATAGCTTGGAACATATTCAATTTACTTCTCTGGCCCAAGAGACTTAACCAAAAATCCCTATTTGGCCAACTCATTACATACAGGCCCAACAGTAGGTCCAAATGAATACCAGTGGGCCCACCTCAACCTTTCAGGCCCAATACCCCTACCATTGATCCATTTACTCTTGGAAGGCCCAACGTGAAGTGAATGGCCCAAGGCCCACTACTTATGGCTTAAGGCCTACTACCTTTGGCCCGAGGCCACAATGTTGGCCAAAAGCCCAAATTCAAGGCCCACACTGATTTCAGCCCATGTAAGCAAGGCCCAACTTGGCCCATGAACCCTTTTGGCAAAGGCCCGAGACAAATTCCATTGGGCCCATCAAAATCCACCCGAGGCCCACAATAAGGCCCATTTGAGGCCCTTGTCCTCACTTTTGGGCCATGTTGTCATTAACTTGGTCACCAACATGTTCCTGACCCATTTTTGATTCCAACAACTCTATATGACTCTAGGCCCAGCAAATATTGCCTAGGCCCACCTTGGGCCCAATAAAATCCTTAGAGGCCCAAAACAAGGCCCAAAAGGCCACTTGAACTCTAGTTTTGTAACTTTTGGCAAGGCCTCCATGACTCAACACCTAATATCATTGGCCCAACCTAAATTGTTGGCCCACATGACTAAAGAACTATTGTAACTCTTTAACTCAACACTAATAAGTATGATAACCAAGGGATTACTACCAAAACGGCAACTTTTGCAACAAAGTTTTGTGATTTATAACATGACTTCATGAAACTACAAATGGGCTTTAAACACAAGCTAGATAAGACAAGAATAAATCAAAGAAAGTCTATGGATTACAAGAACCAATAACAAATAAAGATGGGCCAATAAAGACCGAAGACTTTGAGTGTTGGCCAAAGCTTATGGCTAACACATACAAACACACATAATCCCTATAATTCATACTAATGAGTTATAAACATCGTGAAATCAATACAGGATCGTGAAAATACACTCAAGCACAATCAAGAGCGCGTACATTTTGTTTAGGCTAAGTCAAACCTCAACAACTACAAGGTGAGTTCAATGTCCCTTTTCAAACATATTTGTTTTTACCTCGGGACTGAGAAGCATGTTAAACATTCTAAATAAACAATGAAATGTTTTAAAGAAATGCTTTTACACTTATACTTGGTGCTCATACTGTATGCTTGACACTTATGTGTTGTTGTGTATACTTAACTCTATGGTTGATATCTATGCTATGAAACTTTAGGCTTAAACTTTACACTTGATGAGTGTGCTGTAAACTTTATTCTTAAACTATAGGCTAAAGTCTAAACGACTATGCCAGAGGCTATGTGCTTGAACTATACGCTTGATGATTGTGCTATACACCTTATTCTCAAACTTTAGGCTAAATGCCTATGCTAAAGGCTAGACTCTTAAACTATACGCTTGATGTTATGCTAAACACGCGAGACTTAGACAACATACTCAATGCTAAGGCTTTGAATCATTTATGCTAAATGCTAACACTTGTTACACTCGTTTCGAAAACTAATACTATGAACACATATTCTAAACCCTAATACTGTATATCAATATTTTAAAGGTTAATTTCTTACACTCTTAATCTAAGTGCCAAATCAGTTTGTCACTTACACTTACTTGCTTAAACTTAAACTTGGAAACTTAACTCACGAAGACTTGTAGGCTTAGAATTCTTAAAGCACTTAAATGCTTGTAACACTAGAAGGCTCGAACAGTTGAAGGCTTGATACTCATAAATACTTACTATACTAGGAATGTTTGAAACACATGTTTTAAACTTAGCAAAATGCCATTTGATTATGCCAAGTGCTAAAGGCATAAGACACAACCAAGACTAAATGCTATAGGTTATGCCAAGTGCTGAAGGCATAAGATACAATTCAAACTCAATACTATTTGATTATGCCAAGTGCCAAGTGCTAAGGGCATAAGCTACTTGTTAATACTAAAGCTATGTGTTAATACCAAGTGCTAAGGGTATATAATATTTTATGATACTAATGTGAATGCTTGATATACTTGGGAAGGCTCAGACAACAGACTGATTGACCGACGCGTCTTGATATTTGTCAAGCCCTTCTAGTCATCAGTAAAACTATGTGGATGTGTTAAACTTGCATGCTAAAACTATGGGACATTGTAGGACAGACTGCTGACCGTCGCGTGTTGACCTAGTTGTCAACCCTTACTAGTCATCAGTGTTCCTCTTTGTCAGACATTGTAGGACAGACTGTTGACCGCCGCGTGTTGACTTAGGTGTCAACCCCTACTAGTCATCGGTGTTCCTCCTTGTCGTACATCGTAAGACCGACTGTTGACCGCCGCGTGTTGACCTAGGTGTCAACCCCTTCTAGTCATCAGTGCTCTTCGGTGTTGAAATTAGGTAAGATAGACTGATTGACCGCCGCGCCTTGACAGTGGTCAAGCCCTCCTAGTCATTCAGTTATCTTCTTGATTTAATCATTAGGACCGTTATGGATGGATGCTAAATTCCCTAGGGTATTAAGCTGTCCATAATGGTGCCTCTCAAACTCGATACTCATATACTACTTTGTGCAGGTGGAATGTTAGGTAAGACGCTTAATTATCATTAACAACAATGTCCTATGCGACTTAGTATGTGGTGGGACGTCGTCTGGGCGGGTTGTAGGCTTGACCCAGGGGTATGCCCTATATATAAGCATACCGAGTTGGATGATACAGGTGGTGTTAATGATATTAGGGTTGTTACCTAGGGGATACTAGAATGCTTTTGGGAGATTATCATAAACTACTAAACGCAATGCTTGTTAAACTCATGTTGAAACTAATACATACTGACAACTTAGACTTGGAAACTTTGAATCAATAAACAAAAGCTATTTTTCACATACTAAAACTACATGAACTCACCAACCATTGTGTTGACCTTGTTTTTCTTACATGCTTTCTCAGGTGACGCACAGGTATAAGCTAAGACTCAGAACTTTGCATGCTAGGTAGCCCAACTAGAGGACCCAGCAGACTTTTGAAGAGCACATCTTTTGTAGCTAATACGAATCCATTTTGATATCTTGTACAGATACAAGATAGAAACAATTGATTCTTTTGAATAGGTTTACTTGGTTAAATTATCAAACATCAACATTGTAATTTAACTTTGTAATCCTATCTTAATGCTTTATTGTGCTTTAGATATTCTTAACATTGATGCTATGTAAACAATCTGATCAACCCGATTATCACTCACGATATCGCACTCCGGGAACCTTCCGCCCGACGGGACAACCGATCCTATTCCGCCGGCTCGGGGTGTGACAGATTGGTATCAGAGCTCAAGGTTATAGAGAATAATAGGTCATTACTTAAACGGTTTGGCCTAGACTATAACTTAGGGACCCTCATATAGAGAACATAAGACTTAGGTTTGCATTTTGTCTTCTGCATTCGATCATTGCACTAACCAAATTCCTTTGGTTATAATCAGAATGCCGCCTAGAAGACAGCCTACCACTCAGACTTCTGCACCACATTCATCTACTCCGACGCCACCAGATTCACCACCGCCACCTCCTCCGCCACCTCCACATTCACCACCACCAGGCCCAAATACGACTTTGGTGCTGGACCCTGCTACTGTTGCCTTGGCAACATTACTGAGCAGCCAATTAACTAATCAGATGAAGGATATCATCCCAGAGATGATCAACAAGCTTCAAGGCTACGGAAACAACCCCGGTCATACGGCAGGAGAAACTAGTGGAAACACCGGCAACAAATCAGATTGTTCGTACAAATCATTCGTAGGATGCAAACCGCCAAGCTTTAGCGGTGATGAAGGAGCCGTTGGATTAATCCAATGGTTAGAGAAGATGGAGAACACACTGGACATCAGCAGTTGTCCAGAACATCATAAGGTTCGTTATGCTGCAGGATCTTTCAGTAAGCGTGCTCTGACCTGGTGGAACTCTCAAATACACGCTCGAGGCAGAGATGAAGCATCAGCCATGCCTTGGGAAGAATTCAAAACTCTTCTAAGGAATGAATTCTGTCCTAAACACGAACTCCAAAATCTAGAGGTAGAACTGTCAAATCATGTGATGAAGGGAGCTGATCACATGACATTCACCACTCGCTATCATGAGTTGGTAGCCTTGGTGCCTGAGATGGTGCCAACTTTAGAAAAGAGAATTGATCGATACGTAGGAGGATTGCCATCCTGCATACAGAGTATTGTAATTGCTGCAAACCCCGCAACTTTAGAGTCCGCCATTTCTCTGTCTGCTAAACTCACTGACGTGATGGTGAAATCCGGAGAATTGAAAGACGATTCGGGCAAGACTAAAGGGGAACAACCGAAGAAGAAACAAAAGGTCACTCGAGACTACGTGACACCCATGACTCTTCATCAAGTTGCTACAGTACCTACTAAGGCTACACGCAAACCCTACTCAGGCGTACATCCTCAATGTGCACAATGTCATTATCATCATGCTGCCACAATGCAGTGTAGGCAGTGTACCAATTGTGGCCGAAAGGGTCATTTGGCTCAACACTGCCTAACCACCACGGCACCGGCAGTAAACAACGCCGCCATGACAACGCCACACCCACAAAACCCTGGAAACTACAACAACAACAATCGGGGATGCTATAACTGTGGGGAATTAGGCCATTTCATCAAAGAATGTCCACAAAGGGTAATACCGAGAGGGCAAGCACCGAGGGGACGTGCATTTCGAATTGGAGCTACTGCTGCACGCCAAGACACTGACACCAACACCAACACCAACACTGGTACATTCCTATTTAAAATCCTTGCAGGTGTATAATTTATACTAGCATGGATTTTCATTGACCTCATTAGGGTCAGTTTATAACTTACTCACAATTGGGGCAACATTCGCACATTTTATACACTAAATGACGTGAACCTAGTGTTCACTCACCTTAGTGAACAAACACACACTGTGAGATTCAAAGTGATGGACACGAGCGGTGTCAGTACCATTATTGGAACCGATGCTTTGTCTATTGATAGGGACAGAGTCATCTAATCCAATGAAATCTTATCATGTTATTACAATGAACCATTGGGATACATTCATGAGTCTCAGTATTGGGTTCGCCAATGTTGTCTTATTTGACGATATACGGATCCATTCTAACAAGGGGAGAAACGAGAGGCTTCTCCTGACAAGAATGACACATGAGCATAAGAATCTTAGTGAACAATGTAGATCATGAAACTTTGTAACACCAGGAGATGTCACTATGGGAGTGTATACAAACAGCTATGGAATATAATGCCAAGCTACCTTACACTTCCAGTAGACTTGATGTTCTTAGATTGATAGGAACAATGAAATCAAGTCTGCTCATTTCATAATCACACACAAAATCATAGTCTTAAGGAGGACTAGGTCACACACAAACAATATTCTTTCAAGAGCATAAACATTTCGGATCGTACAGTTGAGAGACTGAAAACACATCCGTAACTTATCGAACAGACTCGGGAAAACTCTAAATGTAACTTCGCATAAACATGAGAACATGAGACATATGTAACATCAAAGCATCTCCACCTATGCAAAGAAAAAGTAGTACCCGACAATGATGCTTAAATTTCGGGACGAAATTTCTTTAACAAGGGGAGACTGTAACATCTGTGCCGGAACCGTCACCGGAACAGTGAATTGCACAGTGAAGTGCACAGTAACTCAGGTACACGCTACACGAGGCCATGTTAATTCTATGAACACTGGAGGATTAAAACTAACTAATACGCGATTGTCTGAAATCTGACTTAAAACCCGAGGGTTTAATAGTCAGAAACACATCAGACAACAATGAACAAGCAAACAAATGTGTGATGTGATGCCGGTTGTATAAACGTATGTGAGGATAAACAGAACAAAACCATAACAGTTGTTGTTACAGAATGTTAAACAGACGAACTATTCGTATAGGTGACGATCTGTACGAATAGATCTGAAGGTTTAATGATCTGGAATGATAACTGGAAAGTAGAAAACAAGATCAGAAAGTGAAACGTACGATCGTGTTCGTGCAGTTAGCGCTCTGCACGAAGACGCGCGTAAGTGACGTTTTCTGACGAAACGAAAACGAAGAACGATTCGAACGATAATAAAGTTAAGGAATTAGAATATTTCCTGTTTTACAATTTTGAAACTCATCATAAATAAACCAAAACAAAACTATTCTAATTTCAAGCGCGTAAAACAAAATACGCGAAAAATCAAAGAAACGCGTTAAAAATAATAAATTACGAAATCATTCAAGAATAATAATATTTAACCTATTTATAAAAATAATTACTTACCAAATATTTAAAATAAATTCTTTAGTTTAGTTACGTAATTATACGCGAGTTACGTTCCGGAAACGTAACGAAACCGCGAACCGAGCAACCAAAACGAACCCGGACACCACCCGGGATATAAAAACCCACAAATGAGAGTTTTCTCTCATTTCCCTCATCTTCAACCTCTCTCCTACACCCATTTCCGGCCACCACCATTACTAGGGTTTTCTACCCCTTCTCTCTTCCATATCTTGGTCATTTCTCAACGAAAATGGGCGTTCTTGGTGTCCACGCGTAGCCCTTGATCTCCTCTACACGAAAGTACAACAGATCTAAGCTAAAACACACTGAAAATCCAGGTAAATGGCTGTGAAAGCTTCGAAAAACTAGGGTTTTCGCAACTTTTCTTTGTTGAACCATCACCCTTAACCGGCTCTAGACATACCCATCGACTTTTACATATTGAAACTCAGTTACCACCATGGAAACACCATTGTTTAACACCTCCCAAACATGGGTAGGTAGCTGGGTCGCGACAGGCCGAATGGCCATCGAATGGCTCATGGTCGAATGACCAAGGCCGAAGAACTTCATTCGCCGGCCACCACTCCTTCGCCAGCCTCTCACTCGCCGGTCCCCCCTCATTCGACAGCCCTCTTTCGTTGGTTATCTCCATTCGCCAGCCTCCCTTCGCCTAGTCACCTTCATTCGGCCAAGAGTCACGAAGAGGACCCATTCGACCACAACTCCCATGCGGCCCAAACACAGCCTCATTCGAGTGTTAGAACACATGTCGGCCAACTCCTGATTTCTCTCATTCAATTGGACCTGAACAGACAAGTCTAAGCCCACATCTCATGGAATCAAAAGCCCCAGCCCAATAACCCTTTTTCTTGGCCTTTATATGTTGTTCTAGCCCACTCAGACGGCCCAATACACATGACCAGGGCCCATGCAGCTTATGTTGAGCCCAATACAAATTAAACCAACCTTATTGAATTAGAGCCCAACAAGAAGCCCTAGGGCCCACCAATGCGGCCCATACCCATTGTTTGATTCATAACAGATTCGGCCCAATAACCTTGTCCAGGCCCATTAACAACAAACATGCCACAGTGGTTTCTAATTAACTTGATAGCTTGGAACATATTCAATTTACTTCTCTGGCCCAAGAGACTTAACCAAAAATCCCTATTTGGCCAACTCATTACATACAGGCCCAACAGTAGGTCCAAATGAATACCAGTGGGCCCACCTCAACCTTTCAGGCCCAATACCCCTACCATTGATCCATTTACTCTTGGAAGGCCCAACGTGAAGTGAATGGCCCAAGGCCCACTACTTATGGCTTAAGGCCTACTACCTTTGGCCCGAGGCCACAATGTTGGCCAAAAGCCCAAATTCAAGGCCCACACTGATTTCAGCCCATGTAAGCAAGGCCCAACTTGGCCCATGAACCCTTTTGGCAAAGGCCCGAGACAAATTCCATTGGGCCCATCAAAATCCACCCGAGGCCCACAATAAGGCCCATTTGAGGCCCTTGTCCTCACTTTTGGGGCCATGTTGTCATTAACTTGGTCACCAACATGTTCCTGACCCATTTTTGATTCCAACAACTCTATATGACTCTAGGCCCAGCAAATATTGCCTAGGCCCACCTTGGGCCCAATAAAATCCTTAGAGGCCCAAAACAAGGCCCAAAAGGCCACTTGAACTCTAGTTTTGTAACTTTTGGCAAGGCCTCCATGACTCAACACCTAATATCATTGGCCCAACCTAAATTGTTGGCCCACATGACTAAAGAACTATTGTAACTCTTTAACTCAACACTAATAAGTATGATAACCAAGGGATTACTACCAAAACGGCAACTTTTGCAACAAAGTTTTGTGATTTATAACATGACTTCATGAAACTACAAATGGGCTTTAAACACAAGCTAGATAAGACAAGAATAAATCAAAGAAAGTCTATGGATTACAAGAACCAATAACAAATAAAGATGGGCCAATAAAGACCGAAGACTTTGAGTGTTGGCCAAAGCTTATGGCTAACACATACAAACACACATAATCCCTATAATTCATACTAATGAGTTATAAACATCGTGAAATCAATACAGGATCGTGAAAATACACTCAAGCACAATCAAGAGCGCGTACATTTTGTTTAGGCTAAGTCAAACCTCAACAACTACAAGGTGAGTTCAATGTCCCTTTTCAAACATATTTGTTTTTACCTCGGGACTGAGAAGCATGTTAAACATTCTAAATAAACAATGAAATGTTTTAAAGAAATGCTTTTACACTTATACTTGGTGCTCATACTGTATGCTTGACACTTATGTGTTGTTGTGTATACTTAACTCTATGGTTGATATCTATGCTATGAAACTTTAGGCTTAAACTTTACACTTGATGAGTGTGCTGTAAACTTTATTCTTAAACTATAGGCTAAAGTCTAAACGACTATGCCAGAGGCTATGTGCTTGAACTATACGCTTGATGATTGTGCTATACACCTTATTCTCAAACTTTAGGCTAAATGCCTATGCTAAAGGCTAGACTCTTAAACTATACGCTTGATGTTATGCTAAACACGCGAGACTTAGACAACATACTCAATGCTAAGGCTTTGAATCATTTATGCTAAATGCTAACACTTGTTACACTCGTTTCGAAAACTAATACTATGAACACATATTCTAAACCCTAATACTGTATATCAATATTTTAAAGGTTAATTTCTTACACTCTTAATCTAAGTGCCAAATCAGTTTGTCACTTACACTTACTTGCTTAAACTTAAACTTGGAAACTTAACTCACGAAGACTTGTAGGCTTAGAATTCTTAAAGCACTTAAATGCTTGTAACACTAGAAGGCTCGAACAGTTGAAGGCTTGATACTCATAAATACTTACTATACTAGGAATGTTTGAAACACATGTTTTAAACTTAGCAAAATGCCATTTGATTATGCCAAGTGCTAAAGGCATAAGACACAACCAAGACTAAATGCTATAGGTTATGCCAAGTGCTGAAGGCATAAGATACAATTCAAACTCAATACTATTTGATTATGCCAAGTGCCAAGTGCTAAGGGCATAAGCTACTTGTTAATACTAAAGCTATGTGTTAATACCAAGTGCTAAGGGTATATAATATTTTATGATACTAATGTGAATGCTTGATATACTTGGGAAGGCTCAGACAACAGACTGATTGACCGACGCGTCTTGATATTTGTCAAGCCCTTCTAGTCATCAGTAAAACTATGTGGATGTGTTAAACTTGCATGCTAAAACTATGGGACATTGTAGGACAGACTGCTGACCGTCGCGTGTTGACCTAGTTGTCAACCCTTACTAGTCATCAGTGTTCCTCTTTGTCAGACATTGTAGGACAGACTGTTGACCGCCGCGTGTTGACTTAGGTGTCAACCCCTACTAGTCATCGGTGTTCCTCCTTGTCGTACATCGTAAGACCGACTGTTGACCGCCGCGTGTTGACCTAGGTGTCAACCCCTTCTAGTCATCAGTGCTCTTCGGTGTTGAAATTAGGTAAGATAGACTGATTGACCGCCGCGCCTTGACAGTGGTCAAGCCCTCCTAGTCATTCAGTTATCTTCTTGATTTAATCATTAGGACCGTTATGGATGGATGCTAAATTCCCTAGGGTATTAAGCTGTCCATAATGGTGCCTCTCAAACTCGATACTCATATACTACTTTGTGCAGGTGGAATGTTAGGTAAGACGCTTAATTATCATTAACAACAATGTCCTATGCGACTTAGTATGTGGTGGGACGTCGTCTGGGCGGGTTGTAGGCTTGACCCAGGGGTATGCCCTATATATAAGCATACCGAGTTGGATGATACAGGTGGTGTTAATGAGATTAGGGTTGTTACCTAGGGGATACTAGAATGCTTTTGGGAGATTATCATAAACTACTAAACGCAATGCTTGTTAAACTCATGTTGAAACTAATACATACTGACAACATAGACTTGGAAACTTTGAATCAATAAACAAAAGCTATTTTTCACATACTAAAACTACATGAACTCACCAACCATTGTGTTGACCTTGTTTTTCTTACATGCTTTCTCAGGTGACGCACAGGTATAAGCTAAGACTCAGAACTTTGCATGCTAGGTAGCCCAACTAGAGGACCCAGCAGACTTTTGAAGAGCACATCTTTTGTAGCTAATACGAATCCATTTTGATATCTTGTACAGATACAAGATAGAAACAATTGATTCTTTTGAATAGGTTTACTTGGTTAAATTATCAAACATCAACATTGTAATTTAACTTTGTAATCCTATCTTAATGCTTTATTGTGCTTTAGATATTCTTAACATTGATGCTATGTAAACAATCTGATCAACCCGATTATCACTCACGATATCGCACTCCGGGAACCTTCCGCCCGACGGGACAACCGATCCTATTCCGCCGGCTCGGGGTGTGACAATTATCATACATGGTATGATATGACACTAAATTAATTAATTAAAAATCTAATATCGGTTTGATGACTTACAAGGTAATGCCCTTGACATTGTGAGTTCAGAAAGATCTAATCAGTAAGTTAAACATAAATAACTCATTAAATATAAACCAATGCAGAATTTAGTTATTATCATTAGTTTGCGTGTGATTTCACTACCTCGAGACTTCAGGTGAGTTTCGTACAACCCATTTTCTTTTTAATGTTTTACAAACATCGGGGTATCACTGTGGAATTTTTCTTGATCATATGATATGTATCACTGTTATCTGTGTGATTACATGAGATTTGTTGAAAACTTGTGGATTTCATTGGATTTTGCATGTAGAACAGAACTCTATCACATAACTTAAAAGTCCTCATTCCTGAATTGTATCTAGTGAACCCATGTGGGGCCGAACGGGGAACAATGATAGTACTATCGGTTAACAACCCATTTGCTAGGAGTTTGCAACTCCCCTTGCTGTGAATGTTTGTTACCTGTTTTTAGAACTTCGTAATGTTGTGATAGACATTAAGACAACGAGCCATTAAAATGTTACCGACGGGTAGTATCTTATAGAATGAGAACGGAATAGTCAGAAAGGAACTAGATACGGGTCCCATGGTTATCTTGAACTGTATATTTTGAGAACTTGCATATCATATCATATTGTTGAACTTGAACATTACGAACTCACCAGCTTTGTGCTGATCTTTCAAACTCAAACATTTTTGCAGGGAGACAGTAACCATCGGTGAGGCTGCACTTCAAACACTTGTAATTAAATAAGTTAGTTGTTTAATAAACTTAGTTGTAAACTGTAACGTTGACTGTAATGACGAACCTTGTAATGTATTTATTTTAAGTTAATATGTGTGTTGTGATACCGGATCAAGTAAGTGACACCTCATCTCTGAGACATCACCACTATGCTTCCACAACCTTATCACTTATGAGAGTGACGAATGACATCATCTCAGGTGACGAGAGGTGTGACAACTAGTACCAAACCGTTCGGCGAGTCCGTACGGTGTGTGTACTTTCACCATTTACTGTGTGTAAATACAATGCGTAAAACAGTTGTGTGACAAAAGAACTCATAAAACAAACCACAGTTGTATGTGTTTAAGTGAATACTTAAATACAGTAAATACAACAACTCAAGAGAAAACGACAGTGTACAATTGAACAACGAAAACAAGTCGGTTGCGATCTGATATCCATAGATGACAGGAATCAGATGACCAACAAATCAGTATGAAAACAATGTGATTACAGGATGTTTAGTTGAGTCCAACAGTGAGGAAATACAATTTAAAACAATGTAGCAGTGCCGTTTCAAAATAACGAACTGACAGTGTGTTTGCGTGGGTGACGATTCACACAAACATATCTGTGAGTTTAACGTTCTGAAATGATAACTGAAAAGTAGAAAACAAAAGTCGGAAAGCAAAACCATCGTCGTGTTAGTTAGGGTGACGATTCGAACGAATACGCGCGAAGGCGACGCGATCCGACGAAACGAAAACGAAACACGACACGAACGACTGTAATTTAATGAAATAAAATAAATAACATTTTACAATTTTTAAACTCATCAAAATAATTAATTCAACCTCTCTTAATTATTAAATATAAATTACGCGTAAAATTCCGGAAACGCGACAAAATCGCGAACCGAGCAAACGAAATAAACCCGAATACCCCGAGGGTATATAAACACCAAATGAGTGTGTTTTTCTCATTTGGTTGCTGCCCTTTCTCTCTCTAACGGTGTATTCACGAACCTATTTTCTCACACTAGAATTCCAACTTAAAATCCTCATATCTTGCTCGTTTGTGGACGGATTTGGGCGTTCTTGGTGTCCACGCGTAGCTCTTGACTTCCTCTACCTAGAAGTACAGCAGATCGGAGCTTTTATCCGGCCAAATTTGAGGTATGAAGCCATGAAAAATCTGGAAAATAGGGTTTTACATTTCCTTGTTCGATCTAAGTTGTTAACCGATTCCACACCATTGATCGTGAACCTAACACACTCGAGAACACATCTACACATAGTCCTACCTTGGGTAAAGACGTGCAACAAACTCGAGCTTCGATGATGGAGTTAACCAGTGCAGGTTCGAGGGGTACAAGTGGGCGAACCCTGGGTCGAAGAAGGCGAGGTACCTGGCCGAACCTTCATCAGCAGGGGCCAGCCAACGAACCTATCTGCATCTCAGACGAACCTACATGGTTTTCCCGAACCCTAGTATGTGCGAACCCATAACCAGCCGCCAGCAACGAACCTTGTTACAGAAACCCTAGGCGAACCCTAACCCTCCGAACCTTCTGAGATCAACGAACCCTTGAGCTCATACCCCTCGCACCAGCGAACCTCCAGAAGGAACGAACCTTACTCATCAAGGTCGAACCTTAGTTCACCTAACCGTTCTCGGGCGAACCCTTGTCCCGAAGAACCTTCCATCACATGGGACGAACCTGTGACCTGCATGGTGTAGCCGAACCTAGTCACCTTGAACCTAAAGGTTCGCTGCTATTTTAGGTTAATCAGCCGATTTCATGTAGCCATCTCGAATACATGGCCCAAAGGTCTTTCTTTGTTGGCCCAGAAACTTATATTTCGGCCCACAACTGAATTTTCAGCCCACTATACTGTTTCGGCCCAATTCAGTCAACCCAAATCTTGTGCGTAGCCCATCATGTTAACCGGCCCATAAGACTCAATCTGGCTCATTGTGATAATCCAACCATTATGGGTTCATCGACCCAAGGAATCATTGGGCCGACTCAATTGATTTGTCCAATACGATGTTTGGTTTAAGTTGTTGACCCACACATTCGGCCCATTTACGTACATTCGACCCATGTTGGTTATGATGGCCAAGCCCGTACACGTCTTGGCCCATGTAATAATCAACACACTCAATTTAAGACGAGAATTGATACCTACAATTTATTGGATTAAGAATAATAACAATTGGAGTAAGTATCGAGACAAGGGAAAACAATGAGGATACAAGGCTTGAGAAAACATGATACTAACGATTAGTAACAATTGAACAAAAATATAAGTTATACTTATGAAATTTATGTCATGACAATGACTCAAGTGGGATTTAAAACCAATAACAAAGTGAGTTAATCTAAACCTAGTAGGTTTTATATTTTCAAAATCTCTAACAACTAATCAGGGCTGAATGATGAACAAAGACCAAGAGACGTGAGTGTTAACCAACTCTAAGGTTAACACAAACACACACACAAATCACATATAACTTAAAATTACAAATTGTAAACAATGTGAAATCAATACAGGATCGTGAAATCAACAACAAGTATAATCAAGAGCGCGTGCATTTCTACACTTAAGCTAAGTCAACCACTTCAAACACAAGGTGAGTTCATATGCCCCTTTTCTAATCTTTACTGATTTCAAAGCTCGGGGCTGAGAAACATGCTAAACTTGTAGTTACTTACCAGTTTCTTTTAACATATTGCCTATATTATGACTTAGATAATAATTGCTTGTCTTTATTATCGTTTATCATTACATGCTTGATTGTTTGATTATATCATACCTGAAATAGCTAGGATGCTACATGCTAACCTAGAATTGTGACACATTAACACCATAGGATAATGTAAGTTGCTAAGAACATATCTTACAACTGTGCATAATTCTTACACGATAGAACAACGGGGAAACCAAGGGATATTATGTCAATAACAATTACAAATAACAAGAATGATAATCATGATAGTGTAACTTCATGATAACAAGATCATTCACACTTTACTAACATTGCGTATAAGACAAGTTCTTATATCACTACGTTCAAGTTAGTAAGAACACTCAACATCGAGATAACAGTTGAGACAATTACTCGTGATATCGAGGAGGATATTACGAGCGCACGCTTTCGAGATGGAAATTCCCACATACACTAAGACTACTTATTAAGACTCTATTTAGAGCACACATTATAACCGTCAGAGGATGCCGATTACACAACCACAGACTAGTCGGGTAAATCACGAACACTAATCACTAGGGTTTGGGGTAATTTAACGAAATCACACCGGGCACGAGAGGTGCTATCATTCTAATTAATAACATTCATAAAATCTAGGGAACATATTCATTCCGATAGATATTGTGGGAGGATATCTTACACACCGGGCTAATCCGTAAGGAATAGCTAACAGAGACAATTATGTCTCTTTATTCTATTGTTTAGGTATTTTACACGCCGGGTTAATCAGTAATGATTAGCTATAGAAACTATTAAGTTTCGTTCTAGATATCGAGCATAATATCTTACACGCCAGGCTAATCCGTAAGGAATAGCTAACAGAGACGATTACGTCTCTTACTTATTTCATTGGGTTATTGTGCATGCCGGGCTAATCCGTAAGGAATAGTTAACAGAGATTCTTATATCTCTTTATTCAATTATTGGTTTATCTTACATGCCGAGCTATTCCGTAAGTAATGGCTAACAGAGATAATTATGTCTCTTTTTTTTCATTATTTGGATAATCATACCGGGGAATTTATGGGTGAAATGAAATGGGTATCCATCGTTGTATTACAGGTAGTGTTGAGTTCAGTTGAGCATGTGGTGGGATGGCGTCTGGGCTTGACCCTTTCGTATGCCCTATATATAAGCATGCTTAGTTGGATGAGACACTATCTGTAAATATAACCATGGAGAGGACATTGTGTGAAACATGGGAGTCAATTATCAATACAACTTGTGTGAAACATTGTGAATATGTCGGACATAAATTCAATGATTTTCAATTGCTAAACTTATGAACTCACCAACCTAGTGTTGACTTTGTTTAAATGCATGTTTTCTCATGTGACGAACAGGTTTAGTCACTATGATTACCAGGACATAGCTAGTGGACTTTTAGAAGACCTAGCTACTTTTGTGATTGCATACTTTTGGATAACAAGAACATGAATCATCTTTTGTATATCTTGTACAGACACAAGATATAGTCTCATTGATTCTTTTGATAGATTTACCTCGTTAAATTATGAATGATACATTGTAATTTAATCTTGTAATTCTATATCATTGATGTGTTAGCATTTCTCATTTATTATCATGTGCTATGTAAACAATCTGATCATTCGATTATCACTCACGATATCGCACCCCGGGAACCTTCCGCCCGACGGGAAAACCCGATCCGTTCCCGCCGGCCCGGAGTGTGACAAGAGGTGGGGGTGTGACAAGTACGTCCGAGGCACTTGAATTATCAGGGTCGCCACTGTTTGAGCGGTTTGGTTAAATGTTTTAAAATTTAGGAATTCCGCTACTTACGCACTTTTCCCGAGTTCACTAAACAAGAGAGAACAAATTGATGGAAAAGAGAAACATATGTGTATTCCAGAGTTTCATTTAACGAAGGAAATAAAATAAAATATAATAAAAAAAACATATGTTTCCGAGTTTCACTTGATGAAGGAAATGGAAGGAAACTAAGCAACATTATTTGGTTTTATTTTCCTTCCGATTTAAAAGGAAAGAATCGTTCTTTTTTTTTTCATTTCTCTCATTTCCTTTCCGTTATTTTCTTTTATGTTCTCTACTTCAATAAACTCGACATCATAGTGTTAGAGAAGCGAAACCTTTCGAGATGGTGTTTGATCTATGCGATGATGTGTATCATTCTGCTAATTGAACTAGTAGAAATGATATGTTTGCTTACAATCCACCCTTCAGAGGAAGTTCATGGTAACTATTTTGCTAGGTCAAACAAAACTAAACAATTTGACATGCCATAGAGTTCATATACATGCGTAGTTTATTTGCTTAAGTTTACACATGTGACAAACTATATATTTTATCAACAAATCTTTGTGAGTGTGCTCAAACCCACAAGAGCTCACCAACTTTTTAGTTTACTTATATTTTTAACATCTTTTAGGTAGAACAACATATTAGGATTACTTTAAGAGCTTGGACCTGGTCACCTAGTTAGCCTGTTTAAACAGTAATTAGTGCAATACATTATGTGCTTTGAATGGTTTAATCATGTAATAAGTGTTATTAAGTGGTTTTAATTTAATGTATATGTTTGAATTATTTACAATTGAATACCACGTGCTTTTGAAAATCTACAATTCACGATGCCCTGATGATTCAACATCGATCGGGGGTGTTACAGACAATGTTGATATACTAGTTATTATGCTATTATTGAAACTTGTTTGAGAAAATTAACACTATTGCAAACATTGTTGATATGCTAGTTATTATGCTATTATTGAAACTTGTTTGGGAGACACGTATCTGTTGCAAATTTGTTCTTTACACATTTTAGTTTAAGATTTGATAAGTCTTAATTAAAATCAATGTATTGACACTTGTTTGAGAGACATTATTGTTGTTTAAACATATCTATTGTGCCAACTTATAGTTATACATGCTTGATTTCTAATTCTATATAAACTAACTATAACGCATCACTTTTAATATACAGAAGTTATGCAGATCGAGATAAAAAAGGGGTTGGAAAATGTACTTTAATTGAGCTTCAAGGAGTCCCAACGACAAAAAAAGGAAATCATTTTTCTTTTTTCGATTTTGAGTTCTTTTTAGAAGAGAGAAAGAGTAGAAACAAAGGGTACGCTGCTCGGACATGTTCACTTTCACTCGATCGACTGGTATCTTGAAACCTCTTCGCTTTTTAAATGTATGTTATACGCACCACATGTGCAAATAGTTGACCCAAAACTTTATTTTACTTATGTAATAGATTAGAGGAATATAATTGAATGTATGCTTGGTTTAATTTTAATAATGAATGTTTGTAAGCTATTTTTTATGAAATAGCTTGTTTATGTTAGTTTTTATGGGTTTTGAGTGGTTTGGTTAAGTGCTTTGAAATTTAGGCGTTTCGCTACTTACGCTCTGTTCTCGAGTTCACTTAAAGAGAGAAAATAAAGAAAATTGAATGAAAGAAGATACATATTTGTGCTCATGAGTTTCATTTAACGAATGAAAGAAATTAAAAATAAAACATGTTGTGTTTATGAGTTTCACTTAAAGAGGTAAATGAAAGGAAATGGAAGGAAAGCTAGGCAAAATTATTTAGTTTTCTTTTTCTTCCGATTTAGAAAGAAAATTTTCCGTTTCCTCTTATTTCCTTTCCATTATTTTTTTTCTTTTTAGTTCTCTCCTCTAATCAATTCATGATCATAGCATCAGAGTAGCGAAACCTTTCAAGGTGGTGTTTGATATAGGCGATGATGTTTATCATTCTGCTATATGTGCTTACCAAAAAACAATATGTTTGCTTAATAGGTTTTCGTCACTTGTAGTAGCGGAAAGCGAGGGCCCATCCTTCGGGGGAAGTCTGTGGTGACTAGTTTGCTAGGTCAAACAAAACTAAACAATTTGATCTGCCATTATATTCATATACATGTGCTTAGTTCATTTGCTTAAGTTTACGCATGTGACAAACTATATATTTTATCAGTTAATCTCTGTAAGTGTGCTCAAACCTATCAGAGCTCACCAACTTTTTAGGTGACTTGTATTTTTAACATGTTTTAGGCAGAAAAGCAAATCAGGGTTACTTTAAAAGCTTGGACCTAGTTAGCTTGTTTTTTTTAACAGCCATACTATCTTACTCCTACTCCTACACTACACCAAATATTTCACCCTTGCTTGGATTTGAACCCAATACCTCCTTTATAAGAGTCAATGCCTCTACCAAGTGGGATAGTCCAACGTTGGCAGCTAGCTTGTTTAAACACTGTTTATTGCAATAGATTACGGTTTTGAATGGTTTAATCATGTAATGAATGTTATTAAATTATTTGAATCTATCTTATATAATAAATCAAGGTTTTTGTTTGCCACATGTCATGCAACGGAGCATGTTTCATTTTTGTTTCCCTCATAAAACTTGGAGCATCAAATCATATATTAACACTCCTTTATTAATAGTGATAATTACTAAATTTGACAAATTATTACTTTAACTTATTTTCTTATATTTAATAAATTATGTATACAAAGAAATTATTAAGTTATGAATATTTTACACTTTTAATATAGAAATTTAATAATATGTTTGTAGAGTATATTGAAAAAAGCAAATAACTAAACAAAATAAAATAAAATGGATACATTATAAAACAAATTGTAAACTATGCAAATAATGATTTTATTAAAAATAAGAATATTAAAAACCCGAATTATTTCATGCATATTCATATATTTTTATAACAAAATAAAATAAAATAGATATATTATAAAACAAATCGTAAGCTATACAAATAATGATTTTATTAATAATAAGAATATTAAAACCTAAATTATTTCATGCATATTCATGTATTTTTATATTTTAAATTACTGTTTTCATTAAATAATATAAAACTTTTAAATTTTTTCATTTTTAGGTAAGTTACAAAAATTCAGGACTTATTTATATATTTTACAAATTATGGTATAATTATAATTCATAAAAGTTAATTTTTTATGTATAGTAATATTATTAAATATTAGTATATAAATATTTTTACTTATTCAACTAATTATATAATAAAATATGAAAATTAACTTTAATATTCATATATTTTATTTCTTTTTTATTTTGACAACAACTTATTTTAAATTGTTATCATTTGTTTATAACTCTTAATTTAAAAAATATAAATAATTGGTAACATTTATTATCATTGTAGCCATTTAATTTTTGTTTTCAATGTGTATCTATAATTTAATTATTGATATCCATTATTTAATCATGCATTGTGAATTATAGATATGAAAAATAATTAATATATTATTAAACAAATAAAGTTTATCTGCAATTAGTTATAAAGTTTTTATTTAAACTTCTTTTCTTATCTAAACTTTTATTTAGGTCTCTTACTATTATTAACTTCAAATTATGTTCATTGAAATATTAAATAATAATAATAGTAATAGTAATTATTTTTTATGAATTATTTTTAAATATTTAGCTTGATAGGATGATTTGAATGTTAAAATATAATATGTATAATTATAAAAAAAAATTCAAGTGTAATTCTTATTTTTTTTATAGACATAACTTTTTTTATTAAAACGTAGACAACATTTTGTATATTAAACACGTGTAACACACGAGATTTAACCTAGTTTAATGAATATGTTTGAGTTATTTACAATTGAATATCATGTGTTTTTGAACAATCTAAAATTCGTGGCACCCTGAGGATTCCGCCATCGATCAAGGTGTTATAAACAACATTGCCATGCTGGTTATTATGCTAGTATTGAACTTGTTTGAGAGATTTACAACTATTGCAAACATTGTTGATATGCTAGTTATTATGATAGTATTAAAACTTGTTTGAGAGACATATATCTATTGCAAACTTGTATTTTACGCATTTTAATTAGTTTAAGACTTAATCAACCTTAATTAAAATCAATGTATTATCACTTGTTTGAGAGGCGTTATTGTTGTTTAAACATATCTATTGTGCCAACTTATAGTTATACATGCTTGATGTCTAATTCTATATAGACTCATTTAATGCATCACTTTTTATATAATTTTTCGAAATGTATGTTACATGCACCAACTCTGCAAACAGTTAACTCAAAGCTTTATTTTACATATGTAATAGATTAGGGGAATATTATGGTGAAGACATATAATAACTTTAGCAAACTTAGATAAATCATGAAACAATGTTTAGATTTTCAATTGTAATGTTTTCTTTTCTTTGGATTTTTACAATGTTGAATGAATTTAATGTATGTTTGGTTTAATTTTAATAATGAATGTTTTAAATATTTAAACTTTCAAATAGCATCATGAGCTAATGAACGATCAAACTCATGCCCCGACGTATTCCATTGTCGGTCTGGGTGTGACAACCGACGTATTCTTTCGTCAAACACAACAATCCTCTTAGATTTTTTAACATTGTTCAAGTATTGCCAGTTAAGTCATACATCTCATTTCTCTTATAGCAAATCAATACTTTCCGTGTTGTCTTGTGTTACCAATAGCCCAACATAACTTCTTCAAGTTGACACTCTTAACATTGGACATCAAATCGAAATCGTTCTTGCACCTACCGAACATTTGATTCCCTAACCTAGTAACCAAATAGGATGCTAACCAAGGACGGTTCTTTATTGGGACCCGGGGGCGCCCGGCCCCCTGTTTTTCTGGTCAGAATGGTCGATTCAGTAGTATTTTGTCAGAAAATCATTCGATCCCCTTCGTTTTCTTCCTAAAAATCCTTCGGTCCCATCCGTTTTCTTCCTAAAAATCCTCCGGCCCCCTCCGAGCTTTTTTTCAAGCTCCGTCCCTGATGCTAACCCAATAGATCTATCAATGTACCATCAGCCAAATCATATAAATGGTTGTGAAAATGGATATGAGGGACTTACGTGTGTTAATATGTAATCGCGTCATGTAAAGTCATGTTCAAAGCAGACATTTATGTCACTAAACATTTAGCAAATAATCACTATTTTTTAAGATAATTAGATATGTATCAAATAGTTGTAAACATATAACACAGTTCACCGAAAAATTAAAGAGAAAATAGCTATAATCTTACCTTAGTTTGCAAAGTAATTTGATTTCTTGCAAATATGTGACGTCTCAAAATGATTCAAACCTGAATCCTACAGATTAAGACCATCCGGTGTGCCTCTTGGGTGGGCGTGGTTGAAGCGTGAATGGGGGATGGAACACCGCTCCCTAGGGGCGTTGGTGTGGTGGGCGTGGCCACAGCCACGGGAAGTTTATTTTTTTCTTCTCTCAACCAATAGCACCACCACACATCATTACCACTTCATCAAGCTTACAACCACTTGGCATTTCTACCTCAAGTGGTTGAGTGGGTGGTTGTGATGAAGCTTAGGTGGCGCCCATTTTGAGTGGGTAGAACCACAAGGCATACCCCATGGTCTAACGAGTCCACATAGAATCAGGACATCACTCATGTATGGTTACGTGTAATTATGACATGATTAAATTATTTTTAAATTTTGACACCGTGATCTATTTTATTCAACTTCCTGTAACTTTTTTATAGTTGTATTTTGTCTACTTTGGTGATAGTGTAGTGAATTCTTCGAAGTCTCTTGTAGCAACCGTGGGTTTTGTTTTGGCATACCCACCATGTATACACACACCACACTTGAATACTTTTGTCCGAATGTTTTGAGTATTTGAATAACTTATGGGTTCGTGTCGGTTTACTGCCACGGGTTAAAAATTCGTTGTCGGTTATTTATTCAGGTTATAGGCTTTAGATTAGAGTAAATTACCGCTATAGTCCATGTGGTTTAAGGTGTGTTTTTTTCTCCCGAACCCGGAAATACCTAGCTAGAAAAAGTCTATAACACGAACCCGAAAACTTAGAATGATTCGGTCTTTGGGTACCCACGAGGCTTGTTCGGTAAACCCGAAAAACCCGTACTAGTGTTTTAAGGGGCGGTTCCATTCTTTGATTTTTAGAGCATCTTTATGTTTTGAGATTGTTGAAAAAATGTATGTTTTGGTTACCTTATGATTAAACGTTTGAAATTTTTAAGGAAATGTTTGTTTTGGTTAAACATATATTTATTTTACTTGTTTGAAAAATAGAATATTAGTTTTTCAAGTATTATTGTAGAACCGTTTAACCCAACCCGATAACCAATTAAACCGAAGTTATATGGTTCGGTTCTCGGTTCCAATTACATATTACAAAAACCCTAATAACCCAACATGAGCAACCCGAAACCCGAGGAACCAACCCGAATGACACCCCTAAATTGTGGTTTGCTATTATTTAATAGGTCAACAAATTACCCTCACGTAATTATCCTCACATAAGAAATGTATGTGTAATGTTTAAAATTTGAGACCATATGGGTAATTTATGAAACCTAGAAACCAATAGTGAATACTAGCAAATCATAAGGATCATATCGGTAATTTACTCTTTAGTTTATTTGGAAAGTTTATAGATTAAAGTGTGAGAGTGAGTTTAACTGTGTTTTGTTTGGATCGGGTTCTTGGATATCAGAAGCATGGGTGGCCCGGGGGAGGGGCAAACCCGACCCCCATCCCGGGCCTATTTTTTAAGGGGCACAAATTATATATAGATTCATTCAAATGAAAACTAATAAAGCAAATATAACTAAAAAGAAACATTTATAAAAAAAATTATTTAATGGGTGCAAAAATCATTTTTGTTTAAAGTATAGGAAGTTATCTTCATGCTCTTTAAACTAAACTAGGTTTATTCACTCACGCACTGCGGCGGGTTATCACAGTACACTTTCGAGAATGTGTATTATATATCATTTACAAAAGCATAAGTTACATAGCAAAATCAAATCTCTCATTACGAACTAAACCCTAAGGCCTAAAACCTAAACCAAAACCCTAAACCAATAAAAACCCAAATCTCTAAGCAAGTATCTTGAATTTAATAAAAACCCAAATCACTAAGCAAATATCTCAAATTTAATACATATATCTTTGTTTTCTAATTTTCAAAGTTAAAAAAACTTATTTTGGTCCAAGTCTAAACTTTCAAAACGTCACCATATGAATCAGACACCTATGTACTATACATTACTATTAATATATATTTACTGTTGAATATTATATATATAATATCATGGGACCCACTATCATCAACTTTAATTATATATAGTAATATGTTCATTTTTTCGGTTAACGGTTTATTCGGTTTTCAATGTTTTTACCCTATCAAAAAATGAACCGAATTCGAGAAGTGGTTCGGTTCTAATTTTGATTAAAACCAAATAAACAGATTGAAACCAAACAAACCGCTTAAAAGTCAAATAAACTGATCTAAATAAACCGAATTCAATCGAATAAACCGAATTCAACCGATGTGCATGTTGTCAATATATAAATGTCCTTTTTGGTCATTTTCAAAAAAGTCATTTTAAAAAAACTAACCCAAACATATTTTTAAACTTTAATTCAAAAAATCATAAGTTAATTTTAAACGTGTTGAATAAAAATGTCCTATATGTTATATTACTAGTTTAGTATCACGTATATTACACGTGTTGAATAAAAAATATGATATACAGTTATCAATTAAATTTTAAACATTATATTTAAATATAACATGTGAATAAAATTTTACATGTTTATTACTTTATGTAATAAAATAATTATATTATTTCTTTACATACTAAGTTTTTTAAAGTTTGTTTCTTTAAACATTTCATTTAATAAAAAAACTATTTGTCACACCCCGAGCCGGCGGGATAGGATCGGTTGTCCCGTCGGCCGGAAGGTTCCCGGGGCGCGATATCGTGAG
Organism: Mikania micrantha; assembly: GCA_009363875.1. Lineage (NCBI taxonomy): Eukaryota > Viridiplantae > Streptophyta > Magnoliopsida > Asterales > Asteraceae > Mikania > Mikania micrantha. The sequence continues at coordinate 75,334,239 of CM018695.1, read as the reverse complement.
TGATAATCGAATTGATCAGATTGTTATATTGCACATGATACACAAATGAGAAATGCTAAATATGATAGAATTACAAAGTTAAATTACATCAGTATTGTTTATAATTTAACAATGTAAATCTACTATTAACATCATAAGTTTCTATCTTGTATTTACACAAGATATACAAAAGGGTATGTATAATGATGTCTTCAAAAATATGCAGGTCCAAAATACTAAGTCTTCTAATAGAAGTCCTAGCCCAGAAGTAATGACTTCCTAATTGACCTGTTCGTCACCTGAGAAGTCATGCAAAAAGATCAAGTCAACACATGGTTGGTGAGTTCATATAGTTTTGTAAATTTGAAAATGTTTTGAACCCTTCTTTCGGTAAAGACCCTAACCTCATTAACACCACATGTATCATCCAGATCGGTATGCTTATATATAGGGCATACCCCTGGGTCAGGGCTACAACCCCGCCCAGACGCCATCCCACCACATACTAATCCGCATAGGACATTGTTGTTAATGATAATTAGGCATTTTTACCTACCATACACTTTTAAATACCCATGATTCCTCTGTTCTCTGTTCCTGTAATTGCAATCGTTTGAAATCTCTCTTGATTTCATATGTTCATCATACAAATATGATTAAAACAGCAATTGTAGAATTTGTTATAAATGCTTAATTTAATCAATAAATAAACATTCAATAAAATCTAAGTCCTAACGATTGGAGCCTTTGGTCAACTCGAGTAGACTAGTCTGTCAATCAAGGTACTTAGTAGTAAAGGAGATCTGTAAACCTCATCAAACATGTGACCTATAATCAATCAGTCTAGCTAGGACATCTTTTGATATATAGGCTTTCATAGTTCTTTAGACCGTCCATAGTTCTTTAGTTCTTTGGCACATGTTATCTTTGAGCATTTCCCAGATGTTCCTCAAAATAGTTCTTTGTACTTAGTTCTTTGAAACAGATCGTTAGTTCTTTGACAACACCTTCTTGAAATAGTTCTTTGAAAATAAATCGTTAGTTCTTTGACAACACCTTCTTGAAATAGTTCTTTGAAAATAGATCGTTAGTTCTTTGACAACACCTCCTTGAAATAGTTCTTTGAAAATAGATCGTTAGTTCTTTGACAACACCTTCTTGAAATAGTTCTTTGAAAATAGATCGTTAGTTCTTTGAAAATAGATCTTTGAAAATAGTTCTTTGTTTGAGGTCTTTAGTTCTTTGAAAATAGTTCTTTGAAACATAACAGTTACCTAAACAGAAGTCTAAGATAACAGTTATACATGTAAACATATAAAAGCATTCAAGTAAACAATTTACATAAAACAGTTTACGCATGCTTCTCAGCCCCGCGTTTTAAAACAAAATGTTAGAAAAGGGGCAATGAACTCACCTTGTAGTTGTGGAGTTGACTTAGCTTAACGAAAGAATGCACGCGCTCTGTATTGTAATTGAGTTTGTTTTCACGTTCCTGTATTGATTTCACGTTGTTAAGACTTATAAGTATAAGTTTGTAGGGTCTTGTGTGTGTAGATGTAGGTGTTAGCCCTAAAGTTGGCTAATACGCGTAAGACTTGGTCATAATCCTTGTTCGGTCCCATATGTTTGATTCAAGTCAATGACATTATAAGTTATCATCTGTCATTAGTTATAAGCCATTTGTTTTGATGAAAGACTTAGTGCTTAGTTTCCAACTCGTCTTTGTTGATCTTGTACGTTTTGAACATTTATTGCATAATTATTTATTAATTAAGCAAACATTCTTTTGACATATCTTATTTTGATCTTATGAAATGTAGTGAACCCATGTGGGCCTAATCATGGCATATGGACCGAACAATGTGACCAAGTTACTTGTTGGGCCTTTGTGTAGCAAGTTGGGCCTTGGGCCCAAATCCATGGGCCTTGAAATAGTTCTTGAACAATTGAGGATGGTGAGGCTTATTTGAAAGTGTGGGACAATGATTTGGACTAATGGAATACAAAGGCCCGGACAAATGTTACAAGACCTAGATTTCAAGTGTTCTTATGGGCCTCTATTGGGCCACAAGAGAAATTGTTGGGCCAAAGGTGGGCCCAGTCAAGATTTGTTGGGCCTATAGTTAGAATGAGCTGTAGGATTCAGAAATGGGCCAGAAATGGGCTGTTGGCCAAGTTATTAGCAAAGTGGCTCCAAAATGAGGACAAGGGCCTCAAAATAGGCCTTGGATCAGTTTTCTGTGGGCCTCGGGCTGATTTTGCTGGGCCCAATGAGTTTTGTCTCAGGCCTTCACTAACATAGTTCATAAGCCAAGCTGGGCCTTGCTTAAATGGGCTGAAACAACTGTGGGCCTAAAAATTGGGCTGTTGGCTAGAATCGTGGCCTTGGGCCAAAAACAGTGGGTCTGGAGATGATTTTACTGGGCCCCTTGGATTCCATCAAGGCCCGAAGTACAATAGGTCTTGGGCCAACTTGGGCCTGGTTCTTTTGGGCTGAATTCGATCGTGGGCCAAATTTGTCCTTGGGTCACCTAATGAATATGGGCCAAAACAAGGTTTTTGGTTAAATATTTGGGGCCTACTAGGGCTACTGGGCTGGAACAGTTTATTTGGGCCAAGATACACCTGGGCCTGGACAGTAGGCTGTTGGGCCTATCCTGGGCCAACTGAAATGAAATTGGGCCTACTGTTGGGCCAAGTGAACTTGATGTTGGGCCTGAACAAATCTGATGGTAGATCAACTACACCAAACATGGGGGTGGCCGACTAAGAGGCTGTTGAACAACTGATGATGAGCGGCTGAGGATAAGATCGAGTGAGGCTGCTAGCCGAATAGGGTTCTGCTTGGCGAATGGCTCAACTGCCGATTGTGGTTGTCGAATGAAGATGAGCTGGCGAATGGAAGAGGCTCGAATGGTGATGTGGCCGAATGAGCTAAGTGTCGAATGTCTGGAGGGTGGTGGTGGTCGAATGAGCCCTTGGCCATTCGGCCGAATAGGGTCATTCGGCCTAATGAAGGTCGTGGTCGGCCATGGTGGTGCAACTCAGCTTCTAGCCCTGGCCCTTGATGGTTTGAGGTGTTGATGTACTCCAGGTACTGTTTTAGACGACTAGAGTTCAAGGATGAGGGCTGAAATTCGGTTTTGAACAAGGTTTACAAAAAGGGTAGAAAACCCTAAAATCGCCCACTTTCACAGCCTCTTACCTCGCGATTCAGTGAAGCTTGGCTTAGATCTGTTGTACTTTTGTGTAGAGGGCATCAAGAGCTTCGTTTAGGCGAAAGAATCACTCAATTTCGTTGAGAAATGAGAAAGTTATGATGATTTGAAGTTTGAATATGGTGAGGGTTTTCAAAACCGGGTTTGGAGGTTTTGGTGAGGAAGATGAAGTGGAGAATGAGAAATTTTTACTCATTTAAGTGTTTTTATACCCCGAAGGTGTTCGGGTTTGTTTTCGTTGCTCGGTTCGCGTTTTCGTTACGTTTCCGGAAAATTACGCGTAATTTAAATGGAATTAATTAAAAGAGTTTAATTTAATTATTTTGATGAGTTTCAAAATTGTAAAATGCTATTTATTTTATTTTATTAAATTATTTTCGTTTGTGTCGTGTTTTCGTTTTCGTTTCGTCAGATCGCGTCACCTTCGCGCGTAATTCGTTCGAATCGTCACCCGAACGAATACGACGATGGTTTTGCTTTCTGACTTTTGTTTTCTACTTTTCAGTCATTATTTCAGAACTCTAAACTCACAGATATGTTCGTGTGAATCGTCACCCACGCAAACACACTGTCAGTTCGTTATTCTGAAATAACACTGTAATTGTGTTTAGATTGTGTTTCCTCACTGTCGGACTCAACTAAACATCTTGTTTTCACATTGTTCTTGTACTGACTTGTCGGTCATCTGATTCCTGTCAATTGTGGACATCAGATCGCAACCGATATGTTTCTGAGTATTGTTTGAGTACCGTTGTTTCTCGTGATTTGTTGTGTTAACTGTAATTAAGTTTTCACTTAATAAACATAACTAATGTTCCAAATGTACGTTGTACTTAATGTATTTAAGTTTATACGAAAATGCGTACAACAATTTCTTGTATTTAAGATCCTGTTAATTCAAGTACTGTTTACAATCGTATAAATACACATAGTTACTGTATAAAGTACACGTACCGTACGGACTTGCCGGACGATCTGGTACTTGCTGTTACAGTCTCCCCTTGTTAAAGAAATTTCGTCCCGAAATTTAAGAGTTGTTATCGGGTACGGCTTCCTCTTCAAACAGTTGGGGATACTTTAACTTCATGTGATCTTCACGTTCCCAAGTAAACTCGGGTCCGCGTCTTGAGTTCCAACGAACCTTTACAATAGGGATACGGCTTCGCCTCAGTTGTTTGACCTTGCGATCCATAATCTCTAAAGGTTCTTCGATAAAGTGCAACTGTTCATCAACTTGAATCTCTTCAAGTGGAATGACGAGTGATTTGTCAGCAAGGCATTTCTTTAAATTCGAGACGTGAAACACGTCATGCACACCACTGAGTTCGTTCGGTAAGCTCAATCTGTACGCCACAGGACCAATACGTTCGATGATCTCGAACGGTCCCACATATCGTGGTGTTAGTTTGCCTTTCTTTGCGAATCGAACTACACCTTTCCAAGGGGAAACCTTTAACATGACACGATCACCCACTTGGAATTCCAACGGCTTGCGCCGTTTATCAGCATAGCTCTTTTGTCTACTTCGTGTTGCTTGTAGTCTTTGTTGTATCTGAGCTATCTTGTCTGTAGTCTCTTGTATAAGTTCTGGCCCAGTGATACGATTATCTCCTACTTCTGACCAACAGATCGGTGACCGACATTTTCGACCATAAAGAGCCTCGAATGGGGCACAACCGATGCTGCTATGATAACTGTTGTTGTAGGAGAACTCAATTAGTGGCAAGTGAGAATCCCAATTACCATCAAAATCTAGAACACAAGTTCTTAACATGTCCTCTAGGGTTTGAACTGTACGTTCGCTTTGGCCGTCCGTTTGTGGATGGTAAGCTGTACTCAGATTTAACTGTGTCCCTAGAGATTTCTGCAGTGATTGCCAGAACCTTGATGTAAATCTGCTGTCTCGATCGGAAATAATAGAAAATGGCACACCATGACGTACCACTATCTCATTGATGTACAATCTTGCCAGTTTATCCATTGTGAAAGTTTCACGCATCGGCAAGAAGTGAGCAGATTTTGTTAAACGATCTATGATCACCCAAATTGTATCGTGACCACTGGAAGTGCGGGGTAGCTTGGTAATGAAATCCATAGCTATTTGTTCCCAATTTCAGAGCGGAATCTCAGGCTGTTCCAGTAAACCAGACGGTTTCTGGTGTTCCGCCTTTACCTTCGCACACGTTAGGCATCGACCAACATACTCAGCTATGTCTTTCTTCATACCTGGCCACCAATAAAATGCACGCAAGTCTTGGTACATTTTATCAGCACCAGGATGTACAGAGTACTTGGTCTTGTGTGCTTCATCGAAAATAAGCTTCCTGAACTCATCTACTGCAGGAATCCAGATACGATCCTTGAAGTAAACAAGTCCATCAGGTTTTGTTTCCAAATGTTTCTCCACACCGCAATCAAGTTCTTTCTTCAAGTTTTCCCGTTCAATCACCTCTTGTTGTGCCTGTATGATCTTGTCGTGTAAGCTTGCCTGCACAGTCATTCCCATTGCTCTAACGCGCAAGGGTTTGACCCGTTCCTTCCGGCTCAAGGCATCAGCCACGACATTCGCCTTCCCCGGATGGTACTTGATCACACAATCGTAATCATTCAGAAGTTCAACCCAACGGCGTTGTCGCATGTTGAGCTCCTTCTGATCAAAAATATGTTGCAGACTCTTGTGATCTGTAAATATGGTACACTTAGTGCCATATAGGTAATGTCTCCAAATCTTCAGTGCGAAGATTACGGCTCCCAGTTCAAGATCATGAGTAGTGTAATTCTTCTCATGAACTTTTAACTGTCTTGATGCATAGGCGATAACTTTGTCCCGTTGCATCAGTACACAACCAAGTCCCTGATGGGATGCATCACAGTAAACAACAAAGTCATCACATCCTTCCGGGAGTGATAGGATTGAAGCATTACATAACTTCTGCTTCAATGTCTGAAAAGCATCTTCTTGTTTCTGCTCCCAGACGAACGGTTCACTCTTCTGAGTTAATTTAGTGAGAGGCAAAGCTATCTTAGAAAAGTTCGAGATGAACCTTCTATAATAACCCGCCTGTAACACCCCGACCAATGGCGGAATCATCGGAGCGTACACGAAGTGTAGATTGTTCAAAAGCACAGGGTGTTTATTGTAATGAGTTCAAACCATAAATTCAAACTTAATAATTCAAATATCTTTAAAACATCCATTACATCAAGAAAGAAATAATAATTCAAACATTCAAAGTCTAAACATAAAACAAAACTAAATTTAAATTTCCTTGCAGACCTAAGTAGCATTTCCACCTGAAACATGTTTAAATAAAAGGTCAACTATAAAGTTGGTGAGCTTCACAGGTTTAAGCACACACACCAAAATAGTTGAATAAAATGTTGATAAATGTTGTAAATAATATGTGTATCCAAGCAATATGAACTTACAATATTGAATTAGTAAATGAAGCAGATCAACTAATGTTAACAGAATAATGTTTGACCATGGTAAGCATCGCAATGCTTGAACTAGTAACTATCACTGCGGGCTTCCCCCGAAGGGTAAATCAAACACAGTGGAATGGCCGGTCAATAGATCTATCATAGTCACTAGGGGTGATCAATGCTAAATGTTAACTAATGTTCAATATGTATAATGTCATAAACTAGTTGCACACAAAATAGTTTAAAAATTGTGATAACATGTTTCACCCCAAATAATAAAAACATAAAAAGGGGCTGTGAAGACTCACCTTGATTGATGAGATTGTTGTTGCAAATAAATGTTAATTAAGTAGTCCAAATCGTATCCAACACGATCTAGTTTAACCTATAATTCAATCGTTCATAACTAAGATGACTATGTCTTCACATGAAATTCCATAATGTATTTTATGTTCCATATGTTTATAACCAATCCATTTGATTTTATAAAAATTGTTTCAAGTCATATCATTGTTTAAAGTTTAAAATATTTATAAATATTGAAAAATAATAGTAAAACTATTATTAATATTAATTATAATAATAATGATAACTAATACTAATGTTAATAACAATAATAATAAATTTTAATTTCATTAATAGTATCCATAATAATGGTAATAGTAATAATAATAATATTTGTATTTATAATAATAATAATAATAATAATAATAATAGTACTATTAATAATATTATTAATAATAATACTATTAATAATAATATTTGTATTTATAATAATAATAATAATAATAATAATAATAATAATAACAATACTATTAATAATAATAATATTTGTATTTATAATAATAATAATAATAATAATAATAATAGTCATAATAATAATACTATTAATATTATTAATATCTTTGATAATAATAATAATAATTAATAATAACATTAACTATAATAACCATAATAAAATATTAATTTATAATAATATGAAATAAATATTTATACTAATTATATATTTTCAAAGAAATAAGTAATTAAATAATAAATATACTAAATATAAATTTTATTTAATTAAAGAAATAAGTTTATAATTAATTTTAAAATAAATTAATTTAACTGAAATATATATATTTTCCTTATTAAATTAGTAGTTTTTAAATTTATAAAAATTTAGGTGAAATCAGAATTTAAAAATAATTTATAAATAAAAAGTTATTAAATAAATTCAAAAAAAACGGGTTGACCCGCGCTTAACCCGGATCGAACCCAAGACCGCATGCTCCAAACCCCTACGCTCAAATCGGTTGAACTAGGCTCTTGGCCGCAATATCAGTTCCCTTTTATTAAAGTTAACGTAGTTTTGATTTGAAATCCCAATTTCCAGATTAAACAATTACGAGCCCTAGCTTCTTTAACCCTTAAATTCGATCAAACCTTGATATAATCGAACCAGAAATGTTAGGGCTTTTGTTAAGCATCTAAAAACGAGTAGAATGATGTATAGAACACTTACAAACGTTGGTGTTTAGCCTGGTTTCGAACTCGTGTACAGAACCGCTCGACCGAAGCGTTTATAGGCTTAATTCGCGATCTAGGAAACTTCTGAATGGATTACGATGGCACAGAACGATTCGTCGAGGTTGAGTGAAGATGTGGGTGAGTTTAATTTGATTTCTATGCTCGTTTATATAGATTTTAAGATCCACGTTCGAATCCGGGTAATTAGGAACGACTTTGAATAAATCTTTGACTTAATCGACGATCTGAGAGTTGTTATCGATCCATGATGTTCGGTGACGTTTAAAATTTAAATTTTTTTCGCCTTTATCCACTTAAATCGAGCTAAAACGAGATATGGGTATAAACCGGGTTTTTGGATATCCATGGAAGAAATGGGTAGAGAAGATGATGAAGTTTGGGATAATGGCAGGAATGGTCCTTCCTAATTTTCCTTCTATTTTAACTTTTCAGTTTTTACAATTTTAGCCCCTACAAGTTCTAAAAAATTTTTTATTAAGTTTTATAAAATCACCACATTATTCTAAATTTAATATTTATATATTTTAATAATAATAATAAAAATTTTATTGTTGTCAACATATATTTATAAAACTTTTTTTTTTATAAATCTTGAAATCATTATTATATATATATATATATATTTTAAGCTTTAATAATAATAGATAATTAAATAAAAAAAAATATCGAAATGTTACAGTCTCCCCTACTTTTAGGAATTTCGTCCCGAAATTAAGAAGAAACTATAGAAAACAAATGTGGATATTTAATCTTCATTTGGTCTTCGCGTTCCCAAGTGAATTCATGACCATGTTTAGATTCCCAACGAACTTTAACAATCGGAATTCGACTTCGCTTGAGTTGTTTGACATGACGATCCATGATTTCTACCGGTTTCTCAATAATTTTCATTGACTTGTCAATGCGAACGTCATCGAGAGGTACGTGTAGAGTATCATCGGCTAAGCATTTCTTCAAATTAGACACGTGAAAAGTTGGATGAATGTTGCTAAGCTCTTGTGGTAGATCGAGCTTGTAGGCTACTTTTCCAATTCTTTCAAGAACCTTAAAAGGACCCACATAGCGAGGAGCAAGCTTTCCCTTTTTACCAAATCGTATAACTCCTTTCCAAGGTGAAACCTTAAGAAGTACCATATCACCGACTTGGAATTCCAAAGGTTTACGACGTTTGTCGGCATAACTCTTTTGTCGACTTCGAGCAGCTAACAAGTTGTCGCGAATAAGATGAATCTTGTCGGTCGTTTCTTGAATCAGTTCGGGACCGATGATTTGACTTTCACCAATCTCGTTCCAAGCAATAGGCGATCGACATTTACGGCCATAGAGAGCTTCGAAAGGCGCCATGCCGATACTCGCATGATAACTATTGTTATACGAGAACTCGACAAGCGGTAGATGATTATCCCAATTGCCACCAAAATCAATGGCACAAGCTCTAAGCATGTCTTCGAGAGTTTGAATCGTTCGCTCGGTTTGACCATCCGTTTGAGGATGATAAGCTGTGCTAAGATCCAATCGAGTACCAAATGATTCATGTAGAGATTCCCAAAAACGAGCAGTGAATCGAGCATCACGATCAGATATGATGCTAAGAGGTACACCATGTCGGCTTACGATCTCATTAACATAGATACGAGCTAACTTTCGCACGGGAAAGTTCTCGCGAATCGGTAAGAAATGAGCTGATTTAGTCAAACGGTCAATGATCACCCATATACTATCATGACCACTAGAAGTTCTTGGGAGTTTAGTGATGAAGTCCATAGAAATGTTTTCCCACTTCCACATGGGAATTTCAGGTTGAACAAGCAATCCCGAAGGTCTTTGGTGTTCGGCTTTGACTTTAGAACAAGTCAAACATTTAGTAACATACTCGGCAATGTCTTTCTTCATGCCGGGCCACCAATATAGAAATCGAATATCTTGATACATCTTGTCCGCTCCAGGATGAATGGAATAACGAGACTTATGTGCCTCGTTCATGATGGTCATTCGAAGATCGTTTCGATTAGGAATCCAAATACGATTCAAGAAATAGAGTAAACCATCATACTTGATTTCTAGTTGCATTTCTGCACCACAAGACATTTCATCCTGCAATTTGCCTTGATTCAAAGAGATTTGTTGAGCCTCATAGATGTGGTTGCGAAGATTTGATTGGATCCGAATACTATGCACTTGTGTATGGCTCTTTCGACTAAGTGCATCGGCTACAACGTTGGCTTTACCGGGATGATAACGAATCTCGCAATCGTAATCGTTTAGAAGTTCGACCCAACGTCGTTGCCTCATGTTAAGTTCTTTTTGATGAAGAATATGTTGAAGGCTCTTGTGATCTGTGAAAACAACGCACTTTGTGCCATAGAGATAATGCCTCCAAATCTTTAAGGCAAATACAACAGCACCGAGTTCGAGATCGTGAGTGGTGTAATTCTTTTCGTGAACCTTCAATTGTCTCGATGCATAAGCAATAACCTTTCCCCGTTGCATAAGAACACAACCGAGTCCTTGATTAGATGCATCACAATAAACAACGAAGTCATCGTTTCCATCAGGAAGAGTCAAGATAGGAGCATCACAAAGCTTTTGCTTTAATGTTTGGAATGCTTCTTCTTGTTTTGGCCCCCATTCATAAGGCTTGTCCTTATGAGTCAAGGCGGTGAGTGGAACAGCAATCTTTGAGAAATTAGCGATAAAACGTCGATAGTAACCGGCAAGACCGAGAAAAGAACGAATCTCGGTTGGAGTCTTTGGTGTACTCCAATTCTTAACGGCTTCAATCTTTGTTGGATCTACATGAACACCTTTTTCATTGACAATGTGTCCTAAGAATTGAACTTCCTTAAGCCAAAATTCACATTTAGAGAATTTGGCGTACAGTTGTTCTGTTCTTAAAAGCTCCAAAACCAACTTAAGGTGTTTTTCATGTTCAGATTTGCTTTTAGAGTAGATCAAGATGTCGTCAATGAATACAATCACGAATTTGTCCAAATATGGTCTACACACTCGGTTCATAAGATCCATGAAAACCGCAGGTGCATTGGTTAGCCCGAAAGGCATAACCACAAACTCGTAGTGACCATATCTAGTTCGAAAAGCAGTCTTTGGGATGTCATCTTCATGAACACGAAGTTGATGATAACCGGAACGAAGATCGATCTTTGAAAACCAAACCGATCCTTGAAGTTGATCAAATAAATCATCGATACGAGGCAATGGATACCGGTTCTTGATGGTGAGTTTGTTGAGTTCACGATAGTCAATGCACATTCGGAATGACCCGTCCTTCTTTTTAACAAAAAGGACCGGTGCACCCCAAGGTGAATGACTTGGGCGAATGAAACCCTTATCGGATAACTCTTGGAGTTGACTAGCAAGTTCTTGCATTTCAGAAGGTGCAAGACGATAGGGAGACTTTGCAATCGGATTGGCACCGGGTACTAAGTCGATTCGAAACTCGACTTGTCGTACGGGTGGAATTCCCGGGAGATCATCGGGAAATACTTCAGGATAGTCGCGAATGATCGGAATGTCTTGAATACTTTTGTCCTTGTCTTTCTTCTCCACAACATGGGCTAGAAAGGCTACATACTTCTTTCGTAAATACTTGTGGGCTTTCGTGCATGACATGAGTTTAAGACCGCTACAAGGCGTCTCTCCAAAGATTCTCAGAGTTTCACCCGACGGTAGTGGAATACGTATGAACTTCTCGAAGCAAACAATCTCGGCTCGATGAGTGGCTAACCAATCCATGCCAATTATAACATCAAAGCTACCAAGTGGCATGGGTATAAGATTAATAGGGAAAACGTGATCCATAAGGTTCACCGTACATCCTAATATAATAGTATCAATGTCTATCGCGTTACCGTCAGCCACTTCCACATTATAAGGTTTGTCTAATCTAGTTCGTGTTCTACCAAGTAAAGGCTCAAATTGACTAGACACAAAACTCCTATCAGCACCAGAATCAAATAACACAGAAGCATAGCAGTCATTAATCAAGAAAGTACCGTTCACCACATCTTGGTTAGCTTGGGCTGTTTGTGCATTAAGCTGAAAAGTACGTGCCCGTGTAACCCTCTGTTCGTTGCCCACAAGCCTTGGGCATTTGTTCCTAAGATGATTGGGGTCGCCACATTCATAGCAGGCTCTTCCATTGGTTATAGCGGGAACCGGTGCAGCTGGTTGTTGGTTAACTGGTGGAGCTGGTTGACCTTGCTGCAAGTTTTGTCCATTCCGACAGTAATTTGCAAGGTGACCGTATTTCCCACAAACAGTGCATACCCTGCATTGTCGGTTTGATGCATGATGGTACCTACAAGTAGAGCACAAAGGTTGAGCCCCCACATAGGTTCTATTGTTTGGGTTTGGTGGAGCTTGTTGGTTGATAGGGGTAGCAGGGATAGCAGGGGTTACTACCGCAAAGGTTTTAGCCTTCCTCTTACGGTTAATGGACTTTGAAGCATTAGAAGCTTCAGATTTAACCTCCTTAGAAGGTTCATCAGTAGTGGACTTGGCTTCCACTTTCTTGGCTCCCTTTCTAGTTAAAGTACCTGCCCTAACATGGTTGTCAGTTAGGGTAGCAGCCAATCGAATTGCATTTTCCAAAGTAGTCGGGTTGCTCCCATAACAAGTGTCTTGGATTTGCATGGGTAGGCCACTAATATACTTCTCAATAGCACGAGAAAGTGGGGTGACCATGTGTGGCACCAACAGACTAAGTTCGTGATGACGGTTCGTGTAAGCCAGATTTTCACCACTATCCTGTTTAAGATTCCAGAACTCCAACTCCAGTTTCATCATTTCGTTGCGAGGGCAAAATTCTTCTGTCATCAGTCGTTTGACCTCATCCCAAGTTAAGGCCATTGCAGTTTCAGCACCCTTAGTTCGTTTCACGGTATTCCACCAAGTGAGTGCCCTTTTCTGAAAGACACTGGTGGCATAACGAACCTTGAGGTTCTCAGGGCAGTTTGAATGGAGGAAGGTACTCTCCATGCTTTCGAACCACTGAAGCAGTCCAGTGGCCCCTTCAGATCCAATGAACTTGGCAGGGTGGCAAGAATTGAAATGCTTGAAGGTGCAAGTTTGGTTTGCACCCTCACCATTTCGGTTGTTGTTTTGAACCCCACTAGCTTGATTGAGCTGGGTCACAAGGCCAGGCAGGACTGTGGCCATTTGCTGAGTAATGACAGCAGCCAATTCTTGCATGATAGGGTTATTGAGGTTGGTGGTGTTATTAGCATTGTTGGTGTTGGTGTTATCGGTATTGGTGGTGTTGGCATTGGTGGTATTGGTGTTTGTGGTGTTTGTGTTATTGACATTGTCGGTGTTGTTGGTTTCATTACCACTGTTGTTAGCATTCGTGTTGTTGGCAACATTGCGACGAGGAGGCATGATTCTACAAGAGTTCAAAATGAAAAGGATCAGAAATAAATCAAGGAGTTCAAAAACAAGAAATTGATAGTTCAAATGAGAGTTCAAGCACAAATCAATATAGATTGCATTCCCTAAGGAACACTTTTGACATATCAAAGTGTTTAAGTCCAAATTAACTTTTAGAAAGACATACTTTAGCCTATAGGTTCATACTCACTCCAAGGGTTCCCAGGAAAGTATAACAGGTCCATCGGTTGATTTGGATTTATACGAAATACTTTCCTAGACAGAACTCCCAAAAGTACAGGCATTCCCCCTTCCAGATTGTATGTGTTTCCTACTCATTAATGTGAACCTAAAGACTATTGACGGGAGTCAAAGATTTAATTAGACTTATAAGTCTAAGAGTAGTCTTCATGATGACGATCCTCTTGCAAGACGTAAGAAAGGGGTCAAGAAGTTCGGAACCCTAAAGTCTAGTGTGTGCATATTAGGCATCCTAAACTAGGTTCAAATAATTGACCTATCAAATAACTAGTCAAGTAGTACAAGTAGTCACATAATCAAATTTGACCTATCATGGCAACTATGTAGTTCAAACTTAAGGTTCATGGCCTAGTCCTTACAACTATAAGATTCAACTTAGAGTTCATGGCAACTACATAGTTCAACTAAGTCATTCTATGGTTATAGTCTAGGTCATTTAATACTAATTAACCTAATTCTCTATAACCCAGGCTCTGATACCAATCTGTAACACCCCGACCAATGGCGGAATCATCGGAGCGTACACGAAGTGTAGATTGTTCAAAAGCACAGGGTGTTTATTGTAATGAGTTCAAACCATAAATTCAAACTTAATAATTCAAATATCTTTAAAACATCCATTACATCAAGAAAGAAATAATAATTCAAACATTCAAAGTCTAAACATAAAACAAAACTAAATTTAAATTTCCTTGCAGACCTAAGTAGCATTTCCACCTGAAACATGTTTAAATAAAAGGTCAACTATAAAGTTGGTGAGCTTCACAGGTTTAAGCACACACACCAAAATAGTTGAATAAAATGTTGATAAATGTTGTAAATAATATGTGTATCCAAGCAATATGAACTTACAATATTGAATTAGTAAATGAAGCAGATCAACTAATGTTAACAGAATAATGTTTGACCATGGTAAGCATCGCAATGCTTGAACTAGTAACTATCACTGCGGGCTTCCCCCGAGGGTAAATCAAACACAGTGGAATGGCCGGTCAATAGATCTATCATAGTCACTAGGGGTGATCAATGCTAAATGTTAACTAATGTTCAATATGTATAATGTCATAAACTAGTTGCACACAAAATAGTTTAAAAATTGTGATAACATGTTTCACCCCAAATAATAAAAACATAAAAAGGGGCTGTGAAGACTCACCTTGATTGATGAGATTGTTGTTGCAAATAAATGTTAATTAAGTAGTCCAAATCGTATCCAACACGATCTAGTTTAACCTATAATTCAATCGTTCATAACTAAGATGACTATGTCTTCACATGAAATTCCATAATGTATTTTATGTTCCATATGTTTATAACCAATCCATTTGATTTTATAAAAATTGTTTCAAGTCATATCATTGTTTAAAGTTTAAAATATTTATAAATATTGAAAAATAATAGTAAAACTATTATTAATATTAATTATAATAATAATGATAACTAATACTAATGTTAATAACAATAATAATAAATTTTAATTTCATTAATAGTATCCATAATAATGGTAATAGTAATAATAATAATATTTGTATTTATAATAATAATAATAATAATAATAATAATAATAATAATAGTACTATTAATAATATTATTAATAATAATACTATTAATAATAATATTTGTATTTATAATAATAATAATAATAATAATAATAATAATAATAATAACAATACTATTAATAATAATAATATTTGTATTTATAATAATAATAATAATAATATAGTCATAATAATAATACTATTAATATTAATATCTTTGATAATAATAATAATAATTAATAATAACATTAACTATAATAACCATAATAAAATATTAATATAATAATATGAAATAAATATTTATACTAATTATTATTTTCAAAGAAATAAGTAATTAAATAATAAATATACTAAATATAAATTTTATTTAATTAAAGAAATAAGTTTATAATTAATTTTAAAATAAATTAATTTAACTGAAATATATATATTTTCCTTATTAAATTAGTAGTTTTTAAATTTATAAAAATTTAGGTGAAATCAGATTTAAAAATAATTTATAAATAAAAAGTTATTAATAAATTCAAAAAAAACGGGTTGACCCGCGCTTAACCCGGATCGAACCCAAGACCGCATGCTCCAAACCCCTACGCTCAAACCGGTTGAACTAGGCTCTTGGCCGCAATATCAGTTCCCTTTTATTAAAGTTAACGTAGTTTTGATTTGAAATCCCAATTTCCAGATTAAACAATTACGAGCCCTAGCTTCTTTAACCTTAAATTCGATCAAACCTTGATATAATCGAACCAGAAATGTTAGGGCTTTTGTTAAGCATCTAAAAACGAGTAGAATGATGTATAGAACACTTACAAACGTGGTGTTTAGCCTGGTTTCGAACTCGTGTACAGAACCGCTCGACCGAAGCGTTTATAGGCTTAATTCGCGATCTAGGAAACTTCTGAATGGATTACGATGGCACAGAACGATTCGTCGAGGTTGAGTGAAGATGTGGGTGAGTTTAATTTGATTTCTATGCTCGTTTATATAGATTTTAAGATCCACGTTCGAATCCGGGTAATTAGGAACGACTTTGAATAAATCTTTGACTTAATCGACGATCTGAGAGTTGTTATCGATCCATGATGTTCGGTGACGTTTAAAATTTAAATTTTTTTCGCCTTTATCCACTTAAATCGAGCTAAAATGAGATATGGGTATAAACCGGGTTTTTGGATATCCATGGAAGAAATGGGTAGAGAAGATGATGAAGTTTGGGATAATGGCAGGAATGGTCCTTCCTAATTTTCCTTCTATTTTAACTTTTCAGTTTTTACAATTTTAGCCCCTACAAGTTCTAAAAATTTTTTTATTAAGTTTTATAAAATCACCACATTATTCTAAATTTAATATTTATATATTTTAATAATAATAATAAAAATTTTATTGTTGTCAACATATATTTATAAAACTTTTTTTTTATAAATCTTGAAATCATTATTATATATATATATATATATATATATTTTAAGCTTTAATAATAATAGATAATTAAATAAAAAAAAATATCGAAATGTTACACCGCCAATCCCAGAAAAGACCGTATCTCCGTTGGTGTCTTAGGAGTGTCCCAATTCTTTATTGCTTCAATCTTGGCGGGATCCACATGTATTCCCTCACTGTTGACTACATGTCCCAGAAATTGAACTTCTCTTAGCCAAAATTCACATTTAGAGAACTTGGCATAAAGCTTTTGTTCTGTCAACAGTTCCAAGATCTTTCTGAGATGTTGCTCGTGTTCTGCTTTGCTCTTGGAATAAATCAGTATGTCATCGATGAAGACAATAACAAACTGATCCAAATACGACTTACACACTCGGTTCATGAGATCCATAAAAACCGCTGGTGCATTTGTTAATCCGAAAGGCATCACCATGAATTCGTAATGCCCGTATCTGGTTCGGAATGCCGTCTTCGGTATGTCTTCATCTTGAACTCTAAGCTGATGATAACCAGACCGCAAGTCAATCTTCGAGAAGTACTGAGCTCCTTGCAGTTGGTCAAACAAATCATCAATCCTCGGCAATGGATACCGATTCTTGATGGTTAGTTTGTTCAGCTCCCTGTAATCTATGCACATTCTGAACGATCCGTCTTTCTTCTTCACAAACAGGACCGGAGCTCCCCAAGGCGAGTAGCTCGGTCTAATGAACCCTTTATCCAGTAACTCCTGCAACTGGTTCGATAATTCCTGCATCTCCGAAGGTGCTAACCGATAAGGAGATTTAGCAACAGGAGTTGCTCCAGGAACTAAGTCAATTCGGAACTCTACCGGTCGCACAGGAGGCAAACCTGGTAGGTCTTCAGGAAATACTTCTGGATACTCTCTTACTACTGGTACGTCTTGTATCTTCTTCTTGTCTTTCTCTTTTTCCACCACGTGAGCCAGGAAAGCTACACACTGCTTCTGTAAACACTTACGTGCCTTTATGCAAGAAATGATTTTGACACTTCGTTTTGCTTGGTCCCCTCTGACTTCCAATACACGATCATCGGGCAATGGAACTCGAAGCAGCTTCTCTAAACAGACAACTTCCACTCGGTTAGAGGAAAGCCAATCCATTCCAACAATGATGTCGAAACTACCCAACTCCATCGGTATCAAATCGATAGAGAATGTATGACCGTTAAGTGTCAATGGGCAATTCCTGTGAACTGTACTAACTGTGATCTGTTTTCCGTTAGCTACTTCTATAATGTAAGGGGAGTCTAATTGTTCTTCTATGGAATCTAGTTGGCATGCAAAATCGGTAGAGATAAAACTCTGATCCGCACCAGTGTCAAATAGAACAGATGCATAAAAGTCATGTAAGAGAAACGTACCAGTGACCACATTTGGGTCCTGGCGTGCTGCTGGTGCTCCAATCGCAAAAGCTCTTCCACGAGGAGCTTGAACTACCTGCTGAGCCTTCTTAGGGCAGTTCTTTGCAAAGTGGCCTTGTTTGCCACAGTTGAAGCATCCACCGTTGTTCTGGTTAGCAGGTGGAGGGAGAGCTAAAGCAGCATTGTTGGCTGCTTGTTTTGGTGTCATTCGACAGGTTTGGACCCAATGGCCATTCCTTCCACATCCCGTGCAGTGTTTGCAGGGAGTGTCAGCAGCATGGTGGTACTGACATTTGGCACACAAAGGATATGCACCATTGTAGGGTCTCTTGTTGGAGTTTGTTGGTGCAGCTGTTACTTGTTGGAGAGGGGTGGCCATCGTGTAGTTCTTGATGACCTTTTGTTTCTTCTTGGGTTGATGATGAGGTCTCTTTGATGACTCTTCCTTGTTCTTGCCAGCATCAGCCTCTTTCTTTAAAACTCCAGAGGCAACCATCAGATCGGTGAGTTTCCCAGACAGTCTCACTGCTGACTCGACAGTGGTAGGGTTGGCTGAAACAACCATACCCTGAATACAGGCAGGAAGTCCACCTACATACCTGTCGATCCTCTTTTCTAGAGTCGGTACCATGTCTGGCACCAAAGCAACCAACTCGTGATAACGAGTAGTGTACCCCATGTGATCAGCCCCTTTCATCACATGGTTGGATAACTCAATTTCCAACTTCTGTAGCTCATTCTTGGGGCAGAATTCTGTTCTCAGTAACGCCTTGAAGTCCTCCCATGGCATTGCCATAGCTTCTTCTCTTCCTCGAGCGTTGATCTGACCATTCCACCAGGTTAGAGCCCGCTTGTTGAATGTTCCAGCAGAGTAGCGGACTTTATGGTGCTCTGGACAGCTGCAGAGGTCCAGAGTAGCCTCAATCTTTTCAATCCATTGGATTAATCCAACGGCTCCTTCCGACCCACTAAAGCTGGGTGGTTTGCAGCCCATAAAGGACTTATAAGAGTGGTTTGAAGTACCACCAGTGTTCCCACTGGCTTCTCCTGATGAATTGCCAGTGTTGTTGATCTCATTACGGAGAAGGTTGAACATCTCCGGTATTGCTTCCTTCATCTGATTAGTCATCTGACTGCTCAGTAGGGTCACCAAAGCGATAGTAGTAGGATCCAGTATGGGAGTCGTGCCTGAACCTGATGCCTCTGTGATCAGTGGGGGAGGAGGTGGAGGCGGTGGAGGAGGTGGCGGTGGTGAGTCATTTGGTGATGGTGTTGAGGAATGTGGAGCTTGGTCTTGTGATGATTGCAACAGGGGAGGTTGTCTTCGTGGCGGCATTCTGATCATAACCAAATGAATATTGGTTAGTGCAATGATCGAATGTAGAAGACACAATGCAATAGATCTTAAATCCTAAGTTCTCTACATGCAGGGTCCCTAGGTTATAGTCTAGGCCAAACCGTTTAGTTAAGTGACCTATATTTCTCTATAACCATGGCTCTGATACCAATCTGTCACACCCCGAGCCGGCGGGATAGGATCGGTTGTCCCGTCGGCCGGAAGGTTCCCGGGGCGCGATATCGTGAGTGATAATCGAATTGATCAGATTGTTATATTGCACATGATACACAAATGAGAAATGCTAAATATGATAGAATTACAAAGTTAAATTACATCAGTATTGTTTATAATTTAACAATGTAAATCTACTATTAACATCATAAGTTTCTATCTTGTATTTACACAAGATATACAAAAGGGTATGTATAATGATGTCTTCAAAAATATGCAGGTCCAAAATACTAAGTCTTCTAATAGAAGTCCTAGCCCAGAAGTAATGACTTCCTAATTGACCTGTTCGTCACCTGAGAAGTCATGCAAAAAGATCAAGTCAACACATGGTTGGTGAGTTCATATAGTTTTGTAAATTTGAAAATGTTTTGAACCCTTCTTTTGGTAAAGACCCTAACCTCATTAACACCACATGTATCATCCAGATCGGTATGCTTATATATAGGGCATACCCCTGGGTCAGGGCTACAACCCCGCCCAGACGCCATCCCACCACATACTAATCCGCATAGGACATTGTTGTTAATGATAATTAGGCATTTTTACCTACCATACACTTTTAAATACCCATGATTCCTCTGTTCTCTGTTCCTGTAATTGCAATCGTTTGAAATCTCTCTTGATTTCATATGTTCATCATACAAATATGATTAAAACAGCAATTGTAGAATTTGTTATAAATGCTTAATTTAATCAATAAATAAACATTCAATAAAATCTAAGTCCTAACGATTGGAGCCTTTGGTCAACTCGAGTAGACTAGTCTGTCAATCAAGGTACTTAGTAGTAAAGGAGATCTGTAAACCTCATCAAACATGTGACCTATAATCAATCAGTCTAGCTAGGACATCTTTTGATATATAGGCTTTCATAGTTCTTTAGACCGTCCATAGTTCTTTAGTTCTTTGGCACATGTTATCTTTGAGCATTTCCCAGATGTTCCTCAAAATAGTTCTTTGTACTTAGTTCTTTGAAACAGATCGTTAGTTCTTTGACAACACCTTCTTGAAATAGTTCTTTGAAAATAAATCGTTAGTTCTTTGACAACACCTTCTTGAAATAGTTCTTTGAAAATAGATCGTTAGTTCTTTGACAACACCTCCTTGAAATAGTTCTTTGAAAATAGATCGTTAGTTCTTTGACAACACCTTCTTGAAATAGTTCTTTGAAAATAGATCGTTAGTTCTTTGAAAATAGATCTTTGAAAATAGTTCTTTGTTTGAGGTCTTTAGTTCTTTGAAAATAGTTCTTTGAAACATAACAGTTACCTAAACAGAAGTCTAAGATAACAGTTATACATGTAAACATATAAAAGCATTCAAGTAAACAATTTACATAAAACAGTTTACGCATGCTTCTCAGCCCCGCGTTTTAAAACAAAATGTTAGAAAAGGGGCAATGAACTCACCTTGTAGTTGTGGAGTTGACTTAGCTTAACGAAAGAATGCACGCGCTCTGTATTGTAATTGAGTTTGTTTTCACGTTCCTGTATTGATTTCACGTTGTTAAGACTTATAAGTATAAGTTTGTAGGGTCTTGTGTGTGTAGATGTAGGTGTTAGCCCTAAAGTTGGCTAATACGCGTAAGACTTGGTCATAATCCTTGTTCGGTCCCATATGTTTGATTCAAGTCAATGACATTATAAGTTATCATCTGTCATTAGTTATAAGCCATTTGTTTTGATGAAAGACTTAGTGCTTAGTTTCCAACTCGTCTTTGTTGATCTTGTACGTTTTGAACATTTATTGCATAATTATTTATTAATTAAGCAAACATTCTTTTGACATATCTTATTTTGATCTTATGAAATGTAGTGAACCCATGTGGGCCTAATCATGGCATATGGACCGAACAATGTGACCAAGTTACTTGTTGGGCCTTTGTGTAGCAAGTTGGGCCTTGGGCCCAAATCCATGGGCCTTGAAATAGTTCTTGAACAATTGAGGATGGTGAGGCTTATTTGAAAGTGTGGGACAATGATTTGGACTAATGGAATACAAAGGCCCGGACAAATGTTACAAGACCTAGATTTCAAGTGTTCTTATGGGCCTCTATTGGGCCACAAGAGAAATTGTTGGGCCAAAGGTGGGCCCAGTCAAGATTTGTTGGGCCTATAGTTAGAATGAGCTGTAGGATTCAGAAATGGGCCAGAAATGGGCTGTTGGCCAAGTTATTAGCAAAGTGGCTCCAAAATGAGGACAAGGGCCTCAAAATAGGCCTTGGATCAGTTTTCTGTGGGCCTCGGGCTGATTTTGCTGGGCCCAATGAGTTTTGTCTCAGGCCTTCACTAACATAGTTCATAAGCCAAGCTGGGCCTTGCTTAAATGGGCTGAAACAACTGTGGGCTTAAAAATTGGGCTGTTGGCTAGAATCGTGGCCTTGGGCCAAAAACAGTGGGCCTGGAGATGATTTTACTGGGCCCCTTGGATTCCATCAAGGCCCGAAGTACAATAGGTCTTGGGCCAACTTGGGCCTGGTTCTTTTGGGCTGAATTCGATCGTGGGCCAAATTTGTCCTTGGGTCACCTAATGAATATGGGCCAAAACAAGGTTTTTGGTTAAATATTTGGGGCCTACTAGGGCTACTGGGCTGGAACAGTTTATTTGGGCCAAGATACACCTGGGCCTGGACAGTAGGCTGTTGGGCCTATCCTGGGCCAACTGAAATGAAATTGGGCCTACTGTTGGGCCAAGTGAACTTGATGTTGGGCCTGAACAAATCTGATGGTAGATCAACTACACCAAACATGGGGGTGGCCGACTAAGAGGCTGTTGAACAACTGATGATGAGCGGCTGAGGATAAGATCGAGTGAGGCTGCTAGCCGAATAGGGTTCTGCTTGGCGAATGGCTCAACTGCCGATTGTGGTTGTCGAATGAAGATGAGCTGGCGAATGGAAGAGGCTCGAATGGTGATGTGGCCGAATGAGCTAAGTGTCGAATGTCTGGAGGGTGGTGGTGGTCGAATGAGCCCTTGGCCATTCGGCCGAATAGGGTCATTCGGCCTAATGAAGGTCGTGGTCGGCCATGGTGGTGCAACTCAGCTTCTAGCCCTGGCCCTTGATGGTTTGAGGTGTTGATGTACTCCAGGTACTGTTTTAGACGACTAGAGTTCAAGGATGAGGGCTGAAATTCGGTTTTGAACAAGGTTTACAAAAAGGGTAGAAAACCCTAAAATCGCCCACTTTCACAGCCTCTTACCTCGCGATTCAGTGAAGCTTGGCTTAGATCTGTTGTACTTTTGTGTAGAGGGCATCAATAGCTTCGTTTAGGCGAAAGAATCACTCAATTTCGTTGAGAAATGAGAAAGTTATGATGATTTGAAGTTTGAATATGGTGAGGGTTTTCAAAACCGGGTTTGGAGGTTTTGATGAGGAAGATGAAGTGGAGAATGAGAAATTTTTACTCATTTAAGTGTTTTTATACCCCGAAGGTGTTCGGGTTTGTTTTCGTTGCTCGGTTCGCGTTTTCGTTACGTTTCCGGAAAATTACGCGTAATTTAAATGGAATTAATTAAAAGAGTTTAATTTAATTATTTTGATGAGTTTCAAAATTGTAAAATGCTATTTATTTTATTTTATTAAATTATTTTCGTTTGTGTCGTGTTTTCGTTTTCGTTTCGTCAGATCGCGTCACCTTCGCGCGTAATTCGTTCGAATCGTCACCCGAACGAATACGACGATGGTTTTGCTTTCTGACTTTTGTTTTCTACTTTTCAGTCATTATTTCAGAACTCTAAACTCACAGATATGTTCGTGTGAATCGTCACCCACGCAAACACACTGTCAGTTCGTTATTCTGAAATAACACTGTAATTGTGTTTAGATTGTGTTTCCTCACTGTCGGACTCAACTAAACATCCTGTTTTCACATTGTTCTTGTACTGACTTGTCGGTCATCTGATTCCTGTCAATTGTGGACATCAGATCGCAACCGATATGTTTCTGAGTATTGTTTGAGTACCGTTGTTTCTCGTGATTTGTTGTGTTAACTGTAATTAAGTTTTCACTTAATAAACATAACTAATGTTCCAAATGTACGTTGTACTTAATGTATTTAAGTTTATACGAAAATACGTACAACAATTTCTTGTATTTAAGATCCTGTTAATTCAAGTACTGTTTACAATCGTATAAATACACATAGTTACTGTATAAAGTACACGTACCGTACGGACTTGCCGGACGATCTGGTACTTGCTGTTACACTATTTTTAGAATTTTATATTTTATAATAGTTTGATTTTTTAATATTAATATATTTAATATAAAATGTATTTAATAGAGAGAGACGTGAGATGTTAAAGTTGAGGTGCTATCTTTAGATGACATGTGTCGTAAAAAACATTTTTTACTACATACTATTTAGATTACTTGAAAAAAGGAATAATAATTATGTATGTAATAATACTAGGTTAAATCTCATGTGTTACACGGGTTAAAAACTGAAATGTTATATATTTTATAAGAACACTTGTTTTTAATGAAACTTATTTTTACAACTTGTATTTTTCCTAAAACTACAAATTTAAATTTTGCAAATAAAAATTGATTTTTAGAAAAAATTCATATTTTGTAAACTTTTTTAAGCGTGCTTTTGATATACGAACACTTCATTTTTAATTTATTAAAAAAATTAATATATAAAGGCATATAATATCATTATCATTATATTTGTAATTATCTATACTCTATACTACTATATAATATATATTAAAAGGACAAAATAATAATTTATTTAAATCTTTTAAAATTAAGAGTTTTACAACTCTTATAACATGTTGTACAACTTTTTAAAATCTAGTCTAAAGGTTTTTTATACTTTCACTTTATGCCACATTGGTAGCTTATAATAATTTAAGTGAGATAGAGTAATTATAAAAAAAAAACCCTTCAAAGCAAATGAAACACATCTTAATATTTTTGGTACATTTGGCATTTTATGTTAGGAGTACTAAGTTAAAAAAATTGTTTTTGTTGTGGTTATGACTTAAGAATGAACCATGCAAACCTTTAAAATCACAAACTAAAGTGTTTTGTTTCCCACTGTATTGCGTGGGTATTATACTATTTTGATAAATTAGAAAATATAATTGTAATTATCATTTAATATGAGAGAGAATGAACGATAGGATAAAAAAACATGTGACAATAATGGTTAAAAAATGACATGTGACATTAATAGTATAATAACTTGAAAGTAATATGCATAGTAAAATAGTGATAGTGAGGCCCAATATCATACACACACATATATAGGATTTGTATCTTGTGAAATCTCAATCTTAGAAAGTAAACCTTAAATCCTATTCGAGCCGTTCATTTTGAATCTTGAAAATAAACATATAATCCATATTAATATACATTAAAATTGATTTGTTTATTAAAAACCTAATTTTTTATTCAGGTTTAGTGTAGGTGTATTTTTTTTTGTAATGACGTTTTGATAATTTACATTTGGACTAATAGAAGTTTTTTTAACTTTGAAAAGAAGTAAACAGAGATTAGGATATTAAATTTGAGATATTTGATTATAAATTGTGGTTTTTATTAAATTTGCTTAGAGATTTGAGTATTTGAGTTTTTGTTTTAGTTCAAATGATTGGTTGTCGGTGATAAAGATAATAAGGTTAGAAAATAAAACATGATGTTATTTGCAGGAAAATATTTTGAGGTTTATGAACAATTGACGTTGTTTTTCATATGGAGTCTCTTTAATGAGAAGAGATACAGATTAATGAACTAAGTGTATTTTTTAATTTTGTTAATAATGATCATTTATTTTACATATATACACAACAATTTGATATTATGTGACATCATATTTATGTTTGCTTTGTCATACATTACGAATATTTTTCTAATTAATATTTTATTATTTATTTAATAAGCATATCTAATCATATTATTAATATACTTTTTTACTTAATATTACATGTTTTATTCTAGCCAAATGATACAATTTTTTTCAAAAATAGTCTATTAATACCAATAAATAAAAATAACTTTGGAAACTTGGCATCAATATAAACCATTTTTTTTTCGCTTCTTTCTATTATTTAATAATTTATATTTATAAAACTCAGTTAAGAATTCAAGTTAGCAAACTATAATATGTATAATAACTAGTGAATATCCCTCGCGTTGCGACGGGTATTCTATCATGATTCTAAATATCAGAACAAATACATGATCTCATATATTAAAACACAAATATAAAACATGTCATAACTTTTGTCACTACGTAAAATCATAAAGTGTAGCCGTCGTAAACGTGCGCTATAGAAAAAAACGACCGCAGCGACTGTTAATATGTCATAAAATAATAAATCAAGTGTTACTCATAAGAAATACAAACTCAAGCTTAAGCATATAATATTAAAAATCATAAAAAAGTTTTATGCTTACGACAAAAATGATACAATGTTAAAAGACGAAAAATCAAAAAAAACTTTATAATTATGACCAAAATGATATAAAGAATACAAATGGTTAATAATATACGGAGGTGTTATGGTTTTGAGAATAACACGCAATATATTTGTGACTGTTTGGATTCAAAGTTTATATAAACCTTTGTGAGATAATTGAGATCAAATTAATATAATTATAACTATTATCTGATAAAGTAAGAACGTTTTAAGAACATCTGAACAATAAAAATATGTGAGTCAAATATGATGATTATTATTATCTAACCGGTTTGATTTAATTATTTGTGTGTAAATGGGAAAAAAAATTAAGGCTGAAGGAAGATTCGAACATGGGTCAAATAAAAAAACTCCTTAAGCCTTACCAACTCATCTAGCAATCATTCATGTTCACTTTGTGTTATATGATGTCTTTATTTAAAAGCAATTAATAAAAAAATAATTTTACTGTTCCTTTCACTTGTAAATGTATAGATAGTAATTACTATATTATTAGTTAAATGAATTTAAAATAAAATTAAATACAAAGCTTTTAAATGAGTTTATATTTCTTTTAATTTAATATCTTCTATCTAATTCTTTAAGTATTATCAAATTAAAATTATATTTCTTAAAATGTTTAAAAATAAAACAACATTGATACTAATTGTTTTTCATAAGTGACTTAAAAATATATAAATATTTAATGTTATTGGATGATCGCTATAACGAAATAAAAAAAATAAGTAATATTTAAAGAAATAAGAATGATTTAAATAAATTAACATTTATTAATTTCATTACATAAAATTGCTAACACATAGATGAAAATAATTCAAAACATAATTGATAATTATTACATCAAGTTTTTTATAAATATTTAACTACTGTATATATTAACACGTTATATTATATTTTATTCAACCTATGTAAAATATAATTTTATTTAAATTAGCAATCTGCATATTTTTTAGTTATATAACTTTTTGTTATCATATATTATGTATACATAACGTATTATTAATTCAAGTTTTAATAAAGAAAAAACTTGAATGTGTGATTAAGATAAACCAAGAGGCTAAAAAAAGAAATGTCAAAATATAAAGGACCAAAATTGCTAATTTTTTAAAGATGAAATAAATGATTAAATGTGATTCAATAATGAATGAAAGGAAAACCTAGACACAAATCGAGGAATACAGCCTCCAGGCCGCCTCTCCAAATCCCATCGTCGATGCGCCGTTCCCCGGTCAGATTATCGGCTCACCACCGCCACTCCGCCACCGTCGACACCCTTCTCACCGTGTGAAAACCTTATTACATGTCTCCGTCTCCTGTCGTTAACATATTTTTCGTACACCGTCCGTGCTTTCGTCCTCACTCAAATCCTACTGAATTTTCGATTTTTCCCCTTAGGGTTCTTGTATACATATCGTTCTTATAATCTATTCACTTTGAAGACACGTCAACCACATCATGACTGATCAGCCTCAGGTGAGCAGTATTTGCTTGTAATTGAATCATAAATGATTGGAAGGTTACTTGTAATTGATTTGAGGAAGCTTAGATTGTTTTCAACTTATTTTGAAATTTATGGTGCTGGATGCGATTTTTCCAGTGAATTCTGCTTGTTTATATCTTTTGAACAATAATTATTTTGGTCAGTTTTGATCGCCCTTTGGGAAGTTCATATGAGCACCGTATCATCGCTTTCAACCGATAGCTGTACTTTATGGTCAAAATCGATGATATTAGTGGAATTATATGCATTCTTTGATAATACAAGCATCAAATGGCTGGTTTTTAAACATATATATTATAATTGGCTTGTTTTGGAAGTTATTCTACAGAAGTTGCTGGTTATCTTGGTTGTAATCAACTTTTAATTTAATTTGGAAACCAAAAGTTGTTTAATCACTTCTCTCTGCACTTGGATGATAAAATAGTATATTGACCAGGAGTCAGACATTGATATCTAATGCATTGAGCCGGTTGTTGTGGACTTGTGGGATGAAAAGAAATAAAATAAGATAATACCCATTTTGACATTTCATACTCTTTCTCAGTGTTTGGAACAGGGAATTTTATAGGAGATACGTTGATAATTGATATAAAATTTAATTATGTGCTTGTTAAAATTTGAACAAAAAAGAGGCAGTTTATTGGGTCATAGATTTTGCAGATGAAAATTTTGTCAAGCTAATGATGGTCTCGCAATGTGCTTGAGAAAGTGATGGTGGTTGAAGTGTGTTTTCTATAATCATGCATTTATAACTGGTAATGTTGATGATTTCTTCTTAATCTTGCAGGTACTGTTATTTGGATCATTTTCTGAAGATGAAGTCGTATCATGGCTTAAAAAGCCATCTGAAAATGCTAAAAAGCCTGTGAAAAGCAAACCTTTGGATCTTAATTCCTTAAAGATATCCAGTGAAATATCTTTTGGTAGTTTCAATAGTGAATCATGCAAGAAAATGCTAAACCCGACTGACATTTACAATAACGGTAAAGTTAGCCATACTGAATTAAAGAACAATCACAAGGCAGAAGCTTTGACACACCAAATACAAAATGGAGCACCATATCATAATGGTAACATGGAGCTAAAACCGGTTGAAAATATTAATTCTGTAGTGCCCAATAAAATCCAAACTTTGGTTAGTGTGCATGACAATAAGTTCAACCCAAAAGATGGAAAAATTGAAATGGATTTAGAGACATGCTTACTACCTCGTGGTTTGATCAACTCAGGGAACATGTGCTTTCTCAATGCTACACTCCAAGCTCTTTTGTCTTGTTCTTCAGTAGTTCATCTCTTGCAGGGTATAAGAAACCGTATTATTCACAAGGTATGCAATTAAATTACATTTTATTGTTTCAGATGTTGTAAATATTTTCTGTAGCAGATAAATATAATATGGGTGTAGCTAAAAACACTTTCTTGCATTGGTTTATCTAGACTGGCTGTCCGACATTAGCTGCTTTTGGTGAATTTATTTCTGAATTTAAGATGCCTGTTGGTGCAAACTCAAAGGACATGGACCATATGCAAACTGGACGGCCTTTTAGTCCAGCAATGTTTGAAGTGGTCTTGAAGAATTTTACTCCTGACGTTCCTAATAGCATCTTAGGGAGGCCCAGGTATGTGCTAAATTATTTCTGCAATATTTTATTTCTTCAATCTTCACTATCAATGTATTTCAATCTTAGGGTATAAAAGCGCCCCTCATGCGTAAGACACACTTGCGCAATAGGGGCATTGCGTTTGACAGTGTCTGGCAACATGTGTACATGCTCAAAATTTGTTTATCGGGAGGTTGTACATATAGCCTTTTTGGTTGTACATGGAGGGTATTTATAGATCAGGTTGTATTTAGAGGTTATATTATCTAAATTTTGTATATATGATGCTAGAAATCAATCATAAATATATATAAATACTTTACACCTTGCATACATGGTGCGTGCCCCTGTCACTTCGGCTCTAAGAACCCTGTCGCTTTAACGCGTCTCAACACTTTTTTAAACTAAGATTCAATAAATATTATGAATTTGTATATGAACTGATTTCTTGTTAGGCAAGAAGATGCTCAGGAGTTTTTAAGTTTCATGATGCATCAGATGCATGATGAATTACTAAAACTTGAAGGACAGGCAACAAATGCAAATGGCAATGGGTCATCACTTGCTTCATCTGTTGAAGATGATGATTGGGAGACTGTTGGTCCTAAGAACAAATCTGCAGTAACAAGAACACAAAATCTTGCTCCCTCAGAGTTGAGCGCAATTTTTGGAGGTCAATTGAGGAGTGTTGTTAAGGCAAAAGGTAGGGAATAAAGCTTTAATGGTTGACTTGTCATCATCAAAACACTTAGGTGTTTGTAATGTTACTATCTAACAGGGAATAAAGATTCAGCTACTGTTCAACCATTTTTTTTGCTACATCTTGATATATCTCATGATGGTGTTGCTAATATTGAGGATGCCCTTCATCTCTATTCTATGCCAGAAACACTTGATGAGTATCGAACAACATCTGGGAAGGTATGATTCCTGCTGTTGTTTAAATACTGTTGGGTTTTTTTGGAGGTATATTAATCAGTTCTAAACCTGCTACAACAATATTATATATAAACCGAACATTTTGATTACTTACTCTTAACAATATTTTTAACCTATATTTTCATTGCTTATAATGGTATTAAAATACATCTGTTAGAATCATATGCTACAGATAAATACACATTGTTAACAGATAATTTGTTGTTTTTTACTTATAAAAAATATTATTATTCACACATGCTGCCTAATAAAAGATTAACTAAGGTTGCCACGTGGCAAAAATTCTAGAATCCTCATTCTTAGTTTCCCTCAAACCAGTCCTTCCAATTTGCTTACCTTCCTTATCTCTACCCTTCAAATCCACTAATACATTGTTTCTAAGTTTCAAATTCACCCCAACCCCCAAAACAACGAATTAAGGACTTTTTTCATTAGTGTACTTAACTCACAATTTCAATCATAAGAAGTATTTATAGGTTTATAAATTATAGCGTTTTCGTTATTCAGAAGACGGGCCTTGGAGCAACTGATATAGTTGCTTAGTGACTTTGAGGTCATGCGTTTAAGCCGTTGAAAACATCGTACATAAATATGTAGGGTAAGACTGCCTATATTAGATCGGCCCTTGCGTAAAACGGGAGCTAGGGGTGTTCACGGTCCGGTTTTTACAGTTTTTGAGTGAAATCATAAAACAAACCGTTAATAACGGTTTTTAAATGATGAAAACCAAAATCGAACCCTTAAAAATAATAACCTAGCCAAACCGAAATGCTATCAACGGTTTAGGCATCTTAGGTTTGGGCTTTTTGACACGTTAAAATTAAAATCCAAACCATTTTACGATTTGAGACGGACTACTTACATTGTGAGCACAAAACTATCTTTTTGTTAAATGATGTGTAAACCATCAAATTTATGTACCTATCTATCTAATGTGTGTACACACACATATATCTTACATGGTTTGGGTCTGTTTATAACGAGAGGTTTTTAGTGGAAACTCTAAACCAAACTGTTCACTACGTTTTCATATTTTTACCGACCGACCATTGGGCATTTTAGGTTTGGGCTTTTGACATGTTAGAAATAAAATCCAAACTGTTTTACGGTTTGAGATGAGCACATATATATGTTTTTTTTTGTTAAACGACGCCTAAATCATCACAACTTATGTACCTGTCTATCTAATATGTGTGTGCATGTACACACACATATATATAAGACGGTTTTGTTCGGTTTTTAATGACCAGTTTTTTAGTGAAAACCATAAACCAAACTGTTCACTACGTTTTCATACTTTTAAAAACCGACCGACCAAATGTTTTGGAAAAAAACTGACCACGAAACCAGAACCTAACCGATGATCGGTTTGGGCGGTTTCGCGGTTTGAAACCGAACCTTGAACACCCCTAGCGGAATCTGAGTTAAGCAATGTGTAATCCTTTAGCGTTTTCATTGTTCAATGCTAAATATGATTGCTTGAAGATATTGACACTCATAAACCAATCATATGTGTCCTTTGGGTTGTGGATGATCACAAACTGCTAATCATCATACTTGCATATGCTGTTTAAAACATGGTTAAATTGCCTTTCAGGCTGGAATTGTGACTGCCCGTAAATCTGTCAACTTACAAAGACTTCCAAAGATACTTATTTTGCACCTCAAGCGATTTGGCTATGGTAGCAGTGGAAGTACAAAGCTACACAAACCTGTACGCTTCCCACTCGAATTGCTAGTAAGTCGTAATCTGCTTGTTTCAGCTGCAACAGAGGTAATATTTGTTATATTCATTGCAATCATATTTACCATCACAAGTAGACCTTACCGACACCCAAGTTGCTTTACGCTACAAACTTGCAGGGTCGAAAGTACACACTTATTTCTTCAGTAACACACCATGGAAGAGAAGCATCAAAGGGGCATTACACTGCAGATGCATGTTATCCAAACCAGCAATGGTTTCGGTTTGATGATGCTTCTGTAACCGCAATAAGCACAAACAAAGTCTTACATGACCAGGCCTATATCCTCTTCTACAAAAGACTATAAAATGGATTATGAGGTTATTTTCTATTACAAGGCCCCTCTCATTGCAACATGAGCAGCACATTCAATGTTAACCATGGCCCACACAGCGGGCGGCCTTGTGGCAAGGGTTTATACGCACCAGAAAGCTGATGTCATCAAGATTGAGTGGTTGAGTTCGATTGATTTGGCATGCTAGTAGCAGAAATGGTTCTACTGCAGGTGAGATTCAGTGTATGTGGAGTATTGATAATGTACATTCTTTTCTTCAATGTGCCTAGAGGTTCAAAGGATTGGGAACGTTACGTATACGTTTGTCGACGTTTTATCGGATTATGTCGTGTTACAGCATGCTGTTTAATTGTCAGTATATTTAAATATAATATTTTTGATTTTGTAGATATGTTTTGCAGTGTTTTTGATAGTGAGCTTAACCAATTTTGACAATTGGTTGAGAGGTTGATTTTTCCCACTAAAACCAACCATTTTATACACTAGTCGCAATTGTGTTAATGATGAGAGAGCAAGCCTTAAAGCGTTTTAAGAGATTTTTGAACTCTACTTTAGTTGGTGTTAAAAATCCTGACAATATTGACTCAATATAAAATAAACAAGTTGATTTGGGCGGATAATTAATATGTTTTGGGTTGAAAATTGAAATGAATAAATTATAACATAAAACGAGTTAAGATGAGTATATAATAGTTACTACACTATATAAATTTTTTATAATCATTTAAACAAGTTTTTCATAGTTATATAAGTGTTTATCAATGTATTTCATATGGGTATATAGAAATGATCAACTTACATAAAACATTGACAACAACACATCATCAATCTATTAAGTGCGTGTTTTAGGATTTCATTAGAAATCAATTTTTTAACTTATTGACTTGATAAAGAAGTTAACAAGTTAAAAAGATGTTTGTTACTTTGAAAACCATTTTTGGTTTTAACTTCGTAATAAGTATTAAAAAATCATTTTTAATAAGCTACTTTTTGTCACTCTTAGAAGTGTTTTTTTTTTTAACTTTTAATGGATATAATCAGTTAATTTTTGTAGAAACTTACATATCTTAACAACTTATTAATTTGGTGACTTTTTATGCACAAAAGTTGATCCAAACACATTTTAAAAACTTAATTTTAAAAAGTCATAAGTTAATAAGTAATTTTGATAAAAGGTCCTTTTAAACTTAAAAAACAATCCCGAACATGCTAGTCTAAGCATTTCCTTTTCTTTCATAATACTTTTGATTTTATCGTTTTAATATTCTCAATAATTTAATTTTAAAGAGTATACACACAACTATTAATGTGTTGTGCAAAGCAGCCTAAATCATGATGCTATATACATTTTCATGCGTTCACAATCAATAATTTAATTTTAACGAGCATAAGCATGTATTAATGTGTGGGGTAACAAATTCACACCATTGTGGTACATTGTAATTAGGCGAAAAGTATCGGATGATGAAACTTGAAAGGATGCAAAATCATGATGTTTTATATATATTATGTTTTGTAATTTAGGGGTGAGTATAATATAACCATAACCGAAAATAATCGATAACCACCTCGAACCATAACCGATTTTAACCGAAACCGGCTTTAACCGACGGTTTTAGTTAAGCGAAGCCATTAACCGAACCATTCGGTTATGGTTATGGTTATGATTAAGGAAAGTCATTAACGAACTATAACCGAGCTGAACCGAATATTGTATATTTGTTTTGTTAATATTTATATGTTTGTGTGTTTTTTTAAGAAATTATGGTGTAAGTCAAATATAGAAGGTAAATAATCACTTTTTACTACATGAAAAAAATATTATGAATCATATGTGAGACTAAATATATTAGAAAATAAATTATAGTTTACGTGATTTTACTTTTTGTTTACACATTCTCAGTCACTATAAAGTTTTACAAGCTTTACTTATTTTCAATTGATATTTTTTTTCTTAAACCATCCTTATATTTCATATAAATGTTTTAATTTATTATATATGTTTAAATACCAAAGAACATTTTTGCTAATGGTACTAATGTGGTTAGGATGTTTCTCTCTAAAATATGATAAGAGTTCAAGTTTTATAGTGAAAAAAGAAGATGAAAAAAATTGCTTTTCAAAAAGAAAATAATACACGTTCAGATGAGACGATTTTCTATAATGTTCAAACTCATTTAAAAAAATTAAAAATATAAATAGATTGAGAGAAATTTCTTTTTTTTTAAAAGAAAAAAAAATTAAATTTATTAAATAAAAACTCAAGAATAAATAAAAAAAAAATAAAGAGATGCCCTAAACATAAATAACTTTCATCCCCAAATTTCTTTTTCCATCGGCACCACGTTTCCCACCAGTACTGCATATGGTCGATCCTAAAATTCTCCCTCTCAACGGCGATTACTAGGTTTACGGTGGTGGAGGTTAACGGGTACCAGGTTTTTACGGTGGTGATTGGTGGACTATTATTAGGTTTAGCTGGTGGTGGTGGTTTACGGTGGTGGCGGTCGTTTACTAGACTTACGGCGGCAGTGGTGTGGGGCTTCTTGGTTTGCTACCGAGCATAGGGCAACGCTTTATGAACTAATGGGTCAAATTTGATCAACAGTTGGGTATGTAGAAAGAGATATGTATAAACAACCAATGTGTTTAGAGATTCATTATGGTTTGCATGATAAAAAAAGCCCAATATGTTAAAAGACAAGACAAATGCGTCTTTTAATTGTAGATAAAACTTATTTTGTTATATACAAAGCAACGCCTCACATATGTGAGGCTCTCGCCTCATGGCTCATGCCTTGGCATTTGAGGTCTAAACACCAAGGAAACAAAGAAACAAAGTCATGAACCAAATATAAAAGAAAAAATCATTGTTTGGTAATTAAATTAGTTATTTAGTTATATAAGTGGCCGTTTGTTAATGTTTGAATCATTAAGTGCTGAATCAATAAGATTTCAAAATGGTTAATAGGGTCTGAACCAGTAAGTGCTGAATCAGTTAAGACTGTTTGGTTGAGTGTGTCTGAATGAAAACCTTCTTTTCAAAAACCCCAAAAGTTCAAGAACCCTTTTTTTCCAAATCCCCCCAAATTGACTATTGTCGTCGCCACAATGTCCACCAGCTCCGTCTTCGCCATCGGCTCAGTCGGTTGTAGGTCGTCGTCTTCGTCAGAGAGGACTGATGAAGGGTTCTGACTCGAGACGACGATGAGCATGGGAAAGGGCTGTTGCGACAGCTGTCTGAGAGGTTTGCGGCAAAGGGTTTAAATGGTTCAGACAGGGCGACGACGGGCGTCGGTAAAGGGGAGGCGATGGGAACATACAAGTAGATACAAACAAACAATATATTGTCACTAAAGGTTGTGAGAAGATGACATGTCCTGTAGGAGACACGAACATACAATATTTATATGGTCGGAGATATGCTTCATTATTTCATTCGGTGGCCAAGAGAAACATTAAAGGTGTATCTACTATTTAAATTTTTTTTATCTTATCATATTATAATATTTAATATAAGATTTTTTTGGTTAAATTACAACTTGTAAACAAAGAGGCGTCAAGAAAGGGTCCTTGTCCAAGTTCATGGAGTCACAAAGGTGTCTCAAGAAATGTCTTGAGTCCTAGTTTATCAAGTCAAAGAGGCGTCTTGCCACAAATACAATCTTGTTGACATTGCAACAAGCTCACCTTATCTACCACAACGAGTAGTTTAAATTAAATTAGGTCGATTTGTTTATAATAACAAATTTTTACTTTAGGATGAGAAAGTCGATACATTTGAAACACACGTGCTACCTCTAACATGACATTGGATCGATATGTTTTATGAATATGGTAATCATGGTTGTAAAAATCGGGATTAATCGGCCGATTAATCGCTAATCGGGATGTTACCAACTACTTTTCGTCAAATCGGCCAATTAATCGCTAGTCGGTAAACGACGGTCAAAATCGGACCTAACCGGCCACCAATCGGCCAAAAAACGGCCGATTTCTGGTGTGAACGAACCAATTTCAGTCCTCTCTTGAACCCTAATTCTGACAACGACGAATCAGACGATTGATCGAGCATAGGCATAGCCAGACGGTGGAATTGCTTTTTTTGGAAGTCGGTAAATGGGCTGTTGATCTGTTGGATGTTAGATGGGATGGGCTATGGGTTTTTAAAAAAATAAAATTAATAGCCCAATGTGAATTAATTTAATAAAATCTTAGATTATTTGCAAAATTATGCATAAAGTTTTGTGTGTGTATATATATATATATAATTTTTAAAATTTATATATAAAATCCCAATCCGATTAATCCCCAGTCTTCACCTCGCCGACCGACTAGCAACCATGATGGTAATTCATGAGCGACTTGTTTTTATAACAGTACATTTGTGTGTGTGTGTGTGTATGTTGCCTTGGTTTTAAATTGCGAGATGCGCTCCAATGCATTTTGTCCCAAAATCCGATGCACGATACGTGTTGCATGATGCGAGCACATCACGTATGCGATGCGATCTTTATTAAAAAAAATACTTTAAACTTATTTATGTATAACATTTTAACTTATTAACTTATAAACACTAAAAAATTAAGAAACCAAATTATATACATACAAAATAAAAAGCTCTAGGTGCCATCAAAGAAGCTTTTCATACAACCAAAATAAGTACAACTTAAATGTACAAGTAGGTATGCACAAGGTAATAACTAATAAGATAAAATAAATACTGTTAAAAAAGAGAATAAAATATACAAAGTATAAAAGCTTTTGTAGAAAGGAAGCAAAAGAAAAAAAATGTGAAAACCAATAAAAAGAGAAAAAAAAAAGAAAAAAAAAGTAACTTTCAATACTAGGGTTTTTAAGTTGTCATGTTTCTCTACCTCCTCTCTCCCGATTTCTCTAGGGTTTCAATGACTTCTTCTCCAGGTACGTACAAGCTTTCTCCACCAATTTCTCCAAGGTTTCTTTGATCCTGTGCTTATTGCGTCGCATCAGACCACATCATGCGAGCCAACGCATCTTGCAATTTCAACGCATCAGTCCCGCATCATGGATTCGCAACGCATCAGTCCTGTTGATGCGCTTTCATCACTGCGTCGCTCGCATCACGCATTATGCGCGCATTTTAAAACCAAGTATGTTACTTCGTTTTTTTTATAATTTTGTATTAGTTAATACATATGCAACAACCCAAACTACTCGAAAATGTTGATGATTTTGAATTAATTAATGCTTCCAATAAAAATTCAAAATTTGTCGATCCTAAATTAACTAGTGTTTTAGAATAGGTCAAGGAAAGGCCTCGTGTTGTTCGTAATATAGCTGAAATATTAGCAATGCACATGAATGATGAAAATTTCGTTACTAGTTATTCATCGTAGAGAATGTTATGAGTTACTTATGTTGAGGGTTTATCATATGTGGGATTGCTACAACTAATCTTTGTGAACGATTGTATTGGTATAGATGTCATACATTTGTTTTCAATGTAAGTTGTTATTATTGTTCACATATGATATTATAATATTTTTAGATACAATTGAATTTAAGAACATTGTTATATTTTTCTCTTGATTTAAGGTATTTTTATGAGTTGTCCAATCCTAGATGTGCTTTCTTCAAGACGAATGACATTTATGGTGATATTTGTATTAAAAATCCTACTCGTGCAAAACAACACATCATAGATGTTTATATGTTTTTTGTGGCACCATATCATGCAAAGTTATATATATTTTTGGCAACATAAATACCCACACACATGTATAATAATTTTCTATTTATTTTTATATTGTAGTGGCCATTGGATTCCATTTATTCTTTCTCTTTCAATTCGGAATTGATATATTGTAGATTCCATAAACAAACACAAGAGAGAGGAAAAATATAATACAATGGATGCTACAATTGAATTAACAACTATTTATTCTACATACAAGAAAAAAAATTGTAAAAAATATAAGCATACCTTTACTATATCCATTCAAATCTAACACCAAAAACTTCAATTGTGAACGAGAGAACATAATTATCGCGACTCTTCTGTTTTTTTATAGAATCTACAATTATCTCCTTTCGGCTTAAGGGAGAGGAAAAATATAATACAATGGATGCTACAATTAGAAAATTATCATATATATGTGCGCATGGATATTTATGTGGCAAAAAATATATATTCACTTGCGTGATATGATGCCTCAAAAATTATTGTCATTATAAAACGTATAAAAATCTATGATGTGTGTTTTATTCATGAGTAGGATTCTTAATACAAATATCACCATAAATGTCATTCGGGTTAAAGATAATACATCTAGAATTGATCGAACAACTCAAAAATAACTTAAATTTAGAAAAAAATAAATATGACAACGTTAGCAAATACAGTTTTTTTCTAAAAATGTTATAGTACCAAATATAAACAATAATAACAACTTACATTGAAAGCAAATGTATGACGTTGATATCAAGATGAACGTTCACGGAGAATAGTTGTAGCAATTTCACATATGATAAACCCTCAACATAAGTCTCTCGATACATCCCCTCTCGTGAAAAACGAGTA